>CM065813.1:72543797-73237857 GCA_033398695.1 Orobanche coerulescens | reverse complement strand
GTTGGTGCGTAGCTGCCGTCTCAGAAAAATTGGTGAAAAGAGCTACACGTTAGCAAATAACGGTGTGAAAGCTATCACCTTTTTACGAAAAAAAAAATGAGATAGAAATTGTGTTAGTGAAAAGAGCTACACGTTAGCAAATAACGGTGTGAAAACTATCACTAAAAGGGATGTAGTTTATGAGCAGATTTGAATTAATTAGCAGTTGAATTTCAATACACTCAATTTTGTAAAAATCACAATATTTGATGACGCCAATGAAATTCTTCTTCATATTGAGTCGAAAAATAAACGAGTGATCGAGAGAAACCATTAAAGGGAGTCGTGTGTATCACGAGTGGGAAAGAAATAATCAACCTTTTGGGGGGAAAACCTTACATTTTGGAATTACAAAATAAAAACCGTGTTTTAACTTCAAAAATATTAGTAGATTTATTTTGAATCTTGATTCATTTCTATCTACTGTATAAAGCTGGTTGTTGTTTATTAATGGCATTTTGATCTCCTTTTCTCTTTTTATATTTTAATTTATGTGTTTATTATTTTTGTTATTTTTTTATTTTTATTTTTATTTTTGGTGTGTGAATAATAAAGAGTCTTGCTCGGGACTAGCAAGAATTCAAGTTTGGGGTGTGATAAGTGTCATTTTTGTACACTTATCCATGGTTTGTATCGATAAAATTCACCCATAATTGAGCTAGTCTACTCGTTTTTGCTTTTAATTTATTAGTTTTAATAATTTTATTTTTATTGGATGATGATCGGATTAAATAATCGAATTACTCAAGAAACAACATGTTTAATAAATATTCTCTTTATTGAATTTTGATATATTCATGTTGTAGGGCTTTTCGAGACGAATTCGGCGGTCTTCCGGATTCAAAATCGAGTTATATATCAAAAGTTATCATCAGAAGAAGATCTGGGGCAAAAACGCAAAGTCCGAGGAATTTTGGGCTGAAAACGTAACTATCAAAGCTTCAAATGAGCAAATTTACGAAGCCACGTTACGGCCGTAACATTCGGGAGTTACGGCCGTAAGTCACCTCGATTACGGCCGTAACTCTTGAATGTTACGGCCGTAACTCTTGACAGATTGCTATGATTTGTCTAATTTTTATACTTTTGTGTATTATTGAGGGGATGGTGGCATTGATCCGATATAATGTAATAATGCTGTAGTTTTGGAGCTATTAGATGACTTTAGGTGTATAAATAGACCCTTAGATCCTTCATCATTCACCATTCATCATATAATTTTCCATTTTCTTGTAAACTTTTCTTTTTGTGTGAAGAACACACTTGTGTTCTTGAGTGATCTTTGTAAGTGTGGTGTAGTATATGTTGTTCAGAGAGTTTATTGCTTCTATCTCCTTTATCTACTAAGGGAGTTAGGATCAATTCTTTCTCTTGATTCAACTAAGAATGACCACCAAAGCTTGTAATATGTGTAATAAACCCTTTATGGGCTAAGTTTCTTAAGTTGGGATTATAAACAAGGTTAGTCATGTTATTTATGTTTGTATAAAGATATATTATGAATTACTTATTATTGTGTGTGATTTTCATTGTTTTAACAATCTTTATTTATTTGGCCAATTAATGAAGATATTTATGATCTTCATATGTTTCAAAGAAAATATGTTTGATTAGATCAAATGATCTTCACTCTAAGTTGTTCTAGGGATAGAAATATACCCCTAGTCCTTAGATGATTCATTGAGTTATTTTCACAAATCCTAATGCTATGTATTGAAGCCAATCAACATAGAAATATAGTGGATTGATTCAATATGTAAGGGCGTTTATAGTTCGAAAGAGAAACCGTCTTTTTAAGGAAAATCGAATCTACACAACATAATAAGTAAATTCATCTTATGATCTCCAATACATCTTTTATAACTAATGACGAACTAAGTTTGTAATCCCAACTATTTCATTTTATCGATAATCAATCTATTATTATTGCTATCTTTTTATTTCCTTATAATATTAGAACTATTATTGCAATTTCTTTGCAATTATTAAACCAAACTTTTTAATTGTGTGTTTCACTCATCTTAAGTATCTATAAAAATAGACTAATAGTGTATAATTCAAATTATAACATAAATTCCTTGTGGGATCGATAAACCGGACTCAAAAAGTCCACTTTACTACTTGATACGATATCGTGCACTTGCGATAGTTACACAAAAAGCGTGTCAACTTTTCATTGTCGGTCTGTTGTTGTTCACTTCGGTGAGTCTTTTGATCCTTATTGGATATGTGTTTCTTTGAGTTTCGTTGTCATGTTGCATCATGACATATCTGGAGTCATATCTGCGTGCCGATTGGTTATTGTGTAGGATTTTTAGCTGGGCACATGATGGTTGTGTTGATATTTCCACATTGAACCGTGCACACGAGACGTAGTTCGTGAGGCTAATTAGGTACAAGACCACACGTGTATGTGATCAATACCCGGGGTGGCTTGTGCACGGACACAATTCCGGATCGGGCGTACTATGACGTCCATCTTTGAGCCATATTGTTTGGTCGTTCATCCTCCATTTATGGTTGGGTATGTTCGACGGTTTATGACTGGTTGTTCATACGCCCGAGGGGTATGTTCGACAGTCGGAGTTATTTCTTGAGATCCATTATTGTTGATCATTTGGAGTTTACCTTGTTGATGGTATTCTCGGTTATTGTTGATCCTTTGTTGATCGTGTCGGAGTTATCATGTTGATGGTATTCTCGGTTATTGTTGATCCTTTGTTGATCGTGTCGGAGTTATCATGTTGATGGTACTCTCGGTTATCGTTGATCCTTTGTTGGTCGTATTGGAGTTATCATGTCGATGATATTCTCAGTTGATGTATTGGTTGATCATTGTTATTGATCATATGAGCATTCGACCGCATGCGTCGATGTTTCGGGATTTGTATTCATTGTCATGTGGTAGTTGATCTACATATATGTTGCGTACTATTGGTTTATCCAGGTTGAGTTTTGATTGTGTAATCCGATGGACATGATTTGGCACGGATGAATTATTTCATGATTATGAGTGATGGTGATGTTTTGAGGACTTTTGATATTATTTGAATACAGTACAGTTGGTTGTGGTTGAGTTCATTTCGTCATTTGAGAATGCGAAATGTGGATTATGGTAAGGATCGATTTGGTATAGATTGCCATGGATTGGTAAGGTTATGACAGTAAGTTTACATTGGTAGTATTCTTATAGTATTATTACATTGGTATGTAATTATTTATGATGATGTGATCGGTATCATTATTGAGTATTATGGCTGACCCCGTCGTGGGCTTTATTTTTAGGTGCTCGGAGATCGAGCTAGTAGCGGTCGTGAAGGGATGAGCTTCCCGATGTGATACTGGCGGTGGCATGTTTTGGAGTATCGAGTATTTCTTTTCTTGTTATTAATTTCCGATGCAAATGTGTATTTTGAACTGCATTTATCCGCTGCGTGTGTATATTTCAAAATGGCTTTTCGGTATCTTTATCCGCTGCGTATGTGTATCTTAAATAGCCCTTTTGGCACTTTGCGAACTTGGGTTATTTTGTTAAACCTCTTCCTAAACTATTTTATCGGTACGTTTAAGCGACGTCTTAACATACATTTTGAACTATCGAGATTTGGCACTTCGCCTTGTATTTTGAAATGGTATTTTATGACGGTATTTCAAAATTATGCTTTTGAAAATATTTGAGTATTTAAAATATTACCATCATCGGCCTTTTGGTGTTTTTGAATTGGTTTTGTAAACTGTTTTTAGCCTGGTGGGTTCCGGCATGGGACCCACGGCGCTGTAATATCCCGGACGGTTTTGGGGGAATTACAGCTACAAGCTTGATAATCCAAGAACCTAAAAAGAAAGCCCACGACGGGGTCAGCCATAATATCCAACAATGATAACCCTCACATCTCGTTAATAATTACATATCAATGGAAATACTAAGTAAGAATACGACCAATGTAATCTTACCATTGTAACTTTACGAGAATCCACGATTCGTATCCTTAACAACACATTAAGATAATACCGAAATATCTGTACGGTATCTCAACAATACTTAAGGTTCTTAAAACATTATCATAACTCGCGATACGGAAATTATACCAACTCTAGCCAATTCAATCCATCGGATAACGTCGACAATTCCAATACGATAATCGATTGTCCATCAAAGATAAGTACCAAGGAAATACGGAACATACCTCAAGATACGAAATACCATGACGAAATCACATCAGTCTTAATCCAAGAACAGATCAACACAACAGACAGACATGGTCCTAACACATGACCTACAATTGCATACTCATATGACAACGTCAATATGATCACAACAATAACGACAATGTATACTTATGGCAACCCATAATATACATATGCACAATAACAACAACATATGGTAATCCAACGATCCAGCGCACATAGCTATAGATTCCCATGATGATCCCGTCGGACCAACACATGGTGGCATTACCTTTCCAGCGATACAGCACACATAGCTATAGATTCCCATGATGATCCCGTCGGACCAACACATGGTGGACATATGACAACGATGCACAACTGCACAAAACAACAGTACACAATACACGACAAGAACAATGCACAAATGCATGACAACAACGATACACGAATGTATCACGACATGATCGACACAATGATAAAAATGATTAGGGTACTTGCCCCCGAGTCCTTTGAGAGCAGTCTCGATGTCTAACCATCACGAACCAATATCCTCAATACTCGACAGTCCCAAAATATCACGGACGGTAGATAGTACATGTATTCGTCTATACCACGATGTATCCTCGATACCAAGTATACCAATAATGAAATGTAAATCATATACATTATGATTTAATTCCCAAAACTCGAATACAACTTATAATCCCAAATATCCTGTGATTACGATTATAAACATTGCTATACCAATTATAAACGAATGAACGGAAACCATTCATTAAATATTATAAACTGAGCAAGTAATAACTTGCCTGGATACCGATACGACGATGATGAAGCTGTCACTAATCTCATCATCTTCGTCTACGAGCTCCTCGGACCTCAAACCGAAGGCGAGAAGGTACTTCCACGATCAACGTCCTTAATGAAATTATCGGCCGCTCGAACAACCTTGAATAATACAATTACCAACGATCCGATCAATATAAGAATCAAACATGAATATAACGAACTCAAAACGTCGATACGATCAAACCAAGTTCATTGGGGCATTATATCGAACACTTCGTGGCCAACTTCGATTGTTTAAAACCAAACCTCAATAATACCAACATCAAATCCCCAAGAAGTGTTTCAAACCAACAAAACATCTTCAATACGATCAATAATCCATTATGAATATCCAAAATCGTGATTTCAACAACAATTAATCGAAAACCCCCAAATCCAACACAATATTCAAAGTGTTCTTGAACAATCCTTCAATAATCCAATGAATAATCAAACATATCCATAATCATGCGTATATCACTTCATACAACATGATCTTAATATCCAAAACATCACATCTCAAAACAAAATCGAAATCCAAGATGTTGAATAAATTACCTCTTGAAGATCCAAGTACTTTTGATCCGAAGAACACGCGTTAGATCGACTATCCGGGCTTCACGATCGAAAGGAGATGAAGAAAATCAAATACTCAAGTGATAGATGATGGGAAATCTCCCCCCTCAAGCCCTCTCTCTCGTATGGTGGATGAAATGAGTAAAAATGAGTGAATCTCGCTGAAGAAAACGCAATTATAGTGTTGACTGCACTGTGTGCCGCGGCCCAGCCGAAGTGTGCCGCAGCACAGGGCCAAATCTGCCCCGTCGGCATGTGCCGCGGCACAAGGTACAGACGGTTTTGGCCGAAAATGCAACACGAGTGTGCCGCGGCCCAGACGGGTATGCCGCGGCAGTGACTCGGCAGTGTGCCGCGGCCCTGCCGGCATGTGCCGCGGCACAAGGTACAGAGTGCTCGACCAAAACTGGAAAATGAAAGTGACTTAGCTATTTCGACCATAACTCCCTCGTCCGGACTCCGATTGACTCATCGTTTGAACCATTGGAAATCTAACTCGATGCTTTATAATATTGCAAAGATTCAGAATTTTTGGAGTTTCCAAAAATTAATGGTGATTTAACAAAGTCGAACTCATACGTGGAAAAGTCGCTAAAGAACACGGAATTCAACAGAACGACACCGAGACGAACTCGGATGACAAAAAGTGTAGAATTAATCATTCTCGGAATGGCGAAAAGGTAACAATAGAGTCGCTAAGATGGAATTCCTCCAAAAATATAAAAATTACCGAATGAAATTACTGAATGATAATAATCGAATTACAACCGGGTATTACATACCCCCCCCTTAAAAAGAGTTTCGTCCTCGAAACCAAGGGTAAACAACTCGGGATATGAACTATCCATCATGATCTGAAAACAATAATGTCCAAATAGTTCTCGGGACCAAATCAATCGCACGCCCAAGTCCCCAAGACTTGACGTCTCGGATCACAGTGAACGATTTTCCAAATTATCACGAAGTCTTGAGTACAACGCCAAAGGGACGAATTCTCAACAAATGATCCAAATCTCAAGATCCTCGAATATGATCATAATAAAATAGATCAACAATAAATGATCCACAGTCACGATACATTAATACGGATCTTGAGATTTGGACAATACACAATATCCTCAACTGCAATTGTCGACCAAGTACAGTAATTATACCAATACATATTTCTTAGTCCTTCATTTATTTTACCCATACTGTACAGATTCCACGCTGTACAACATAACTCGTATAAAATAATATTAAACCACAGTAGTAGAAATTCCAGATATTACATACTACACCACTTAAAATAAGTTTCGTCCTCGAAACTTGCGATCCGTCATAGAAAACAAACAAACCGTTCAACCAAAATATTCTGAAACCATCACGACAACGATCAATCATCATTATTACCGAATAACCAAAATAGCAAACTTACAAATGCGCGAAGTCGACGATCTCCTGAGATACTAGCAAGTGACTTCACTGTAGAGCTTCAACACGCTTACGATCACAATTCCATAAGTCTCAACAAAAATATATCACCTTCGGATGAAATAATCTATCCATTTCAAATCCTATCTGCCTGATTACACAATCAAGTCCAAATCCTGATACAAATCAATAATACACGATACATCTGTGAAACAACTGTCCAACACAATGGCAACGAATCCCGAAATATCGACACAAAATCTGAACGTTCATACGATCAATAAAAATGATCAACCAATAAATTAACCGAGAATATCATCGACATGATAAACTCTAATACGACCCATCCAAAGGTCAAAATGCAGTCGAGAATATCATCGACATGATAAACTCCAATATTACCAACGAACGATCAGCGATAATTGAGAATATCTTCACACGGTATGCTCCAACACGATCAACACAGAACCACAGAAACCGATATACGAACGAATAAAGTTCTCAAAACGACACACCAATCACATACAATGGATCTCAATAAACATACCCGACTGGTGAACATACTCCTCGGCATACGAACAACCAATCACAAACTGATGAACATATCCAATCATAAGTGGAGTGGGAACGACCACTCAATATCCACAGCAACCAGCATGGGGTCACCATCCCCAAATCTACACTTACAAAGAAATTATTAAAAATTATTATGGTAAAATCGTGTTACAACCATACCAATGGAATCACATAGCACATATGTCCCGGTTTCACAAAATTCAAAGTTTCAAAATTACATCCTGTGTATGAATCTACAACACGCAGCAAATTTCTCTTATCCGATAAATCAACCGATCATCCCTCGATAATCAAACTACCATACTGAAGTTCGAATCTCTATTCATCGTTCCATACTGATGTCTTATCCAATTTGTGAGTCTCACTCAGAACTTCACCATGATATGCATTATGCACTAAATGCGTATGTATATCGTTCATATTTTCAAAACCAGTTTGAAATCATATAGTCTCGTCAAAAAGACAAATTTTTCGAAAGTTTTTCAAAAAATTTCAAAACACAAAACATAAATTTTGGTAAGATCACGAAATCAATTTTTGAAAAATTAAATCGGCTCGCTGGTGCCAAGTATTCGATAACAGTTTCCTTCGATTCCACACGATTTCGAAGTTTAAAATGAAAACTATGCAAATGCTTGACTACACCCATACTACTGTATACCAATTCGGTTCGCTATTCCATCGGAAAATCACACGATAGAGTTCCAACATTTCAATATATTAATTCCGACTAAAAACTCCTTTTCCACATATGATTCGCAACGTCAACCATTAATCCATCCTGAAGCACCTCTAATATGCTATGACAAAATATTGAATGACCAACAACTCAATCACAGCGAAAGACTTCCCGAGAAGTTTCATTTGAACAAGTGAATCAAAACCGCGACAGGCAGAAACAAAATAGGTAAATGATTGATATTTTACAAGTCTCGGGAGTTTTAAGAAAACAGAAAAGCCTTTTGAAATATTAAGGTCTCAGCCCGAATCCCGTTTCGCATTATAAGAAGTTTAAAAAGTAGAAAACCCTTTTTCGGACCTCAAGTCCTGAGTTATAAAACCATTTCAAAATCGATTGGGTCTCGGCCCAAAAATCATTTTCCGTAAAACATCCGTAAAACGTTCATTTTGAAAAGTATCGTTTGCAAATGCTCAAAAACAGTTCATATGTCTCAAAATGAACTTACATGACTACATATTCTCCTGAACAATCCACGATATTTCTCCCAATTGCACAACTCTGTTTCCAAAATTTAACCGACATATTGATTTCCAAAATCATAACTTCTCAAGATCATCAATCCTGTCCCAACTCTGTCACATTATACTGTAACGCATAATATTTGCTGAATCTCAAAGCATATCAACTTAGAACGGCAATAAATCTCAATATAATTCAAGAATCCAAATACTTACAGATCGTGAAGCCGACGATTCCCCGTGATACTGGCACATGTCTCGACTCAAGAAAATACTCGACACAGATATTTTCAAAACACACATTTTGCAAACTCAGTGCAACTCAAGAACACAACACGTTGACATCATTTGGAAAAGTTACAACAATCCCAGTATCACACTGGTAAATCACATAACACACAAGCCCGAGTGAACAACAAAAACTCAGAGCTCAAATACTTGTCAACCGACAGCTCGAATGACACGACAAAAGCACGACCCAACTCGACCCGACTGCCTAGGTTTTCACAACCAAAGCTCCGATACCATATTCTGTAACACCCCCAGAGCCGACCGGGAATATTACAGCGCCGTGGGCCCCGAGATGGAACCCACAAGGCTAAAAGAAAATTTTTGCAAACATTTACAAACGTCCAAGAGGCTAACGAAGGTATTATCTTTAAAATATTCGAAGACTTTATAAAATCTATTTATCAAAACCGTCGTGAAATCTCGTTTTGAAAAGGGCAAGGCCAAACGACCGAAACTCAATAGTTTAGAAAAATGATTTCCAAAGTAACTCAAATTACCAGAAACGAAAGGTTATTTAAAAATACTCACGCAGCGGAATAGACAAACAATTTAAAATACTCTAGCAGCGGAATATAGCGACTGATCAGAAACTCAATATACAAATACATGTCCTAGCCAGTATCCTCTGGGAAGTTCATCTCTCCACGACCGCTACAAGCTTGATAATCCAAGAACCTAAAAAGAAAGCCCACGACGGGGTCAGCCATAATATCCAACAATGATAACCATCACATCTCGTTAATAATTACATATCAATGGAAATACTAAGTAAGAATACGACCAATGTAATCTTACCGTTGTAACTTTACGAGAATCCACGATTCGTATCCTTAACAACACATTAAGATAATACTGAAATATCTGTACGGTATCTCAACAATACTTAAGGTTCTTAAAACATTATCATAACTCGCGATACGGAAATTATACCAACTCTGGCCAATTCAATCCATCGGATAACGTCGACAATTCCAATACGATAATCGATTGTCCATCAAGGACAAGTACCAAGGAAATACGGAACATACCTCAAGATACGAAATACCATGGCGAAATCACATCAGTCTTAATCCAAGATCAGATCAACACAACAGACAGACATGGTCCTAACACAAGACCTATAATTGCATACTCATATGACAACGTCAATATGATCACAACAATAACGACAATGTATACTTATGGCAACCCATAATATACATATGCACAATAACAACAACATATGGTAATCCAACGATCCAGCGCACACAGCTATAGATTCCCATGATGATCCCGTCGGACCAACGCATGGTGACATTACCTGTCCAGCGATCCAGCGCACACAGCTATAGATTCCCATGATGATCCCGTCGGACCAACACATGGTGGACATATGACAACGATGCACAACTGCACAAAACAACAGTACACAATACACGACAAGAACAATGCACAAATGCATGACAACAGCGATACACGAATGTATCACGACATGATCGACACAATGATAAAAATGATTAGGGTACTTGCCCCCGAGTCCTTTGAGAGCAGTCTCGATGTCTAACCATCACGAACCAATATCCTCAATACTCGACGGTCCCAAAATATCACGGACGGTAGATAGTACATGTATTCGTCTATACCACGATGTATCCTCGATACCATGTATACCAATAATGAAATGTAAATCATATACATTATGATTTAATTCCCAAAACTCGAATACAACTTATAATCCCAAATATCCTGTGATTACGATTATAAACATTGCTATACCAATTATAAACGAATGAACGGAAACCATTCATTAAATATTATAAACTGAGCAAGTAATAACTTGCCTGGATACCGATACGACGATGATGAAGTCGTCACTTGTAACACCCCAAACTAGGCGGATATTACAGTGCCGTGAATCCCCGACTGGGACCCACCAGGCGAATGAAAATGACGAATTAAATAATATAATTGTAGTACCGAACCACATTATATTACCAAACTCTCCGGTGAGGAGTTTAAGTACAACACACCTGGACAATACCGAATACTAGTATATTTTATTTGAAGATAAAACACACCACACCGAATGAAACGGAGTATCCAAATGAAAGTCTGCAGCGGAAAATAAAGGACAACAACATGGATAACTGAAAGGTCGGGCCCCCTACTAGTATCACTGGGACTCCTCGCCGTCAACATGCTATTCCCGTGCATTTGCCTTGCCATGACCTGAAAAATAAAATCCTCACCGGGTCGGGCCATACGTAACAACAATCCTCAAGGGTTGAAAATACACAATCATGATATATCTGAAGTTATGAATTATCCTTAGTTATGAATTACGCTGAAGAGGAGTATCATAGTATGCCCGTAGTATTCTGTGCAAGTGTACAAGACGGATGACCGGACACACCCGTCCTTGTACCTAATTAGTCTCACGGAGTTAATCTTTACCGTGTGCACAGTCCAATGTATCACTCCCAATACATGGCCATCACGTGCCCGACTAAAAATTCCACACATCCGCACCCGGCCACGCAATATGAACCCAGAAGGTCATATAATGAGAATGACCATAATGAATGTCATTGAATAATAATAATCTGACAAAGTCAAGAATGACTCACCGAGATGAAAGTAATAATGAAGTGATTGATAGTTTCAATGAGATGATTGGAACCGCCGTTCCTCGTTAATGAAGTGATTATTCGACAATTACAAGTCTCAATATGATTAATACAATGATGAATGAGTTATGATTATGAATGATCAACAACAAAAGGAATGAATATCCTTTTAACCGAGTAAGAATTAACTTACTCAACACCGGTGACAATTATCCTTCCACGAACAACGTCCTAATTGAGATATCGGTCGCTCGAACAACCTTGAATAAATACAATTACTAACAATCCATTCAATAAACGAATCAAACATGCATATAACGAACTCAAAACGTCGATACGATTAAACCAAGTTCATTGGGGCATTATATCGAACACTTTGTGGCCAAACTTCGATTGTTTACAATCAAACTTCAATAATACCAACATCAAATCCCCTAAAAGTGTTTCAAACCAACAAAACATCTTCAATACGATCAACAATCCATTATTAATATCCAAAATCGTGATTACAACAACGATTAATCGAAAACCCCCAAATCCAACTCAATATTCAAAGTGTTCTTGAATAATCCTTCAATAATCCAATGAATAATCAAACATATCCATAATCATGCGTATATCACTTCATACAACATGATCTTAACATCCAAAACATCATATTCCAATACAAAATTGAAATCCAAGATGTTGAAGAAATTACCTCTTGAAGATTCAAGCACTTTGATCCGAAGAATACGCGATAGATCGATGATCCGAGCTTCACAACCGAATGAAAATGATGAAAATCCAACACTCAAGTGATAGATGATGAAGATCCTCTCCCTCAAGTCTTCTCTCTCGGATGTAGGTGAAGAAATGGAAAAATATGGGTTGATTCGCACAAAAACGCAATTATATGGCTGACTGCACTGTGTGCCGCGGCCCAGGCCGAGTGTGCCGCGGCACAGGCCCAAAAAAAACGCTCCCAGTGCTCGGCAGTGTGCCGCGGCTCAGCCGAGTGTGCCGCGGTAGTGTGCCGCGGCCCTGCCGGCATGTGCCGCGGCACAAGGTACAGACATGTTTCGCCGAAAATGCAATACGAGTGTGCCGCGGCCCGGACGGGTGTGCCGAGGCAGTGACTCGGCAGTGTGCCGCGGCCCTGCCGACATGTGCCGTGGCCCACAGTACAGGCTGCTCGGCCAAAAACTGGAAAATGAGTGTCTGAGCTATTTCAACCATAACTCTCTCGTCCGGACTCCGATTGACTCACCGTTTGAACTATTGGAAAGCTAACTCGATGCTCTATAATATTGAAAAGATTCAAAATCTTTGGAGTTACCAAAAATTAATGTTTATTTTACAAAGTCGAACTCATACGTGGAAAGTTGAAACAATGAACAATATCGATACACAACTCGAAGTTATTCCGAACGGTGAACATGGATGAATGAACATGATTGATGAATGATTATTAATGAGTGAAAATCTACTGAGTGACAATTACCGAATGAAAGTACTGAATGATAGTGACTGAATTACAACCGGGTATTACATACACCCCCCCTTGAAAGAGTTTCGTCCCCGAAACTAACGGTCAAGCAACTCGGGATAACTCTCCCCCATACTATCCTCGGTTTCCCAAGTAGCCTCTTCGACTCTGTGTCTAGACCACTGAATTTTAACCAAAGGAATCGCCTTATTCCTCAACTGTTTGATTCGCCGCTCTAAGACTCGTATGGGACGCTCCTCATACGAATGATCATTAGTGATCTCGATTTCGTCGAACTGAAGTATGTGACTCGGGTCGGCAACATACTTCCGCAACTGAGAGATGTGAAACACATTATGAATTCGGCTCAATGCCGGAGGTAAGGCCAAACGATAAGCTAGCTCGCCTACTCGTTCCAAAATCTCAAACGGTCCAATAAATCTCGGACTCACCTTCCCCTGTTTTCCGAAACGGAAAATACCTCGACTCGGGGACACCTTGACCAAAACGTGGTCACCCGTCTCGAACTCTAGTGGTCGACGATGATTGTCTGCATAAGATTTACGTCGACTCTGAGCGGTCAACAATCGACTCCTGATCAAAGCTACCTTCTCACGGGCGGCTATAAGCATATCGAGCTCGGTGCCGATTGATTCAGATAGGTCATCCCAACATAAAGGAGATCGACAACGACGACCGTACAAGGCCTCGTAAGGTGCCATCTTAATCAAAGCATACCAACTATTATTATACGTGAACTTGATCAATGGTAGTTGGGCTTCCCAATCATCTTTCCAATCGAGGACGCATGCCCTCAACATGTCCTCTAATGTCTGAATAGTTCTCTCTGATTGTCCGTCGGACTGAGGGTGAAAAGATGTGCTGAAATTAAGCTGAGTTCCCATAGCACGATGAACTGATTTCCAAAAATGAGACACGAATCGCCCGTCACGATCGGAAACGATACTTTTAGGAGTACCGTGCAATCTCACTATCTCTTTGAGAAATAACGGGGCAAGTCTATCGGGACCCCACGTATCCTTAATCTCAAGGAAATGAGCTGATTTAGTTAAGCAGTCCACAATCACCCAGATCGTAATCATGCCATGACGACTCGTCGGCAAGCTCGTGATGAAATCCATAGAAATGTCTTCCCACTTCCATTCTGGAATAGGGAGAGGTTTCAGCATACCCGCCGGTCGCTGATGTTCAATCTTGACTTGTTGGCAGGTTAAGCATCTCGAAACAAATTCTGCGACTTCTCGCTTCATATTACCCCACCAGTAATTTTGTTTCAAGTCCTTGTACATCTTGCTAGACCCCGGATGAACAGAATAAGGGGTAGCATGAGCTTCTCTCAAAATCGAGTTTTTCAACTCGTCATTCGTCGGTACACATGACCGATTCTTGAAATGCAAAAGTCCATCCTCCTGGATCACAAAGCTAGGGGCTTTCCCCTGAGCCACATCCTCCCGGATGCGCAACAGTGATGGGACTGAACCCTGATTCTCTCTGATTGCCTTCTCAAGTGACGATAAAATCTCTAACATGCAAAGTTGCCATTGCACTTGCTGAAGCCAGACCTTAATCTCGGGTCTAAGGAATTCCTGCTGAAGCTTCTTCTGAATTGTTAAACGAGCAAGCATCTTCTCCTGAATGGACTTACGACTCAAGGCGTCCGCGACAATGTTCGCCTTGCCCGGGTGGTAAAATATCTCAATATCATAATCTTTGATTAGTTCCAACCACCACCTCTGCCGCATATTTAACTCCTTCTGAGTAAATATATACTTCAACTCTTGTGATTGGTGAATAACTGACAGGTGACGCCATAAAGGTAATGACGCCCAATTTCCAACGCGAAAACCACAGCTGCTAGCTCTAGGTCGTGGGTCGGATAATTAACCAGCTAATCTGAGGAAACTTCGGATTTCCTTAACATTCTTCGGAGGTTGCCAATCTCGGATAGCCTCCGTCTTCTGAGGGTCGACACGAACTCCGTCTGATGAAATTACATGCCCGAGAAAAGTCACTTCGGACATCCAGAACTCACAATTGGAAAACTTTCCATAAAGTTGCCCTCGTCTTAACACGTCGAGAACCTGATGAAGATGAACCTCGTGTTCCTCTCGATCACGAGAATAAATAAAAATGTCATCAATAAAGATAACCACGAACTGATCCAACAATCGATGAAATATCGATTCATTGATTCCATGAATACCGCAGATGCATTAGTTAGACCGCACGGCATAACTACGAACTCATAATGACCATAGCGTGTACGAAATGCTGTCCTTACGATGTCCGACTCTCGAATTCGCAACTGATGATATCCAGACCTTAGGTCGATCTTGGAAAATATTGAAGCTCCCTGAAGTTGATCTAAGAGATCATCGATACGGGGTAAGGGATACTTATTCTTGATCGTTACCCTGTTCAACTCCCGATAATCAATACACAAACAAAATGAACCATCTTTCTTCTTGACAAACAACACTGGTGCTCCCCACGGGGACGCACTCGGTCGGATATAACCTTACTCGAACAATTCCTCAAGTTGATTCTTCAACTCCTGCATTTCGGTCGGGGCCATCCGGTACGGTGCCTTCGATAACGGGGAAGTACCGGGCTCCAACTCAATCGCGAATTCCACATCTCTCTGTGGAGGTAAAACAGGTAGCTCGTCTGGGAGTACTACGTCAAATATAACAATGATACTACGAATGGTTGAACAACTCGATTGCTTTAGAATGGTCAATCGATGACAATGATATAATGAATGATTGAGTATCTCGATTGCCTAATAACTGCCAATCGGTGACAATGAGGTAATGAATGATTGAATTTCTCGATTGCCTATGAACGGCCAATCGATGACAAGGATACAATGAATGATTGAACATCTCGATTGCCTAAGAACGGCCAATCGATGAAAATGATACAATGAATGATTGAACACCTCGATTGCCTAAGAACGGCCAATCGATGAAAATGATACAATGAATGATTGAATATCTCGATTGCCTATGAAGGGCCAATCAATGAAAATGATACGATGAATTATTGAACACGTCGATTGAGTAATTTCTCTGCTTCCAACATATTAATAATTCTTCCGGAACAACGGGGATTACTTCCCTGAAGCACACAATCGACATCCAACGACGGAAATGATAGTGACTATACGCTTACGAACATTGAGAATGGTATCATGACAATCCATCTAATTAACACCCAATACTACATCGCCCTTAGATAAATCCACCACGATTAGGTCCACCAACCAATCGCAGTCATTAAGCTTAATTCGGTATGATTCCCGAAAATTCTTCCATCGTCAGGTAGACCGATGGTATGAGGTCCACAAGCAATAGGACTATCCAAATTAAGTCTATTCAAACATGATTCGAAAATGAATGAATGCGGTGCACCAGTATCAAAAGGTACACACCGGTTGAAATAAAATTACGAGTATACCTGAGATCATTCGGGCCACCGGATCGTCGATCCTCTTCATTACATGAATTCGGGACTTGCCGGCCCCCGAACCGGATGCTCCCGTCTGATAAATACGAGCTCCGACTATGTTAGCTCCTGTCATTTTAAACGACGCGGACTGAATGGCCTGATTCGGAACCGCTGACTTGTTTGGGGCTTGAGATGTCGCCGGAGTGGGTTTGTAGTCCTTTCGGCAAAAACGGGCCCTATGCCCCGCAATTCCACAGTTATGGCATATGACAGTCTGCCTCGGACACTTAGCACTGAAATGACCCTGTTTTGCACAGTTGAAACAGGTGATGGCCGAGCTGGCCGTTCGGGACTGAGATCCCAAAGGATTAGGCGCCGTAGAAGGTCGCTCCGAAATGTTAGGGCCCGCACGAGGCTTCTTGAAGGTTGACTGACCGCCTTCAGACTGATTACGCTTCGCTGATTTCTTGCTGACAGATAAAGGTTGTTGTTCAGCAATTTCCTTAGCAGCAGGCTTGTACGTGAGAGTCTTCTCGATTAATTCGGCCATAGAGGCGCAATGATGATTAAGCAATTTCATATGGGTCATCATGACCTGCATAAAAGTGAGTGGATCAACCCGAACATCTTCCGATCGAGCTGAGTCCTGGGTACTACTTCCTGGTAGTGAGTGATTATTCCCCGGGTTCCGGCCCGCACCGCGGCCCCTCCCCGTGCATCCCCTGACAGCTCTTTCCATACTGAAGTAGGAAGGTCGCATGATAATCATAGATCTCGTATGAGTACCGCATTATGATTTACGTCATGAAATGATGAAATTGAGCATATGCGCTCTAACACAGTGATTACATGAATGATTAACTGAGGTGACATGATTATTTGATGAAATTCTTGAAATGAGTATCTTGAATAAGTTAACAAGATTAATGATATGATCTTCCAGATCAACAACTGAATAATGAAATGAATTAAGTAATTAATGAGTTAACATGATCGTCCTGATCAACAACTGAGTAATGAAATGAATTGAGTGATTAATGAGTTAACATGATCGTCCTGATCACAATGAATGATGATGTTTGAGGATTGTTATTTAATGAATGATGAATGAATGATTATTGCCAGAAATTATACCACGGCGTTAGAAATCTTACAGTTCTTGGTCTGATTGGCTCGGCATTTGCACAGGTCACACGCGACGCGAAGGTCTAATGATACTAGTCAGATGACGATGATTTCAAATGAGACATGACTCGGAAGGTAGTATTCAAAACCACGCTCCGATATCAACTCTGTAACACCCCAAACTAGGCGGATATTACAGTGCCATGAATCCCCGACTGGGACCCACCAGGCGAATAAAAATGATGAATTAAATAATATAATTGTAGTATCGAACCACATTATATTAACAAACACTCTGATGAGGAGTTTAAGTACAACACACCAGGACAATACCGAATACTAGTATATTTTATATGAAGATAAAATACACCACACCGAATGAAACGGAGTATCCAAATGAAAGTCTGCAGCGGAAAATAAAGGACAACAACATGGATAACTGAAAGGTCGGGCCCCCCTACTAGTATCACTGGGACTCCTCGCCGTCAACATGCTATTCCCGTGCTTTTGCCTTGCCATGACCTGAAAAACAAAATCCCCACCCGGGGTCAGTTACACAGAACAACAATCCTCAAGGGTTCAAAATACACAATTATGATATATCTGAAGTTATGAATTATCCTTAGTTATGAATTACGCTGAAGAGGAGTATCATAGTACGCCCGTAGTGTTCTATGCAAGTGTACAAGACGGATGACCGGACACACCCGTCCTTGTACCTAATTAGTCTCACGAAGTTAATCTTTACCGTGTGCACAGTCCAATGTATCACTCCCAATACATGGCCATCACGTGCCCGACTAAAAATTCCACACATCCGCACCCGTCCACGCAATATGAATCCAGAAGGTCATATGAATGAGAATGACCATAATGAATATCAATGAATAATAATAATCTGACAAAGTCAAGAATGACTCACCGAGATGAAAGTAATAATGAAGTGATTGATAGTTTCAATGAGATGATTGGAACCGCCGTTCCTCGTTAATGAAGTGATTATTCGACAATTACAAATCTCAATATGATTAATACAATGATGAATGAGTTATGATTATGAATGATCAACAACAAAGGGAATGAATATCCTTTTAACCGAGTAAGAATTAACTTACTCAACACGGGTGACAATTATCCTTCCACGAACAACGTCCTAATTGAGATATCGGTCGCTCGAACAACCTTGAATAAATACAATTACCAACAATCCGTTCAATAAACGAATCAAACACGCATATAACGAACTCAAAACGTCGATACGATTAAACCAAGTTCATTGGAGCATTATATCGAACACTTTGTGGCCAAACTTCGATTGTTTACAATCAAACTTCAATAATACCAACATCAAATCCCCAAAAAGTGTTTCAAATCAACAAAACATCTTCAATACGATCAATAATCCATTATGAATATCCAAAATCGTGATTACAACAACGATTAATCGAAAACCCCCAAATCCAACTCAATATTCAAAGTGTTCTTGAATAATCCTTCAATAATCCAATGAATAATCAAACATATCCATAATCATGCGTATATCACTTCATACATCATGATCTTAACATCCAAAACATAATATTCCAATACAAAATCGAAATCCAAGATGTTGAAGAAATTACCTCTTGAAGATTCAAGCACTTTGATCCGAAGATTACGCGATAGATCGATGATCCGAGCTTCACAACCAAATGAAAATGATGAAAATCCAACACTCAAGTGATAGATGATGAAGATCCTCTCCCTCAAGTCTTCTCTCTCGGATGTAGGTGAAGAAATGGAAAAATATGGGTTGATTCGCACAAAAACGCAATTATATGGCTGACTGCACTGTGTGCCGCGGCCCAGGCCGAGTGTGCCACGGCACAGGCCTAAAGAAACTCTCCCAGTGCTCGGCAGTGTGCCGCGGCTCGGCCGAGTGTGCCGCGGCAGTGTCTCGGCAGTGTGCCGCGGCCCTGCCGGCATGTGCCGCGGCACAAGGTACAGACAGGTTTGGCCGAAAATGCAATACGAGTGTGCCGCGGACCGGACGGGTGTGTCTTTGCGCGGTGACTCGGCAAGGTGCCGCGCCCACGACATGTGCCGCCGCCAAAATCGGAAAATGAGTGTCTGAGATATTTCGACCATAACTCTCTCGTCCGGACTCCGATTGACTCACCGTTTGAACCATTGGAAAGCTAACTCGATGCTCTATAATATTGAAAAGATTCAAAATCTTTGGAGTTACCAAAAATTAATGTTGATTTTACAAAGTCGAACTCATACGTGGAAAGTTGAAACAATGAACAATATCGATACACAACTTGAAGTTATTCCGAACGGTGAACATGGATGAATGAACATGATTGATGAATGATTATTAATGAGTGAAAATCCACTGAGTGACAATTACCGAATGAAATTACTGAATGATAGTGACTGAATTACAACCGGGTATTACATCACTAATCTCATCGTCTTCGTCTACGAGCTCCTCGGACCTCAAACCGAAGGCGAGAAGGTACTTCCACGATCAACGTCCTTAATGAAATTATCGGCTGCTCGAACAACCTTGAATAATATAATTACCAATGATCCGATCAATATACGAATCAAACATGAATATAACGAACTCAAAACGTCGATATGATCAAACCAAGTTCATTGGGGCATTATATCGAACACTTCGTGGCCAACTTCGATTGTTTAAAACCAAACCTCAATAATACCAACATCAAATCCCCAAGAAGTGTTTCAAACCAACAAAACATCTTCAATACGATCAATAATCCATTATGAATATCCAAAATCGTGATTTCAACAACAATTAATCGAAAACCCCCAAATCCAACACAATATTCAAAGTGTTCTTGAACAATCCTTCAATAATCCAATGAATAATCAAACATATCCATAATCATGCGTATATCACTTCATACAATATGATCTTAACATCCAAAACATCACATCTCAAAACAAAATCGAAATCCAAGATGTTGAAGAAATTACCTCTTGAAGATCCAAGTACTTTTGATCCGAAGAACACGCATTAGATCGACTATCCGGGCTTCACGATCGAAAGGAGATGAATAAAATCAAATACTCAAGTGATAGATGATGGGAAATCTCCCCCCTCAAGCCCTCTCTCTCGTATGGTGGATGAAATGAGGAAAAATGAGTGAATCTCGCTGAAAAAAATGCAATTATAGTCTTGACGATTGCGCCGTGTGCCGGCCGGCCCGAAGTGTGCCGCGCACGGGCAATCTGCCAAGCAGGTGACTCGGCAAGCAGCCGCGGCCCCGTCGGCATGTGCCGCGGCACAAGGTACAGACGGGTTTGGCCGAAAATACAACACGAGTGTGCCGCGGCCCAGACGGGTGTGCCGCGGCAGTGACTCGGCAGTGTTCCGCGGCCCTGCTGGCATGTGCCGCGGCACAAGGTACAGAGTGCTCGGCCAAAACTGGAAAATGAAAGTGACTTAGATATTTGGACCATAACTCCATCGTCCGGACTCCGATTGACTCACCGTTTGAACCATTGGAAAGGTAACTCTATGCTTTACAATATTGCGAAGATTCAGAATTTTTGGAGTTTCCAAAAATTAATGGTGATTTAACAAAGTCGAACTCATACGTGAAAAAGTCGCTAAAGAACACGGAATTCAACACAACGACACCGATACGAACTCGAATGACAAAAAGTGTAGAATTAATCATTCTCGGAATGACGAAAAGGTAACAATAGAGTCGCTAAGATGGACTTCCGCCAAAAATATAAAAATTACCGAATGAAATTACTGAGTGATAATGATCGAATTACAACCGGGTATTACAACAACAACCAAGAAAGAGAAGTGTCTACGGGCTTCCAATGACTCCTCTGATGATGAGATTGAAGATAAAGCATACATGTGCTTGATGGCAAAAGAAGAAGGAGAAGATGAACAAAGTGATGATGCTGTAAGTTTAATCTCAAAAAATCTTGTCAATGCATCACCTACTTTTTACAATATGATGAATGAGTTTAGAACCATTCAACAAGCCCATGAGATATAAAAACAAGAAAACCTACAACTCTCTCTTTCCAGCTTAGAGCTGAAGGATGAGAATGACTTGCTAAAAATCAATCATGAAAGTGTGTCTTTGGATTGCGAAAATAGCAAAGTCACACATGAAAAACTTATATATTCAACTGTCAACTTATAAATGAAATAAATCAGGTAAAACCTCATAATCAAAGTAAGACAAACGGTTACGTCCTACTACAAGTCAAGATACAACTTCTTGAGAAAAGAGAGGGAGAACTCGAGACCATCCTCAAATTATTTGAGAAATCATCCAAGAGGATGGAAAATATCTTTACTACTAGCCAACATGGTTATGATGAACGTGGCCTAGGATACAACTCATACTCCAATAATGGTAACACCAGTATGATATTTGTCAAATGGGTGGAACATGCTCCAAGCCCCAAGACCGAGATGATTCTAAAAAAATTCCTATTGATAAAAGATAAGGCTACAACTTCACCAAGAACAAAGACTGCCATTCACCACCAAGCTCATATCGCAAGCCGCGGAAAACACAACCTCATAATCCTGTAAGATGTGGTGCCCAACAGAAATAGTATGCTCCTCAAGCATACCAAAAACATCACCAGCAACAATGATGGAACGCTGTACCCCAACTCTATCAATAGAATCCAGCTCCTTATTATCAAGTACAGAAACCCAGGCACCTCTCCCGCAAGCAAGCTGCCATTCAATCCTATCATCAACCACTCTCGGAATCCAACTAGAGGCCCATGAGGCAATCTAGAAATTAGAGAAACATGGTTCATCCCCCCAAACAACTACCATACCGGAACCAAAATTCTCAATTTTATATGCATAATAATAATAATGCTTACAGCAAATATGTGTCTGCCCCACGTAAAACTCACAAGAAAGTACCCAAGAAGACCTGCAACAAACCTATTGTTGTAAGACAAACATGGGTACCAAAAAGCACTACTAACCAAGGACCCACAAAACTTTGGGGACATAAATCTACTTAAATTTGTTTACAGGATATCAAGGAGGAGGACATATGGTACTTAGACAGTGGATGTTCTAGACACATGACAGGAGATATCAATAAACTGATAGACTACTAGAAGGTTGTGGTCCAAAGGTTTGATTCGGCGACAAATCCAAAGGAAGAACAAGAGGGAAAGGAACCCTCCTTGTAGGAAAATTCAGAGTCACCGATGTAGCCTATTTAGAAGGACTACAATAGAATGTTAGCCAGTTCTGTGACCAACAGTTTTCGGTTAAATTCTTTGAAGGACACTGTAGAGTGAATGATATAAAGACCAAGCAAGTAGTCCTCATAGGATCCCGATCAGGTAACATGTACGTTGATGATTGGAAACCTACAAGTTTTGTAATTCCTTGTTTTGTTGCCAAATGCACTACAGATCAAAGCTGGATATAGCATAAAGTGATGTCTCATATCAACTTCAATACCATCAACAAATTGTCCCGATAGAGAATGGTCAGGGGATTGCCATATATCTCATTTCATAAGAACAATGTCTGTGGACCCTGTCAGATATGCAAGCAAGTCAAGACCTCTCAGAAGTGCAAATCATATCTCTCAACCCATAGGGTCCTGGATTTACTTCATATGGATTTATATGGACCTGTAGACCCTGTCATCCTGGGAGGTAAGAAATACTGCCTTGTTATTGTTGATGATTTTTTCATGTACTCCTGGACTATATTCTTGAAAAAAAAAGAAAATGACAACCACAAAGCTGCCAGAACACCTGAAGAAGTTACAGAATGAGAAAGGGCTGAGCATCGTATCCATTCATTCCGACAGAGGCATAAATTTAACAAATCGCTTCATAGAGCAATACTGTGCCGACAATGGCATACAACACGAATATTTAGTAGCCTGGACCCACACCAGAATGGTGTTGCTGAGTGAAAGAACAGAATGCTTAAGAAGACAACTAGAACAATAATTGTTGCAAGCAAGTTGCCCCAGTGACTCTGAGGAGAAGCAACAAATACAGCATGCTATACACAAAATTCTGTATCATCATAAGCCCACAACAAAACTGCATACGAGGTATGAAACAATAAAACTCCTATTGTCTCATATTTTCAGATCTTTGACAACATGTATTATGTACTCAACAACAGGAAGGATCGGCTCGAAACCTTTGACGAAAAGTCTGATGAGGGAATATTCATCGGATACTCCTCTGTTAGCAAGGCATTGATGATCTTCAACAAAAGGAAATTAAAAATAGAGAAGTCAGTCCATGTTGTTTTTTATGAACCTAATTGTGATCCTACATGAATAGATGATCTAACTCAAGCAGTCCAGACCTTAACCCTTTAGGAAATCCCAGAGCCTTAGGAAGATCCTGTCATCTCACTAGAATAAACACTTGTTGTTGTAAGAACAGATGACATAGTAGAAGTTGATGCTGAGGAAGCTGAAGATGAACCTGCAGACCAACATGAAAGAACTAGGAATTCGTAATTAGAACCCGATAGGAGGTGGTTATGAGATCACCCAAAGGAATTATTAATTGGTGATAATGATGCTGGTGTTTCAACTGGAAAAAAAGTATAGAGTACACAAGGAACTGTACTATATGCACAAGAGGAAACAGAGTCATGACCTGACACATCGTAATTTCCCTGTATGTAAGTCTAAATCCGAAGATTGTAGACATAACATGTGCACATTAGCTGTATACATAGCTCAATCAGAACATGTCTCGGCTAATGAGGCTCCCAAAAATTCTCATTGGATTACATATTTGGGGAGGAGCTATGGTTTTAAAAAGAACAATGTTTAGTACTTAGTGCTCAGACCAACCCATCAAGCTGTAATTTGAACAAAATGGGTATTTCAAAACAAGAAGGACGAAAATGATCTAACCATAAGAAACAAGTCTAGACTGGTTGCCCGAGGCTACATACAGGAAGAAGGCATAGACTACAATAGAACATTTGTCCCTGTAGCCAGATTAGAAGCCATCAAGATATTTCAAGCATTTGTAAGTCACAAGAACTTCATTGTATATCAAATGGACATTAAGAGTGCATTCAAGAATGGTGACCTAGCTGAAGAAGTTGTATATATCGAACAACCTCCAGGATTTGCCAACAGAGAGGAAGGTGATCTAGTCTACAGGCTAAGGAAAGCACTGTATGGACTTAAGCCAGTACCTAGAGGGTGGTACGAGACCCTGTCGCTTTATCTTATCAACAGTGGATTTGATAAAGATGTTGTTGGCAAAAAATCTTCAAAATTTAGGGTTCTGACCTTCTTATGGCTCAAGTTTATGTAGATGATATTATTTTTTGTTCTACTAAACTCGACATGTGTAAGAAGTTCTTCCATCTCATGGAAAGTAAATTTTCAATGTATATGATGGGAGAACATAATTATTTCTTAGGGTTGCAAGTAAAATAATTGCCTACAAGTATTTTCGTCAATCAGGAGAAATACAGCAAGGAGCTGCTCAACAAATTTCGGATGAACACCTCAAAGTCCTCATAAACCCCTATGAGAATTTCCACACATATAAGTGCCGACGAAGCTGGAAAGCGAGCAGACTAATCACTCTACAAGGAGCTTATAGGCTCACTCATATATCTAATAGCTAGCAGGTCAAATATCAAGTTTGCTGTTGGAGTGTGTGCTCAATATCAGTTGCACCTAAAGAGTCACACTTCACCGTAGCTAAACAATCCTTAGTAAGTCAAAGAAACATTCAATGTAGGATTATGGTATCCTAAGGAAGGAGGATTCAATTTGGTAGGCTACAACGACTTCGATATCAGAGGCTGAAAGCTGTATAAAAAGAGTACAAGTGCAACTTGTCACTTCCTTGGACCAAGAATTGTATCATGGTTCAGTTAGAAGCTATTGGCCAATTCACTTTCTATAGCTGATTGTGAATATTATGCTACTGGAAGCTGCTGTATGCAAATCCTTTGAAATTTTATTTTCCTTTTGAGAGCGTACCCTCACAAATCATCTCGATTTTTTACCATATTTTCTTGGTTGTCTTACAGCTCGTTACTTTGAAAATGTGTCTTTGTCAAGAGTGACAAATGGCGCATTCTTAGCAACATTGTCTAGGTTCGCTCCCTTGCGCTCATTAGTGGTCCATTGATCCTGAGGCTTCTCGAGCATCTTCGTATAAGGTTGTCTTTCTACACTGGCAGTTGTATCGACCTTCACGATAGTGATAGTTCCTTGCTGTATGACAAAGAGCATCTCTTCGTTGCATGGAATCCAAATGTGCTTCCATTCTGATTCTATATTCATTAAACTTGTTAATCGAGACTGGCGAAAGAGCGGTTAGTTTGGTTCGTCGGGACCGGTGCTGATGTAGTAGCTAGTATCGGGGCCATAAGAACTTTACTGATCATATATAAATCAATGAAGAAAATATAGGATGAATATAAGAGATAAAGATATGCAGTTTTGAAAGCATCTGATTATGGATCTAGTTCAGGTTAAAAATTGAGTTATATTCTTTGTAGAACCAACCGCTCTTATACCCCTTGTTGGTCATGGTATACAGTCCTTGATCGGTCCTCTTTAGGGGTTAGAATGAGCATGTTTTGTGCGAATTTATTCTCCACTTCGTATTTATTTTGACTCGAATCTCATCAGTGGTGTCATAAAGAGGTCAATGCAATTATAGATATTAATTTTTGCATTTTGAATACATGGTTGAATGATTTTATGATTTGGAATTATATTGATATTGATATAATCGTAAATTTTAATGTCCGCCCGCCACAGTTATACCTTTTGTAATTTTGTATCAAAATATAATTTATCATTTTTGAAAAAATGATTTATATTGAACATATCAAAGTCAGAAAAAACATGATTTCGGAAATCCGTTCGAAAAACTAGCTGCAACCCACCATCGGATGGAAAACTCGCGGAAGTCTGGGAGCTGCCAAGCAGGGTCTGCCACGGCCCACTATAGTCTATGCCACAACACAATAGGCAGATTGGTTCGGGCGCTGGGCTAGGCAGTCCCTGAGATTATGACAAGTATGGATCCCAGAGATTCAACGATCCTACCCGGAGGCACATCACATACGACAAGCACACAACAATAACCAACTATCAAGTCAAACAACATTAAGCATCACAACCTCCTTTCAAAGGAGTAACAACCGATATAACCCATCACATATTCACCGAACAAGCACACATAACAATACGTAATCCTCGGTAACTGATTATGGTTTATTAAATTCACTAAATGTGATCATAAGTCTTTCAACAAATGAAGTTAACACACATAGGTCAAAAACACACTTATTCACGAAGTATCCGATTTATCGTTGAAAGACAATATTTATCGAGAACATACCGATACTTTTTAACATTCATTAAACATCCGGATTTTACATAAAATCATTTACCAACAATTATACCTACAAAACTTGAAACGTATGGGCAAGATACTTGCCTCAAAACCACGATCGCAACGAAACGACGGATGGGATGCGATTGAACAGCCCCGAATCCCCGAACAATATCAAGAACGCGATAGCAACACGAGTACTACGAGAATAACACCACACGAATTATCAATCACCAAACGGGATTCAACCCGGAATCCTCAAGCACCTATAATACTCCGGAAGGAACAATAAAAACAACGAAGATACGATTACAATGAGAATCAAGGTAAAAAACAACGGAAATCCCACCAAACTATCGAAGGGAAACTCATTGGGACATTGAATCGAACACTTAACGCTCGATAACTCCCAAGAACACTCGAATCACCAATCGAGTTGAACAAACTCGAAATACGGATATATAACCCATAGAACACGATTAATAATGTTCAATAACATCAACTGATTCATCAAAATCGGACGAACAATGAAAAATCAAGAAAGAAATCTCGAAAGTCAAATCCTAGGAGATTTCAAGAAATTACCTCGATCCGACGAAGAACAAGGATTTGATGTTGATATAATTAACAAGGGCGTTCCAAAACACCCTGGAATTGATTAGAATCGACCAAGGACTCGAGTTCCCGAACCCCCATCGCCAGAAATGAGAAAAAGGGAAAAAATGAGGTTTGGCCGATCACCTGGCCTATATATGCCGACAGGGTTACGGCCGTCACCGGCAGTGCTTTACGGCCATAACCGGCATTCGTCAAAAATCTGCCCCGCGCCTGCCGATCGCTTATGGCCGTAACCAGAACCCCTTTACGGCCGTAACCGACATCGTACGTGTAACACCCCCAGAATCAAACCGAAAATATTACACGCCGTAGACCCTCTCCGTGAGGATCCACCAGGCTAGACATCGAAACCACACAATAAATTACATACCGACATGATAAAATACCAAATCTGTAGACCAACTTGGTCTTTCGTCACTAACATACAAGCCAAAAATACACATCTCTATCTCGACTCATATCCATGCAAGGGTAAAATACACTCACAAACAAAAATACGACAGCGGAAAAGACCATACACGGACTCCGACTGACTGCATCCAAAACTGGCCTTCATGAGATTAGTATCGTTCGCCTTCCATCATCCTTCGCACCGATCCTGTGTTTTGCTCCCAAACCTGCATGTACCTGGATACAAAAACAGACATCTACCCCCAGAATACTCGAGGGTTAGCAAAACTCCACTATTTTGCTAGTACAAGTATATAGTGAAAATACGAGCCATACATAACACATTCCGAGAATACAACAAAAGACTTTTAGAGATATTTTTGATTTAAAAATAGTTTAAGTCTTGAAAGTAGAAACAAAACAAGAAAGCACTTTGAAAATATTTCCAAATCTCGGGAGTTTTGAAAACATTTGTGATTAAAAGTTCTTAATTCCGCGAAAGCCACTTAGGATCACAGCCCCAAAGTTCATTTTCCAAAATACAAATCCGTTAACAAAACACGGGGTCCATGACCCGAATATTTCGATCACCAAACACAGGTTCCACGACCCGATCATTCCGATCACCAAACACAGGGTCCACGACCCGATCATTCCGATCACCAAACACAGGGTCCACGACCCATTCATTCACTTCAATTCACTTCCAAAAAAACACATTACACATAACACATTATTTTTATGCCATTTTAGCCAAACACCAAGACTCGATATATAATGTCTCTCGACTCCGAGCAACAAGCATTGTGATACTCCGGACATATCACAATTAATCAACAGTACAAACACTCTGGCAATTCTCGTGACCCGGTCCACCTTCCGGTCCCGCCGTAAGGCCACCAAGTCCCTGTGCGCCCCGTCGAGCGACCCTAAGTGAGAATGCCCACTCGAAGTAACTCTCGCGAACCGGTCCAGTCGCTACGCCACCAGGTCCCCGTGTGACCCTGTCGAGTCAATCCCCGAGTGAGAGTACCCGAGAAAAACCTTACAACTCTCATCAATTCCCATTTCCAAAACCACAATCCTCAAGAGTCAATCACAATATATATAATCGAGGTATTTTGCTAGAATGGCCAAATATCCAACACATACTCACGACCCAGAATTAATACTATCCACAAAGAAACATACTTATCTCAACAACACCGAACGACACAACCAATATCACACAACTCACATATCCACCGATAACCACATGACTCCATGCACAATTCTTAACAAAATGATTTAACCATAAATTACCGACGACATATTCACACATAATGACATCACCCGAAAGTAGGGAGATCCTATACTCAACACTAACACACATATCCAAATAAGCACATTAAGTCCCGAACACAAGAATCATCCTTTAAGAAAACCATGATTGTAAATATACCGATTCTTTAGAAAAATGGTTGTAAACAATTCGTTTAGCACGTATCGTCAATCTTCAACCATCATATTAACAAAACACGTAATGTATGGGCAAGATACTTGCCTCAATAGTTGATACCGGACACTCCGATGAACGTGGCTCAACTAGAAAACCTCGAATGCCCACAACTCTCCGGCGGAAACGACGGTAACACCACCAATCGGGAAACGGCGAACGGAAGGGTTCCGACTCGAGTTCTTCGCAAGGAACCTGACCCCAACATCATACCATGAATAAATTGATGATCGAACGAGGAAAAATAATCGTAGAATGCCCGAATCCCCTTTGTGACATTTTATCGAACACTTTCAAGGTGTCGATTAGAAACTCAATAAAACGACGAATCCTCGGCAATCCAACCATGGAAAAACAAGGGATTCGATATAATACAACTTAATAATCATCAATACATCACTATTCTAAGTTATAACAAATCAAACGGACGAAATCAACAAAATCCCCAATTTTTCCCGAAACTAGGATTTTAGGAAAACTAACCTTGATTCGCTGGATTGAAGGATCTTATGGGGTGATTAATCGATGATATGAGCTCCCAAACTTAGTGGATTAGTTGTATAACAACATGCCTTCATCACCTCCAAGACTCCAGCCGCAGACAGGAAGGGAAAGAAATGAAAAACTGGTGAAAATATGACTGCTCGGTCATATTTATAGTGGTGCAGCCTAGCGTGCGCTAGACTGCCAAGCTAGTGTGCGCTAACGGGCGGTCATGGTCGAGAATGTTCGGCCGGGACCCACCATCATGTACTGAACACGTCCGCTGTCGGCCCGGGCCACAATCCAGAGACTTCCTGGCTCGGCCAGGTAGCGTGCGCAGCCTTCCGGCCAGAAGTGCGCTACTCGCCGGCCAGAAGGCTTGATGTCCGACAGTAGCATGCGCTACCTGCCGATCCACCCGAGTCCAGAACCCCACTGCCCTACTGCCTCGGCCGACTAGCGCGCGCAGCCAACCGGCCATAGCGTGCGCTGCCTCCTGGCCGTAGCGTGCGCTACCTTCCGGCCGTAGCGTGCGCTACGCCGGTTCCTGCCGCACCCGCCCGGCCAGTGCCTGCACCCGTCCGGCCAGTGCCCTCAACCGTCCGGCCAGTGCCCAACCACCATGATTCGACGACTCGATTTTCCGAAATCACACGGAACGAACACGACAAAACACTCGGGGACAAGATCATCGATCCGAAATGAAAACAACGGATAACCAATCATCACCTACGGTCATAAACGCCAAAATCAGTTGTCGAGAAAATAATACCGGCACTCGACAACCGAGAAATATCCGGAAAAAAAATCCAAAATAACCGGAACGAAAATCATGGGTATTACATTCTACTAAGTTTCATCCCGAAACTTAAAACAAAGCAAGGCAACTCTCGACAACACACCAGAGCTCCATGCAGTATAAAGCCACTACGATCCGACTCAATACGCAAGAATGCTTACAAAAAGCAACGAGCATGAATCACTGCGGTAGATAAAACCGAGCAATACAAATATCAAATCACGATTCCAACGCTGAAAGGTATGAAATTCCAATAATTCAAAGATTTGGAAGATCAAATACAAAGATAATTTCCCAACACTTATGGAAATCACAAAATGGCCCAGATGTTCAATAATCACGATTACGAAATCAAACAATAATGATTGTATAACGACGAACAAATAGCAATGATCGAACAACAACGATCAACTATGAAGTTCACACCTCAAATCAAGACATCAATAAACTTGTAGGAATCACGAGGTGTTAATTTCGAACACGGTTCACAAGAAATCGATCCGGACTTGGAAAGATCACAATGATATACACATCAATTTGGAACAATATCAGAACTTGCTCGAATGACAAGGGTGAGAACAACACAAGGTCAGAAGCATTAACGAACACAATCGCCTCAATACGGTCGAACAAAACGGAAACGCGAAGAGAAAAAAATATGGGTATTACATCATATCACCTTTAAAAGAGGTTTCGTCCCCGAAACCTAAACAACGAAAACGAAGTGCTTGAATATCAACCTTCCCGGCCATATCCTCTTGGTCCCGCATCTAATCTCCATAACCAACTGTACCGCGGTCACGGTCGCGTCCTTTGTCCCTCGGCATACTAAGCGGATTCTCACTCAATATGATTGCACCACTTCGCAAAAACAATATGCTAAAGTACCAACTTAGCATGACATATCACATAAGGTAACCAATAACAACCCGGAAAGAAAATCCACGAGGTATCCTTTTAAAGGAAATCTTTTGAAAATCCTTGGATTTATATGCTATTCAAAATAAACTTTAAAAGTACTTTTGGTACCTCGGGTTGTTTCATCAAAACTTGTAAACAACATACATTAACCGTCTCATTTGAAATATTTGCCAAAATAATAATTCCTTGTAACCGGTGTTATCAAAATCATCATGCCTCTACGCATCATCATCACTGTTAACAACCAACAAGTTAACCATGCAAGATCATCAAACCATTCTTACATACTCTAATATTTCCAAATCCGAGTTTGAACTTTACATCGAGTGAGATTTTTCATCTTTCACTATATATTTTTGAAAATAAAAATCATATTGTTTTTTGAAATAAAATATTTTGTGTGAAAGATTATTGAAAATCATGTACTCAAATTATTCGAAAATACAATAGTACGCTAAAAGTCATTTCCGAAAATTCTCCCAACACTACACAAAAATCAACGATGGTAACATTTTACAAAATGTTCAAGGTACTTTAAAACAAATCTTCCAATACCGTCGAGGTTTTATTGGAGAATCCTAGGCCGGCTCGCAAATTCCAAACAATTTTCAAAGTTCATATAAAGCCGCCGATTTAATCGCAACGTCAAATTAGTTTCAAAATTTGATTTTCCGCAACTTGCAGAAACTTATGAAAGTTTCAGGAAAATATTTTCGAACAACCACACAGCGGACATAATTTATCAATTTACTGAACAGAATCAATTATAACTTGGCGCAACGAAAAGTCATGACACACATTCACACAAAACGGTTGTCATCACTAGACAACGCACATAGAATACAGTGACGGGTGATCGACCGCCAAGGTTAGGCCTAACGGCTAAAAGACATGCGGTTCTCTAGCCTCAGACCAGGCTAACTAACGCGCACTACCACAATTATTTACCGCGCGCCACCCATGCTGTATTAGCGCGCGCTAGCCTCGCACTTAGAATGCGCTAGTTGCTCCAGCTCAGCAACATGATTGCGAACATATATACGACATTACTAGAATCAAAGGTCATAATTAAACAACAACACATTCGAATCTCAAAGCCATCGATTTAACACTTTATGAGAAACCATCAAAAGACAATTGTCATCCAAAATTGAAATATCTTCTATTAATAAAGAGATCTATCTCAATGTACATAAATCGAACGACTCAGCATTCACATCACTGTTTCAATTTAAAACTGGCAACACTGCCTGAACAACAAGAACATCATCACGTATTTCTCAACTAACAACCATAAAACCGATAAGTTGAAAGCGAGAGTCACGTCTTGATTACATTTTGTAGACCTCACTTGAGTTTAAAAATTGTGTTTTGAAAACTTATAAAACAAGATGAACATAAAATATCGATAGTCTGAATTCTCCAAAAATTTCGACCTTGAGGTCACCATATGAAAATCAAACTTTTTCCTCCCTTTGGAGGACGTTTTAAAACAAAATATACGTGTCTCCCCCAAAAACATGTAAAGTTTTAAAATACCACATTGGTGAATTTTTTCTTTGCGTAACCACACCAAGGCCATTATTCTTGTAAAAATGACTTATATCAGGATATGTGTATATATACATATACGTTGGCACCACTTTTATCCTAGCATCATATGAAGATCAAACGACATAGGCCACATAACCACAAATCACCTTTAAACTCCACATCATAACACAAAATCATACAAGCTCGTATATCACAAGGCACAATATAGTAGGGAGACTTACATCCACAGGTCGCACGAAGATGATGGTTGCACCTCGATACTAATCACGGCCGACATCATAGACGACGCGTTGCGACACGACTTAGACATACACAATCTGACAGGACAAGACACGACAATACCTGACTGGACCCGACAGCCTAGGTTTCCGCAACCTTGCTCCGATACCATAAATGTAACACCCCCAGAATCAAATCGAGAATATTACACGCCGCAGACCCTCTCCGTGAGGATCCACCAGGCTAGACATCGAAACCACACAATAAATTACATACCGACATGATAAAATACCAAATCCGTAGACCAACTTGGTCTTTCGTCACTAACATACAAGCCAAAAATACATATCTCTATCTCGACTCATACCCATGCAAGGGTAAAATACACTCACAAACAAAAATACGACGGTGGAAAAGACCATATACGAACTCCGACTGACTGCATCCAAAACTGGCCTTCATGTGATTAGTATCGTTCGCCTTCCATCATCCTTCGCACCGATCCAGTGTTTTGCTCCCAAACTTGCATGTACCTGGATGCAAAAACAGACATCCACCCCCAGAATACTCGGGGGTTAGCAAAACTCCACTGTTTTGCTAGTACAAGTATAAAGTGCAAATGCGAGCCATACATAACACATTCCGAGAATACAACAAAAGACTTTCTGAGATATTTTTGATTTAAAAATAGTTCTAAGTCTTTAAAGTAGAAACAAAACAAGAAAGCACTTTGAAAACACTTCCAAATCTCGGGAGTTTTGAAAATATTTGTGATTGAAAAGTTCTTAATTCCGCGAAAGCCACTTAGGGTCACAGCCCCAAAGTTCATTTTCCAAAATACAAATCCGTTAACAAAACACGGGGTCCACGACTCGAACATTTCGATCACCAAACACAGGGTCCACGACCCGATCATTCCGATCACCAAACACAGGGTCCATGACCCGATCATTCCGATCACCAAACACAGGGTCCACGACCCGTTCATTCACTTCAATTCACTTCCAAAAAAACACATTACACATAACACATTATTTATATGCCATTTTAGCCAAACACCAAGACTCGATATATAATGTCTTTCGACTCCGAGCAACAAGCATTGTGGTACTCCAGACATATCACAATTAATCAACAGTACAAACACTCTGGCAATTCTCGCGGCCCGGTCCACCCTCCGGTCCCGCCGTAAGGCCACCAAGTCCCTGTGCGCCCCGTCGAGCGACCCCAAGTGAGAATGCCACTCGAAGTAACTCTCGCGACCCGGTCCATCCGCTAAGCCACCAGGTCCTCGTGTGACCCCGTCGAGTCAATCCCCGAGTGAGAGTACCCGAGAAAAACCTTCCAACTCTCATCAATTCCCATTTCCAAAACCACAATCCTCAAGAGTCAATCACAATATATATAGTCGATGTATTTTGCTAGAATGGCCAAATATCCAACACATACTCACGACCCAGAATTAATACTATCCACAAAGAAACACACTTATCTCAACAACACCGAACGACACAACCAATATCACAAAACTCACATATCCACCGATAACCACATGACTCCACGCACAATTCTTAACAAAAGGATTTAACCATAAATTACCGATGACATATTCACACATAATGACATCACCCGAAAGTAGGGAGATCCTATACTCAACACTAACACACATAGCCAAATAAGCACATTAAGTCCCGAACACAAGAATCGTCCTTTAAGAAAACCATGATTGTGAATATACCGATTCTTTAGAAAAATGGTTGTAAACAATTCGTTTAGCATGTATCATCAATTTTCAACTATCATATTCACAAAACACGTAATGTATGGGCAAGATACTTGCCTCAATAGTTGATACCGGACACTCCGACGAACGTGGCTCAACCAGAAAACCTCGAATGCCCACAACTCTCCGGCGGAAACGACGGTAACACCACCGATAGGGAAACGGCGAACGGAAGGGTTCCGAATCAAGTTCTTCGCAAGGAACCTGACCCCAACATCATACCATGAATAAATTGACGATCGAACGAGGAAAAATAATCGTAGAACGCCCGAATCCCCTTTGTGACATTTTATCGAACACTTTCAAGGTGTCGATTAGAAACTCAATAAAATGACGAATCCTCGACAATCCAACCATGGAAAAACAAGGAATTCGATATAACACAACTTAATAATCATCAATCCATCACTATTCTAAGTTATAACGAATCAAACGGACGAAATCAACAAAATCCCCAATTTTTCCCAAAACTAGGATTTTAGGAAAACTAACCGTGATTCACCGGATTGAAAGATGTTATGGGGTGATTAATCGATGATATGAGCTCCCAAACTTCGTGGATTAGTTGTATAACACCATGCCTTCGTCACCTCCCAGACTCCAGCCGCAGACAGGAAGGGAAAGAAATGAAAAACTGGTGAAAATATGACTGCTCGGTCATATTTATACTGGTGCAGCCTAGCATGCGCTAGACTGCCAAACTAGCGTGCGCTAACGGGCGGTCATGGTCGAGAATGTTCAGCCGGGACCCGCCATCATGCGCTGAACACGTGCGCTGTCGGCCCGGGCCACAATCCAGAGACTTCCTGGCTCGGCCAGGTAGCGTGCGCAGCCTTCCGGCCGTAGCGTGCGCTACCTGCCGGCCGTAGCGTGCGCAGTGTCCAACAGTAGCGTGCGCTACCTGCCGATTGTAACACCCCCAATCCGCTCAGGGATATTACACGCCGTAGAACCTTCCCTCAAGGTTCTACCAGGCTGGTAACAAAACCGAATGACTCAATAACGCCTTTAAGACTAAAATGACTCAGTAGGCCGATTTGGTCTTTCAATAAATACATACAACTCAAATAAAACTCATGCCCACGCAGGGGTCAAAATACAACCACACCCGTACAACGGGAAAAATATAGCAGCAGAAAATAAAGTACAACTGAACCAATAAACAATGTACGGTTCCTCATGTGATTAGTATCGATCATCTTTCATCATCCTTCGTGCCGACCCTGTGTCATGCTCCAAAACCTGAATGCAAAAATAGTCATCCACCCCCCGAATACTCGGGGGTTATCAAAACTCCACTGTTTTGCTAGTGCAAGAACAAAGTGCAAATACGAGCCATACAATTCACATTCCACGAATAACAATAACCAGGAATTCTCAAAAATCCAAACGTAACAAAAAGTACTTCCCGAGGCAAGAATTTGGTAAAATATTCTAAAACCGAAAGGTCGCAATTCAAGGGAAAACAATTTATAAAACGGTTTATAATGCCATCGAGAGTTTTAATAGAAACAAATTTCGGATTACTGAATCCTTATCCTTCCAAAATCAATAGGGGTCACAGCCCAAAGGTTTTGTTTTCACAAATAAAACCAACCATAATACACAAGGTTCAAACCCACGTCATGCGTCCTCGATGGACATAAAATACACACGCACCCGTGAAGTTTCACTCGTGAATCCAGGTCAAAGCCATTGGAATTCCCTCCGTGGTCCCGTCGAACCCTCCCGAGGTGAGCAAACACATTCACAAAACATAAGCAACCGCACTCGTGAATCCAGGGCTATACCATCGAACTCCCTCCGTGATCCCATCGGACCCTCCCGAGGTGAGCGAAAAACAATCACAAAATATATACACGTAGCGGTGAAGTTTCACTCGAGAACCCAGGTTGAAGCCATTGGAATTCCCTCCGTGGTCCCGTCGAACCCTCCCGAGGTGAGCAAACACATTCACAAAACACGTACTCGCATTGCCTAGGACCAGGACGAAGCCACAAATCCCACTCGAGGCCCCGTCGGACCCTCCCGAGCTGGCTAGCAATATACTCAAGCACCACACGTCACCTAGGACCGGGACGAAGCCACGAATCCCACTCGAGGCCCCGTCGGACCCTCCCGAGCTGGCCGCGAAATAATCAAGCACAAGTAACATATCGCACCAAGGATATCCAAACAATTCACCCAGAGGCATCAAACACTTAGCAAAACAACACGTCACACCACAATGCACCGAAATGAAACAATATACGTCCACACGCAAATACCAAGTGCATCATCAACACCAAACATATCCATAAGATTCACATACTCGTTCACGAATCACACCAATCACAAAACACACACGGTTTTGAAAGAGGGCCTTCAACAAGGCTAACCAAATCTTTTGAAAACTCATTTCAAACAAACAAACAAACACACCAAGACGATCACCAATCATCATATCCACAAAACAAGAATAGTATGGACAAGGTACTTGCCTCGAATAAGAACAACGCGGAGAATAGACCGAAGTAGGTTGACACGAACCGACTACGAACCCGCTGACTCCACCGATCGCCAACTCGCGGTCATAAACTACGAAGGATAATAACAACAATGAAATGAATTCCATAACACGACTCAAAGCCGTTGAATTCAAAGAACGAATGACGAAAGTTCAAGTGTTTTCACCAAAACCGCCAAGAACACGATTCGTCCCGACAAAACACGAAAACGGAATTCCAAGTCGAAATATGGATATAAAATCCGTAGAATATGTTTAACAACATCATTTAACCATAATCTATCCAACAAAAACGGATGGAAAACGAGATCGAGAACAAATCCCCCAAAAAGTCGATTCGAAGGAAATCAAGAAATATACTTCGATTCGACGAAGAATAATGGATTAAATGATGTTAAACACAAGAATACTACCAAGATTAATCATACCCATCATGAATTAATCAACAACACGGAACGAATCGGACAAAAATGCAAAAACCCCCAAATTCACGAAATTAGGGTTCTAAGGTGAGATTACCTTGATTCACTGGATCAAAGGATGATAATGGATGATTGATCAATGATATAACCTCAAGAACTTCATGGATTTGTTGTTAAACAACATGGCTTCGCCACCTCTGAATCGCCAGCCGCAGACGGAAAAGGAAGGAAATGAAAAACGAGAGGAAATGTGACTACTCTGTCACATTTATACTGGGCCGGACTAGCGTGCGCTAGGCTGCCGAGCTAGCGTGCGCTATCGGCCCAGCCGCGATCCGAGCCCCCCGCCCTGCGGCTTCGGCGGGTAGCATGCGCAGCCGTCCGGCCGTAGCGCGCGCTACCTGCCAGTCGTAGCGTGCGCAATGCCCGACAGTAGCGTGCGCTACCTGCCGATCGTCCCCGAGTCTAGTACTCCAGTAACCCCTCTGCCCAGCCCGATAACGTACGCTGGGCCAGCCGATAGCGTGCGCTACACCTGCCGGTTAGCGCGCGCAGCCTTCCGGCCGTAGCGTGCGCTACGCCGGTTCCTACCGTGCTTACCCGGCCAGTGCCGGCCGCACCTGTCCGGCCAGTGCTCAGGCGTCATGACTCGACGACTCGATTTCCGAAAACGTACGGAACGAACACGACGAAAAGCTCGCGGACAAAATCATCGACCCGAAATGAAAACATAATGCAATAATTGATCATACGCAACCAAGAAAAGGGTCGAGACAACAATTACAGATACAGATACCCGTAACTTTGGGTAAATTACAAAAATGGCCAAAACGCCCGAAAATCACAATACGTGATCGAATAACCAAACCGAAGTTCACAACATGTCTAACAAAGTTAAACGGACTTACGGGAAACTCGAAACAGCAGTTTTGACCGAGATTCGCAAGAATCGAACTCAAGTGCGGAAAAGTCGCTAAAAAGCACGGAACTCAACAAAACAACACCGAAACGAACTCGGATGTCAAAAAGTGTAGAATTAATCATTCTCAGAATGACGAAACGGTCATGAGCGAGTCGTCAAAACGGACTTCCACCAAAAAAAAGAAATTACCGGAAATCGAAATTACGGGTATTACATTCTACCCTCATTAAAAGAAGTTTCGTCCCGAAACTTAAAATAAGTAGGGAGAAGCAATATCCCTTTCCAGGAAAACTCGACGAGATACACAAAAACCGAAAACTCGCGCCCAGCGGCGAAACGCTGCTAGAAACGCAAGGAGACATACGACGTGAAAATACGCTCCGCGGCGACTAACACAACGCCACCGATAGAGACATAATAAAATCAACAAGTGATAAGCGTCATCAAACAGACAATACAATCCAGTCGATTATCCGAACAATCACAAAACACAACGAACGAAAATCAATACGATTGACCAACCCAACGGTTCATCAATCAAAACGCGAGCCAAACGCTGAACAAATACGGAATTCCACCGCCCAAGGGTTGGAAGATCGAAACGAGACTAATTTTCCCGAAGGAATCTGAACGCTCAACAATCACGAGACGAGATCAACAAAAACCGAACAATCAAATGATCGAACCACAACGGTCGAGACAACAAAAAGCGAACAATCATGTTCGAATCACGAAGAACAATAAAATTCAAACAACAACTCTAAGGTTCACAAGAATCGAACTGAACTCGGAAAGTCACAGCGATAACCAGATCGACTCAAAACAAGATCACAGCTCGTCCGAACGATGAAACCGAAATACAGAACAAGTTCAGAAAGTATCAACGAACACGAGCGAGTCGATAGAATTGAGAAAGAGAAAATGCAGAAGCCAAAAATAATACGGGTATTATATTCGATCTCTTCTAAAAGAAGTGTCGTCCCCGAAACTCACAACAACGAAATCAAGGTGACGACACAACAAGCAACCGACAGAAACATCCTACAAAGGCCTCTCAAAGCCGATTCTGATAACTGTGCTGAAGCGCGAACTCCGAAAGTCTTGGTAACCAATTCGCAAAATTGAATTCGGTGTCCCTTGAGTCCACACTTGAAATGTGTTACCGACGAGAAGGACAATTTACACGTGCATGCCCCAACACATCACGGTTGAAACGTCTCGGCTCGGCATACCGAAAATACAAATGCTAGATACAATGGGGCATAACGTCGCAAAACAACATAGCAGAGATGCCAACTCAGCACAACAAAGAATCATAACACATGTCATATACAACGATTACCATCGTAAAGTAATACACACACAAACAATACAACAACGACGGTATCGTTCGGCGACCTTAACGGCCCGAACAATAACCGGCACATAATTACAAACATCATGAAACAACTACACATGTACACAAACGTACAAACTCAAGCTTTAACAGCTCACACTGGTGCGATAACACGCAAGCCACCACGAAGTGACAACATTAAAGATCGTCATCACACCTCCCACAAAGGCTAACAAAACATATGCATGGCGAACGACTCAACGTTCACACCACCAATTCAATCACAATTCAGAAGGCTAACACCCTAACAACAATACCAACATTATACACACCTTCTCCGACCACAAGCAGGAAATGATGGGTTTTTAAAAAAAAAAACGAAAAACACCTTTTGAAAACAGTTTGGAAACACCAGTTGATCTTGAGTATCATTTTACAAAAAGTTGAACAAACATCATTTTCGAGACTTTGAAATTCATCTTGCGTTTGAACAAAAACCAGGACACCTTCTCTTAGTGAAAAACTTTCAGAATATTCGACCCTCGGGTCTAAGTAAAAGTGTTTCTAAACATCGAAAATATCTCAAAACATTTTGGTCCTCGAGGTAGAAGAATTTTTGAAACAGATAGTGGCGCTAGTATGCGCCTTGAAAATACAATCCATTTAAAAGTACATCTCGAATTTTATTTTCTAAGATATTCAAGGTTTTCGAAAATCTATTAGGCTAGAATGCCTAAAAACTCACATGTAACAATATTCACTTACATACAATCATAATACACGCATCAACTCGCTCAAAATCAAGACAACACCTGTCTTTTACCGGAAACAACAGTCGAATATCACAGTCAAAAGGACGTAAATAATGACAACACTCCTCAAATAAATGAAACATGAGTCACAACGCATCACGAAACCGAGAATCTACATAAAGATTCCATCACTAAATACAAAATCAAACAAATAGCTCGTGTCACTCAGGGCACAATACAAAGAAGGGAGACTTACATCCACAGGTCGCACGAAGATGATGATCGCCCCACGATACTAATCACGACCAACAAACTCAGACGACGCGTCGCGACACGACTCAGTCAGATAAAATCCGACGAAACAAGACTCAAACAACACGACTGACTCGACAGCCTAGGTTTCCACAACCTAATCTCTCATACCATTTATGTAACACCCCCAATCCGCTCAGGGATATTACACGCCGTAGAACCTTCCCTCAAGGTTCTACCAGACTGGTAACAAAACCGAACGAATCAATAACGCCTTTAAGACTAAAATGAATCAGTAGGCCAATTTGGTCTTTCAATAAATACATACAACTCAAATACAACTCATGCCCACGCAAGGGTCAAAATACAACCACACCCGTACAACGGGAAAAATATAGCAGCGGAAAATAAAGTACAACTGAACCAATAAACAATGTACGGTTTCTCATGCTCCAAAACCTGAATGCAAAAATAGACATCCACCCCCCGAATACTCGGGGATTAGCAAAACTCCACTGTTTTGCTAGTGCAAGAACAAAGTGCAAATACGATCCATACAATTCACATTCCACGAATAACAATAACCAGGAATCCTCAAAAATCCAAACATAACAAAAAGTACTTCCCGAGGCAAGAATTTGGTAAAATATTCTAAAACCGAAAGGTCGCAATTCAAGGGAAAACAATTTATAAAATAGTTTATAATGCCATCGAGAGTTTTAATAGAAAACAATTTCGGATTACCGAATCCTTATCTTTCCAAAATCAGTAGGGGTCACAGCCCAAAGGTTTTGTTTTCACAAATAAAACCAACCATAATACACAAGGTTAAAACCCACGTCATGCGTCCTCGACGGACATAAAATACACACGCACCCATGAAGTTTCACTCGTGAATCCAGGTCGAAGCCATTGGAATTCCCTCTGTGGTCCCGTCGAACCCTCCTGAGGTGAGCAAACATATTCACAAAACATAAGCAACCGCACTCGTGAATCCAGGGCTATACCATTGGACTCCCTCCGTGATCCCATCGGACCCTCCCCAGGTGAGCGAAAAACAATCACAAAATATATACACGTAGCGGTGAAGTTTTACTCGTGAACCCAGCTCGAAGCCATTGGAATTCCCTCCGTGGTCCCGTCGAACCCTCCCGAGGTGAGCAAACATATTCACAAAACACGTACTCGCATCGCCTAGGACCGGGACGAAGCCACAAATCCCACTCGAGGCCCCGTCGGACCCTCCCGAGCTGGCTAGCAAAATACTCAAGCACCACACGTCACCTAGGACCGGGACGAAGCCACGAATCCCACTCGAGGCCCCGTCGGACCCTCCCGAGCTGGCCGCGAAATAATCAAGCACAAGTAACATATCGCACCAAGGATATCCAAACAATTCACCCAGAGGCATCAAACACTTAGCAAAACAACACGTCAAACCACAATGCACCGAAATGAAACAATATACATCCACACGCAAATACCAAGTGCATCATCAACACCAAACATATCCATAAGATTCACATACTCGTTCACGAATCACACCAATCACAAAACACACACGGTTTTGAAAGAGGGCCTTCAACAAGGCTAACCAAATCTTTTGAAAACTCATTTCAAACAAACAAACAAACACACCAAGACGATCACCTATCATCATATCCACAAAACAAGAATAGTATGGACAAGGTACATGCCTCGAATAAGAACAACACGGAGAATCGACCGAAGTAGGTTGACACGAACCGACTACGAACCCGACGACTCCAGCGATCGCCAACTCGCGGTCATAAACTACGAAGGACAATAACAACAATGAAATGAATTCCATAACATGACTTAAAGCCGTTGAATTCAAAGAACGAATGACGAAAGTTCAAGTGTTTTCCCCAAAACGGCCAAGAACACGATTTGTCCCGACAAAACACGAAAACAGAATTCCAAGTCGAAATATGGATATACAATCCATAGAATATGTTTAACAACATCATTTAACCACAATATATCTAACAAAAACGGATGGAAAACGAGATCGAGAACAAATCCCCCGAAAAGTCGATTCGAAGGAAATCAAGAAATATACTTCGATTCGACGAAGAATAATGGATTAAATGATGTTAAACACAAGAATACCACCAAGATTAATCATACCCATCATGAATTATTCAACAACACGGAATGAATCGGACAAAAATGCAAAAACCCCCAAATTCACGAAATTAGGGTTCTATGGTGAGATTACCTTGATTCGCTAGATCAAAGGATGATAACGGGTGATTGATCAATGATATAACCTCAAGAACTTCATGGATTTGTTGTTAAACAACATGGCTTCGCCACCTCTGAATCGCCAGCCGCGGACGGAAAAGGAAGGAAATGAAAAACGAGAGGAAATGTGACTGCTCTGTCACATTTATACTGGGCCGGACTAGCGTGCGCTAGGCTGCCGAGCTAGCATGCGCTATCGGCCCAGGCCGCAGTCCAGAGCCCCCACTGCCCTACTGACTCGGCCAGGTAGCGTGCGCGGCTGTCCGGCCGAAGCGCGCTACTCGCCCGTGGCGTGCGCAATGCCCGGCAAGAGCGTGCGCTACTGCCGATCGTCCCGAGTCCAAGACTCGGTAACCCCTCGCCCGGCCCGATAAGCGTCTGGCTGGGCGGCCGATCGCGTCGCTACACTGCCGGTTGCGCGCGGCGACCTTCCGGCCGTGGCGTGCGCTCGCCGGTTCTGCCGTGCTTGCCCGGCGGTGCAAGACTTCCGACCGTGCCGGCCGCACCTGTCCGGCCAGTGCTCAGACGTCATGACCCGACGACTCGATTTCCAAAAACGTACGGAACGAACACGACGAAAAGCTCGCGGACAACATCATCGACCCGAAATGAAAACATAATGCAATAATTAATCATACGCAACCAAGAAAAGGGTCGAGACAACAATTACAGATACGGATACCCGTAACTTTGGGTAAATTACAAAAATGGCCCAAAACGCCCGAAAATCACGATACGTGATCGAATAACCAAACCGAAGTTCACAACACGTCTAACAAAGTTAAACGGACTTACAGGAAACTCGAAACAGCAATTTCGATCGAGATTCGCAAGAATCGAACTCAAGTGTGGAAAAGTCGCTAAAAAGCACGGAACTCAACAAAACGACACCGAAACGAACTCGGATGTCAAAAAGTGTAGAATTAATCATTCTCAGAATGACGAAACGGTCATGAGCGAGTCGTCAAAATGGACTTCCGCCGAAAAAAAGAAATTACCGGAAATCGAAATTACGGGTATTACACCGATCCACCCGAGTCCAGAACCCCACTGCCCTACTGCCTCGGCCGACTAGCGCGCGCAGCCAACCGGCCGTAGCGTGCACTGCCTCCCGGCCGTAGCATGCGCTACCTTCCGGCCGTAGCGTGCGCTACGCCGGTTCCTGCCGCACCCGCCCAGCCAGTGCCTGCACCCGTCCGGCCAGTGCCCACAACCGTCCGGCCAGTGCCCGACCACCATGATTCGACGACTCGATTTTCCAAAATCGCACGTAACGAACACGACAAAACACTCGGGGACAACATCATCGATCCGAAATGAAAACAACGGATAACCAATCATCACCTACGGTCATGAACGCCAAAATCAGTTGTCGAGAAAATAATACCGGCACTCGACAACCGGGAAATATCCGGAAAAAAAAATTCCAAAATAACCGGAACGAAAATCGTGGGTATTACAGTACGGCCGTAACCAGCATGCCTTACGGCCGTAACCGGCCTTCGTCCAACCTGGGCCTGCCAATCACTTACGACCGTAACCGGCACCTTACGACCATAACTCGGCCAGGCCAGTACCTGCTCCACAAGGTGCGGCAGTGACTCGGCCGTGGCTACTTCCGACAGTCCGGACGACTACGAAACCCGAACCTGAATATAAATCGAAGATACGGTTAAGAAGTACTCGCAAAGAAGAATCCAAGCGCTAAGAGAACACACGATTCCGACCACCCGAAGGCTCGAAATTCGACAATGGAAAGCAAATACCCCAAACTTTGAGAAATTACGAAAACGGCCCAAAACGTCCGAAATACACGATACACGATCGAAACACCAAGCCAAAGCTCGTAACATGAATAATAACATTAAATGAACTTACGAGAAACTCGAAACAACAGTTTCGGACGAGATTCGCAAGAATCGAACTCAAGTGTGGAAAAGCCGCTTAAGAACACGGAACTCAACAAAACGATACCGAAATGAACTCGGATGACAAAAAGTGTAGAATTAATCACTCTCGGAATGACAAAACGGTCACAACAGAGTCGCTAAGATGGACTTCCGCCAAAAAAAGAAAAATTACCGGAAATCGAAATTGCGGATATTACATACTACCCTTCTTAAAAGAAGTTTCGTCCCGAAACTTAAAACAAGTAGGGAGAAGCAATATCCCGCCAGGAAAACTCAACGAGATACACAAGAAACGCGTAACTCACGGCCAATGGCAAAATGTTACAAGCAACGCAAAGGAATATATGGCTTGAAAACGCGCTCCACGACGACCAGCACAACGCCACCGGTAGAGACATAATAAGACCAACAAGTGACAAGCGTCATCAAATAGATAATACAATCAAGTCGATTATCCGAACAATCACAAAACACAACGAACGAAAATCAATACGTTTAACCAACCCAACAGTACATCAATCAAAACGTGAGCCAATTGCTGAACAAATACGGAAATCCACCGCCCAAGGGTTGGAAGATCGAAAACGAGACTAATTTCCTGAACTTAAGGGACTTACGAAGGAATTTGAACGTTCAACAATCACGAAACGAGATTATCAAAAACCGAACAATCAAACAATCGAACCACAATGATCGAGACAACAAAAATCGAACAATCATGTTCGAATCACGATGAACAATAAAATTCAAACAACAACTCCAAGGTTCACATATCGACTCGAGACAATATATGATCCGGTGAAAACAACAAGATGTGCATTCACATAAGATCCACAGGAAAGGGAATAGCAATGGAAAAGTCACAACGACAAATGAGTTATTCCGAAACAATACCACACTCGTTCGATCAACAAAAGAAAGGGACAAGACAAGCTCAGAAAATGTCAACGAACATAAACGAGTCGACAAAATCAAAAATACAGAAGTTCAAAATTCGATCCACTTCGAATAAAAGAACTTAATCTCCGAAATTCGAAACAACAAGGTAAGGAAATAACATAACATACAACTGATAGACCACGTCCCTCAGGGACTCCTCGGAGTCGGTCCTGATATCAGTGCTCATGTCCGTGCCTCGGAACGCTCGGTGACCAACTCGCAAAACTGAACCCGGTGTCCCTCAAGCCCGCACTTGTAACACGTTACTGGCGGAGAAGGACAATGTGCACGAACATGCCCCGACATATTGCAGTTAAAACACCTCCTAGCTTTACCAGGAGTCAAAGCAGACGACTTGGAACTCTCAGTTCCACGCATCGAGCGATGGAGCTTCACAGCAGAAAGACTACGACGTTGCAAACTAGAAACAACTCCTGCATTATCCACAGGGTCATCGGACTTCTTCTGCTTCTTCGACTCGGGCACACGTTCCGACGATAATGAGGCTAGTTCACGGGCTAAGGCTCGATCTTGATAGTCCCTCAACGAAGTGCAAATGAGTCCCAACATATACACGTGAATCTCTGGCTTCAACCGCCTGTCAAAGTGAAAGATCTTCTCTTCCTTGGTTCTCACCCGATCTAGCACATAACTGAGTTGTTTGCTATAGTCGACGATAGCCTGTGACACTGAAATATCTTGCGGTTCTGCCAAATAAAATTCATGAATCCTCTGCTCTCTAATCGGTTTCGGACAAAATTCAGCTTCCATAAATGCCTGGAACTCCGCCCACGTGACATCACAATCACGAGGCTTAATAGCTTCCCACCAATTAGCGGCATCTTTGTCAAGAAGGTACTGAGCAATAGGTACCTTCCACTCTTCAGGACAATCAACTGCCTCGAATATCTTTTCCAACTGGAAAAGACAACCATCCTAGCCTAATGTATCTGCAGCACCAGTGAAACGAGAGGGGTTCACACGAACCACTTCTCGAAGCCACTGATTTGCACCAATGTTCTGGGTCACATCTGTAATGCGCTGAACCGCCTGAGTCAACTGAGTCATCTGTGTAGCTACCTGCTGTAAAATAGTAGCAACACCGACACCGATATCATCACCAGCATCATGATCCTGATCACGCACCTGGTCGCCACGACCACGACCTCTGCCCCTCGGCATACTGAATAAGCAACCACTCAGCACAATAGAAAATCATAACATGCAACACTTACAACGATTACCATCGTAAAGCAACACACATACAAACACGACAGAAACGACGGTATCGTTCGGCGACCTCAGCGGTCCGAACTATATCCAGCATATGATTACTAAACGTCATGAAACAACCACATATGTACACAATCATGCAAACTCAAGTTCCAACAGCTCGCACGGGTGCGATAACACACAAATCATCACAAAGCGACAACATTCAATACCAACATTACACCTCTCACAGAGGGCTAACATAACAACTGTGTGGCGAATGACTCCACGCTCACACCACCACTAACGGTAATGCTAACATCGTACATACGTTCCCGGGCCTCACACCGGAAAGATATGTTTTAAAAACGAAAACCACCTTTTAAAAAAATTGGAAACACTAGTTGATCTTGAGTATCACTTTACAGAAAGTTGAACAAACATCATTGTCAAGACTTTGAAAACCATCTTGCGTTTGAACAAAAACGAGGACACTTTTCTTTTAGTGAAAAACTTTCAGAAATATTCGACCCTCGGGTCTAAGCAAAGCATTTCTAAATAATTGAAAATATCTCAAAATATTTTGGTCCCCTACTGGAATAGTTTTTGAAATATATTACGGCACTAGAAAACACCTGGAAAGTACCGCGAGAAAATAATTCATTTTAAAAGTACGTCTCGAAATTTATTTTCTAAGATACTCCAGGTTTTCGAAGATCTATTAGGTTAGAATGCCTAAAAACTCACATGTAACAACATTCACTTACATAAATCACAATACACACATCAACTCGTTCAAAACCAAGACAACACCTGTCTTTTACCGGAAACAAACAGTCGAATATCATATTCAAAAGGACATAAATAATGACAGTACTCCTCATATAAACGAAATATGAGAGTCACATAAACGCATCCCGAACCAAGAATCGGCATAGAGACTCCGTCACTCAACGACTAATCATACAAGTGGCTCGTGTCACACGAGGCACAAGACAAATGAGGGAGACTTACATCCACAGGTCGCAAGAAGATGATGATCGCCCCACGATACTAATCACGACCAACCAACTCAGACGACGCGTCGCGACACGAATCAGTCAGATAAAATCCGATGAGACAAAAACTCAACAGACACCACTAAACCCGACAACCTAGGTTTCCACAACCTAATCCGATACCATTTATGTAACACCCTCAATCCACTTAGGGATATTACACGCTGTAGAACCTTCCCTCAAGGTTCTACCAGGCTGGTAACAAAACCGAACGACTCAATAACGCCTTTAAGACTAAAATGACTCAGTAGACCGATTTGGTCTTTCAATAAATACATACAACTCAAACACAATACATGCCCACGCAGGGGTCGAATACAACACACTCTCGTATAACGGGGAAAGAATACTGCAGCGGAAATAAAATACAACTAAACCAATACAACAATGTACGGGTCCTCATGTGATTAGTATCGATCATCTTTCATCACCCTTCATGCCGACCCTGTGTTATGCTCCCCAAAACCTGAACGCAAAGACAGACATACACCCCCCGAATACTCGGGGGTTAGCAAAACTCCACTGTTTTGCTAGTGCAGGTATAAAATACGAAAACAAGCCATACATATCATCCTCCAAGGACTTAGAAATCATAAACATACTTTCCGAGGTAAATCACTTGATCAAAACGGTTAAATCGAAAGATATGGGTAAACCCGATATACATCTAGTAAAAACATTTTACGATCTCGGGAGTTTTGAAAACGTTTAGGGACACAGCCCAAAAGTCATTTTCCCAATGCACAATTACGGTAACAACACACAGGGTCCACGACCCAAATCATACCATCCCAATCACAAGCACGGGCTTCAAGACCCGATCATATCATAACAACACGTTTCCACAGATTATTCGCGTCCCGTGCTAGCAATCCACGGCCTCAGATACTCCCATAGAACATACCCGAGTGAATAACCCACAGGGAAACCATACCGAATCACATGTCACTGTAACAACAGTCACGTGACCATAAGCACAGATATATTCATAACCAAATCACAACCATAAGTTATCCCGGCATCGCGCTAACAAGCCATGAACCTCGGAGTCCCTGCAAGACATACCCGATGGATAACCACACAAGTTATCCCCAGCATCGGGCTAGCAAGCCCCGAACCTCGGAGTCCCCGCAGACATACCCGGATAGGATAACCCTATGGTCACGCCCGACCCATACTAGCAAGTATGGATCCCGGAGATTCAACGATCCTACCCGGAGGCACATCACATACAACAAGCACACAACAATAACCAACTATCAAGCCAAACAACATTAAGCATCACAACCTCCTTTCAAAGGAGTAACAACCCATATCACCCGTCACATATTCATCGAACATGCACACATAACAACAAGTAATCCTCGGTAACTAATTACGGTTTATTACATTCACTAAATGTGATCATAAGTCTTTCAACAAATGAAGTTAACACACATAGGCCAAAAACACACTTATTCACGAAGCATCCGAGTTATCGTTGAAAGACAACATTTATCGAGAACATACCGATACTTTGTAACATTCATTAAACATCCGGATTTTACATATAATCATTTACCAACAATTATACCTACGAAACATGAAACGTATGGGCAAGATACTTGCCTCAAAACCACGATCGCAAAGAGACAACGGATGGGATGCGGTCGAACAGCCCCAAACCCCCGAACAATATCAAGAACGCGATAGCAACACGAGTACTACGAGAATAACACCACACGAATTATCAATCACCAAACGGGATTCAACCCGGAATCCTAGAGCACCTATAATACTCCGCAAGGAACAATAAAAACAACGAAGATACGATTACAATGAGAATCAAGGTAAAAAGCAACGGAAATCCCACCAAACTATCGAAGGGAAACTCATTGGGACATTGAATCGAACACTTAACGCTCGATAACTCCCAAGAACACTCGAATCACCAATCGAGTTAAACAAACTCGAAATACGGATATACAACCCATAGAACACGATTAATAATGTTCAATACCATCAACCAATTCATCAAAATCGGACGAACAATGAAAAATCAAGAAGGAAATCTCGAAAGTCAAATCCTAGGAGATTTCAAGAAATTACCTCGATCTGAAGAAGAACAAGGATTTGATGTTGATATAATCGACAAGGGCCTTCCGAAACACTCTGGAATTGATTAGAATCGACCAAGGACTCGAGTTCCTGAAACCTCATCGCCAGCCGTCGCAAGAAATGAGAAAAAGGGAAAAAACTGAGGTCTGGCTGATCACCTGGCCTATAAATGCCGACAGGGTTACAGACGTAACCGGCAGTGCCTTACGGCCGTAATCGGCGTTCGTCAAAAATCTGCACCGTGCCTGTCGATCACTTACGGCCGTAACCGGCACCCCCTTACGGCCGTAACCGGCATCGTACGACCATAACAGCACGCCTTACGGCCATAACCGGACTTCGTCCAACCTGGGACTGCCGATCACTTACGACCGTAACCGGCACCTTACGATCGTAACTCGGCCAGGCCAGTACCTGCTCCACAAGGTGCGGCCGTGACTCGGCCGTGGCCACTTCCGACGGCCAGGACAACCCCGAAACCCGAATCTGAATATGAATTGAAGATACGGTTACTAAGTACTCGCAAAGACGAATCCGAGCGCTAAGAGAACACACGATTCCGACCACCCGAAGGCTCGAAATTTGACAACGAAATGTAAATACCCCAAACTTTGGGAAATTACGAAAATGGCCCAAAACGTCCGAAATACACGATACACGATCGAAACACCAAGCCAAAGCTCGCAACATGTATTAATCACTCTCGAAATGACAAAACGATCATAACAGAGTCGCTAAGATGGACTTCCGCCAAAAAAAGAAAAATGACCGGAAATCGAAATTGCGGATATTACATGCTTGAGATTAGTTGGTCTTGACTATTAGCATTGTAATATCCGTGTTTTCTATTTTTGGTAATTTCTATTTTTGGTGTATGTTCGTTTCGGACAACTCGCTTAGCACTGTTTTGGAATTCTGAATCTATCTTGTTTTTGGAGTTTTTCCGTCTGGATGAGTTTCGAGGATGTTTTTGCATAATTTCATCTTAATTTATATCTTGTCGTATACACGTTCGATTCTCGTAAAACTTGTTCGTTTCCGTTGTTTCTTGATTTGTATAAGTTTGTATGGTTGATTTGGTCGTGTTGAAATTTTCGGTTTGTTAATCTGACGTTGCATCGTGATCTTTCGGGCTCTTGGGCCGTTTTTGAAATTTTCATAAGTTCGGGGAATTTCGCTTCATTTGCTTCATTTGAGACTCTCTAGTGATCGGGATTATATTTTCTTTCAAAACTCGGCTTCGTTGTTTTGGATACCCCATGTTTATACTCTTGATTCTATCCTTGTGTTGCGTTTCGTCGTTGTATCATTGTCTTGAGCTAAGTGTTTAGCAAAGGTCAATCGCCGCATGCATAACGACGTTATGCATGCTCCTTTACGTACGTTATATAGGTATCATAACGCACGTTATACCCCATTGGTAACGTACGTTATGGTTCCGCAGAAAATGTCCAGATTGTTCGTTACGTACGTTAACCTGAGAGGGGTTACGTACGTAACCTTCATAACGTACGTTAACAATAGGCGTTAACGTACGTAACTCGCCGTCAGGTCTTTTAATTCGACTTATTTCGGTCGACTTATTTCACTCCTTTTCTTTCTTCCTCGCGACGTGAGTTTCCTTTGGGCGATTTCAAACGATTCATCCGGTGCAATCCATAGGAACCTTCTAAAGATCGATTTTTGCATCCCAAGCAAGGTTTATCATCATCGTAATCATCCTCCATCCGTCCGAATCGAGGTATACATCGATGAACCCTAGTTTTTGGGGATTTCAGGATTTTTGGCAAAATTCTTCCTTTTAATCCGTTTTGGCTTCGACGACTTGTTAGATTACGATTGTGTAGTCGTAAATCCCTTGTTTCCAGTATAGTTTAATGGATTTAACCTAGTAATTTCTTCATTGTTAGATTATAGCCATCGTGGACTTCGTATTTTCCGACAAATCGTTCCGAGGGGTAGAATTAGGATTAATTCTTACCTTTCCGCATTATTGAGACTTGTGTATACCGTTATTGTGTTAGGAACGGATTTGGGAAGATTGTTCGGACCGAAACCTATTCCTTCGCTGCGTTTCCTTCGTTTCGTTTCATTCAAGGCAAGTACATGTATTACATTTCGTTATGTATGTTGTGGTTTTCAAAATGAATGATGAATTGTGATTTTCGGGTGCGTGAGTTGTGTTCCTTCCACCGGAGTGTCCGACGGGATGTCCGGGGTCGATACTAAGGGTACGGCCGCGGAAGGGAACTTGGGTGCGTGTGTGATTGAACTTCCACCGGAGTGTCCGACGGGATGTCTGGGGTCGATACTAAAGTACGGCCGCGGAAGTGGTATCCCACCGGAGTGTTCGACGGGATGTCTGGGGGTCGATACTAAGGGGTACGGCCACGGGATACCAGTTGTGATTTTGTGATATCGTGATGATTGGAACTGATTTGATTGCCAATGTAGTATTCCGGAATATATATATGGCAAATGATTTCTCATTGAGATGATTGTGCTAAAAACCGTATTTTTGTATATAATGTTGTGTAATTGTGTACTTGCACTAGCTATTCGAATGCTAACCCCTTAAATGGGGGAAATGCGTCTTATGCATTTCAGGTACCGGGAGAGCTGAGGAGCAGGCACGGGACACGCACGTAAAGGATGGGCTGGCTTGATGATGTGGCTCGAGTCTGTAATTTTATGTTTTGTCATTGCATTTGTCGAGTACTGGAATTAAACTGTCTACTTTTAAACTTGGTTTAAGTCCCCTGCGTGGGCAACGGATTGGTATTTATTTTATGTTCATGTACTCCGTTAAAATTGTTTTGGCCGAGGCCACGGCCTTATTTACTTTTGAGTGCATTGTTTGGATTTGCATTGTGGGTTTGTGTCATGTGTTAGCCTGGTAGACCTCACGAGGGTTCTACGGCGTGTAATGTCCCATTTGTGAATTGGGGTGTTACATTTATGGTATCAGAGCTTAGGTTTTGAATACCTAGGTTGTCGGTGAATTTTGGGTCTGTCAGTTATGTCGTTAGAGTCAGTCGTTGAGCCTAATATCATCACGCTACCGTCTTTTCGTGCGACCCGTGGCTGTAAGTCTCCTCGAACTCTTATATTTCTGTAATTCGTTTTCTTGTGTAGTTCGGAATTGTGACTTGTGCTACCAACTTTGTGAATTGTGAATCTTTCTGATCTTGATCTTTTCGTATTTTCTTCAGTATGTTGAGAGGTCGTGGTAGACCAGCTAGGGGGCGCGGCCGAGGCCGTGGTCGGGGTGCTGATAATGAAGAGGGCTCACTTTCTCAGTCCTCTGCAGACTCAGCCTCTCACTCGGTGCCGTCGGGTAATAATGCCGACGCCGGGGCTACTGCCGTACTTCAGCAGTTAGTAGCCCAGCTTACTCAGATAGCTCAGGGTGGACGCCAGAATCCACCCCCGACACCTGAAGAGGAAGCTAGTAAGTGGCTTCAGACGGTGACTAAGATGCACCCTCCTCGTTTCTCCGGATCTTCTGACTCCCTCGGTTGGGAGAATTGGCTCTTTCAGTTGTCCAGGACCTTTGATGCCGTAGCTTGTCCTGAAGACAGGAGGGTACATATTGCCCAATACCTCCTGGATAAGGAAGCTGCGGAATGGTGGGAGGCCGTTGCGCCCAGAGACCGTCGGGCCACTTGGGATGAGTTCAGGGCTGCTATGGAAGCAGAATATTGTCCACCGCCAGTTAAAGAGCGCAGAATTGTGGAGTTCTTCACCGCTACACCTCAGGATGTGCCTATTTCTCAGGCCATCATTATTTACAATCAGCAGTTGGGTTTCGTGAGAGATCAGGTGAGGACGGAAGCTGATAAAATCCGTTACTTTAATATGCGTATGAAACCGCATATCAGGCAGAGTATGGCACCGCTCATGTGTGCCACTTTGAAGGAGTATCAGATCGCGCTCTAGCGATCGAGATGGCCGCACTGAATCGAGTTAGGTGCCGAGGCCAAGAAACAGAAAGCTTGATTGGCAACTTCTCGGCAAGAGTGGCGATTTTCGAGAGCATACCGCCCCTACACCGGGAAGAGGCCATTTCATCAGTGGGGATCTCGTGGTAACTGCTCGATTCGATCCGTTGCTTCGGTGGCAGGGTTTGTTTTAACCGCAACCAAGATGAGCATTTGATGAAGGATTGCCCTTTTCCTCCGATTATTTGCTTCACTTGTGGGCGAGGCATCGGGCGACTCATTGTGAGAGGGCCACTGTGGGTGTTAGAGTTCCGACTACCACTACCGATCGGAGGATCACGGACTCCCGGCTACTTATGTTCCGCAGAGTTCGAGTCGTGGTAGGGGCGGGGTCGGCCGGATCGCCGTGCGACCTCGAGTTCGGGTTGATTCACCCCGATCAGATCGGATGAGGCATACAGAGGAGACAGATGTTCCAGTGGCGTCAGTACTACTCGGATCCTTACTCATCCAAAGTCGGTGCTTTTGATTGGTGCTACCCATTCATTTATTGCTTGGATTGTGTGAGTCGTATTGGTTTTGACCGCTTATTTGAGTGTGAGCCATTTGTAGTGGGTACACCCGGTGGGGATCGTATGGTTGGGGACCGGGAAGTTAGGGATTGCCCGGTGAGGATCGGGAGCCGGGATTGGCCCTCGACTCTCATTGTTATAGACCTTAAGGGTGAGGATTTAATCCTCGGAGACGATTGGTTGGATCGTCACGGTGCTATCATGAACTATCGGACTCGTACCATCTCGATAGTTGCCGAGGCGGCACCGAGCATACTCTCGTGTTTGTAAGCGGGTAGATCGGGAGTGTGATTAGCGCTTTGAAGGCGATGAAACTTCGAACCGTGGTTGTGTCGGCTCGGTGTTTCGCTCTGCAGCGGAAGATGGTGAGGTTGACATATCGTCGATTCCGGTTGTTAGCGAGTATCTGATGTATTTCCTGACGACTTGTCGGGATTACCACCACATCGAGAGGTGGAGTTTCCTATCGATCTTGAGCCGAATGCGGCCCCTATTTCTCGAGCACCGTATCGTATGGCACCGTCGGAGATGCTAGAGTTGAAGAATCGGTTGGGAGAATTGTTAGATAAAGGGTATATTCGACCGAGCGCATCGCCTTGGGGTGCGCTGTACTTTTTGTTAAGAAGAAGGATGGATCGCTTCGTTTATGTATCGATTATCGAGAATTAAACAAGTTGACCATCAAAAATAAATACCCTTTGCCCCGATTGACGACTTGTTTGATCGCCTTGGGGCGGCATTTTTCAAGATTGATTTGCGATCGGGCTACTACCATTGAGGATTCGGGACGCCGATATTCCGAAAGCCGCCTTTCTGACGAGATATGGCCATTACGAGTTTGTGGTTATGCCTTTCGGGCTAACTAATGCCCCAGCAGTTGTTCATGCGCTTAATGAACAAAGTTTTTATTGAGTACTGGACAAATTCGTAGTCGCTTTTATCGACGATATTCTTATCTATTCACGGAGTCGGGAGGAGCATGCCTTACATCTTCGGATTGTATTAGACACTTTGAGGGCCGAGCGGCTTGTACGAAGTTCTCTAAGTGTGAATTTTGGCTCGAGGAAGTGACGTTCCTCGGGCATGTGATTTCAATGAGGGAGTTCGGGTAGATCCGCGAAGATAGAGGCGTGATGGCTTGGGAGCCGCCTAAGAATGTGAAGGAGGTGAGGAGTTTTCGGGTCTTGCCGGTTATTACCGTAGATTCGTTGAGGGATTTTCTAAGATCGCTAGACCACTCACTCGCTTGCTCCAAAAAACTCGGAAGTTCGAGTGGACCGCAGGCGGGTGACGCTTTGACGAGTTAAAGAGACGTTTGACTACCGCACCCGTTTTAGCATTGCCTCGGGGAACGAGGATTTCGTAGTGTATAGTGATGCTTCGGGCCTTGGGCTTGATGTGTTTTGATGCGAGAGAAAGAGTGATTGCTTATGCGTCCCGCCAATTGAAACCTTATGAGGTAAATTATCCCACGCACGATTTGGAGTTAGTCATGGTCGTTTTTGCCTTAAAGATATGGAGGCATTATCTCTATGGGTCGTCGTGTAAGATTTTTACGACCACAAGAGTCTCAAGTACATCTTCACCGTAAAGAGTTGAATATGAGGCGGCGTAGGTGGTTAGAGTTAATTAAAGATTACGACCTCGAGATACTTTACCATCCGGTAAGGCCAACGTAGTGGCCGATGTGTTGAGCCGAAAACCGATGGCTTTACGATGTTAGAAGTACTTACACCACAGTAGGATCCACGAGATTTCATCCGAGAATATTGAGGTTTGGGTTCGCAGAGTTCAGGCCGCCTTTGTGCGTTAGAGATCACTTCGTCCTCGATCGATGATATTAAGGCGAAACAAAGATGATGATCCGTGTTTGGTTGGGCTTGAGGGAGGATGTGAGGAAGGGGAAAGCCCTGGATTTGTGATTCAGATGATGGCGTTCGAGATTTCGCGCATTATGTGTACCGAATGTTATTGAGCCGAGAAATAAGATCTTGAGCGAAGCTCATACCACGCCTTACTCCATACATCCCGTACGAGTAAAATGTACAAGGACGTGAGGAGTAACTTCACTGGTGGAGTAATTTGAAGACAGACGTTAGCGAGTTCGTGTCGAGATGTTTGACTCACAGGTTAAGATCGAGCATCACACCGCTGGGGTTTTGCGACCACTTCCCATCCCGGAGTGGAAATGGGAGGATATTTCTATGGATTTCATTACCAAGATGCCTAGGACTCGGATCGAATGAATATGATTTGGGTTATTGTCGATCGACCGACCAAATCAGCTCATTTCTGGGTATTAAGGACACTTGGGGTCCAGAGACCGCACGAGTGTTTATTGCAGAGATCGTGAGATTACATGGGACTCCTAAGAGTATTGTTTCGGATCGTGATGGCGGTTTGTATCACATTTTTGGCGTCGCTCATCGAGCTTTGGGACCGAGTTGAGACTCAAGACGTCTTACCACCCTCGCATGACGGCAATCGGAGCGACGATCCAGACGTTGGAGGATATGTTGAGAGCCCGTGCCCTAGATCGGAAGGATGATTGGGAGTCGCACTTGCCATTGATTGAGTTTACGTACAACAATAGTTGGCACGCCTCGATCAAAATGGCACCATTTGAGGCATTGTATGGGAGGAGGTGCAGATCGCCGTTGTGTTGGGACGATGCGTCCGAGCCGATTGGTACTGAGCCCGATATGGTAGTTGAGACGAGGGAGAAGATTACTCTGATTCGTGATAGATTGTTGACGGCCCAGAGTCGGCACAAGTCTAATGCCGACACGCGTCGCCGGCCGTTGGAGTTTGAGGTGGGAGATCATGTCTTGCTTAAGGTGTCGCCGACACGGGGAGTTTACCGCAGTAGGAAGGGTAAGCTTAGTCCGAGATATATTGGGCCGTTTGAAATTTTAGAGAGAGTGGGAGAGCTTGCCTATCGGTTGGGTTTGCCGCCGTCCTTGAGTCACGTTCATAACGTATTTCATATTTCCCAGCTTAGGAAGTACGTATCGGACCCTAGCCATATTCTTGATTTTGGAGAGATCGAATTGGGGCCCGACATTACCATTGAGGAGAGGCCGATTCAGATTTTAGAGCGTCGGGTGAAGAAACTTCGTCATAAAACCATTCCTCTGGTTAAAGTTCAATGGTCGAGACATGGATCCGAGGAAGCCACATGGGAGACGGAAGAGAGTATGCGATCGAGATACCCCGAGTTGTTCGCGTTGTAAGTTTCGGGACGAAACTTATTTTTTAGGGGGAGATAATGTAATATCCGTGTTTTCTATTTTTGGTAATTTCTATTTTTGGTGTATGTTCGTTTCGGACAACTCGCTTAGCACTGTTTTGGAATTCTGAATCTATCTTGTTTTTGGAGTTTTTCCGTCTGGATGAGTTTCGAGGATGTTTTTGCATAATTTCATCTTAATTTATATCTTGTCGTATACACGTTCGATTCTCGTAAAACTTGTTCGTTTCCGTTGTTTCTTGATTTGTATAAGTTTGTATGGTTGATTTGGTCGTGTTGAAATTTTCGGTTTGTTAATCTGACGTTGCATCGTGATCTTTCGGGCTCTTGGGCCGTTTTTGAAATTTTCATAAGTTCGGGGAATTTCGCTTCATTTGCTTCATTTGAGACTCTCTAGTGATCGGGATTATATTTTCTTTCAAAACTCAGCTTCGTTGTTTTGGATACCCCATGTTTATACTCTTGATTCTATCCTTGTGTTGCGTTTCGTCGTTGTATCGACTGTGCTGAGCTAAGTGTTTAGCAGTGCTGAACTGCTGCATGCATAACGTACGTTATGCATGCTCCTTTACGTACGTTATATAGGTATCATAACGCACGTTATACCCCATTGGTAACGTACGTTATGGTTCCGCAGAAAATGTCCAGATTGTTCGTTACGTACGTTAACCTGAGAGGGGTTACGTACGTAACCTTCATAACGTACGTTAACAATAGGCGTTAACGTACGTAACTCGCCGTCAGGTCTTTTAATTCCTGACTTATTTCCGGTCGACTTATTTCACTCCTTTTCTTTCTTCCTCGCGACGTGAGTTTCCTTTGGGTGATTTCAAACGATTCATCCGGTGCAATCCATAGGAACCTTCTAAAGATCGATTTTTGCATCCCAAGCAAGGTTTATCATCATCGTAATCATCCTCCATCCGTCCGAATCGAGGTATACATCGATGAACCCTAGTTTTTTTGGGGATTTCGGGATTTTTGGCAAAATTCTTCCTTTTAATCCGTTTTGGCTTCGACGACTTGTTAGATTACGATTGTGTAGTCGTAAATCCCTTGTTTCCAGTATAGTTTAATGGATTTAACCTAGTAATTTCTTCATTGTTAGATTATAGCCATCGTGGACTTCGTATTTTCCGACAAATCGTTCCGAGGGGTAGAATTAGGATTAATTCTTACCTTTCCGCATTATTGAGACTTGTGTATACCGTTATTGTGTTAGGAACGGATTTGGGAAGATTGTTCGACCGAAACCTATTCCTTCGCTGCTTCCTTCGCTTCGTTTCATTCAAGGCAAGTACATGTATTACATTTCGTTATGTATGTTGTGGTTTTCAAAATGAATGATGAATTGTGATTTTCGGGTGCGTGAGTTGTGTTCCTTCCACCGAGTGTCCGACGGATGTCCGGGGTCGATACTAAGGGGTACGGCCGCGAAGGGAACTTGGGTGCGTGTGTGATTGAACTTCCACCGGAGTGTCCGACGGGATGTCCGGGGTCGATACTAAGGGGTACGGCCGCTGAAGTGGTATCCCACCCGGAGTGTTCGACGGGATGTCCGGGGTCGATACTAAGGGGTACGGCCACGGATACCGATTGTGATTTTGTGATATCGTGATGATTGAATCGATTTGATTGCCAATGTAGTATTAGGAATATATATATGGCAAATGATTTCTCATTGAGATGATTGTGCTAAAAACCGTATTTTTGTATATAATGTTGTGTAATTGTGTACTTGCACTAGCTATTCGAATGCTAACCCCTTAAATGGGGAAATGCGTCTTATGCATTTAGTCACCGGAGAGCCGAGGAGCAGCACGGACACGCACGTAAAGGATGGGCTGGCTTGATGATGTGGCTCGAGTCTGTAATTTTATGTTTTGTCATTGCATTTGTCGAGTACTGGAATTAAACTGTCTACTTTTAAACTTGGTTTAAGTCCCCTGCGTGGGCAACGGATTGGTATTTATTTTATGTTCATGTACTCCGTTAAAATTGTTTTGGCCGAGGCCACGGCCTTATTTACTTTTGAGTGCATTGTTTGGATTTGCATTGTGGGTTTGTGTCATGTGTTAGCCTGGTAGACCTCACGAGGGTTCTACGGCGTGTAATGTCCCATTTGTGAATTGGGGTGTTACAAGCATACATTAGCGTATTTGCATACGTTGAACTGGATCGAGGTGAGATAGTGTCTTCTGTACTGACTGTAAGAAGAACTTAAATCTCAGATAATTATTATTTCTTAATTCTAAGTATATAATATTTAATTATATATTTATAATACTTATTGCTTTGATTTACCATGGATGAGAGTCAAAATGATCGACTCAATAAGCCTCGTATCTTGGGTAATAATATTATTTATATGACAGTTATTATTATTACTAGAAATCGTGTCTCGACTCGTGCGGGTTGATGATGTCCCCTTGAGGAGCTCGATAATGATTATTATATTAAACCCTGCAGGTGGATTTAATTCTGATATAATAATAAGGTTCGAGTGGTACTACTCTTGGATAAGATATTAATTAATTAAAGCTGTCAGTAGCTTATAATTAATTAATGGACATTCGATATCTTAAACACAGGAAATAATATATTTAATAAGGAGCCCAATTTCGTAATTTGGGATTTTAGTAAGAAGTGCAATATCAACCTTTTAGTGGACTAAGTTGATATGAATAGATTCATTGTATATTAGGAGGAGTCCTATTAAGGTAAGATGAATTTATTGGGAGTCCTTCCATAATCCTCCTTAAGATCCCTAGTAGTAGTCCAAGAGCCTATATATAGGACATATAGGGTTGGCCGATTTTTGTATCATTCATACACAAGAAATTTTGATTTTTTCTTCTAAGTGTTTAATTGTGGATCTTGACTTGTGTCTTTGATTCCAGAATTGAGAGAACACTTTTATTCTTGCTACATATCGGAATTACTTGAAGAAAAGAAAATCGAGAATTGTGAGGGATAGAATTTCGGCCGATCCCAAGGTTGTCCAAGAAAGATCCGGTAGCTCGTTGCCCACACAACGTCCGAGTTAAGACGGATCATACTCTAGAAGGTCTAAAGGTAGAAATACAAGGTGATCAAGACGAAAGCAACCAACACTCTTCAAAAGGTAATATCCTATGATCTTTGGATCTAGATTATGATATTTTAATAATCAACATATTTAATTAATAAATAATAAATAATATTTAAATTGCTTATTACTCTTAGTAATTAATTAATTAGCATGCCTAAATAGATCTTATGCTCGTGGATGCGTGAAACGCGATTATCCAAATTTGCCGAACTTCGCTTCCGCTGCGTTTCACTTCCAATAGCAGTAGCCTTTGGAAGACAGTAGCGTGCACTACAAGTGAAGGATAGCGTACATAAGGACTGTTAAAGTATGTTAGGAAGAGGGTGTAGCGGTCGTAAAGGAAAGTTTAAATTATAAAAACATGTCTTGTCTTTCATTTTTGAACGACCCACTTCCAGTTTTTCTCTCTATAAATCATCCATCTGCCTCCTAATCGATATTAAACCCCTTCTAACTTGTTTTGGAGCCTCAAGATGTAGATTAGAGCTAGAAAGCTTGAAGATTGTGGTGGATTCTTGAAGTGTGAGGTTGTTCTTCATCTTCAAGAGATATGTTGGCTAAATCTTATGTTATTTTCAATATTATGATGATGTTGTTTATGATTTCTTCATATATTGTTGGATTGTTGGAGGTTAACATGGTTCTTGATGTTTATTATGAATATATAATGAGGAATATGACGATTATATCTTGAGGATGAGTATGTTTTAGTGGACTAAGAATACTTAGATATTGAATCATGTTACAAAAACACTATGGTAAGCTTGTTGGATGATTAACATAGTTTTGAAGTTGATGTTGATGATGTTCTTGGAAGATTATAATCATTTTAAGGAATTTTTTTGATAAGTTATGAAATAGATGATAAATTTGAAATGATCAAGTTAATCTTGACGATGAGTCTGAAATTCTTGATGAATTGATGATTGTTCAGTATTAGACATCATGTTGAGGTGTGTATGATGTTCTTGAATTAATTAAGATAATAGGATGATATTATCATAGTTATTTAGAAGTTGGTAAGTGTTTGTTGTTGCCCGAAATATTATCCGAAGATAGATATTGCTGGAATGGTCGAGCAACAGCAAATTGCGAGAGCACGTCCGAGGGAATGGAAAAACACAAGATTTGCCGGGTTTGTTAGGCCCGAGCTTGAATGCTCTCACGAGATGTTATTAATAAGAATACGTTTGAGTACAAATATCAATGTAAGAATCTAATTATAATGAGTGTAAAAGACCCTGTTTATCTAGCTCTTGAGCGAAGCTCTGCGTGTTCTTGTTCTCGTTTCTGCCGACCGTCTCAGGATTGAGAGGTGCTGAGAGAGAGAAAATCCGAGAGATAGCTGTTGCCAAGAGTGAGAAAACCAAGTGAATCTGAACTGGTTAAAAAGCAGACCCTTTTCCAAGTGTAGGCAGCCTTCTATTTATAGGAGCTGAGATGCAATGTTTACTGACGGGCGATCGCCTATCATGTAATATAATAAGGGGCGATTGTCTTTATGTCACATGGGCTGCCTCATTTAAAGTCTGCGGCCATTGGCAACACCAGGCGGTCCAATGAGGAGCCTGCACGCGTCCTGAGTTGCTGTCACGGGCGGTCCCACTGTACACCTTTCGGCGGGTCTGTCGGTAGGTGAGAAGATGCTGACAGGCTTTGGTCAACGATCCATGTCTTGCGGCGCCTTTTCCGGATCTGCACGTGGGTCTTTGTCCCGAGCTTAGGCCTTTGCCGACTGGACGATCGTTGGCTTTGCGTGGCATGATGCGGTCGTCATTGGTCGGTTACCAGGGGTCGATCGCCAAGTACCGAGAGATGATTGCCTTAGATGTCGATCGCTCGGCACCGGGACTTGACCTGGGACCTTTGATCGGCCAATCTGCCTTAGCTGTTGGGCTCTGGCTCGGTCGCCCGGTCTCTGAGGCAATTGCCTGTTGAGACGTATAATTCTCGACACGACAATTGCCCCCCAGTTTGCTCCGATGTCGAAGACATGGGGTGAGGTGGTTCTTGCTGGCGATTGTGTAGGATGAAGACGGGCGATCCGTTGAGCGGACTTTGGTCTCGGACTTGGGCGATCTGGTCGATTGGCTATCTATTTTTGGTCTTGTACATGCAATAAATAATTTTGCCGATCCCTCATGGAAACTTGATTGCTTCGTTGTTGAGGAATCGTGCACAGTCGCGGAGTTCAATGGACTGACTCCATGACCATGTCTTGTGCGCGAGCGACATTGTCTGTCTTGTGACTCATTTTATTGTGAGGGTTCTCCGTTAGGCTGCACCTCGCCTCGTATTTAAACGAAGGGCGTGCGGTCTTGGTCTGGAGAAGTCCTTGCGCGGGGCGTCGTCGGATGAATTGACTCCACGTCTGCGGCTAGTTAGATCTTTTCTACCTCGGATCGTCATGTTAGATGGCAATCCTCGACGGTATACGTTGAGACGGGGGTAGTGATGTGTCGCATTGTCCGTGAAGGATCCACCATGTTAAATGACGGACCTTCGAGGGCGGGCGATCGTGTCCACTGATTTGTTTGGAGGGTCCTTCGACTACGCCCGCCTCGTATTTAAACGAAGGGCGAGCGATCTCAGTCCAAAGGAACCTTGCATGGCCTAAGCAGTCGGTTCCATCGACCACCAGGGCCATGGCTGCACTCTTCCACCTCAGATCGTCACATCAGATGCCGACCTTCGACGGTGTACGTTGTGCGGGGGAGGCGATCTCATGCCTTAGTCCAACATGTTAGATGATGAACTGTAGATGGCGAGCGAGTCCTCCAGTTTTGGTGATGTTGCTTGACTTTGGCGATCGGGTTGGAAGACTGGTGATCGTCATTCGGTCTCCGATCGCGCTGCTCATAGGTTGAGAAGAAACCTTTGCTTGGCCGAAGATCGCGTAGGTCGGGGGATGGTCCTTCGTAAGATGCCTGAACATAGGCGAAAGACCATGGAATCCCCCTAGGACCTAGTAGAGGGCGATCTCATCGCTTACGGGCGCGCCGTTGAGGATGATCTCGTCCACCCGGTCGATGTAGTCTGCGTCGGACTCTTCTTCTCCCTGCCTGATTTGCATCATGCGATGGGGACCTTCCGGCCGAGCGACCTTGGCGGTGAAATAAGCTGTGAAGCTGTTCACCAGTTGATCAAAGGAATTGATGGATCGCGACGGTAATGAGACGTACCATGTATGGGCCAGGTCGCCTAGCGTCAGCGGGAACATTCGGCACCTGGTTGCGTCGGATGCCCCACACCTAGTCATATAGATGTGGAACTTGCTCAGGTGAGTCTCGGGGTCCGACCTCCCCTCGTATAAAGGTGTTTGCAGAGGAGTGATCCTTCGTTGCACGGGGGCGAGCTCGATGTGGACCGCGAGCGGCTCGCTTGGCCCGGCGATCTTGTTATTGGCACCTGCCCCAGATTCTAGGAGTGACTTCATGTCTTCGAGCTCGCGTTGCATCGCGGCCATCGCTGTAGCTTGGTCGCTCGTGGCTCGGCTTTCGGAACGGGAGCCGAGGTGATCGTGTACCGATCTCCTGACTCCGCTGTCGCCGACCTCGGTTCTTTGGCGAGGAGGAGCCAGATGGCTGTCCTGCATTCTGGGATTTGGATACGCCGAACTCCTGGTGATGGATTCGGGCTCCGTCGTCTCGTGGCTGGGGCCGGACTGCCCCGGTCGCCATGACGGGTCGCTGCTTAGGCGATCGAAAACAGATGTGCCCCGGCTAGCGAGCGCCTCTTCTTGCGAGTGGGAGCCTCCTGGCGATCGCTCAGTCAGCAACCCCTTGAAATTCCGTTTGGTCACGCGGTGGATGGCCGAGGGGGTTATAGCGGGCGGCGCATCGAAAGCTCTCCGTCGCTCCGGTAGGATGGCCAGGGCTCCTTCGATCTGTTCCGCGGTTTGGAACTGATCGAGCGAGAGGCTTGGGCCATCGCTCAGGAGCAGGATCGAGAGTCTCGGACCGCGGCTGCTACCTCCCGCCATAGGTTGTGGCTCGGATTGAGACGGAATGAGGCGTCTGGCGGATCGGCCAGCGGCTTTTTTCGATGCGGAGGCAGAAGTCATGATTCTGAAAGCTTTTCTCTGAAGAACAGTGAGTGTTTCTTCAGGTACATGCCCCGGAGAATAGTGAGTGTTCTTAGAGACTGCAGGAATAAAAATGAGGGTTAAGATTTTTCGCCCTCCTTCTAGCGCCAATTGTTGTTGCCCGAAATATTATCCGAAGATAGATATTGCTGGAATGGTCGAGCAATAGCAAATTGCGAGAGCACGTCCGAGGGAATGGAAAAACACAAGATTTGCCGGGTTTGTTAGGCCCGGGCTTGAATGCTCCCGCGAGATGTTATTAATAAGAATACGTTTGAGTACAAATATCAATGTAAGAATCTAATTACAATGAGTGTAAAAGACCCTGTTTATCTAGCTCTTGAGCGAAGCTCTGCGTGTTCTTGTTCTCGTTTCTGCCGACCGTCTCAGGATTGAGAGGTGCTGAGAGAGAGATAATCCGAGAGATAGCTGTTGCCAAGAGTGAGAAAACCAAGTGAATCTGAACTCGTTAAAAAGCAAACCCTTTTCCAAGTGTAGGCAGCCTTCTATTTATAGGAGCTGAGATGCTCTGTTTACCGACGGGCGATCGCCTTTTATGTAATATAATAAGGGGCGATCGTCTTTATGTCACATGGGTCGCTCGCTTAAAGTCTGCTGGCTGCTGGCAATCAGGCGGTGATCAATGAGGAGCCTGCACGTGTCCCGAGTTGCTGTCACGGGCGGTCTCACTGTACACCTTTCGGCGGGTCTGTCGGTAGGTGAGAAGATGCTGACAGGCTGTGGTCAACGATCCATGTCTTGCGGCGCCTTTTCCGGATCTGCACGTGGGTCTTTGTCCCGAGCTTAGGCCTTTGCCGACTAGACGATCGTTGGCTTTGCGTGGCATGAGGCGGTCGTCATTGGTCGGTCACCAGGGGTCGATCGCCAAGTACCGAGAGATGATCGCCTTAGATGTCGATCGCTCGGCACCGGGACTTGACTTGGGACCTTCGATCGGCCAATCTGCCTTGGCTGTTGGGCTCTGGCTCGGTCGCCCGGTCTCTGAGGCGATCGCCTGTTGAGACGTATAATTCTCGACACGACAGTGTTCTTGGTAGTTCTTGTACAAATCGATTGTTATAGGAATGAAGAACAATTATCACCATGATAATTCTTAGGGCTATGATATTCGATTGAGTGGTATGATCGATTCGTGTTGAATCGAGGATATCTACAATGTTGAGTTTCATATCAGTATTATGCGATTATGTTATTGAATGAATTGTATTTCATTCAATGTTGTTCGTGTGATTGATTGAATGAGCATTTATTTCATCTTTGGTACTGAGGCAAGTGAATTCTTGCATAGTTATGATGATAATATGTCTTTTGTATGTTGTACGTATTATATTATGATTTGTGAATTCCAATTCATAATGATATTGTTGTTGACCGTGTCGATCGTTCACTAAGGAAAAGTAGTTCTAATTTTTATTGTTCAGAGTTGTTTTGATAATCGTTGGATTTGTATTTCCTTTTGGAGATGTACGTAGTTGATATAAGCACCAGATATGATTTCATCCTGATCTCCTCCCAAAGGTTGGTACTCGTGGTAATCTGTTTTTCTGACCTTCTTGGCGGCACTTATTCGGCTGAAAGTGTTTAGAATATAGTGAGGGTTAGGATATGATTGTTTGGGTAAGCTTTCTATGAGAGATATCGAGTTTCAGAGCTCGAACTCGATGAAAAGGATAAAATCGTTATTCTCAATTAAGTTTTGCAGATGAGAAGAGAGAGTGAAATAGGTTTTACCTGTTTTTCTTGGTGGCGTAATGCGCCACGGGGAAAGATATTTTGGCATCCCTTTTTCAGAATTACAATGCTTTTTTAGCATTGAGGGCTACCTTTCGCGAAATGATTGGTTCAGTAAAACAAGTGGACACAGTTACTTCTGAGAGTTAGATGTTACCCAGATAAGTTTTGAGTAAGAATTCTTTAAGTGGTAGAGCTGCTTGTAAAGCTGCTTAGAAAGTAAAGCTGCTTGAACAACGTAGTTGCTTGGGTAATGAAGCTGCTTGTCTGACTTAGCTTGGTATGACCCACCATTCCTAGCTCGTCTATGCGAGTTTGAAATCTTGATTCACTGAGTGGTTTGTTGAGAATTTCACCTACTTTCTTCTATGTGCTCAAATATTTTATTCGAATACTCATCTTCTCTACATGATTTCTAACGAAATGATATCCGTCGATGTGCTTAGATCCAGAGTGAAGAACCGGGTTCTAAGAAATATAAATAGCACTAGTATTGTAATAGAATATAGGTGTTCCCCAATTCTTCACCATAATCACGTAGTTGCTGCTTCATCCATAATATCTGTGGGTAGCATCCACTAGCAGTCATGTACTTAGCTTCTTTCTAAACCATGATACTAGTCGGTTTCCCAGAAATTAACAAGTGCAGATGTACTTTTCCTATCCATTCTGCCTCGTACAAAGTTTGCATGTGAATATCCATTTAGTTCGAAGTTGCTATCTCTAGGGTACCACAATCCAACATTTAATGTCCCATTGGGATATTGATAATGCACTTTGTTGTAATGAGGTGACTTTCCTTAAGAGTCGTCTGAAATCGAGCGAAAATTCCTACATCAAACACAATATCTGGCCTGCTTGCGGTGAGGCAGAGCAGTGATCCAACGATTCCTCGATACTTAGTTATATCAACGTCCTTGTCGCACTTATTTTTATCAAGTTTAATACATGACTGTTGGTCACTGTATATGATAAGTGTCAGTTTTATACACTTATCCGTGATTAGTATTGATATATTTCATCCATAATTATGAGCTAGTCTACTCGTTTTTGCTTTAAATTAATTAGTTTTTTAATAATTTTATTTTTATAGGATGAAGATGTAATTTTAGCCTTAATCAGATTGAATTACTGATTTACTCAAGATATAACATGTTTATAAAATATTCTCTTTATTGAATTTTTATGTATTCATGTTGTAGAGCTTTAGGAGACGAGTTCAGCAGTCTTTCCGAATTCAAAATCAGAGTTATATATCGAAAGTTATCATCCGAAGAATATTTGGGGCGAAAACGTAAAAGTCCACGAAATTCTGGGCTGGAAATGAAGTCTGAAACTCCATACGGGCGTAACATCTGAAAGTTACGACCGTAACTCACACAACAACTAATGTGCAAAAGGCCGAAGCAAAGTTACGGCCGTAACATCTGAAAGTTACGGCCGTAAGTCCTCATAGTTATGGCCGTAACATCTGAAAGTTACGGCCCTCTTGACAGATTTTTGATTATTTTTAAATCTTTTATATTTTTGGTCTATTATTGAGGGGATGGCTGACCTTGATCTGATCTAATGTAATAATGCTGGAGTTTTGGAGCTATTAGATGACTTTAGGTGTATAAATAGACCCCTTAGATCCATCATTAATCATCCTCCATCTTATATTTTTCATACTTTGTAATATTTTTCATTGTGTGAAGAACACACTTGTGTTCTTGAGTGATTTATGTAAGAGTGATTTAGTTTATGTTGTTGAAAGAGTTTATTGCTTCTTTCTCCTTTATCTAGTGAGGGAGTTAGGATCAATTCTTTCCCTTTTTCAACTAATAATGACCACTCAAGCTTGTAATATGTTGAATAAACCCTTCATGGGCTAAGTTATCCTTAGTTGGAATTATAAACAAGGGTTGTCATGTTATTTAAGTTTGTATAAAGATCTATTATGGATTACTTATTATTGTGTGTGATTTTTATTGTTTTACCAATCTTTATTTATTTGGCCAATAAATGATGATATTTATGGTCTTCATATGTTTCGAAAGAAAATATGATTGATTAGATCAAATGATCTTCACTCTAAGTTGTTCTAGGGGATAGAAATATACCTCTAGACCTTAGATGATTCTTTGAGTTATTTTCATAAAACCTAATGATATGTATTGAAGCTAATCAATATAGAAATATAGCGGACTGACTCAATATATAAGGGGCGTTTTGACATTCGAAAGAGGAACCGTCTTTTTAAGGAAAATCGAATCTACACAACATCATAAGTAAATACATCTTATAATCTCCTATACATCTGCTATAACTAATGATGAACTAAGTTTGTAATCCCAACTATTTTATTTTATCCTTTTATTAATCTATTATTAGTGCAATCCTTCATTTCCTTTAATTTTAGAACTATTATTGTATTTTCCTTGCAATTGTCAAACCAAACTCTTAAATTGTGTGTTTCACTCATCTAAATCTCTATAACAAATAGATAAATAGTGTATAATTCAATATATAACCTAACTTCCTCGTTGGATCGATAAACCGGACTAAAAAAGTCCACTTACTACTTGATACGATATCGTGCACTTGCGATAGTTACACAAAAGACGTGTCAACATTCTGCCTCATTGTAAACTATTGTTATAGAAAAGCCGTTGCCGGGGAGGTATAAGTGTTATTTTGAAATCTTACATTGTAAACTATTGTTATAGATACAATTTCTCGACATTGTAACTTAGTACTCAATTGTGTTTGTCCGGTCAAGTGGCGGATAACAGTACTCCGTGACTATTAAAGTCGGATTTTTCAGTTTCCCACAACAACTGATATTTGTAGATATTTTCTCCTTTTATTTTTATTTTATTTTTTTATCATTGAAGAAACTTCGAATAGTATTGAAAAGAGATTTCTCTTTCTTAGCAAAAAAGTAATTTTAAAAATTTACAAGACAAGACTTGAAAGGATGATGTTGCTAATGAATAAAAGTATACCCTTTTGACATTAGACTCATTATTGAAGCCAAAGTGAGAATAGCAGGTGAATTCACAGAAATACATACTAGATTTTTACCAGGGCTTGGAAAAAGTTCATATGCCAAGAAACGACGAGCAAAGATAATAGCCATTTTCTATAAATGTGCTAGATGGAGCTGTAATTCAAAATGTCGATCTTTAGGAATTCCATCTACAAACAGAGAAGATAAAATTCAGTTCATTAAGGATGGTCTGAATAAAGAGAATTTAGATAATATCGAAACTTCTCTTGACACGCATCATAGTGGACTCGTACATTACGGAATTCTATGTTTGTGGAATAAATTCAAACCGGAATATGAACAACGTCTTGGGAATCTGACGTTAAAAGACCCTATTTGCCAATTTGTAAGAAAATTGGATGAGAAGCTTCTCCCCGACTCATAAAAGGTGTTTAGGCCGTTTCTGAACGTAAAACCAGAGGAAGATGTGAGCCACAATCACAACTACTGTACATACGCGTAAGTATCTTTTATTTTTGTCGTATGGTGAGATTTTCTGAATAAATAATGATACGCAATAAATGCATTCATTATTCTATTGAGTAGTTGAAGCGCAATTAACGCAATCACAGTTTTGTTAAATATTTTTACCTTATTTTTCTTCTATAAATAAATATTGTGCTTGTTTCTTTTATTCATCCCTCAAACTTGTACTTTTTTTTTCTCAAATAAGTTTTTTTTCAAAAATAGAATCATCATCTTCCACAAAAAGATTTAACTCAGTGTGTATTTTTGGTGGAGCTAGTTATGGAACAGAGGCATGCTTTACTGAAGCAGCCCACAACTTGGGTCGTACCTTAGGAGAAAAATACATTCATGTAGTTTACGGAGGAGGAAGTCTAGGATTAATGGGATGCGCTGCTGCTTATGCCTATATCACTACCAATATCGGGGGTTTAGCCGGCTGCTTAAAGTCGTCGGCTAAAGCTCAATGTCGTCGGCTAATCACCCCAGTCGTCGGGTAATAAACCGTCGGCGGATATTCGTCGTCTAAAACCTGTTTATTAAAAAAAAAGACACTTTAGCCGATGACTTTTTTAAATGTCGTCGGCTAAAACCTGTTTATAAAAAAAAGACACTTTAGCCGACGACCTTTTCAAATGTCGTCGGCTAAAACCTGTTTTTTAAAAAAAAAGACACTTTAGCCGACGATGGTTTTAAATGTCGTCGGCTAAAACTTTAAAAAAAAATAATTTACTTTAGCCGACGACCTTTGGAAAGTCGTCGGCTAAAACCTAATATAAAAAAAAATTAATTCAGATTTTGGGATCCCAAAACCTGCATTTTTTGCACCTGCAATTTTTATACACCAGCTCCCATTATCAACAACAATCAACGCGCAACACATTCAACTAATACCATCAATAATATGCCCAACATTATATGCAACACAACGCACAACACATTCAAGAACATTAATTTCATCAACATACTAGTAGCGTCAACAAAATCACTTACACAATTCTAACATAAATATAAATATACAAGAGTACTACAACATCACATCTACAACCCACTACCAAAATCATCTAAATGTCGAAATGTAGTAGTAGAAGGATTACCACCATCCCCTAGATCCTCGTCACGAGACTGTGAAGATGGGGTCTGTCCGAAGAGAGAAGGCGGTGGAGCAGGTGCTCGCAGCCCGGCTGAGTAATGGTCTCGAGCCGGGCGTCATCATGTAGTCCATCATGGCCTGCTGCTGTCTCTGGAAACTCTCTAACCGCGACTCAGTCCTCTGCTCGCTCTCATGTAACCGCGTCTGAGTCCTCCTTTCATTCTCAGCTCGGAGCTCCCTCTCCGCCCTCAACTGCTCCTCGAGATAGGCAGTCCGTGCATCCCCTCCGCGAGGGCGCTGGAAGCCGGGGGTATCTTTCAATATACGGTGACCCTCGGCTCCCATCATCTTAGTGCGGTACCGACTACCTCTAGGAGGGTAGATGGTACCCCACACCCTAGCGCGAACATAAGGATCAGCCTGTTCGATCTGTACAATGGCAGAATCGAGGTCGGTCTCCGCTATGTCTGGATACTGCTCCCGAGCAATCTCAGCAATCATCCTCTAAGACTCCTCCCGCACACGCTCCTAAGTTAATATGAAAATAAATATTTCAATATCAATAAAAGTATGATACAAAGCCATTTATTTTATTACCAAAATAAAATAAAAAAAGACTTACATGCTCCTCGGGACGGTTCAGATATGCTTTCTGAGTCACGTGGGCAAATGCGTCCAACGAATCAGAAGAAATGGCCTCATGCACAACTCTGGCTAACGACTGAGAACCCAGACTGTGATGGTCAGTCAGACCAGCACGATTGGTCGTGTTGGTCAAGCTAGTCGCCTTCAAAAAAATATTATTTAGAATCGATTTTATATTTAGAATTAAAAAAAATAAAAACTGAAATATTATTAATTTTTAATAAATACTAACAGTTTTTTAATAAATAAAATACAATATTCAGATTTTTATTTTAATGGAAAATAATATTCTAGTTTTTATTTTTATTAAAACAATTTATAAATAATATCCAGAGTTTATAACTTTTTTTATTTCCACTTTTGAATAAAAAATTCCAATTTTTTAATATTAATAATATTCCAGAATTTAAAAAAAAATACCTGAAGTTCCGATTTTTTTAAATTCTGAAACATTAATTTAAAAAAATCGAGTTTATATTTAGAATTCAAAAAAAATAAAAACTGAAAAAAGAAAGAATGAAATGAGGGTATTTTAGTCATACCATGAACTCCGGGTCGCGAAAATGGGCGCGTAGCCACTTCCACTGGTACTCCCGGAACTTGAATTCTTCCGGGGTAGCCTCTCGGGTATCACCCCAGGCTGTCCAGAACATGTGCATCTCATTTTTCCAAGATTTGTAGCTACAACACACGTTGCACAACATATATTATTCGTAAGAAAAAAAATTACGCAAACAATGTAGATACAAAATAAATTAAAATGACTTACTTGGTACACTGCACCTCGTCACACAAGTACGTAGTAGAGAGTCGGGAATGACAAACCACACCTATGAACAACATAAATACGCAATAATTTAAAAACATCACATATTGCATTTTGAAGAACTACGTGTTGATTGAAAAACACTTATTAAATATTTATTAACTTACCGATATAGCATTGTTCAAAGCATCCTTCACGCACTGTGGCACGTCCCCCCAATCGGGCCACAAAACGGGGGCTCTGTCCCGAATGACAAAGCCAACATTACGGTTATATGACACCGTAGCGTCAGAAGACATCACCGGCCGGCCGTGTCTGTCTAGAGGAATCTCGTAACGGCCATGCTTACTTACGTACGAGTCGAGCGCCAGACCCTTTGCTGGGCCACGAGTCTTCTTCTTTTTCTTCTCCTCCTCAACTACATTTTTCCCCTTCTCCTTCTCCCTCTCTATCTCCTCGTACAATTTCATCTTCGAAACCCGACAACTCCGCCAACACATGTTGTCTGGCCAAGACTCGTAGACGTACGCCTCGTCAGGGCTAATCAATCGAACGGGAACTCGGACTCCCGTCTCATCGACCTCTGGAATAGTCGGAACCATCGGAGGCATGAATAGAGTCAGTGGCGGACCGTGGGGCACCGCGGACGAGGAACTCCATACATCTCCTGATGTGTGAGTGCTAGACGTGGGTCGGTGGATGGGAGGCATACGAGTCTCCGTCTGCGAGGGGGTCGACCGTGGTGTCTGAAAGGATAAACGCCGCGCTAGTGCAGCGGGCTCATCTGTCGCCCTAAAAAAATCGTCAGCGTTCATGTCGGTAGCTTCTAGTATCTGGCGGGCACGAACGCTACTCCGAGATATGTATAGTGTAGCGTGATCCGCCTTACTAGAGGCTGCCGAACTTCCCCCCGAATCGGGAGTGGTCAACTTTGTCGACTTCTTCCCCAACTCTTTCTTTATTCTATCCATAATCTAAACAAATTCATCAAATATACAACTCAACACAACAGTAATTATCAATGCCATACCACGTTAATCTTTCGATTAACGCCGGCTATACAATTCCTTCCTCCTCAAACAAATTCATCAAATATTTCATCAAAACTTATTAAACAATTTACCTAATTCATCAAATAATCTAAACAAATTCATCAACTTCACAACTCAACACAACAGTAATTATCAATACCATACCGCGTTAATCTTTTGATTAACGCCGGCTATACAATCCCTTCCTCCTCAAACAAATTCATCAAATTCACAACTCATTAAACAATGAATTAGGTAAATTGTTTAATGAGTTGTGATGCAATATTTGATGAATTTAGTATTTTAAATATTTTCATCATATCATATTGATAAGTGATCCCTTTCATTCTTATATATAGCATTATAGGTATAAAGGTTTAGAAAGTTTTATAATAAAATCCCTTATTAGCATTTTTAATGCTTTCTGCATAGAAACCGGCTTTAAACAATAAAAACACACATTAAACTTCTACAAAATCACTAGACCAGATATTTATACCCTAAATATGTTCAATATCTATTATGAACAGGTTTAACCTAACCAATAACCGGCTTATAACTACTTGAACCGATCCAGTCTTTCAAACACGATTTATGGAAGCTATTTGAGAGTATCTTTGGTATTTCACCCTCAAAACCGCCTCTCTCACTTGGATAAGAGAGTAAAACCGACCCTCAACCCTCATTAACACTCTGGACTCGACCTAGAAGCATCCATCTCCAAAAAATCACCAAAAAAGTCAAGAAAAATCATCAAAACACCAACACCTCATATCCTTTGAGAATCAAGGTGAGTTTCCTTTGTTTTCATCATGTTCTTGATGTCTTTATTGATTATTTCGATGAAAGGAGGGTTTGTTCAGGCCATTAGACATGTCATGATAGTGTTAAGAATTCATCCATGGCTTAACCTTGTGTTTATTGTGGGTTTATAGAGCCTAAATCATCACTAGACAACATAGAGCTCAATTCTGCCACCTTTTTATAAACATATATGGATTGTGCATATTTCGTATAGTTAAGGGGTTGGTGTTCACATATATTTGTTCTTCAGTATGTTAGGATGTTTTATCAAATTTTGATGCAAATCCAACTTATATTCAAGCGGTTATAAGCTAAACAAATTCTGTTATTCAAAGGTTTTGATACTCTCTTGAACAATTATGTTGTTGTAGAATAGGTTACATAAATTACTATATGTTCATATTTTCAGAATAAGTTTTCTTGTATATGTATAGGAGAAGGATATAAAGTTAAAACATAGTATAAATCGGTATATATGTATAATTATTTCATTACAGTAACTAGTTATAGATGATCCTAAATTGTATTCCAACACTTTGTAGCATTCATGAAGGTAATGTTAAGTGCAATATGGTTAATAATTCAGGGCTTTTATAACATCCATATAGATAGAAAAGCTGATCTTTTCACTTCAATACGCAACTGGACCTGAGGTAAGATGAGGCTTTTCCTTGCTGTATCATAAGGATCATATATTGATTGATATTTTTATATGTGACTGTTATTGAATGTTCAGGCATAACATGTGTATATGAAAGAATATTTAAGAAAAGGAAGTATGGTACTTGATTGATGGTGGGTAGGCATGGGATGCGGGGGACCGGCAGACCCAACACGTAGTGGCAAATGCTTGCGGCTGAAAATCGGTCAAGGAAACCCTTAGTGAATGAAAAAGATTGAATACGACTAATACCATTGGTTGAAAAACCAGCATGGGAAACCCCATATACATGTTTTATTAGCCAATTATATGAAGAGGTTCCAAAGACCATGGCCAATCACTATCAGTCGAGTACCACACTTCAAGGGTACCCGAAGAAAGGATTTTACAAGAACATATAAAGTAGTTATTTGTTGATGAATGTGATATGTGATACTTTTCTATTACAGAAGTCTCATCTTACTGAGCCATTATCTCACTAGATTCATATGATACAGGTGACGATGCTCATGTTTAGGGGTTGACTATACTTCTTTAGTGTTTCCAGTCGGAGACTTGTCCATATGCGATTCTCCAGCTATTTTTCCCCTATGCTGGAAGACTATGTTGTGTATTGAATAAGATCGCTCTGTGATGGTTTTGTTTATGTATTAAACTTAAGATTGTGTAATGTTTTGAACAAACAATACCTGCGCTAAGTGGACAGACAGTGTAGTATATCGTGTTGTGGGTATGAATTCGTGATGGTTTGAGTTGGATTGTTCAGACTGTGTTTAATCGAGATATTGTAGAACCGTTGGGTTTGTTGATTGGTTATGTCATTTGTTGATTGTTATCGGATGATTGTGTATCAATTATTGCAATATGTTGTGATGTTTGATCGTGGATTACGATCGTTGTATTGCGGTGGAGGTTGAAGAGTTCATAGATTGCTTTGGTCGGGGCTGAGGAGCTTGTAGACGATGGCAAGGAATTGGTAACGGCTTCATCTGTATCGAGGAAAGTTATTACTTATTCAGTTTATAATATTTAATGAATGGTTTCAGTTTCATTTCGGTTATAATGCATAAGGCAATGACTATTGTTGTGAACTCTGGAGATTTGGATTGTATGTTGTTTTACGATTTTTGGGAGTTAACATAATGTATATGATATTTATTTGTTATTGGTATATTTGGTATCGAGGATATATTGTGGTAAATGTGAGGATACGAGTTATCTACAGTCCTGGGTACTTTTAAATCATCGAATATTGAGGAAATTATCAGTGATGGTTTTGACATCGAGATTGCTGTCGAAGGACTTGGGGCAAGTAATATATCAATTTTGTCATTTTGTGTCGATCATGTTGTGATGCATTCGTGTATTATCGTTGTCGTGCATTTTTGTATTGTTATGATTATGCAGTTGTGCATTGCAGTCGTATGTCCACCATGCGTTGGTCCGACGGGATCATCATGGGAATCTATAGCTGTGTGCGATAGATCGTTGGACAGGTATATCGACCATGCATTGGTCCGACGGGATCATCATGGGAATCTATGTTGTGTGCGCTGGATCATTGGATTACCATGTGTTGTTGTTGTGCATATGTATATTATTGGTTATCCATCTCGTGTTGATCTAGCAGGGTCATTTTGGGACTATGTTGTATGCGCTGGATCATCGGATTTCCATTGAGTATACATTATTGTTATTGTTGTGGGCATATTGACGTTGTCATATGAGTATGCATTTGTAGGTCTTGTGTTAGGACCATATTCGTATGATGTATTAATTTGATCTCGGATTAGACTGACATGATTGTCGTGGCGTTACGTATATTGAGGTATGTTCCGTATTTCCTTGGGTATTTGTCTTTGATGGACAACCGATTTTCATGTTGAGATTTGATAATGATATCCGATGGATTGAATTGGTCAGAGTTAGTATATTTTGTATCAGTGAGTTATGATGTTTTGAGAACCTTGGGTATTGCTTGAGGCACAGTACAGATGATCGGGTATGAGTTTATTGTGTTGTTGAGAATACGAGATGTGATTTTTGGTAAGGAATACTTTGGTAAGGATTATCACGAGTTGGTAAACTTATGGTGGTAAAATTACATTGGTCGTATTCTTACTTAGTATTTTCATTGGTATGTAATTATTGATGTGATGTGACCGTTATCATTGTTGAGTATTATAGATGACCCCGTCGTGGGCTTTCTTTTTAGGTACTTGGAGTATCGAACTCGTAGTGGTCGTGAAGAGATGAGCTTCCCGGAGGATACTGGCTAGGGCATGTATTTGTGTATTGAGCTTCCTGATCAGTTGTTGTATTCCGCTGCTAGAGTATCTTTAATTATTTGTCTTTTCTGCTGCGTGAGTATTTTTAAATGGCCTTTTGGTATCTGGTAATTTAAGTTACTTTGGAAATGGTTTTCTAAACTATTTTGCCGGTATGTGTAAGCGATGGCTTAACGTATGTTTTTAAACTGTTGAGTTATAGCATTTCGGGTCTTGTAGTATCAAATGAGATTTTACGACAGTTTTGATAAACGGATTTTATAAAGTCTTCGAATGTTTTTAGAATATAGTACCGTCGTTAGCCTCTTGGGCGTTTGCAAATGTTTGCGAAAATTTCCTTTAGCCTTGTGGATTCCGTCTCGGGGCCCACAGCGCTGTAATATTCCTGGATGTCTCTGGAGGTGTTACAAAAAATGCCTATGGAAAATTCTGGTGATGATCCATGTCATAGATGTGGTATAAATGAGCGTTGGGCTAAATATTGTCGTACTTCCCAACACCGTGTATCAGGCATCAATAAAAAATAAAGGCAAAGATGCCCATGCTCATACCACCGAAACATTCGATCCATCCAAAGTTATTGAGGCCAACACATCTGGGAACATTTTTGATGAAAATCCTGACTAGGACTGGAAATCACTTGAGCTAGCAGATTTTCTTGAAGATCCTCGTTCAGTAGGACATGACGATGAATGGGTGAAATAAAATATTTATGCAATTATATGTCGTATATTTACTTTCTGGCTTCTAATACCCCAGTTGTTTTTGTGTGTATTTATTTATGTATAATATAAACATCAATAAAATCATCTATATTTTTATATTAAATTTCTCCAACTTCCAACGGCTATAAACGGCTAGTAATAGTGATTTTTGATTCTATAAATATGCACATATTTTATTCAATAAATCACTCATATTCTCTACCTTCTTATAGAAATTCTTAAGTATCTTCATCTGATTTTCTTCGAAAATGATTAACGGATCTCTCGTCTTTATTTTCATAATGATCAGCATGATCATAATACTGATGTTTAGCAAAGACTTTCCTCCGGAATTATTCTGGATTGGTGTTTTATTTATCATTTATATTGTTGGCCTTGTATCGGCACTAATGATACAAATGTATTATTGAAAAAAAATATGTATGTTTACATTTCCATTATCAATAAAATTTTTTTTCATTTCTTAAATATTTATTATGATGATTTGATTGAACAGGAATACAAATGGAAAGTATCGAACAGATACACAATTGTCTTGTTGATAGTGCAACAACGCACTCAATATTTACAAATAAGGCATATTTCTCGAGCATGAAAATATGCAAGATGCACGTTACAACTATATGTGGCCCCATAGAGATTATTGATAGCTTCGGGAATGCAACTGTGATGTTGCCTAATGGAATAATTTTACACATTGAAAATGCATTATTATCTGGTAGCTCAAAAAGAAATCTACTGAGTTTTAAGGATGTACGCCGAAATAGTTATCACTTGGAAATAGTGATTGAAAATAATAAAGAACATCTATTATTACATCCTATAAAATGGACACTCGACTTGTCCACGATAAAATTGAAGCAACAACTTCTGGACTGTATGGCGTCCCTATTCGAGCTTTTGAAACCTACGTTACCATGGCTTGGAAGCTGGTGAATCCTGATATATTTGGGTTATGGCATAATTGCCTTGGGCACCCAGGAACTTCTATGTTATGTAGGATTATTGAAAATACTCATGGACATCCATTAAAGGGCACAAAATGTTAATGTCCAAAGATTATTTCTATGAATCATGTTCACGTGGAAAACTTATAACTAAACCTTCTATGGAAAAGGTTGGTTATGAATCACCATCATTTTTACAACGCATTCATGGTGATATTTGTGGACCAATACATCCATCAAGTGGACCATTCCGATATTTTATGGTCTTAATAGATGCATCATCCAGGTGGTCCCACATATGTTTATTATCTACCAGAAATATTGCTTTTGCACGACTCATGTCCCAAATTATTAAACTCCGAGCACATTTTCCTGAATATCCTATAAAAAATATAAGAATGGACAATGCCGGAGAATTCACATAAAAAAGTTTCGACGAATATTGTGTAGCACTAGGAATAAATGTTGAGCACCCAGTAGCACATGTTTACACCCATAATGGATTGGCTGAACCTTGATCAAACGAGTTCAAATTATTGCTCGTACATTATTAATAAGATCAAATCTCACTAGTGCAGTGTGGGGCCATGCAGTATCACATGCATCAGCACTCATCAGATTACGCCCCACTGCTTATCATCAGATTCGGATGTGCTGTTCAAGTGCCAATTCCATCTCCTCAAAGGACAAAAATGGGTCCTCAACGCCGGCTTGGCATATACGTTGGATTTGATTTCCCATCAATAATTTGGCATTTAGAACCAACAATGGGTGATTTATTTACCGCTCGGTTTGCCGATTGTCATTTTGATGAGACGGTGTTTCCATCAATTAGCAGGGATAAGACTGTTCTTAACAAAGATTAACCAAAACCAGTTGAGGATATCTCCTGGAATGTACAAATATTATCCCACCTATCCACGTAATACAGAATGTGAAAATGAGGTAAAAGAATCATCCATTTACAAAATATTGCTAATAGACTTCCTGGCACATTTAACGATGCAAGTAAACTGACAAATGTAATATCCGGATAATTGTTGATTATTTTTATCTGTAATTGAACCTTGTATTATTAGACTTTGTGGTATCTATAATCGAAGTGTGATTTTTCCCGTATACATATTCCAAACAGTCACGATCATATTAAGAAGAAGGTGCAAATTCATGCAGCTACGTCATAACATATGCTAGCTGATGAGCTTAACGTACGTTATTGACTGAGGATAGCGTACGCTATGAACGAAGCATAGTGTACATAACATACAGCCAGGAAGATAAGTTCGGTCAGCACATGAGCCACCTTGGGACGGGGACAAGGATAAGATTCCCCGCGTGGCCCAGACAGCTTTTTGAAAAAGCAGGTCAATGGGGATTAACGTACGCTAAAGGACCGAGATAGCGTACGCTACTCATAGCTCATTATCTACATAACAGGTAAGGGTTAACGTACATTAAGAAAGTTAGAAATGAGACAGTGGCTACTGTCGGACGATAGCGTATGCTAAATATTTCAGATAGCGCACATAACGATATGAGTTTTATAAATAGGACATTACCCCATTTCATTCTTTCACTCGTTTTATCCGAACCTTACCTCTCCCCAGAGCTTTAAACCTTACAAAACTAGTATATTGGCCTCTCTACTTGGTTGTTGAAGAAGTAAGATATCTTGGATTGGTGCTCAAACATCCGGTGTTGGATTCTACCGATTGCCTTGACGTTTTCTTCATATTAAGGTATGTTAATGTTATCTTCAACCTTGAATTAGTGTTCTTAAGAATGTTATGAACATGCTACTGAGATTATTAGATTACCATGGATGACTTACTTGACCGAACACCATGTTTAAGGAAGTTGAAATGATTATGATTAGGTTTACCATTGTTAAGAGCATTATAGTCCGAGCCTCGTTATGTTGAACAAGTACGGAGAAGTTTTCTGAGACTGTAAACTTACATTGGATAATGTTTTCGAAATGATCAAGACTTGTTATTATTATCACCTAGAATCAAAGTGTTCAAGAAGATGAATTCTAGGAGTTTCACCAAGAACGTTTCGTATTTTTGTAAGGGGTGTTTGATTGGATAAACTTCGATATATTCTTGGTTAGAATGGATTGATGATGTTAAGGATAATCGAATTGAACCTAGAACATGGTTGTTTCATCTTTCTTCGAAAATGTGTTAGTATTCGTTTGATTAAGCCTTTGATACGAGTCGTATGAATGACCGAAACATGAATGAAGATTGAAGTATAGAATTATATCGGTTTGATGAATATCCTTGAAATCGTAGACACCAGCTGTACCTCAATGTGTTCATAAGCATAACGTACGCTAAGTATCATGCTTTACGTATGTTATGGCATCAGGTGAGACAAGTCGCCTGATCAGAGAACCTTGTCAAATACAGGCTTAGCGTACGCTAGGCATAGGATCTTACGTATGCTAAGGCACAGACTTAACATACGTTACGTTTTCATGCTTTACATACGTTATGGAATCAGGTGAGACAAGTCCCCTGATCAGAGAACTTTATCAGATACAAGCTTAGCGTACGCTAGGCATAGGAGCTTACGTACGCTAAGGAACAGACTTAACGTACATTACGTTTGGTATATAACGTTCGTTATGAAGAGAATCGGACAGGATCCTTAGTGTCGGCAGCTTCCGACCATAGCTTAGGACGTTAGATGTTTGTACGTTTAAATTATTACGTAAAGTTGAGTTGTTGCTATTTTTCCTATTTGTTTAAGGTTCGAGGTTTGTGAACGATTAGTCGAAGGACCGGCCTTCGAGTTTGTTGGAGTCGTTGGAGTATTTATCTCTTGCCACCTTTCTAAGGCAAGTACCTTAATTACATTTATTCGTATTGATGTCGATTATGTTGATTGTTGTATTGTGTATATGTGTTGTGATTGTTTGTCCACCATGCGTTGTGTAATACCCGGTTGTAATTCATTCATTTTCATTCAGTAATTATCAGTCTGTAATTGTCACTCAGTGTATTTTCACTCAATTATAATCATTCATCAATCATGTTCATTCACCGTGTTCACCGTTCGTATAAACTTCGAGTTGAGTATCGTTATTGTTCATCGTTTCAACTTTCCTCATATGAGTTCGACTTTGTTAGATCACCATTAATTTTTGGTAACTCCAAAAATTCTAAATCTTTGCAATATTATAGAGCATCGAGTTAGCTTTCCAATGGTTCAAACGGTGAGTCAATCGGAGTCCGGACGAGAGAGTTATGGTCGTTTGCTTTTTGGCGATCACCGCCGACCGAACTGCCGTGTCGTCCGACACGCCCGTGCATTCGTCCGGAAAATGCGAAGTTTTCGCCGACTGTGCTCGACCGTGTCGCCCGACACGGCCCGTGCCGTACTCTTCCGGATAAGCTGGAACGATCGCTGACACGCCCGACCGTGTCCCGTGACACGGCCGAGTCATGCCGAAGCCGTCATTTGTCGCTATCGGAAGGCCCTCAGCCGCGACCGTGTCAATCCGGACACGGCCGAGTCACCAGCCGCCAATCGCCGGCCAGTGCTGCGACACGACCGTGCCGATCGGCACGGCCGTGTCCGGCAGCACCAACCCCTATAAATTCATTTTTTCATCATTTCACCATTTTCTCGCATTTTCTTCACCTTCAACCGAGAGATAAGGCTTGAGGGAGGGTTTTTCCTTCACAAATCATTTGGGTGTTTGATTTTCTTCATCTCCTTTCGATCGTGAAGCCGGATAATCAATCTAACGCGTATTCTTGGATTGAAGCACTTGGATCATCAAGAGGTAATTCCTTCAACACTTTGGACTTCGATTTTGTGTTGAAATAGGATGTTTGGACGTTATAATCATGATATATGAAGGGATATGTATATGATTATGAGTTTGTATAAGGATTCATTGGATTATTGAGGGATTATTCAAGAACACTTTGGAAATCGAGTTGGAATTGGGGATTTTCGACTAATTGTTGTTATAATCACGTTTTCGGATAATCATAGCGGATTATTGATCGTATTGGAGATGTTTTGTTGATTTGAAACACTTCTTGGGGATTTGAAGTTGATATTATTGAGGTTTAGTTGTATACAATCAAAGTTGGCCTCAAAGTGTTCGATATAATGCCCCGATGAACTTGGTTTAATCGTATCGACGTCTTGAGTTCGCTTTTATTCGTGTTTAATTCGTTATTAATCGGATTGTTGGTAATTGTAATGAATTAAGGTTGTTCGAGCGGCGGTATCTTGGTTAGGGCGTTGTTCGTGGACGGACATTCTTCATTGTTGTTGTGTAAGTTAAATCTTACTGCTAAAAGGATACTCATTCCTTTCGTTGTTGATTGTTCATAATCATAATTCATTCATCATAATTATAATCATTTTGAGATTTGTAATTGTCGAATAATAATTTCATTCACGAGAGCAGCTTCCAAATCATTTCATTGGATTATCAATCACGTCACTATTACTTTCATAACGGTGAGTCATTTTATCCTTGTCTAATTAATTATTCATTGACGTTCATTATGGTCATTCTCGTTCATGTGACCTTCTCGGGTTCATATTGCGTGGCCGGTGTGTCTGTGTGGAATTTTTAGTCGGGCACACGATGGTTATTGTATTGGGTTCACCGATACATTAGGCCGCACACGAGTCATATTGTCTCGTGAGACTAATTAGGTACACGGACGGGTGTTGTACACTTGCCTGAGAACATTACGGGCGTACTATGGTACTCCTCTTGGCGTAATTCATGATTAAGAATATTTCATAACTTGATTAATTCATGATTGTGTAATTTCAACCCTTGAGGATTGTTGTTACGTATGGCGACCCGTTTGGGGATTTTGTTTTCAGGTCACGGCAAGGCAAAGGCATGGGAAGAGCATGTTGACGGCGACAAGTCCCAGTGATACTAGTAGGGGGCCCCAATCATTTCGTTTATTTCAGTCAGTTTCAGTCATTTCAGTCATTTGTATTTTCCGCTGCAAAATTCCGTTTGAAATGTTTATTTATTCAGGGTGGTGTATTTTATCTTCACATAAAATACACTAGTATTCGGTATTGTCCTGGTGTGTTGTACTTAAACTCCTCATCGGAGTATTTGGTAATATAATGTGGTTCGGTACTACATTTATCTTGTGTAATTCATTCATTTTCATTTGCCTGGTGGGTCCCAGTCGGGGATCTACGGCACTGTAATATCCGCCTAGTTTGGGGTGTTACAGAGTTGGTATCGGAGCGTGGTTTTGAATACTACCCTCCAAGTCATGTCTCGTTTGAAATCATCGTCATCGGACTAGTATCATTGGACTTTCGCGTCACGTGTGACCTGTGCAAATGCCGAGCCAATCAGACCAAGAACTGTAAGATTTCTAATGCCATGGTATAATTTCTGGCATTAATCATTCATTCATAATTCATCAGTTAACAATCCTCAATCATCATTGTCACTTTGATCAGAACGGTCAGGTTGACTCATTAATCACTCAATTCATTTCATTATTCAGTTGTTGATTTGAAAGATCAAATCATTAATCTTGTTAACTCATTCAAGATAATCATTTCAGTAACTTCATCAGATAATCATGTCACGTCAGTTAATCATTCATGTAATCGCTGTATTGGAGCGTGTATGCTCATTTTCATCATTTCATAATATAATCATAACATGATATTCATGCGGGAAATATAATCATCATGTGACTTTCCTACTTCAGTATGGAAAGAGCTGGCAGAGGACGAGGAGGACGAGGCCGTGGAGCGGGCCGAATCCCGAGAGCTCGTGTGAATACACGTGCAAACGCGAGGAATAATGCTAATTCATCGAGCAGCGACGCTGCCACTCATTCACCTGGACGCGATCATTCATTATCGGGGAGTCGTACCCGGGACACGGCTCAGTCAGAGGGTGTCCGGGTTGATCCACTCGCATTTATGCAGGGCATGATGGCCCAAATGACGCAGATGGCTCAGTTGATGGAGACGATGCATAACTCTGTCAATCAGAATCAGCAGGCTCCTCCGCCGCCACCTCAGGGGCAAGAGAGGAATGTGAGTAACATCATTGGCGATATCTCTCGCCAGAGGCCACCTACTTTTGAGGGCCTGCGTCGAGCCGGCAGATATTATTCATTGGCTCGAACATTTCGAGAAGTTGTTTGCTATGGTGGAGTGTCCTAAGGACACAAAGTTTCATTGCAGCTTACTACCTGGGTAAGAGCGCACATTCTTGGTGGTTATCGTTGAAGCCCACCGAAGGATCTTGTACTTGGGATCAGTTCAAGACTCTCATGATGGAGAGGTACTATCCGGCCCCACTCAGGGAGGCCAAGTTGTCGGAATTACTCACTCCCGACCTTTCGGATAATGATGTTCTCGCCATTGCCGAAAAAATTTCAGAACTTCTTCCGTTCGCCTCATCTATCATTCACTCGAAGCGGACAAGATCAAGTATTTCAAAGAAGAGGTCAAACCCCGTATGAGACTTGAGTTACTTAATCATAATTGCACCTCGTTGGCGAATTCATCGAAAGCTCTCACCTATGAGCTTACTGCTAAAGAGATTGCTAAGCGGCAACCTTCGTCTGCTAGCAAGAAATCGAAGAATCGAAATCACCAAGGCGGTCGACAACTTTCAAGAAACCTCGTGCGGGCTCCGCTTTTACGAACGACCTCTGTGTCGCCTAAACCCATGGAATCACAGTCTCGAGCGCCGCCCGGCCATCACCGTTATAACTGGGGAACTTGGTCACCTCGCACCAAGTGTCCGAGACAGACGATCACGTGTCATAATTGTGGGATTGCCGGGCATAAGGCCCGTTTTTGCCGTAGGGACTCCAAACCTACTCGGGCGTTATCTCAGCCCCAAACAACACTGCTCGTAATCAAAGCCACTCAATCGGCGTCGTTTAAAACGACAGGAGCGACTAAAGGTGGAGCCTATAGTCACAGACGGAGCGTCGGTGCAGGACTAGCAAACCCGGATTTATGAGATGAAGAAGACCGATGATCCCGAGGCCCAAATGATCTCGTACACTCGATATTCTATCTCAACCTCGTGTACCCTTTTTGATACCGGTGCATCGCATTCATTCATTTCCGAATCATGTTTGAGTAGACTACGTCTGGGTAGTGCTACTAGTTGTGAGCCTTATGTCATTGGTCTACCTGATGGTAGACGAATCATCGGCAATCGTGAGATTCAGGATTGTCCTATTCAGTTTCATGGTCGTGTATGGCCAGCGAACCTTATCGTCGTAGATTTGCCGAGAGACGACGTCATCTTGGGTATTGATTGGATGGATCGTCATGATGCCATCATTAGTGTCCGTAAGCGTATGATTACTATCATTTCAGACGATGGGGTTGAATGTGTATTTCAGGGAGGTAATCCCGACTGTTCTGGTAAGGTCATTAATTTGATGAAAGCGGTGCGATTACTCATTCAGTGATGTGTCGGTTTTTGGTGCTATATGACCAAAACTGAGGAATCATCGATAATGTTGTCGGATATTCCAGTAGTAAGGGAATATGCCGATGTATTTCCAGACGAGTTACCGGGTTTGCCTCCCCAGAGAGCCGCGGACTTCACGATTGAGTTGGAGCACGGTACGTCCCCGATATCGAAGGCACCGCATCGAATGGCCCCGACCGAAATGCGAGAGTTGAAGAGTCAACTTGAGGAATTGTTCGAGAAAGGTTATATCCGACCGAAAGTGCCCCCGTGGGGAGCACGATCTTTGTTCGTCAAAAAGAAGGATGGTTCTTTTCGCTTGTGTATCGATTATCGGAGTTGAATAAGGTGACAATCAAGAATAAGTATCCCTTACCCCGTATCGATGACCTTTTGGATCAACTTCGGGAGCTTGAGTATTTTCCAAGATCGACTTAAGATCCGGATATCATCGATGGATTCGAGAGTCGGATATCGCTAGGACGGCGTTTCAACACGTTATGGTCATTATGAGTTTGTGGTTATGCCGTTCGGATTGACTAATGCACTGCGGTATTCATGGAGTTAATGAATCGGGTCTTCATCGACTTTACGGATCGGTTTGTTGTTGTCTTCATCGATGACATTTTGATTTATTCTCGTGACCGAGAGGAACACGAGTTTCACCTTCATCAAGTGCTCGACGTGTTGAGACGAGAATAACTTTATGGGAAGTTTTCCAAATGTGAGTTACGGATGTCCAAGTGACGTTTCTCGGACATGTAATTTCATCGATGGAGTGCGTGTTGATCCTCGAAGACGGAGGCTATCCAGAATTGGTTACCTCAGAAGAATGTTAAGGAAATCCAAGCTTTCTCGGATTAGCGGTTATTATCGGAGGTTTGTGGAAGGATTTTCCAAAATTGCTCAACCATTGACGAACCTTTTGCGGAAGGATAAGAAATACACGTGGTCCGACGCGTGTCGTGAGTTTTGAAGAACTCAAGAGCCGGTTAATGTCAAGACTGTACTTTCCTTGCCGCAGGGACGGAGGGATTTGTGGTTTATAGTGATGCGTCGGACAGGGTCTCGATGTGTACTCATGCGTAGCAGGAAGGTTATTGCCTATGCTTCACGGCAGTTGAGACCTTACGAGGTTAATTATCCGACACACGACCTTGAGCTAGCAGCCGTGGTGTTCGCTTTGAAGATTTGGCGTCATTACCTTTATGGCGTCACTTGTCAGATATTCACCGATCATAAGAGTTTAAAGTATATATTTACTCAGAAGGAATTAAATATGCGACAGAGGCGGTGGTTAGAACTAATCAAGGATTATGATATTGAGATCCTTTACCACCCGGGCAAGGCGAACGTTGTCGCCGACGCCTTGAGTCGTAAGTCTATTCAGGAGCAGATGCTTGCTCGTTTAACAATTCAGAAGGAGCTCCAACAGGAATTCCTTAGACCCGAGATCGAGGTCTGGCTTCAACGAGTTCAGGGACAGCTTTGTATGTTAGAGATTTCATCATCTCTTGAGGATGCAATCAGGGAGAATCGTGGTTCGGACTCAGATTGTTGCGCATTCGTGAGGATGTGGCTCGGGAGAGCCCTGGATTCGTGGTCCACGAGGATGGACTTTTGAGGTTTAAGAACCGGTTGTGCGTGCGGCGAATGACGAGTTGAAAAACTCGATTTTGAGAGAAGCTCATGCTACCCCTTATTCTGTTCATCCGGTCTAGCAAGATGTATAAGGACTTGAAACAAAATTACCGGTGGAGTAATATGAAGCGAGAAGTCGCGAATTTGTTTCGAGATGCTTAACTTGCCAACAAGTCAAGATTGAACATCGGCGGGCGGGTATGTCAAACCTCTCCCTATTCAGTGGAAGTGGGAAGACATTTCTATGGATTTCATCACGAGTTTGCCGACGAGTCGTCGTGGCATGAATACGATCCGGGTGATTGTGGACCGTTTAACTAAATCGGCTCATTTCCTTGAGATCAAAGATACGTGGGGTCCCGAGAGATCGCCCGATTATTCATCAAGGAGATAGTAAGACCGCACGGTACTCCTAAGAGTATCGTTTCCGATCGTGACGACGATTTGTATCTCATTTTTGGAAATCACCACCGTGCTATGGGAACTCGGCTCAATCTCGATCTGCCTTTCATCCTCAGTCCGACGGACAATCAGAGAGGACTATACAGACATTAGAGGACATGTTGAGGGCATGCGTCCTCGATTGGAAGGACGATTGGGAAGCCCAACTACCATTGATCGAGTTCACGTATAATAATAGTTGGCATGCTTCCATTAAGATGGCACCTTACGAGGCCTTGTACGGTCGTCGTTGTCGATCTCCCTTGTGTTGGGATGACTTGTCGAATCAATCGGCACCGAACCCGATATGCTTATAGCCGCCGGGAGAAGGTAGCTTTGATCAAGAGTCGTATGTTGATGACTCGAGTCGGCGTAAATCATATGCGATAATCGTCGTCGACCACTAGAGTTCGAGACGGGTGACCACGTCTTGGTCAAGGTATCCCAGTCGAGGTATTTTCCGTTTCGGAAAACGGGGAAGTTGAGTCCGAGATTCATTGGACCGTTTGAAATTTTGGATCGAGTAGGCGAGTTAGCTTATCGATTGGCTTTACCTCCGCCCCGAGCCGAATTCATAATGTGTTTCATGTCTCTCGATGCGAAGTATGTTGCCGACCCGAGTCACATCTCGCAGCTGACGAAATCGAGATCGCCGACGATCAATCATATGAGGAGCGTCCTATACGAGTTTTAGAGCGGCGAATCAAACAGCTTGAGAAATAAGTCGATTCCTTTGGTCAAGATTCGGTGGTCAGGACATGGAGTCGAATAGGCCACTTGGGAAACCGAGGAGATTATGCGAGAGTTATCCCGAGTTGTTTGACCCTTAGTTTCGTGGACGGAACTCTTTTAAGGGGGGAGTATGTAATACCGGTTGTAATTCATTCATTTTCATTCAAGAATTATCGATCTGTAATTGTCACTCGGTGTATTTTCACTCAATTATAATCATTCATCAATCATGTTCATTCACCGTGTTCACCGCTCGTATAAACTTCGAGTTGAGTATCGTTATTGTTCATCGCTTCAACTTTCCTCATATGAGTTCGACTTTGTTAGATCACCATTAATTTTTGGTAACTCCAAAAATTCTAAATCTTGCAATATTATAGAGCATCGAGTTAGCTTTCCAATGGTTCAAACGGTGAGTCAATCGAGTCCGACGAGAGAGTTATGGTCGTTTGAGTTTTGGCGATCATCGCCGAACTCGGCCGTGTCGTCCGACACGGCCGTGGCTGCATTTCGTCCCGAAAATGCAGTTTACGCCGACTGGCTCGGCCGTGTCGCCGACACGCCCGTGGCTGCATTTCTTCCGGATAAGCTCGAACGATCGCCGACACGCCACCGTGTCCCAGTGACACGGTCGAGTCATGCCGAAGTCATTGCCGGTAGTCGCTATCGGAAGGCCCTCAGGCCACGCGACCGTGTCAATCCGGACACGGCCGAGTCATCGCCGCCAATCGCCGGCCAACTGCAGTGACACGACCGCGCCGATCGGCACGGCCGTGTCCCAGCAGCCAACCCCTATAAATTCATTTTTTCATCATTTCACCCATTTTCTCGCATTTTCTTCACCTTCAACCGAGAGATAAGGCTTGAGGGAGGGTTTTTCCTTCACAAATCATTTGGGTGTTTGATTTTCTTCATCTCCTTTCGATCGTGAAGCCCGGATAATCAATCTAACGCGTATTCTTCGGATTGAAGCACTTGGATCATCAAGAGGTAATTCCTTCAACACTTTGGACTTCGATTTTGTGTTGAAATAGGATGTTTTGGACGTTATAATCATGATATATGAAGGGATATGTATATGATTATGAGTTTGTATAAGGATTCATTGGATTATTGAGGGATTATTCAAGAACACTTTGGAAATCGAGTTGGAATTGGGGATTTTCGACTAATTGTTGTTATAATCACGTTTTCGGATAATCATAGCGGATTATTGATCGTATTGGAGATGTTTTGTTGATTTGAAACACTTCTTGGGGATTTGAAGTTGATATTATTGAGGTTTAGTTGTATACAATCAAAGTTGGCCTCAAAGTGTTCGATATAATGCCCCGATGAACTTGGTTTAATCGTATCGACGTCTTGAGTTCGTTTTATTCGTGTTTAATTCGTTATTAATCGGATTGTTGGTAATTGTAATGAATTAAGGTTGTTCGAGCGACCGTATCTTGGTTAGGACGTTGTTCGTGGACGGACATTCTTCATTGTTGTTGTGTAAGTTAAATCTTACTCGGTTAAAAGGATACTCATTCCTTTCGTTGTTGATTGTTCATAATCATAATTCATTCATCATAATTATAATCATTTTGAGATTTGTAATTGTCGAATAATAATTTCATTCACGAGGAACGACAGTTCCAAATCATTTCATTGGATTATCAATCACGTCACTATTACTTTCATAACGGTGAGTCATTTTATCCTTGTCTAATTAATTATTCATTGACGTTCATTATGGTCATTCTCGTTCATGTGACCTTCTGGGTTCATATTGCGTGGCCGGGTGTGTCTGTGTGGAATTTTTAGTCGGGCACACGATGGTTATTGTATTGGGTTCACCGATACATTAGACCGTGCACACGAGTCATATTGTCTCGTGAGACTAATTAGGTACACGGACGGGTGTTGTACACTTGCACAGAACATTACGGGCGTACTATGGTACTCCTCTTCAGCGTAATTCATGATTAAGAATATTTCATAACTTCAGTTAATTCATGATTGTGTAATTTCAACCCTTGAGGATTGTTGTTCTGTGTAACTGACCCCGTTTGGGGATTTTGTTTTCAGGTCACGGCAAGGCAAAGGCATGGGAAGAGCATGTTGACGGCGACGAGTCCCAGTGATACTAGTAGGGGGCCCCAATCATTTCGTTTATTTCAGTCAGTTTCAGTCATTTCAGTCATTTGTATTTTCCGCTGCAAAATTCCGTTTGAAATGTTTATTTATTCAGGGTGGTGTATTTTATCTTCACATAAAATACACTAGTATTCGGTATTGTCCTGGTGTGTTGTACTTAAACTCCTCATCGGAGTATTTGGTAATATAATGTGGTTCGGTACTACATTTATCTTGTGTAATTCATTCATTTTCATTTGCCTGGTGGGTCCCAGTCGGGGATCTACGGCACTGTAATATCCGCCTAGTTTGGGGTGTTACACGTTGGTCCAACGGGATCATCATGGAAATCTATAGCTGTGTGCACTGGATCTTTGGACAGGTGTTTCCATCATGTGTTGGTCCAGCGTGATCATCATGGGAATCTATAGCTATGTGGGATGGATCGTTGGAATACCACGAGTATGTTGAGATTGATATGATATGTTGTACATTGTTATTGTTTCTCATTGGAGAGACTTGTTGTGATTATTGTTGATACTGTTGATGTTATTGTTCAGGGATTGTTGAATAAATCATTGTTGTATAATTATCGTACTTGTACTAGCATCGTTGTGCTAACCCATTCGGGGGTTAATATTTGTGTTATGTTCAGGATCCAGGAGAGCAGGAAAACAACCACTAGAGTTGCATGACGACGAGGGTGCATATTAATGTTATGGTTGGATTACTTTGTCGTATGTTTGTGTTGTTTTCAATAAAGTACTCGGGTACGTTGTCATTTGTGATGTTAGATTTGGTAGGATGAGAAGTAACATGTATAATGGAAAGTCTCGACATATACACCGCCGCCATAATACCGTGAGACATTTGATCAAAAGTGGGATTATCTCTATTGACCACGAGAGGTCATTGGATAATCTAGCGGATCCGCTAACCAAAGGGTTAAACCATGATCAAATGAACAAATTGCTAGAGGGAATAGGTTTGAAATCCACAAATTGAGAATTATCATAGTGGTAACCCAACCAAGATGACTGGAGATCCCAAGAACTTGGTTCAAAGGGAGAACTAAGCTATGAAAATTCGCGTGAAACACTCATCTAAGTTTATTCCCTATAGAGCAATTGAGTGTTGAAAATTTGCCTAGTGGTGAGGTTAAGTCTATGACTTTTAATGATTTCTAAAGACCTCAAGGAGGTTGAGTATGGCAAGATACTCGGTAAAGAATCACCTATATAAGTGAGAAGTGGGGGCCGCTTCATGAAATACACTTATGAATCCAAATGGGTGTCCATGGCCCACGAAGGACACAAAACGTGAGAACGGATGAGGCTGAGGTGTTCAACTGTTAGCACCATTGTCTCGGTGCACGCCGTGGGGGAATAGTTAAAACATCAAGCCACTAATCCGCCTGTGTACCCGATAATGTTAACTATGGACGGTTCAAAGTCACGAACTACATATCCTTATACTTTAACGCCTCTTGAGGACTGAGCTTGAGTCTGCATATTGTATTTGGGCTATTTCCACTCATGTAGGGGATTGTTGGAATCGTTAATGATTTTAATTTTATTTTATAAAATTAAATATCATAGAATCGATCTACGTTCCGAGTAGATGATTGTGGTATATTCACTTTCTCTAAACCGATTCCCGGTGAGTGAGAAATAGTGAATTAACATTTCTCACTTAATTGTGCATAAATGAGGGATGGCTATCCCTTGGGATGAGCACCGGGTCTGACCCGGCCCGGACCGACCCGGTCCGGAATGGACCGGATTATAAATGGTCGGACTTTATCGACCGGCCGGACTGCTCGAATCGCCAACCTTGTTCGACCAGTAAAATCGGCCTGGTCGGCCGCCTTGCTCTAGCCCGATTTTCTAAAAAAAATATTTTTTTTTTTTGCATATTAAGTGTCCTTTTATTACATATAAAATGCTTTCTTATTTACATACTCCCATAAAATACAATAATCAATCTTAATATCTTCATTTAGTCACCAAACTCCCAAGTTCAATAATATTTTTGTATAAATAAACTTAACTAGAATAATATGCAATCATAATCGAGCCATTAATTATCATTATTTCATCACCACCGTGGGTAAATTACAATAAAAAATATTTTTTATGTATTTTTATTTTTATCGGGTCGTTCCGGGCTCGACCCGGGTTTTGAGCCGGTCCGTCCCGGAACTCGGATTTAGACAAAATGCAGACCCGAGACCCGGACCTAATTAACAAGTCCGGTCCAGGTCCGGGTAAAAACCGGGTCCGGACCATTTGTGCTCAGCCCTAGCTATCCCACATTGAATAATGAGCTATCATTATTCAAGTATATAAGGAGTTACCATTATTCATGTAATAATTAATGTCACATGTGTGTGGGCTTAAAGCCCACACGCGCGCGCCGCCGCCGCCCGCCCGCCTCGCCTTGCCTCAGCCGCGGCCGCGAGCCGCGAGCCGCCTGCCGTGTGCCGTGGGCTGGACCTTGGCCTTGATCTTGACCTTGGACTTGGACTTGGATCTTGGATCTTGGATCTTGGATCTTGGTCTTTGGGTGGTCTTTGGGCTGTTCTTTGGGCCTGGTCGTGGGCTTGGCCTTGGGCTAGGCCTTGGCTTGCCTAAAGAATATTTTAGACTAGCTCAACAATGTAGTTGGGCTCGTATGTGCACATAAGGATGTCCATATACATCCCTCGAGCAGTTAAGGAGCTGAATACAGTCCAGGTGCGTCCTGACTGTTCAAATTCAATCCAAACCCGGAAGTAACCTCCCAGGTGTAATGAGGAGGAGTAATTGCGTGTCCGACTGTAACTCCCGCCAATATTTGAAATTCAAACTCACGTGTTCAATGCAACATGAATGTCAGACATGACAAATTTTTAAGGGCTGTGTTTAAACCTCCCCTGCAAGTGTGAATGGCCTATAAATAGGCATGCATCCCTTTGCATCAGTACATGCAATTTTCGAAATTCAGCATACTCAGTTTTCTGCATACATATCATCAAGTCAGAGCTATGTCCTCGTCTCATTTTAGTTCACCAGAACTCGAAGGTCTGAGGTGCTACTACCTTTGAGACGAAGCTATTTTATCTTTGGGGACGACACGCCTAAATCGAGAGCACTACCGGAGCGTTTCTCATCTTTCGTAAAGAGGGTCTTCCTCGACTCGACTACTTAGCATACGGTTTTATGTCCTTTAATTTATTGTTTATTTGTTATCTCAATTCAACTTCATAGATTTCTGTTTTGTCTCGAGTTGTAATCCAGTTTCGAGTTTTGTATTTTCATTTTCGTACGAATTTGTAATTTCTATTTTTGAGTTGTAATTTTTGTTTCCAGTTGTATTTTGGTTTCCGACCGGCAAGTTCTCCCAAACACAAAAGTTACCAACAAATAATATACCTTAATTTCCGTTTTCTTTTTTATTTTTCTGTTCTTCTTCTGCTAGATTTTTTTATGTTCATGGAGCTAGTTGAAAATCCATTTTCTTCTTCTTTATTTTTTATCGGTTCTTTTGTTTTATTTTATTTCTTATGTTCATTCGCTTGTCTTAACTTTCAATGATTTTATTCAAATGCAGAGACCAATAACAAAATTAACCTTGTTATGATATTTTGGCCCAAATGGCCCAATATATATCCCCACTTTATATTGGCACATATCTTTTATGTGCTGGCCCAACCCATTGGCAGCCATTTTGGCTATGAGCCGTCCGATCTCAGAATATAATCCCGACTGCTCAGCCACTCTTTATAACCCTAACCCAAGCGTCAACTCCTCATTGTTACGCCGCATCTTTCACCTCCTCTCTCGGTCACTTCTATTCTGTTTCTCTCACTCATCCCTGATGGAGTCGCTCCAGTCTCTGGTTGTTGCAGCAAAACCCGCTATCCTTTCGTTCCCCACCTGTATAAAAGGTGGTCGGCTTGAGAGATGGAGGACACACTGAAAACTAATCTTCCTTTCTACAAATTGATTGAATTGGAGATCATTTTCTTCTTTGTGAGAAAGTGAGTGATAAATTGAGGTACTGGTCTTGAGTTCTAGGGTTTGAGAAAAGGTGCTACTTGGACTATGGCCGGCCGATGTTGGATCGGGATTTCTTTCTTTGTGGAGATGTGATTTCAGTGTCAAATTGCTAGGGTTTTTGGAGCTCTGAGACGCTACAACCTTGTTTCAAAAGTGGGTTTCTTAAATCTCATTTTTTCTTGATTATTAGTTAATCTTTCGGGGGGTTTTCTGGTTTAAATATGTTATATATATATATATATATACACACACACACACACACACACTTTCTGAGACTATTTCTTTTGGGGGATTTTAGTTACTCCATTTAGTTAAGATCATAACTTCGTTGTTTAACTGTTCTTCATATTTGTTTTGGAATTCAATCTGCTCGGTTTTATTATTCTTGGAGTATTGACCTTAGAGGACTTGCTCTTTGTCCAGTTGATCTTTGGAACTGACCTATTGATTACTATTTAAAAGGTTCTATTAGTTTGCGTGTAATCCTTAAATCTTATCTCGTAGTATTCAATCTTTGTAGTTTTGTCGTATCTACATTATATTATTGATCCTTGTTTGTTTAAGTATTGGATCGACATCCAACAGTGGTATCGGATTTTGCTTTATCGGGTATTGGGTCCTTTGTCTTCTTGGTGATACGGAATAACCAATCGGGTTTCTGCTCAGGTATATTGGTTTGATTCTTTACTTTCATTTACTGCTATATTACTGCTGGCCACGGTTGTTGCTATTCCTATATTGTTGAGTTGTGCTCTTGTTTCTTGTTCCTGTAAGGAATTTATTCTTTGTGGACTCTCGTTTTTTCTCTTAATTAAAACCTAATCGAATTAAAATCTTAAAGTCCAAAAGCACCAAATCTTACACTGCCTGGACCGTAAGTATCCCCCAGATCTTTGTCAATAGCTTGCGGATCTCGATTTTAATTTACAAGGTTTTAATCTCAAAAATCAAAATAGAGTCCCTCAAGTTGCTTCTAGTCAGTCCACTTTGTTTATTTAGCTTGATGTGTGTTGTTTCTTTGAATCTTTGTGATTTACGACTATTATGTGTTATAATGGATACTATATCGGTTTTTAACATTGCTCCTTTTTTATGGTAAAGGTGATTTTCAAATCTGGAAAAAAAAATGAAAGGAATCCTTATACAACAAAAAGTTTTCAAAGCTATTGATCAATCTTTTGCTGCCAATATTTCAGCCGACAAAAAGGCCGAGGCAGATGAATTTGCGTATTCGTCTATCATATTAAACCTCTCTGATTATGTGATATGCAAAATTTGTAAGCATGATAATACTAAGGCACTTTGGGAAAACTGGAAGAGATTTATAGCGAAAACTTTCCTGCTTAACAAACTGTTTTTACTTGAAAAAATTTTTCGGTACAAACTTGATATTTCAAAAGATATAAATGATAACCTGGATACTTTTACAGAACTAATCCAGGATATCGAACAGACCGGTCATAAAAATATTGATGAATACACCTTGATTGTTCTCTTAAATGCTATCCCCGATTCATATAGTGATGAGAAATATGTGATTAAGTACGACAGAGATCATGTGACCCTTGATATGGTTATAAATGGTTTGAAAAGTAAAGAGATGGATTTAAAGAACAATCATAAGAACAAAACTATTAGAGATGTTAACTTAGTGAGGGGTAGGCCTCAAAATCATTCTCCAAAATAGAAACCTTCCCCTAGCCAAAATCATCAAAATAATTTTTTTGATAAGAAAAAGGGCAAGTGAAAGAGTAGGTCAAAATCTCGACTTAATAATCGTAAGTGTTATAACTGTGGTGAACCTGATCATTACATTTATGAGTATACTAAACCTAAGAAAAATCATCAAACTTATAATGCTAACATGGTAGCTGAAAATGAGCGTGTAGATGATGTTTTCATGGTATCTGAAATATATGAACATGCTAATACAGTGTATTATCTTACTTTGTATGAAAATGAGTGGCTTGTTGATTCTACATGTACTTTTCACATGTCGCCTTTTAAAAGGTTGTTTTCATATTATAAAGAAGTGACTAATTGGTCTGTCTCTATGGCAAATGAGAAAAGGTGTCTAGTTTCTCGTATTAGAAATATTAAGATAAAATGTGACGCCAGTTATTTGTAAACTTTAGAGAATATGAAACATGTTCCCGATTTGTGTCACAATCTTATTTCTTGTGGTGCCCTTGAGGATGAGGGTTATGAAGGTAAATGGGATAATGGAATCATGAGAATCTTAAAAGAAAACTTGTGTGTTTTCAAAGTTGAAAAATGGAATAACTTATATGTGAATGTTGCAAAATATGAATCTTTTGTGAATACAGTACAAGGTGACCTAACTGACTTATGGCATAGGCGTTTAGGTCATATTAGTGATAGGGATTAGAAATTTTGCAAAAATAGTGCTGCTTTGGTAAAGATACACTCTCTTGTGTGCCGTTTTGTGACCTCTGTGTGATTGGAAAATAACATCGTGTTAAATTTCCTAATCCCCATTCCCCTAGATCCCCTACTTGTTATGACACGTTGCACTATTTACATGCTGATGGGTGGGATCGCCTATTGAGCCTACGTATGGTGGAAATATATATTGTTTCTCTGTGATTGATGATTACTCTCAAAAGGTCGTTATGTTCCTTTTGAAAAATAAGTCAGATATCTTTGAGAAGTTTAAAAACTGGAAAACTTGGATTGAAAATTAAACAGGAAGGAAAATTAAATCTTAAGGACCGATAATGGTCTTGAGTTTTGTAATCAATTGTTTGATGATCTATGTGCACAATCTGGTATCCCGAGACATAAAATAGTACCATATATGCCCCAACAGAATAGGGTGGCTGAACGAATGAATAGAACTTTGCTAGAAAGAGTCAGAAACATGCTTGCTACGTATGGCCTTTCACAAAATGGGGTGAGGCTTTATTAACTGCTGCTTATTTGATCAATAGATCTCCTTCTGTGCCATTAAATGGTAAATACCCAGAGTCGGTGTGATCTGCTCAGTCTATTGATTTTTTAAATCTATGTGTATTTGGTTGCTCTGCTTATGTGCATCAGTAAAATGATAAGCCTGAGCCTCGTTCAATGAGATGTGTGCTCTTGGGATACCCAAAAGGGGTAAAAGGCTAGAGGGTTTGGCTAAAAGTCCAACCCGGTTTTAAAACTTATTAGTCGTGACATCGTTTTTAACGAAAATGAATTTCATTGCCACTTACTATGCCCAAAAAATCCCCCTACTCTAAACGAGCTGGAGCTGCACATTTCCTTAAATAATACTAATAATGTGCAAACTGGAATTGATCTTGATAATCATGTTAGGGTTGTATACTGCAAAGCATACTTTACGCTTATATTACCTTATTTCCCTGTAACTACCTATGAGAATATTAATTACATTTAATCGTATATTTTGTATATTTATTCACGTTATGGTTATACAAATGAAATATCTAATTATTTTATATTGTAGATCATGTGGTGCATTTGTGTCACACGGAAGATCATATTATCGGTGCCTTATAAAATAATATAATAGTTTACTAACCTATATAATTATTAGACAAATTATATGAAAGGTTGTAATGTATGCTTGGGATTAGTTGGTCTTGACTATTAACATGCATTAGCGTATTTGCATACGTTGAACTGGATCGAGGTAAGATAGTGTCTTTGGTACTGACTGTAAGAAAAACGTAAATCTCGGATAATTATTATTTCTTATTTCTAAGTATATAATATTTAATTCTTTGATTTACCATGGGTGAGAGTCACATTGATTGACTCAATATGCTTGACAATTATTGTTATTATAACTAGAAATCATGTCCCCATTCGTACGGGTTGATGATGTCTCCTTGAGGAGCTCGATAATAAATATTATATTAAATCCTACCGGTAGATTTAATTCCGATATAACAATAAGGTTCGAGTGGTACTACTCTTGGATAAGAAATTAATTAATTAAAACTGTCAGTAGCTTAAATTAATAAATGGACATTCGATATCTTAAATATGGGAAATAATATATTTAAATAAAGAGCCCGATTTCGTAAGTTGAGATTTGGGTTGGAAGTGCAATATTAATTCTTTAGTGGATTGAATTGATATTAGTGAACTCAACCATAGTAGGAAATGGCTTAATATGGAAGGTTGGGTTGCACTAGAAGTCCTAACCCTAATCCTCCTTATGATCCCTAAAGTAGTCCAAAAGCCCATAAATAGGACAAGAAGGGGGTTCAGCTGAAATACTACACACCGACACAAGGGTTTCGATTTTTCTTCTTAGTGTTTAATTGTGGATCTTTACTTGTGTCTTTGATTCCATAATTGAGATAACACTTTAATTCTTGCTACAAATTGAATTTACTTGAGGAAAAGAAAACGAGAGTTGTGAGAGGAAGTATATTCAGTCGATCTCAAGTTTAAGTACAAGCAAGATTCAGTAGCTCGTTGCCCACACACGTCCGATTAAGGCGGGATCATACTCTAGAAGACTTTGAGAAAGAGATCAAGAAAGAAACCACTACGCTTCAAAAGGTAAATATTCTATGATATTCGATATAGATTAGATATTTAGATACCAACAAGTTTATTTAATAAATAATAAATAATATAAATTGCTTATTAATTTTCGTAGTTAATTAATTAGCATGCCTAAATAGGTTTTGTGCTCGTAGATACGTAACATGATTTTATCAAATCTTTCCCAACTTCGCTTCTGCTGGATTTTATTTCCAACAATTCGTGGTCCACCGCAGCAGGGATTCCAGGTGTCTTTCATGGGCAGACTGGGGGTGTGAGTCAGATTGTTGGCGTTATCTCTCGTTAGAGGCCGACTACTTTTGAGGGTTCGTCGGAACCATCTGATATTGTTCATTGGCTTGAACATTTTGATAAACCCTTCGACATAGTTCAGTGTCCGGAAGAGAGTAAGGTGACAGTAGTGGCTTACTGTTTGTGTAAGGGCACTTATTCCTGGTGGCTTTCTGTGAAACCCGCCGATCGTGACTGTGTTTGGAGTGTAATATCCGTGTTTTCTATTTTCGGTAATTTCCATTTTTGGTGTATGTTCGTTTCGGTCAGCTCGCTTAGCACTGTTTTGGAATTCTGAATCTATTTTGTTCTTGGAGTTTTTCCGTCTGGTCGAGATTCGAGGATGTTTTTGCATAATTTCATCTTGAATTATATCTTGCCGCATATACGTTCGATTCTCGTAAAACTTGTTCGTTTTCGTTGTTTCTTGATTTGTATAAGTTTGTATGGTTGAGTTGGTCGTGTTGAAACTTTCGGTTGGTTAATCCGACGTTGTATTGTGATTTTTCGGGCATTTGGGTCGTTCTTGTAATTTTCATAAGTTTGGGGAATTTCGCTTTATTTGTTTCGTTTCAGACTCTCTAGTGATTGAGATTTTATTCTCTTTCAACGCTCAACTTTGTCATCTTGATTATTACGTGTTTATGTTTCCCGATTCTGGTCTTGCTTCGTATTTCGGCACTTTTGCGCTGTTGGCAGCAGTGTACTGTGCAGTACTGAACTGTTGCCTGAGTAGTGCACGCTACTCCGGACTTACTTGCGTGCGCTATCACTGTGTGGTTAGCGTACGCTAACCCGGGGGTCGTAGCGTGCGCTAACGATTTCAATGGCTCAACAAAGAGGTTCGGTTTTTATCTTGGGCCGTAGCGTACGCTAATTCAGCGTTAACGCACGCTAATTCCTAATATTAGCGCACGCTAACCATGTCAGCTTGCGCACGCTAACTGGAGGATAGTAGGCAGACTGTTTTTCCCCGCCCCGTTAGCGCACGCTAATGCTTGTGCGTAGCGTGCGCTAAGACTGTTTTATATAAATAGGACAACAGCAGTCAACTTCGTCATTTTTCCTTCATTTCTTATCCTTCTCGGCTTTGAGCGATTCCAGGCGAGGGTTAGGGCCGATTCTGACTGTAGATCATCATTCACTACCACCGTGTATTCCTTGCGTGATTTCTTCAAGTTCCTAATCACTTTCCACCATCCGAATCAAGGTAAAAACTCCCAAAACCCTTGTTTTGAGATTTTGGGGGAAATTTGGGGATTTCTTGGGATTTGACTCTTATAGTCCGAATTATCACTGGGTTATCGCTAGACTTCGATTGTGTACTTGTAATCCTTCGTTTTATTGATGATTTGTGGTTTTGGACTTCAAGTTTTCCATTTTTCATCACTTATAGTCGACGATACCCAAGTCATGACCGACAAATTGTTCCAGCGGGTAGAATTAGGATTTATTCTTACCTTTTCGCGTTATTGAGACTTGTGTATACCGTTATTGTGTTAGGAACGGATTTGGAAGGATTGTTCGGATCGAAACCTATTCCTTCGTCGTTTCCTTCATTTCGTTTCATTCAAGGCAAGTACATGTATTACATTTCGTTATGTATGTTGTGATTTTCGAAATAAATGATGAACTGTGATTTTCGGGTGCGTGAGTTGTGTTCCTTCCACCCGGAGTGTCCGACGGGATGTCTGGGGGTCAATACTAAGGGGTACGGCCGTGGAAGTGGACTTGGGTGCGTGTGTGATTGAACTTCCACCCGGAGTGTCCGACGGGATGTCTGGGGGTCGATACTAAGGGGTACGGCCGCGGAAGTGGTATCCCACCCGGAGCGTTCGACGGATGTCCGGGGTCGATACTAAGGGGTACGCCACGGATACCATTGTGATTTTGTGATATCGCGATGATTGAAATCGATTTGATTGCCAATGTAGTATTCCTAATATATATGGCAAATGACTTATGTTTGAGATGATTGTGTAAAAACCGTATTTTGTATATAATGTTGTGTAATTGTGTACTTGCACTAGCTATTCGAATGCTAACCCCTTAAATGGGGAAATGCGTCTTATGCATTTCTGTACCGAGAGAGCCGAGGAGCAGGCACGGGACACGCACGCAAAGGATGGGATGGCTTGATGATGTGGCTCGAGTCCGTATTTTTATGTCGTGTCATTGCATTTGTGCAGTCTGGGAGTTAGATCGCTTACTTTGAAACTTGGTTTAAGTCTCGCGTGGACAATGAATTGGATTTATCTTATATTCATGTACTCCGTTAAAATGTTTTGGCGAGGCCACGGCCTTACTTACTTTTGAGTGCATCATTTGGGATTATATTGTGGTTTATGTGTCATGTGTCACCGGTAGACCTCACGAGGGTTCTACGGCGTGTAATGTCCCATTTGTGAATTGGGGTGTTACATTTATGGTATCGGAGCTTAGGTTTTGAATACCTAGCCGCCGGTGAATTTTGGTCTGCATCGGTTGCGTCATTAGAGTCGGGCCGTTGAGCCTAATATCATCATGCTACCGTCTTTTCGTGCGACGTGTACTGTAAGTCTCCTCGAACTCTTATATTTCGTAATTCGCTTTCTTACTGCTCTAATCGTGACTTGTGTTACCAACTTTGTGAATTGTGAATCTTTCTGATCTTGTTCTTTTATTATTTTCCTTCAGTATGTTGAGAGGTCGTTGTAGACCGGATAGGGGACACGGCCGAGGCCGTGGTCGTGGTGCTGATAATGTGGAGGGCTCACTTTCTCGGCCTCCTCGCGACTCGGCCTCTCACTCGGCCGTCTGTAATAATGCCGACGCCGGGGCTACTGCCATACTTCAGCAGTTGGTAGCCCAACTTACTCAGATAGCTCAGGGTGGATGCTAGAATCCGCCCCCGACACCGTAAGAGGAGGCTAGTAAGTGGCTTCAGATGGTGACTAAGATGCACCCACCTCGTTTCTCCGGATCTTCTGACCCTCTCGGTTGGGAAAATTGGCTCTTTCAGTTGTCCAGAACCTTCGATACCGTAGCTTGTCCCGAAGACAGGAGGGTACTTATTGCCCAGTACCTCCTGGATAAGGAAACTTCGGAGTGGTGGGAGGCCGTTACGCCCAGAGACCGTCGAGCTACTTGGGAGGAATTCAAGGCTGCTATGGAAGCAGAACATTGTCCACCGCCAGTTAAGGAACGCAGAATTGTGGAGTTCTTCACCACTACACCTCAGGATGTGCCTATCTCTCAGGCCATCATTACTTACAATCAGCAGTTGGGTTTCGTGAGAGATCAGGTGAGGACGGAGGCTGATAAAATCCGTTACTTTAATATGCGCATGAAACCGCATATCAGGCAGAGTATGGCACCGCTCATGTGTGCCACTTTGAAGGAGTATCAGGATCGCGCTCTAGCGATCGAGATGGCCACACCGGAATTAGAGTTGGGTGCCGAGGCCAAGAAACAGAAAACGGTTGGCAACTTTTCAGACGGCAAGAGTGGCCAATTTTCGAGAGCACACCACTTCTACACCGGGAAGAGGCCATTTCATCAGCCGGGATCTCGGCAACTGCTCGGGCCAAATTGCTTGTGGTGGTGGTTTGTTTTAATCGCAACCAATATGAGCATTTGATGAAGGATTGTCCTTTTCCTCCAGCTTGCTTGCTACACTTGCGGAAGACCGGCATCGGCGACTCATTGTGAGAGGGCCACTGTGGTCATTAGGTTCCGACTACCACTACCAATCGTAGGGATCATAGCACTCAGCCTACTCATATTCCGCAGAGTTCGGTCATGGTAGGGACGGTCACCGGATCACCGTGGCACCTCGAGTTCGGTTGATCCACTCCCGATCAGATCGATGAGGCGCACAGAGGAGGCAGACATTCCGGTGGCGTCAGGTACCACTCAAATCCTTACTCATCCAGTTTCAGTGCTTTTTGATTCGGGTGCTATCCATTCCTTTATTGTATCGGATTGTGTGAGTCGTATTGGTTTTGACTGCTTGTTTGAGTGTGAGCCATTTCTAGTGAGTACGCCCAGCGGGGATCGTATGGTTGGGGACCGGGAAGTTAGGGATTGCCCAGTAAGGATCGGGAGCAGATATTGGCCCTCGAATCTCATTGTTATAAACCTTAAGGGTGAGGATTTGATCCTCGGGGACGATTGGTTGGATCGTCACGGTGCTATCATGAACTATCGGACTCGTACTATCTCGATCGTGGTCGAGGATGGCACCGAGCATACTCGCTTACCGTAGGTAGATCGGGGAGCATGATTAGCGCCTTGAAGGCGATGAAACTTCTGAACCAGGGTTGTGTCGTCTACTGGTGTTATGCTCTGAAGGCGGAAGATGGTGGAGTTGATTTATCATCAATTCCAGTTGTTAGCGAATACCCCGATGTATTTCCGGACGACTTGCCGGGATTACCACCACAGCGACAGGTGGAGTTCCCTATTGATCTAGAGCCGAATGCAGCCCCTATTTCTCGAGCGCCGTACCGTATGGCACCGTCAGAGATGTTAGAATTGAAGAATCAGTTGGGAGAGTTGTTAGATAAAGGGTATATTCGGCCGAGCGCATCGCCTTGGGGTGCGCCTGTACTTTTTGTTAAGAAGAAGGATGGATCGCTTCGTTTATGCATCGACTATCGAGAATTAAACAAGCTAACCATCAAAAATAAATACCCTTTGCCCAGGATTGACGATTTGTTTGATCAGCTTCAGGGGGCGACAGTCTTTTCGAAGATTGATTTGCGATCGGGCTACTACCAGTTGAGGATTCGGGACGTCGATATTCCGAAAGCTGCCTTTCGGACGAGATATGGCCATTACGAGTTTGTGGTTATGCCTTTCGGGCTAACCAATGCCCCAGCAGTGTTCATGCAGTTGATGAACAAAGTTTTTATTGAGCATCTGGACAGATTCGTAGTCGTTTTTATCGACGATATTCTTATCTATTCACGGAGTCGGTAGGAGCACGCCTTAGATCTCCGGATTGTATTAGACACTTTGAGGGCTGAGCAGTTGTACGCGAAGTTCTCTAAGTGTGAGTTTTGGCTCGAGGAAGTGACGTTCCTCGGGCATGTGATTTCAGCAGCGGGAGTTCGGGTAGATCCGCAGAAGATAGAGGCAGTGATGGCTTGGGGCCTTGGTCTAGGATGTGTTTTGATGCAGAGAGACTCAGTGATTGCTTATTCGTCATGCCAATTGAAACCTTATGAGGTAAATTATCCCACGCACGATTTGGAATTAGTTGCGGTCGTTTTCGCCTTAAAAATTTGGAGGCATTATCTCTATGGGTCATCGTGTAAGATTTTTACGGATCACAAGAGTCTGAAGTACATCTTCACTGTAAAGAGTTGAATATGAGGCAGCGTAGGTGGTTAGAGCTAATTAAAGATTACGACCTCGAGATACTTTACCATCCGGGTAAGGCCAACGTAGTGGCTGATGCGTTGAGCCGAAAACCGATGGCTTTACAGATGTTAGAGGTACTTAAACCGCAGAGCAGGATCCAGCGAGATTTCATATGTCAGAATATTGAGGTTTGGGTTCAGAGAGTTCAGGGCCAGTTATGTGCGTTAGAGATCACTTCGTCCTTGACTGATGATATCAAGGCGAAGCAGTATGACGATCCGTTTTTGGTCCAGTTGAGGGAGGATTTGAGGAAGGGGAAAGCCCCTGGATTTGTGGTTCAGGATGATGGCGTTCTGAGATTTCGCGGCAGATTATGTGTACCGAATGTTATTGAGCTGAGACAGAAGATCTTGAGCGAAGCTCATACCACGCCTTACTCCATACATCCTGGTACGAGTAAAATGTACAAGGACGTGAGAAGTAACTACTGGAGTAATTTGAAGACAGACGTTAGCGAGTTCGTGTCGAGATGTTTTACCTGTCAGCAGGTTAAGATCGAGCATCAGCGACCCGTGGGGTTTTTGCGACCACTTCCTATCCCGGAGTGGAAATGGGAGGATATTTCTATGGATTTCATTACCAGTATGCCTAGGACTCGGACTGGAATGAACATGATTTGGGTTATTGTCGATCAACTGACCAAATCAGCTCATTTCCTGGGTATTAAGGACACTTGGGGTCCAGAGAGACTGGCACGAGTGTTTATTGCAGAGATCATGAGATTGCATGGGACTCCTAAGAGTATTGTTTCGGATCGTGATGGCCGGTTCGTGTCACATTTTTGGCAGGCTGTTCATCGAGCTTTGGGGACTGAGTTGAGACTCAGTACATCTTACCACCCTCGATCGACGGGCGGCATGACGATCCAGACGTTAGAGGATATGTTGAGAGCCTGTGCCCTATATTGGAAGGATGATTGGGAGTCGCACTTGCCGTTGATCGAGTTCACGTACAACAATAGTTGGCACGCCTCGATAAAAATGGCACCATTTGAGGCGTTGTATGAGAGGAGGTGTAGATCGCCGTTGTGTTGGGACGATGCGTCCGAGCTGATTGGTACCGAGCCCGATATGGTAGTTGAGACGAGAGAGAAGATTACTCTGATTCGTGATAGATTGTTGACGCCCAGTCGGCAGAAGTCTTATGCCGACACGCGTCGCCGCCGTTGGAGTTCGAAGTGGGAGATCACGTTTTGCTTAAGGTGTCACCGACACGGGAGTTTACCGCCTACTAAGGGTAAACTTAGTCCGAGATATATTGGGCCGTTTGAGATTTTAGAGAGTGGGAGAGCTTGCCTATCTGCTAGGCTTGCCGTCTTTGAGTCACGTTCATAACGTATTTCATGTTTCCTACTTAGAGGTACGTATCGGACCCTAGCCATATTATCGACTTTGGAGAGATCGGGTGGGACCCGACATTACCATCGAGGAGAGGCCGATTCGATTTTAGAGCATCGGTGAAGCAACTTCGCCATAAAACCATTCCTCTGGTTAAAGTTCAATGGTCGAGACATGGGTCCGAGGAAGCCACATGGGAGACTAAGAGAGTATGCGTCGAGATACCCCGAGTTGTTCGCGTTGTAAGTTTCTGTGGACGAAACTTATTTTTAGGGGGAGATAATGTAATATCCGTGTTTTCTATTTTCGTAATTTCCATTTTTGGTGTATGTTCGTTTCTACCTTTGCTTAGCACTCTTTTGGAATTCGAATCTATTTTGTTCTTGGAGTTTTTCCGTCAGTCGAGATTCGAGGATGTTTTTGCATAATTTCATCTTGAATTATATCTTGCCGCATGTACGTTCGATTCTCGTAAAACTTGTTCGTTTTCGTTGTTTCTTGATTTGTATAAGTTTGTATGGTTGAGTTGGTCGTGTTGAAACTTTCGGTTGGTTAATCCGACGTTGTATTGCGATTTTTCGGGCATTTGGGTCGTTCTTGTAATTTTCATAAGTTTGGGGAATTTCGCTTTATTTGTTTCTGCTTTAACTCTCTAGTGATTGAGATTTTATTCTCTTTCAACGCTCAACTTTGTCATCTTGATTATTACGTGTTTATGTTTCCTGATTCTGGTCTTGCTTCGTATTTCGGCACTTTTGTTGGCGCAGCAGCATCGTGCAAGATCAATCGCCGCTCGAGTAGCGCACGCTACTCGGACTTACTTGGCGTGCGCTATCATCGTGTGGTTAGCGACGCTAACTCGGGGTCGAAGCGGCGCTAACGATTTCATGGCCCGGGACAGAGGTTCGGTGCCAGATCTTGGGCCGTAGCGACGCTAATTCGGCGTTAACGCACGCTAATTCCTAATATTAGTGCACGCTAACCATGTCACTTGACGCTAATCGGAGGACAGAGGGCGATCGCTTTTCCTCGCCTGCTAGTGCACGCTAATGCTTGTGCGTAGCGTGCGCTAAGACTATTTTATATAAATAGGACAGCAGCAGTCAACTTCGTCATTTTTCCTTCATTTCTTATCCTTCTCGCTTTGAGCGATTCCAAAGTAGGGTTAGGGCCGATTCCGACTGTAGATCATCATTCACTACCACCGTGCATTCCTTGCGTGATTTCTTCAAGTTCCTAATCACTTTCCACCATCCGAATCAAGGTAAAAACTCCCAAAACCCTTGTTTTGAGATTTTGGGGGAAATTTGGGGATTTCTTGGGATTTGACTCTTATAGTCCGAATTATCACTGGGTTATCGCTAGACTTCGATTGTGTACTTGTAATCCTTCGTTTTTTTGATGATTTGTGGTTTTGGACTTCAAGTTTTCCATTGTTCGTCACTTATAGTCGATTTATACCCAAGTCATGACCGACAAATTTTTCCAATGGGTAGAATTAGGATTTATTCTTACCTTCCGCGTTATTGAGACTTGTGTATACCGTTATTGTGTTAGGAACGGATTTGAAAGGATTGTTCGACCAAACCTATTCCTTCGCTGCTTCCTTCGCTTCTGCTTTCATTCAAGGCAAGTACATGTATTACATTTCGTTATGTATGTTGTGATTTTCGAAATAAATGATGAACTGTGATTTTTGGGTGCGTGAGTTGTGTTCCTTCCACCCGGAGTGTCCGATGGGATGTCTGGGGGTCGATACTAAGGGGTACGGCCGTGGAAGTGGACTTGGGTGCGTGTGTGATTGAACTTTCACCCGGAGTGTCCGACGGGATGTCTGGGGGTCGATACTAAGGGGTATTGCCGCGGAAGTGGTATCCCACCCGGAGCGTTCGACGGGATGTCTGGGGGTCGATACTAAGGGGTACGGCCATGGGATACCAGTTGTGATTTTGTGATATCGCGATGATTGGAAACTGATTTGATTGCCAATGTAGTATTCCGGAATATATATGGCAAATGACTTATGTTTGAGATGATTGTGTAAAAACCGTATTTTGTATATAATGTTGTGTAATTGTGTACTTGCACTAGCTATTCGAATGCTAACCCCTTAAATGGGGGAAATGCGTCTTATGCATTTCAGGTACCGAGAGAGCTGAGGAGCAGGCACGGGACACGCACGCAAAGGATGGGATGGCTTGATGATGTGGCTCGAGTCTGTATTTTTATGTCGTGTCATTGCATTTGTCGAGTACCGGAGTTAGACTGTTTACTTTGAAACTTGGTTTAAGTCCCCTGCGTGGGCAATGAATTGGATTTATCTTATGTTCATGTACTCCGTTAAAATGTTTTGGTCGAGGCCACGACCTTACTTACTTTTGACTGTATCATTTCGGATTATATTGTGGTTTATGTGTCATGTGTCAGCCTGGTAGACCTCACGAGGGTTCTACGGCGTGTAATGTCCCATTTGTGAATTGGGGTGTTACATGGAGCGAGTTCAAGACTCTCATGTTAGAGAGATATTATCCGGCTCCACTTCGTGAAGCCAAGCTGTCAGAGGTTTTGAATCCTGAATCCATCGAGGATGTGGGTGGTGTTGTTATTGCTGAGAAGTTTCATGGACTTCTTCAGTTTGCTTCATCTATTATCCGTACTGAGGCAGATAAGATCAAGTATTTTAGCAAGAGGCTAAACTCGCAGTTGAGGATGCAGTTGTTCAATCATAATTGTAATTCACTTGGCGAATTTATTGAGAAGGCTCCTGGAGCAGAGCTTTTGATCAAGGAGCTTGCTCGAAAGAACCCTTCAGTTTCTTCTGGTGAGAAGACTAGGATTCCGGTTCGTTTAGAGGGACTTCAGGCTCCGACGTCTAAGAGGTTGTTTTCTAGCCGCCTTCGTTCTGGGAAAGCATCTTCCTCTCAAACGATGAGATCGATCGAGCTACGTATATACGAATATATAAACGAAAACACAAGAGATGTAAGAAACTCACCCTTGTAGTCCGTTGATTAAATGGATTCCTTTTCTTGAGCTATTCCCCAAGCTTTAGTTGTAAATCTCTACGATCCAATGTGGTCCAAGCCCTTGGATGATCCAACGTCGAATGCCACTCAGAGGATGTTGAGTGAGGGCATTGTACTTATTCTTATGTAAATAATAAATATAAGGCAATGGATCATTCAAGGGCTTGGACCACATTGGATCGTAGAGATTTACAACTAAAGCTTGGGGAATAGCTCAAGAGAAGGAATCCATTTACTCAACGGACTACAAGGGTGAGTTTCTTACATTTCTTGTGTTTTTGTTTATATATTCATATATACGTAGCTCGATCGATCCTCGTAGGGATTCGGATCGAATTAATTTTCGTTTTACCGCTTCCGCTCGGCCTTCGTTTTAGACACCGAATCCCAATAGTGGTATCGGAGCGTAGGTCTTGCGATTGTATATACGATATTAGCATTTGAAATGCTCTATTAGATGGTGAATGATTTGGAATCATTTTAGTCATAATCGTGGTATATGTTTTTTCGTTCGTTGTAGTTATATTTTTCGTAAGTTTATGTCGAAATATAAATCTTAATTTATGGGAAATGTGATTTATATAGGAGATATGAATATAGGAAAATATAGATATTGGATATCCGGTCGAAAACTAGCCTCGAATTATCGTTGGACGGTCCGGGAGTGGTCCGGAAGAAGGGGCCGCGCCTGTATTGTAGCCCCGATGGTAACTTTTAATCGGGGCCGCGCCTGCTCGTGGCCACGGCCGAGGGCCGCCGCGCTCGGCACGCTTGGTGACGCCGCACACCCACTTTTCGAACCCGTTTCGGGCTTATTTTCTTCGTGTATTCCTAAAAATTTATTTCCCACATTTTAAATTAAATTTAATATGATTGAAATGATATATGGTATTTCATTTTATAAGGGAAAATTTAATTATTCGAATACCTGTGATCGACCGAATTATTTTGAACATTTTCATATTACCGATTGTGTGAATCGATTAGATCGGTTCGTATTGTTGATTGGATCAATGTATCTCTACACTTTCCATTTATATAGTATTTATTGGATGAATGCTTGATGAATGGGGATGTGGTTTGTGGACTTAGTTTTGAACCGTTCATTTTATTCGATTGGGTTGTAAAGGCCGTTTTGAGCCTATTTATTTTACTAGAAATATTTGTATCTAGGCTGCAAGTTTGAATGTAAAATTATATGTAATGACGAAGACCGGAGGAAGATACGTTTCGAGAAGACGAAGATTCAAGACGAAGACTTGTAATTAGATTACTGAGTTTTTGTTTTCTAGAAACGGTCCATGAACCACATGTTGGTAGCAACTAGGTTGTGAATGCTTGTTCATATTGTATGAATGCACAAACACGCTTAAATGAATTAATGTGCAAAGTGTAACATTAATCGCGATAATTCTACCACAACAAATTATTAAGTTTATAAGGTTTCAAGGTTTTCCTGCCCTCCATCGAGCTTTCGGGAAATTGAAATCCAAACTGGATTTGCTATCTTCTGAGTTATCGGGGTAGTCATTCGGGAAGGACGGATATATTACTGGAAGCGCATTGGATGCCTTCGGTTGGAGCAAATTTTATCCCTATAAACCTGATAGGTTGCCGGATAAGATTCAATTGTGAAACTGATTTGCGTCGATGATATAAACTTAACTTGATCACGGACCATAGAAATCGTATGGGTTGAGGGGAGTGAACAAGGGGAAAAAGAAGATCGAATCATCCATTAGATGGGTTGGTGTCGGACACCACTTTATGAAAATTAATAGACTAGAAACCTGTTCGGTTGCCCTCTATTATGATTTGTAAAGAACTCGATCGCCACTATGAAGTAGAGAGAACGATACTTCCGGATTTCATATGGGAGTGTGTTATTCCGATAAAAATAGTGGGAACTGGGTAACAAGAATAGAAAAGACCTTTATTCTATACTCGGATCATAATTGAACGAGTCACTAATTAATCTATCGTACTTAATGCAGACATAAATCTCAATATAACAATGAATCCACTCGGAATTCTACTTGAAAAGAACACCTTGATGGGACCTAACTTTGTAGATTGGCTCCGCAATCTGATGATTGTCCTCAGCATAGAGGCACTGGGATACGTCTTAGAGACGGACATTCCGGCGCCTCCTGTGCGGACCGTAGCCAATCAGGAAGAGATTGAAAACCACGAAAAGTGAGTTAAGGATGACGTGAAATTACGTGTATATATGATGACTTCCATGTCTAATGTGCTTCAGAGAGCTCATGAGAAAATGACTTCTGCTAGGCAGATTCTATCTCACTTAACCGAGCTTTATGGTGAGCACAGTCGAACGGCTAGATATGAGATATCCAAGCAATTGTTCGGTGCTAGGATGAAGGAAGCTGAGAAGGTTGGGGACCACGTCCTCAAAATTATATCCATGATAATATGGATACTTCTCTTCAAACCGACCTTATCCTACAGTCTCTCCCTGATTTCTTCTCACAGTTTGTTATGAATTTCAACTGCAATGAGATTGCATGTAACTTAGCTGGGCTAATGAACAAACTAGTGACCACTCAGTCTCAGATGAAGACTCCGTGGATGAAGGAGTCTACCCTTGTGATTTCTTATGGATCTCGGAGGTCCAAGAACAAGAAGAAAAAGACCAAGAAGCAGATGGGACCACAAGTCGAGGGCCTTTAGGGTAAGGGCGAGTCCTCGATGGTTCCGAAGAGTAAGAAGAAGGACACTTGTCTCAAGTGCGGTGACCTGGGCCACTGGACAAGAGACTGTCCGATTCTTCATGGCGCTTCAGGTACAGAACTTTTAGTTTTGGAAACAAATTGTTCTGCTACTGTATTTTCTACTTCTGCACTTGGATTAAGTGCTAGTTCTCATATTTGTACCGTGAATCAGATCTGAACAAAGTAGAAGCTTGAGCCGAGAAGTTATGATCACAGTGGGAAGCGGGCATAGTGTTGAGGCAACCGACATAGGATCACTTCTTTTGGGTTGAGAATCCGGCTTTATTTTGACTTTAAAAGATGTACTTATTTTGCCCAAGGGGCATAAAGACATTGTATCCATTCCGGTCATGGACCGAAAAGGCTTTTTCATTTTTCATGGTGATGGTTCCTACATAATTTATTTAAGAAATAAACTAGTGGGTACTGCTACTTTGTTGAATGGACTGTATCATCTAAACATCAGTAACAAAGTAGTTGTGAATACTATGACTAGAAAACGTGGTAGGGATGAAACCAATCAAGTCTTGAAATGGCATCTAAGACTTGGTCATATTGGTCAGACCAAGGTTTACAAGATGGAAAATGATGGACTTATTGGTCCATTGGGATCAGATCTCTTTCCTACTTGTGAATCTTGCCTTAAAGGCAAAATGACTAAGTCCCCCTTCACAGGGACTTCTGAAAGAGCCGCTGATAAACTGGGATTAATCCATAATGACGTATGTGGTGCTTTGCAGGCAGCACGTGATTGATCAATATTTCATTACGTTTATAGACAATCATACTGGGTATGGTTATGTATACTTAATGAAACATAAATCCGAGGCCTTTGAGAAATTCCAGGAATTTAAGGCCCTAGTCGAGAAACAAACTGGAAATCATATCAAAGCACTTCGGTCGGACCGAGGTGGCGAGTATATGATTTTGGAGTTTGACAAGTTCCTAGAGGAACATAGAATAGTATCACAACTAACACCTCCAGGCACTCGTTCGTTAAAAGGTGTGTCAGAAAGAAGGAACCAGACCTTGTTAGACATGGTCCGTTCCATGCTAGGCTATGGTGACTTACTGATTTACCTGTGGGGGTTTTCACTCCTGACTGCTGCATATATCTTGAACATATGTCCTTCTAAATCAGTTCCTAAAACTCCACATGAGATGTGGGAGGGCAGGAAACCAAGCCTTAATCACATTAGGATTTGGGGATGTCCTGCCTATGTTAAGAAGACTAAGGTGGACAAAATGGAAGTGAGGTCCATGAGGATACATTTCATTGGATTTCCATCTTAGACGATGGGTTATCTATTCCACATGCCCAAAGATCGAAAGATCGTTGTTGCTTTGCATGCACACTTCCTGGAAGATGAGTTCATTCAGGAAGGCAGAGCAAGTAGAAATATTTCTCTGGAAGAATAAAATGAAACTCCTTAGGAGACACCTGGGCAAGAAATTGGAACCGAACCTTCTGTAACACAAGTACAACCACCTCGTAGGTCTAATAGGTTGTCTCAAATACCTGAGAGGTATAGTTTTATGCACTTGGAAGAACTGGGTTTCCACGAGGTTCCAGGTGATAAACAAGAGACTGACCCGCGACCAATAACCTAGCAATGGTGGATGTAGACTCCATGAAATGGACTGTAGCAGTCTTCATGTAGTTGGGACCTTCATTTTGATGAGGCAGTCAAAGAGTTTGACTTCGTGCAAAATAAAGAGGAACCTTGTGTATATAAGAGGGTTAGTGGGAGCAAGATCTCATTCTTAGTACTATATGTAGATGACATTGTACTAATAGGAAATGATGTGGGAATGCTCAGTTCTATGAAAGTTTGGCTTTCGAGTGATTTCTCTATGAAAGACTTGGGAGAAGAAACCTATATTCTTGATATTCGACTCTACTGGGATAGATCGAAGAGAATGATAAGTTTTCCCAAGCCCTCTATATAGATAAAATCTTAAAGCAATTTAAGATGGAAGATTCTAAAAGAGGGTTCCTACCGATGCGACATGGAATAAAACTCACCTTGAAGATGTGTCCTCATAGTGAAAAACAATGAAAGGAAATGAGTAATATACCATATGCTTCGAAAATTGGATAGCCTTATATATACTTTATTGTGTACGAGACCTGACATTACGGATGCTGGGAGCGTGGTAAGTAGGTTTTGGGCTAACCCAGTTAGGGAACATTAGACTGCCGTAAAAGAACGTTCTCAGGTACTTTAGAAGGACTAGAGACCTAGTTCTTAAATACGGCGGTGGAGAACTGAGTGTAATGAGATTCAATGTATTGGACTTCTAAGGACAGAGATACGATTCTATGTCTACTTCTGGCTACATTTACTCTTAATGGAGAAGCAGTATCTTGGCATAGTCCCAAGTATAGCGCGATTGCTGGTTCCACCAGTTAGGCTGAGTATAAAGCGGCCTCGGAGGCCTACAAAGGAAGGATTTAGAAGTTACTGGGTAACCTTCACATGACACCTTGTGCTACGCTGCTTGTTTTTGTTTTTATACAATAACAATAGAGCGGTAGCACAGGCCTAGGAGCTGAGGTTTCATAATAGTACAAAACATATTGAGAGAGAGTATCATCTCGTAAGAGAATTTGTTCGCATAGAGATACATTGTGCTGCATAAAGTAGAGTCAGCCGACTACGTTGCTGATCCACTGAAGCCACTTTCTCATATTAGCTTGGAGCATCATCTGGAAAACATGGGTATTAGATACCATAGTCTGTAACATTAAGTGCAAGTGGGAGATTGTTAGGAGTATGCCCTCGAATGCCACTCAGAGGATGTTGAGTGAGGGCATTGTACTTGTTATTATGTAAATCATTAATATAAGGCAATGGATGTTTCTTTATTTACTGTAGTTACTGACATTCCTAACTCGTAAATATACATATAGAAACTAGTCCGTGTATTTGAGACCAAAACGTTCCACTCCTTATTGCATAAGGGGATCGACACTGGAAATGTTTATAGCTCAAATACTTAAACATTCGCAAGTCGATGAAACTTGACTGGGTGTTAAGTTTATGAGAAGACTTGTATGACGCGTTCTTTGACAAGGAGAGTGCCTGTCGAACACTAATGGTTAGTAGGAGGACATCGAACCGACTCACCCTCGATTCATCACATGGATTTCACTCTGGGACAGTTAATGACGGAATCGATAGGTTGTGATAGGTATTCGTGAACCTTCGACTTGAGGATTTAGTAGGGATGTGCTTATGACATCAAGATTTTCATTATAGTAGTTCGACCTTGTAAACCGGGAGGTGGGGGTCAACATCGACGTGCGTCTTGATGGGCAAGTAGCAGGTCCTACTGAATACCAAGATAGAATTCTTTCTCCCGTTAGTGAGCGGGTTATATGTCCTATGCGGTTATTGGCGGATGAGATCATAAGTCTTTGGCCAAAGCATTGGAGCTAGTAGTATTGGATACACGAGAGCTCGATGATCTAAATTTGCATTAACGCATGCATAGCGTCCAGTACAGATAGGGTTTGACTGACCGTGACCCTATATCTTTATCGGGACATTTGAAAGAAGGGTTTATACGTATACTGGTATTCACAACAGAATGGTTCTTGAATGATCCCAATCATTCGTTCTCAGTTAGGGTACAGTGTAGGCCGCCAGGCTGGCTAGGTGGTGCTACTACTCTTTGTTTCCTCCCATTGCTGACTGAGACGGACCTCCCAATTATTCTCTCATTATGATTATTAGATATTGGATATCTAATTTGGGACATTAGATGTCTAAATCGATTTATTGGATAAATTGATTTACGGCCTAATGAATTAAATAAATTACTGGGTAATTAATTTAATTCATGAATATAATTATTTCTTGGAGAAATTAATTATATTATTTTGTATTTGATATGTTTAATTAATTGGATTAATTAATCGATATAAATACATCGGAACGGAATCAGAGTTTATCTGTTTGGACTCACGGGAGTCCGAAACGGACCGAACTCTTCCTATAATTAATCTTGGCCGCCTCCCAATTATATCCATGTGTGTGTATTGACTTGTCTCCATCATGATGTTTGGAATCTTATGTGTTGAGGGGGCAAGCATCATGCACATTATATGGTTGGGGTTAATTTATATTATAAAATGGAGAATATAATGAGAAGACACATCTTGATGAGATACACTTTGATACACACACATACACACCCATCGTGAGTATTGTGTAAGGGAGAGAGAAAAGTGTTTCTCAAAGTGTTCTTCAACATTCTTCTTCATTTTTCCATATATTTTCTTGGAGAAAATTATAGTGAGATAGAGAGATCAAAGATTAAACACTTAGAGTGTTGTAATCTTGATAAGAAAGCTTCATCACCTATCTCTAGCCGTATCCTTGGAGGATAGCAAGGTGATTGTCGTTCCGTTCGTTTCTCCGGCGCGTGGCAAGTAGAGGCGTTGTATTTTAGACGTTGGATCATCCAAGGGCTTGGAGCACATTGAATCGTAGAGATTTACAACTAAAGCTTGGGGAATAGCTCAAGAGAAGGAATCCATTTAATCAACGGACTACAAGGGTGAGTGATGTAATCGAGCTGATCGGTCACCAAGAACCGGGTTAATCTTAGGAGTTTAGCTAAGAAAACCCAAAATGTATGAAGTATTGTCTTTCTTTCTCTCTCTAAAATATGCTATATTCTCAGAATGTGTGTCCTTTATGAGAAACCCCCCCTCTCCCTTTTATAGGAGGGAGGTGCCTTATTGTCTAAGGTTTTCCCTGATTTCCAGAGAAAATCCTGGATATCCAGGGGTTCAACTGCGATTTTCCATCCCTGGATTTCTGGGATTGCAAGGTATGGGCTATCAATCCCTGGATCTCAGGGATTCTGTCAGGTGAGTCAGGATCTTCTTTCCCGAGAGTTCGACCTTCCTGAGCTCGGAGGTTTTAGATCGGCTCATATTATAAAAGATTACTTAGGTCGGGTCATTTCTATTCAAATCCGTAGGTCGAGAGACCTTTGAGGTCGGCAACCTTTTATCAGATATCACAGGTCAGCGGGACCTCCGAGGTCGGCGCCCTTCTAATAGATGTCACAGGTAAGCGGGGCCTCCGAGGTCGGCGACCTTCTAAAGGACCTTGGGGTTGGCATCCCCTTATCTAAGAACCTAGGTCGGACTTTTATTGGTCCATATTTTAAACTGGGTTTTCAGGGAGCATACATTCGGCGTCCTATCAACCAGTCCCCCCTACTCTAGTCAAGCTGTAAGACCGAGTAGAGTAAGATTTGTTTATAATCAGACGACCTTGGCACAATAATCCTTGGGACTCCCGTTCCTAGATAACAAGGTTCTTCGGACTTCGTGCGCTATAATAACCTGTCTTTTCCTTTCCCCGCCTCCCAAACGTCGCGTCGATGGTCAAAGCCAGGTGTCGACCTGTTATAGGTCGGACAAGGCAGTGCCAGATCCCAGCCGTTCCTTTGTAGGAGGCATCGGACGCTCCAGATCGCCCGTTCTCTTCTCGATCTTTGCCCCCCTCCTCTATAAGTATGAATCCTCTACCCCCTTCGGCCATTTCCCCTTTTCTTCTTGCGACATACTAGTGTGAGGGTAACTCCGGCGACACCTGCGACCTTGATTTCTTGCTCTCGGTGGTACTTCCTCTACCTTTCTCCGGCGATCTTCCACCCAATCCCATGGGTATGTTCCTCTAAACACCTCTTTAGTTTTTGGTTTGTTTTACAGATATTTTCCTTTTCTTCTTCCTCCCTTTTTTTCCTTTTATTATGTCGTCTGCTTCGGATTCTCAAAATGTTTCCGGCGAATCGGCCATGAACTCCTTTTTATAAGGTCTTTCCTCTTCTGATGGGGACTCGGGGGGTAGGTCGGGGCGAGCTACTGGTTCCTCCCTCTGTCTTAGGGATGAGCCCTTAGGTGAGGTAGACTGGTCTGAGCTAGGTGACATCCCTCCCTCTAGCATCCCCCTAATCATTGTAGATCCTCCTTCCCCTCCTCCTATGGACGAAGTAACTGCGACCGGCCTCTTAGCCGATCCATATCAGACGGTCGTAGGAGCGACTCGAGTTCTCCCTCCTCATCCTCTATCGAGGACTAGCTCACCGCTACTGCTAGTTTTATAAAATTTCTTAGACTTCCCCCGGGGTGGGAATTTGTCACGCCTCAAGCTAGTGACACCCCGGATCATCCTCCCCCGGGGCATATTACCTGGTTCGTGGATCAGGTGAGCAGTGGTCTTCGCTTTCCACCCCATCCCTTCCTTGTCTCTCTCTCCGTTAAATACAATCTTCCCCTCAACCAGTTTTCTCCTAACTCTTTATATGGTTGGTTTTCTCGTGCTGTGTCATTACAGACATGAGGAACCCGACCTGGGCTTTTTCTATTTTTGTTTTGGTCTAAAGAGTTTTAAATGCTCCTTTTACTTGACTTCCCGAAACAACGCCCATTTCTTCACCCACCTCCCTTACAGTGTGAAGGACTGGAGGTCCCGCTTCTTTTTCCTCCAGCTCCGTACAATTGATTCTTGGGGCTTTCCTACGGAATGGACGCAGGCTACTCCGAGCGAGGATCCTATTCCTAGGCGCAATTCCATCCGGGCTGCCATTCCCTATAATGCTTTCCAGCTGACACAATTCCATGATCTTCTGTTCCATTGTGGGCTGAGCTCGAATCCTTACCCAGCTATCCCTGACATCGGTAGGTTTTATCGGTTTTTTCCCTAGTATGATCTTTGTTATTTTGTTTTTTAGCTATTTCCCTGACCGTTTGTATTGTTTTTTGTAGATCGATTCATGCGGACCTGCCAGTCGGATGCCTCCAAGCCGGCTGAACCAATGAGAGAGAGGGTCCTTAAGTCGACGAATCCCCCCAAGGAGAGGGCAGAGGGCTCAAAAATTAAACGGAAGGTCCCTTCTCGCCCCAAGTCTGGGGTAATTCTCCCCTCCGACCTGGCTCCTACCTTGACCACCGGACGAAGCCCTGCGAGCTCGTATCGGCAGCTTCAGGTCACTCAGAGGGCCCCTTCTCCTAGCTCCCCCACTTCCAAATGGCCAAAGACCGCGGGTCCCCCAGGTCCGGCTATGGAGACTCTTCTCCGTTGCAAGGAGTTTGAGAAATTTCTTCCGTATTTCAGCTCCATGGTCCCGGCTAAGAATAAGCTGGGATTACGAGATGCCGCGGAGGACCCTCGCTTCGATGCCATGATGATGTATTTTGGGAAGGTATTAACCCTTTTCGCCTTCCTCCCCTTTTTGACTATTTTCATATTTATTATTACCCCTTTGCCGTCCTGATGTAACTTGCTTTCTTGTGCAGTTCTTTGCCACCTTTGTGACCTTCGCAGAGGACCATAAGATCGGTGCTACGTCTTCCTCCCAGCTCACCCAGATGTCAGCCGACCTGGAGGCCACCCTGTCGGCTAATTCCAATCTCTCGACCCAGATTCAGGAGAGGGAGTATCGCTTAGATGCTGCCCTTAAGAAAAGTTCTGAGCGGGAGGCGGTTTTGGAACGGGCTCAGATGGCCAATGTTCAGCTGAACCAAGAGCTGAAATTTTGGAAGGCCCTGTCTACAGCTGAAACGGAGAAGGTGGGCCAGCTCGAGGCTCAGTTGTCGGAAGCTAGGGCCGAATCCGAGAGGGTAGCCCAACTTGGGGCCCGGGCTAAGGCTGAGTTGGAGAAGGTCGCCCAACTCAAAGCTCAGGCTAGAGCAGAATCAGAAAAGGTTACCCAGCTGGAAGAGCAACTAGCCGAGGCTAGATCCGAGGTATCCTCTTATGAGCGCGGGGTGACGGATGGCCGACGTCGATTTCTGACCAGTGACGTTGGTCACTCTTTCCTGGGGGCCTACCGTTCCGCCCTCCTAGCCCGGTATCACAATTCTACCGCTTTCCTGGTTAAGCTAGCCCCTGCTGCGACACAATATTTCGATTTTGCTTTAACTTGTGCTCGTGAGCAACTAGCTTCTTTGGGCTTTACGGGCGAGCTGGACTGGGATGCTGCTTTAAACGGGGCTCCTGTTCCTTCAGGTTGGTCCGGGGATGTGGAAGAGTCTCCGGAGGCAGCCTGGTGGGAGGACGCCCTTAAGGAGTGTATGAAGAATTCTGGCCTGGATTTGGAGCTGCCTTCTACTCCTCTAACTCTCCTGCTAAGGCCGGCACTCCTAATCGCGAGGTGACTGGGACCGACCTTGATGCTTCTCCTTCGTTGCCTCCTCCATCTTCCGAGCCTGTAGTTTAATCTGTTTAAGTTTTGTGTAGACATGTACACGTTTTTATTTTGTCTTGTTCATTGTATTGGCACAGCAGTTTTTAATGAAAAGTTTTTGAGTTGAATACACTTTGGATTTGTGTTTTGTATCTCCCCCTGTTTGAGTTAAATACACTTTGGATTTGTACGATAGTTCGGCATTGATTATAATCTTGATGTATCTGAGCCTGTTTGATTTGATACGCTCACTTCCCAATACGACTCGGCCTTTTTCTAGTATAGCCCCGACTTTTTTCCGATTCGCAATTTCTTAAATGTAATCCGACCACTTCGGCCTTTATGAGTTGTAATGGTTTAGTGCTTTTTAGGTTAATTTGACCTAACCTTTTCACCGATATTTAGTATAGGTTGGGTATTTCCCTTAGTCATAGCTTTGCAGGGCGGTTCACCCTTATTTAGATCCGAAGGCATTTTTCCTAATCGGATGTCAGAGGGCGGTTTGCCCTTACTCGGATCTGAAGGCGTTTCGCCTGATCCGATGTCAGAGGGCGGTTCACCCTTACTCGGATCTGAAGGCGTTTTGCCTGATCAGATGTCAGAGGGCGGTTCACCCTTACTCGGATCTGAAGGCATTTCGCCTGATCAGATGTCAGAGGGCGGTTCACCCTTACTCGGATCTGAAGGCGTTTCGCCTGATCAGATGTCAGAGGGCGGTTCACCCTTACTCGGATCTGAAGGCGTTTCGCCTGATCAGTTGTCAGAGGGCGGTTCACCCTTACTCGGATCTGAAGGCGTTTTGCCTGATCAGATGTCAGAGGGTCGTTCACCCTTACTCGGATCTGAAGGCGTTTTGCCTGATCAGATGTCATTTCTAGTTTTACTTGATCAACACATTTAGAGAGATTTTTTTGTAATAGACTTTTATTAAAACAACACAAGCGTTTTTCCACACCTCTTCACACAAAATACTTTTTTAAGTGACATATGTTCCAAGGTCTTTTGATGGGGTGCCCTTCCATATCCTCGAGCTCATAAGCTCCCCCCGCATAAATTCGGATTACCTTGTAAGGGCCTTCCCAGTTTGGCTCCAGCTTTCCTGTTTTTCTGAGGGCATCAGCTCGCCTAAGCACCAAATCACCGACCTAGAACTGTCTCTTCCTGACTCTTTTGTCATGAGCTGCTTTTGTCAGGCTTTTGTATCTTTCAGTTCGTACTGCCGCCTCTTCCCTTTTTCTTCTATGGTATCTAACGCCTCCTTCATTATTTCCTCGTTTTCCACCTCGTTGAACCATCGAACCCGATGGGACATTTATCCGACTTCTGCTGGGATGACGGCTTCGGACCCGTATACCATGCTGAAGGGTGTTTCTCATGTTGACGATCTAGGTGTGGTCCTGTACGACCATAGTACCGAGCTAAGTTCATCCACCCATCCTCTTCCAACTTTGTCTAAGCGGGTTTTTATCCCCTGCAAGATTGTTCTGTTAGTTACCTCCACTTGACCATTAGCCTGCGGGTGAGCAATCGCAGCGAACCTTTGCCTGATATGCATACCCTCGCACCAGGACTGGGTTCTCTTCCCATTGAATTGGGTTCCATTATCTGAGATGAGTATCTGGGGCGCTCCGTACCTGCAACAAATGTTGTTAAACAGAAAACTTATGATTCTTTGCTCGGTTATGGTGGCCACGGGATCGACCTCTACCCACTTGCTGAAGTAGTCTATGGCTACTACTAAGAACTTTCTTCCTCCCGAGCCAGGTGTAAACTGCCCCATGATATCAATTCCCCATTTAGCGAATGGACAGGGTGCTCCCATGGTGATCATATCCTCGGCTGGGATGTGAATTAAGGGTGCGTGCACTTGAAATTTTTGGCATCGCCTAACCCTTTCCACTGCTCTCTTGCTCATGGTCGGCCAGAAAAAACCAGCCTTTAGCGTTTTGCTAATTAGCACTCTTCCTTTGGTATGGTCTCCGCAGCACCCTTCATGGATTTTTTCCAATATACTCCGCCCTTCTTCTTCCGAAACGCATCGTAGGTATGGACCGAGGTAGGACCTCTTGTATATCTCATCATTAATGCAACAGAACCTCGCTGCTCTTCGCACAATTTTCATTCTTTCTTGCCTTTCCTTGGGTAGTTCTGCCCTTCTTAGGTATGCCAACAAAGGAGTTCGCCAATCTGCCATCTCGTTCACCTCCATCACCTGTTTCATGATGCTACTCCGGGCTTCTCCCAGAATCGTTACTTTTCGCGAGCGGCAATCCACTAAAGAGCTTCCCATTTTTGCTAGGTAATCAGCTTTTGCATTTTCCGCCCTAGGGATATGGATTAACTTCCATTCCCTTAGTTTTTTGGCAGCCTCTCTCACTTCCTCCACATACTTCTTCATTCGATCTTCATTTATCTCAAATTTTCCTTCTACCTGTTGTGTGACCAGTTGGGAATCAGAGTAAGCAATGAGTCGTCGTGCGCCCAAGTCAATTCCCAGCTGCATTCCCTTAACCAGGGCTTCATATTCGGCCTCGTTGTTAGATGCCCTGAAATCGAATTTTATGGCATACTCTAATTGTTCACCCTCCGGGGTAGTAAGGATTATCCCTGCCCCAGAACCACTAGTTGTTGCCGATCCATCCACATATAACAGCCACTGTTCCTCTGGTGGCGATGGCATGGCCCCCTCTTGGATGAAGTCTGCTAGGGCCTGAGCTTTAATCGCCGTTCTCGGCTCATACTCCATGTCGTACTCCCCCATTTCTACCGCCCACTTCACCAGACGACTTGACACGTTAGGTCGCCCTAATATTTCTCTTAAAGGCAAGTTGGTTTGCAGTTTTATCCGGTGGGCTAGGAAATAGGGCCTCAATCGCCTAGCTGTAACTACTAACGCCAGCGCCCCTTTTTCTAGCTCGGAGTAATTCCGTTATGCTCCTTGAAAATTCGGCTTGTATAATAAATGGGCTTTTGCTTACTCATTTCTTCTCTTAGCAAGACCGAGCTAACCGCTCCCTCTCCCACGGATAAGTAGAGTACAAGATCCTCTCATGGTACTGGTTTGGTGAGCAGAGGCAGCTCGGCCAAATACTCTTTCAATTTTCCGAATGCTGTTTGCGCTTCTGGGGTCCATTCGAACTTGTTCCCTTTTTTTAAGAGTTTAAAAAATGGGAATCCCTTCTCGGCCGAGCGTGATATGAAATGGCTCAGCCCTGCTATTCTTCCTGTTAGTATCTGGATATCCTTGATATTTTTTGGAGGATTCATTTGCAGCACTGCCTTGACCTTCTCCGGGTTGACCTCGATTCCTTGTTCTGTGACCACATATCCCAGGAATTTTCCCGATTTGACTCCAAAAGAACATTTTGATGGGTTGAGCTTCATTCCGTACGTGCGCAGGTTTTCGAACGTCTCTTCTAGGTCTCTGATATGGTCTCCTGCCTTCACACTTTTCACTAGCATGTCATCCACGTATATCTCCATGTTTCTTCCGATTTGGGATCTAAATATTCTGTCGACCATCCTTTGATATGTAGCTCCTGCATTTTTTAACCCAAAAGGCATGCGTACATAACAAAAAGTTCCTTTTGAAACCACAAAACTAACCCTCTTCGTCTCCTAAAAGTAGAGGAATCTGATGATATCCCTGGGAAGCATCCATCATACTGAGTAACTCGCACCCCGAGGTTGAATCCACTAGCTGATCTATGCGGGGTAACAGGTAGTGATCCTTTGGACATGCTTTATTTAGGTCCCGGAAGTCCATGCACATCCTCCACTTCCCCTGGCCCTTCCCCACCATCACAGCGTTGGATAGCCACTCCGGAAACTGGATCTCCATTATGTGTCCAGCTCGGAGGAGCTTATCGACCTCTTCCCCAATGACCCCATCCATCTCCGGCCCGAAATGCCTCCTCTTCTGCTTTACTGGTCTTATGGTTGGGTCGATGTTCAACCTTTTCGGCAACTGTTGGGCTGATTCCCACAAGATCCTCAGCTGCGAACGCGAAAATGTCCACAAATCTCCTTAGCAGGCTGATGAGGCTTTCCTTTATTCCATCGTCCAACCGACTTCCCATGCGAGTTTTTGTTTCCGGATTTCCTGGAACCAATTCTATTTCTAGCAACTCCTCATTGGGCTTGACGCCTTCTTCCTCAGCTTCCTCGGGCGCCTTCGATTGTTTATTCCTCTTAGCTCCGGATCCGGACCCCCGTAGCTCGGATGTCCTCTTTCCGCGCTGCACTCCCTGCTTTACCGTTGTCTGATAACAAGATCGGGCTACAAACTGATCCCCGGCTACTTACCCTACCTCACCTCCTACGGGGAATTTTACTTTCATGTGTGCGGTAGAGGCCACTGCTTCGAATTTGTTGACCCCCGGTTGTCCTAGAATGGCGTTATAGGCTGATTTGGTGTCCACCACTAAAAATCTGAGCGTCTTGACCTTCCGATGGGGCATCCGACCTACTGCTACCGGAAGCACCACTTCTCCGACTGGTTTCACCTCGGTCATACAGAACCCATAGAGCGCGGTATCTACCTTCCTCAATTCCACCTCCAAGTTCATCTGTTTGAAACAGTCATAGAATAAGATGTCTACCGAGCTTCCCGTATCGATAAACACCCTTTGCACATCATAACTGGCGATCTCCGCGGTGATGACCAGCGCGTCATTGTGGGGTGTATGTATCCCGTTATAATCCATGGGGCTGAACTGAATGATAGGCCCGCTGCCTACAGAGGCGACCTCCTTGAGCTGATGACACCTAGCTTTTCGCGCGTGGGCTTTTCTAGCCTGATTAGAACTTCCGTCGGTTGGTCCTCCTGATATCATGTGGATTACTCCTTTCTTAGCCGGGGGAGCAGCGGGTCCCCGAGGAGCTTCTCTTTTCACCCCTGCACCTCCTTGGGGCATGGGTGGTTGCCTCCGACCTCCATTTCTCTGCTGATATGTGAACTCTATTAGATGGCCCGCTCGGACCAGCCTTTCGATCTCATCTTTAAGGTGCTTGCATTCATCTGTTTTATGCCTGTAATCATTGTGGAATCGACAATAAAGCTCTGATTTCGGCTGGGTGGGCCTATTAGGACGAGATGCAGGCCACTCGATAACCCTGTTCATCTTACCTTCAACTGCTTCCAAAACCTGAGCTCTCCTCATTGTTAGTGGGCTGTATTGGTCAAATCTTGGTCGCCTTAGAACGGTATCGTTCTTCTTTCGATCTGTTTTTCCCCGTGGCATTTTTTTCCCGAGGTAAATTTCCTTAAAAGGTGTACTTCTCACGTCGTATCAATCTGCTGGACCCCCTTTCCCCATCTTCGGGCTTTTCTTGCAATTCCTCCATATCCTTCTCGGTTTCCTCAACATTAATGTATTTCGAGCATCGGGCTAAGACCTCATCATATGTTCTGGCTGGTTTTTTAGCTAATGATGTGCGTAGCAACTCCGGCCTCAGTCCCTGCGTCAAGGCACTGGTTTTCACTTCTTCTGACGACGAGGGTACCTCCAGACATGCCTTTGTGAATCGGGTCACATAAGCTCTCAGCGCTTCTCCAGAGTATTGCTTGATACTGAACAAGGACATGAAGGTCTTTTGGTGCGCCCTGGCGCTGGCAAAGTGAGTCAAGAACGCGGAGCTGAAAGTTTTGAAGCGGGTGATTGACCCAGGGGGTATCTAGTGGAACCAATCCTGAGCTGACTCTGTCAGTGTAGCCAAGAATGCTCTGCAACTCACGGCATCCGAATATCGATGTAGTACCGCCATGTTCTCGAATCGGTATAAATGTCGGGTAGGATCTGAGAGTCCATCGTAGGTAAAGGTGACAGCCCTAAACCCATATGGGAGCTCGGCCTGCAGTATGCCTTCTGAGAAGGGATGGCCTGGATGACTCTCCATGTCCTTCCCCGCAACCCTCTGTCGCAACTCCTCCAGCTCGTCCTGCATATTGGATATCAAGGGATCCTGCGTTCTTTCCTGTCTGAATCGCTCCCATATTCTTGGATAACTCTCCACATGCTCTTCCTGCTGATCAATTTCCTCCGGCCCATCCGAAGGGATGGGTATTACTTTTCGTGGTACCCTTCGTTTTTCGACCTCCCGACTCTTCTGGATCGCACTGGCGATTATGTCGGCTAAGGCTTCCTTCGCCAGTGTAATTGTGCTTGGTGCGACTTCTTCTAGAGGGGTGACAGGTGTTTTTTCCAGAGTCGCTTCTCCACCCACAACTGCTAGTTCCTCTTCTAAATTTCTGGGTATTAACTCCCCTATTCTCTTCTGGTTCATTTCTTCCGCCATCACTAACCTCACGTCTCAACTCAAAGTGACTAGATGTCACACTTCCCACAGACGGCGCCACTTGATGTAACCGAGCTGATCGGTCACCAAGAACCGGGTTAATCTTAGGAGTTTAGCTAAGAAAACCCAAAATGTATGAAGTATTGTCTTTCTTTCTCTCTCTAAAATATGCTATATTCTCAGAATGTGTGTCCTTTATGAGAAACCCCCCTCTCCCTTTTATAGGAGGGAGGTGCCTTATTGTCTAAGGTTTTCCCTGATTTCCAGAGAAAATCCCGGATATCCAGGGGTTCAGCTGCGATTTTCCATCCCTGAATTTCCGGTATTGCAAGGTATTGGCTATCAATCCCTGGATCTCAGGGATTCTGTCAGGTGAGTCAGGATCTTCTTTCCCAAGAGTTCGACCTTCCTGAGCTTGGAGGTTTTAGATCGGCTCATATTATAAAAGATTACTTAGGTCGGGTCATTCCTATTCAAATCCGTAGATCGAGAGACCTTTGAGGTCGGCAACCTTTTATCAGATATCACAGGTCAGTGGGACCTCCGAGGTCGGCGCCCTTATAATATATGTCACAGGTAAGCGGGGCCTCCGAGGTCGGCGACCTTCTAAAGGACCTTGGGGTTGGCATCCCCTTATCTAAGAACCTAGGTCGGACTTTTATTGGTCCATATTTTAAACCGGGTTTTCAGGAAGCGTACATTCGGCGTCCTATCAGTGAGTTTCTTACATCTCTTGTGTTTTCGTTTATATATTCGTATGTACGTAGCTCGATCGATCCTCGTAGGGATTCAGATCGAATTAATTTTTGTTTTACTGCTTCCGCTGGGCCTTCGTTTTAGGCACCGAATCCCAACATTGTTGACGAGTGGAGAGGATGGTCACCCCGAGGTGGTTAAAATGTGATAAATGACTAAGGGACTGAGTGGCTAGCGTACGCTATATGCTGTGCTTAATGTATGCTAAGTCGGTGACATTACGTATGTAATGCTAGGATTGGTCTCCCGACCAGAATCTTCCTTTTGACAAGAATCGTGGTACTTTCGGTGGGCTGTAGGACAAACGAGTCAACCCCTTATAGCGTGCGTTACTCGCCAAGCTTAGCGTACGCTACTGTCAGGTGGCTTACGAACGTTATGACATCTTACGTACGTAACAGCTGGCCGCATTTCAGTCAGTAACATCTGGACAGCCTTTACGTACGTTAATGGTAGTACCTTACGTACGTAATGTCCATTATGTACGTAAGACCTGGAGACTTAACGTACGTTAACTTGATTTAGTGTTATAAAATAACACTTCCCCCTTTCATTCTCTCGACCTCAAACCTGCAGAGATACACACTTGAAGCAATTCCCCAGCCATATACTCGATTCTTGGCCTCTCATACACTTAAATAAACATAGAGGAGGTGATTTCTTGAGCTCCGATGAAGATTATCCAAGTCATTCAAGCCACTCTTCATTCTCCTCGTGGTTCTTGTTGATTTGTCATCCCTCTTCATTGTTCTTCATCTACTAAGGTAAGCCTATCAATCCCTGAAGTAATCTCCTCGATGTTGTGGATTATACTTGTTGGATTACGGGTATTTGGGTAGACTTTGCTAACTCTCGTAGACAATCTAATCGGACAGATTTGTAGTAACCGGAGTTATTGTTGCTCGTATGTTTCGTTTTCACTCAATTCATATCTATGCCATGCGAAAATTTCATCTCAATCGACATTGGAAATATAAAATTCGACGAATCAATTGTAGGAGAATTTCGTAAGAATCTGTCACCGTATTTTAAATTAATCGTAGGAACTCTTACCTTACGATTATCAATGTTAAGTGAACTAAGGGAAACAATTCGATAGTATTATCGTCATTAAAGATCAAAACAACGTAATCATTGGGTAAATGGTAATCCACCAATTGTAGTACTCAGATTAGAGAATTGAATTACAAGTTATGGAATTCGATTATGCTATAGTCATTTGTTGCTAACCGAATGATGATGGGGATAATCTTGTTGAGCAAATCGAAATAGCTAACGTAAATCGTAGAATTGAACGTCATAGTAATACGCATTGCTTGTGAACTTAAAAGCACGATACTAGTATTGGCAAACGAGACTATGTTAGGAATCCGGTTAGGGAAGGGAAGGGAGACTAGTTTTATTCATCATGATCTGTACGAGATGTTAATCGGATATTACGTGACTAGGTTAAACTCGATCGGGCGTGGAGATCCCAGTTATCATAATACACCTACCGTCGGATCAAAGACAAGTGAAATCTTGCTCGAGAAAAGCTACTATTATTGAAATGTTCGTGTTCATAAATATGCCATTGTTGATGAATGCCGACAGTTGCCTTTGTCTAAAAATGTGTTATAAATGGGCCAATGTGTTGGGGATAAAACCTGTATGGTACCTGTATGGAAATGTGTTGGGGGATAAGACCCAAATTAGGCACCTACATTCCGGGGTATTCCCGTGAGGATACTTTCGTGACTCTTGGTTGCGATTTTGGGGTTTATGTGATAAAAAGAGAAAGATAACGTCGGTCGTGCTGTGAATTATATCTTCTGTTTGTTATGTGGCACGGTCTTGGTAAAATTTTGTATATTGTTGCTAGTAATTGTTATTAGTATGCATTCTCTAACCCCGGTTATCTGGCATGATTTGTCGTGCCAGGTAAATTTGTTGAATACGTGCAGGACATTACTGAGGGGTCCGGTCAGGCTTGAACGGTGTTGGGATAACATCTCGCTGCTGCATGAAATAAATTTGATTTTTGAAACCTCCGTTATGTAATAATGAAACTTTAAATTATGTCCCTTCATAAAATATTTCGGCTCGTATTATGTAACCATTGATTTATCGTTTTATTATAATTTCATTAAAATGTCTACTTCCTGAACTAGCCTTGTGGGTCCCACACGGGATTCACGGCACTGTAATGCCTCGGGAGATTTTGGGGTAGTTACAGAAATTGGTATCGGAGCAAACTCGGCTCCTGTTGAAAATAATTTAAATAAAGTTCCTCCTAAATTTAGAAGTTATCCCAGTTCAACACTCCAAGCGACCGTAACTCCTCGTAGGAATGCAAAGTAAGTAATATGTGTGTTTCTTTCTCGATACTATATTTTAATTACAAACCGTGTGTTGAACTAGCCTTAGATTACTATAGTCTGTAATGGCACGCCGTGGAGGTAGGAGGGTGGTGAACGATGCTCAGGGTTCCGCCGTGAACCACGAGGACAGGAACACTATCGAGATCCATCCTGTTGTGGGCCAGGCGCCACTGATTAATCAAAACGATTAGGAGCCAGAATGCCAGAACAACAACCCAGGAGGCATGGACTCGACCTTCGTTCAGGCTCTTGCCCAAGCTATCGCCATGGGAATCACTCAGGTTAACCAGGTAGAATGGATACCGGTCATCAATGTGGAGGAGAACGCAGGGAGAGATCGATGGTTGGGAGAGATGTTGAAGGCCAAGCCTCCATTGTTTAACGGGGAAGGGGAGAAACACGTAGACGACTGGATTTCTGAAATGGAGACTGCTTTCGAAGTTATCGGATATCCAGAGAATCGGAAGGTGCCTCTTGGGATTAATCAGCTCCGCGACACTGCTACCCGCTGGTGGACAACTTACAGGCCAGAGAACCGAGTGCTCGGGTGGGCCGAATTTGCCCGGCTACTGCGGAGCGAGTATTGTCTTAGATCAGCCCAAACTGCTCGTGCACAAGACTTTTTCAGTGCCGGACCATAGAATATGCCAGTATTGGAGATCATCCGGGCCTACCGTACCGAGCTAACTTACATCTCACAGATAGTTCCATCAGAAGATCAACGAATCTGCCACCTTGCACAGAGGTTGTCGGAAGATGTACAACGCTATGCTGCCGGATTCCACTGCACGACTCTGCGGGCGTACGAAGACGTGATCACAGCATATGCCGGTACTGTTGTTAACACTGACACCGGACATAATTCGAAGAAGCAGAAGACATCGACTCAATCAGGGAGCAGCAACAAAACGAACTCGGGACCCGTATCTTCTTTTAAGTCAGCAGTCTCGTACCATCAGAGGGGTGCATCTGATTGGCCTTACCGTAGGGACTGCTTCAATTGTGGCGTGTCCGGACATACTAAAGATCGGTGCCAGAAGTCGGCTACCAAATGTTTCTCTTGCGGGAAGAGTGGACACATGTCTCGTTACTGCTGGCGGGCCAATCCTACTCAGAACCCAGCCCCCCAACCGAGTCAACAAGGCTATGTGTAATCCTCCAGGACGCCTGCCATCTCCAACTATCGAGCTCCACCCCATCAGACTCAACCACCGCCACACGGTACCGGACGAGGCCATGGACGCGGCGGTGGTAATTCATCCTTTTCGGAGTCAGTGCCGTCCCATGTATTTGAACTGAGGGCTACGGATGGTCAATCCACGCCAGCTATCTCAGGTACCCTTCTTGTTAACTCTCAGCCTGTCATGTACTATTTGATACCGGAGCCACACATTCATTTATATCTGTGGAATGTGTTGAAAATTTAAATCTTGCTTGTATACCTTGTGAGTCCTTTACTGTTAAGCTACCCGAGGGTAGTAAAGTAGGCGGCGATCTAGAAGTTCAAGACTGTCAGATCTGCATCGATGATCATTGTTGGACTGCTAATCTTATGGTCTTCCCGCTTCAAAATGAAGATATCATTTTAGGCATGAACTGGATGCCATTACACAGAACGATATTAGATACCTACCATTTGTTTCTATCACGGCTCATGACGGTACCACGCATGTTATCTGGGGTCGAGAACACTTCAGTACGAAAGGGTCTCTCAGCCTTCTTGCATCAGAAACCTCCTGCAACTCTTGAAGGAAGTACTATTGGTGTTATGTTCTTCAAGAGGATACTTCACAACTTACGGTCGCAAACATTTCGGTGGTGAATGAATTTCCAGACGTCTTTCCCGATGAACTACCAGGGCTGCAACTGCACCGAGAAGTCGACCTCTCCATTGAAATCGAGCTGGGAACGAGACCTATTTCCAAATCTCCTTACAGGATGGCAGCGGCCGAGATGAAAGAATTAAAGATACAGCTTGAAGATCTGCTGGAGAAGGGATTGATCTGCCTGAGTACCTCGCTGTGGGGCGCACCGGTACTTTTTGTTAAGAAGAAAGACAACTCTCTACGCTTGTACATTGACTATAGGGAACTAAATAAGGTTACTATCAAGAATCGTTACCCACTTCCAAGAATCGATGACCTCCTAGATCAATTACAAGGGGCGGTTGTGTTTTCAAAGATCGATCTACGGTCTGGATATCACCATTTGAGGATTCGGGAGGAGGATATACCCAAGACTGCATTTCGATCGAGGTATGGACATTACGAGTATATCGTGGTATCATTCGGGTTGAATAATGCCCCAGCTATTTTCATAGAATTGATGAACAGAGTTTTAATCGATTTCCTCGATAAGTGCATCGTGTCTTTTATTGACGACATCCTAATTTATTCTCGAAGCAGACAGGAACAGGAGGAACATTTGAGACAAGTACTGAGCATGTTGAGGCAACACCAACTTTATGCGAAACTTTCCAAGTGCGAATTTTGGATGACGGAAGTAATTTTCCTTGGACACGTTGTCTCGGCAGAGGGCGTTAAGGTCGATCTACAAAAGATCGAGACGATAATGAAGTGGGAACCGTCGAAGAACGTCAAGGAGGTAAGGAGTTTCCTAGGATTGGCGGGTTACTATCGAAGATTCGTCGAGGCTTTTTCCTGTATCGCCCGACCATTAACGAACCTACTGAGAAAGAGCACCAAGTTTGTTTGGACTACGGACTGTCAGAAGAGCTTTGATGAGCTCAAGAGGAGGATGACTACTGCCCCAGTGTTAGAACTACCACAGGGAACGAAAGGGTTCATTATATACACAGATGCATCAAAGCATGGGCTGGGATGTGTCTTCATGCAGAATGACAGAGTTATTGCGTACGCATCCCAACAACTGAGGCCGTACAACACGAATTACCCGACGCATGACTTGGATCTAGCTGCAGTGGTGCACGCCCTCAAGATTTGGAGGCACTATCTTTACGGAGTTACTTGCAAGATTTTCACGGATCATAAGAGTTTGAAATATATCTTTACCCAGAGAGAACTAAACATGATACAGAGGCAATGGTTAGAGTTAATAAAAGACTACGATGTGGAGATCTGTTGGGAAAAACAAACACCCTGTATCGAATCAGCCGGGATACCCGATCCCTGTATCGATCGTTATTTGTTATTGAGAAGGTTTTGACATATATGCCAAATACAGTAAAGGAAAACTGTATCGAGGCTTCAAGGCTTTATCCTATATCAAGACTCCGCTCGAATCGGCATCGGTGAAGCTCACAAGACAAAGCAAGAAGACTTGTAAAAAGACCAAGTATGGAAACTGTCTCGATGCCCTAAATACAGTCATCTTCCATACAGTTCACAAAAAGACAAGAAAGAACACAAGTCAAGTTCCGTTGAACAAAGAAGTATTTAAATACTCAAGGATAAAGTATTTAAATACTGTCAGTCTTTAGATCTTCAGAATCCCGCGAAATCCGGATCATGTCATATTCCCGTTGAAGGAAATCTTATTCAAACGGATACATCACAACGGATACTTTCTTCAGAGACTATATATATCCTTGAAGACATTGAAGATCAGTGACATACGAAATCAACTGAAGTAACCTAACTCTCAAGCTATCAAAGTTATCATCTGAGAAAACATATCTCCAAAGCATACTGCAAGTTAGAACGAAAGAGATATACAGTGCTTAACATCAAGAACAGCCATCATCAGCTCAAGAACTTCAAAGCTGCTGTTCTTACCTGGTTACCCTTTTACCTCTGTGTAAAAACCGAGCTCTGTGTGAACTCAACAAGTTATTCTGACCTGTGTGGGACGAATAAGGACGAAGCTTTGGAACTGTGTGTGAAGAAGCTAGTCAAGAAGGAAGCTTTAACCAATCTGTGTGAACGGTTGAAAGCGACATTCTTTGTATCAATCTGTGTGAACGATACAAGGATAGGTTTGTTTATAATTACGTAGTTGTGTACGCAGTAATTATAATAAACTTTTTACTCCTGTGTGGAGGACCAGTGGACGTAGAGGGGTTTACCTCGAACCACTTAAATTACTGTGTTATTTACCTTCTGCTTTTACTGTTTGAAATAACTGTGATATATTAAGTATACACCAATACGTCGTTGCTGTATCCACGGCAACTAACTGTATCCAAGACTTCCGCTACGCACTCAGATTTAGATTCCGTACAGTTTGTTGTTTAAACGATTTTCCAAACTGTATCCAGTATACTTAAGTGGCCAACAAGTGGTATCAGAGAGGTTGATTCTAAAAAGAATCAGTCGTATTTCTTTTTAACCAAATCAGATTCAAATCACTTATTTTCAAAACAGTTTCTTTCATTCCTATATTATCAGTATGGATACTTCTATGATTAACAAAGTCCCTATATTCTCTATTAACGAATTTGACGACTGGAGAATTAGAATGGAAGCTCATCTTGCAGCAATGCATGAAGAGATGATTTTTGTTATACAGGATGGTCCGATCAAGATCATGAAGGTCAATCCAGCCGCAAGGATTGAGGGCCAAGCCCATGCTGAAATGCTCGAGAAGGAACGCGAGCAATGGACAACCGATGAAAGGAAGCGAGCCAATCTCAACAACGTGGCTAAGAACAAGTTATTTGTCACTCTTGACAAAGGCACGTTCTCAAAGGTAAAGAGCTGCAAAGCAGCCAAAGAAATCTGGGATAAACTCAAGTTAATTTGTGAGGGAACTGAGCTCTCAAAAGAAAACAAGATTTCAAAACTTACTCAGCAATTTGAATCTTTTGAAATGCAACCAACGGAAACACTTGAGGAACTTGACCTCAGATTTACTGGTATTGTTGGTGAACTTGAAGCGTTGGGCAAGATTTACACCCAAAAGGAGAAGAACTTAAAAATTTTCAGATCTCTCCCAGCCCGATGGGACATTAAGACCACAGCTATGCGTGTATCCTGTAATCTTAATAAAATATCCACTTTTGATCTCTTCTCTGACCTTAAAGCTTTTGAGTATGACATTGACAAGAGAGAAAGTCAAGAATCTCCTTCAAAGGTCATGACTCTCGTCAGTATCAAACCGTCGACACAAAGATGCCTAGCCTGCCTAAGCCCTGGCCACAAGAACGCCGACAAAGGACGACATCCTGTCACAAGATGAAATGGCGCTTCTAATGCATAAATTTAAAAAGTTCATTAAACAAATTGAAAGACTCCTACAGTGCCCAAACTCACAACAAGGTAAGTACCGAAACATCATCCGTGATGCTAACTCGTGTTATAATCATAGGAAACTGTGCCATTATGCAAACAAATGTCCTCATCCCAAAGTCCAAAGATTGCCTGAGGCCGAGCAACAAGAGAGAGATGAAAGAAGACGTGCTTGGAAAGACAAGCTCAAGGCCCTGATTGGAGAATCAGAAGCCTCCCCCACACCATCCAAATCAGCAGAATGTCTTCAGGTGGTCACTGAAAGTGATTCATCTGACGATGAGTTCGATGATAAAGCATACATGTGCTTTATGGCCAAAGATGTTCCAGAAGGTGAAGACAGCGACGATGAGGTAAGTTCAACCTCAGTTATTCCACCTAATGCATCTCATACTTTCGAAAATATGATGAATGAATTCAAAAACATTCAAAAGGCCCATGAGACTCTAAAAACTGAGAATATACAGCTTCAATTAACAAATCTAGAGCTGAAAGATAAAAATGACTTGCTGAAAATAAACTATGAAAATATGTCTCTTGATTGTGAAACCAGCAAGGTCGATTTTTAAAAACTCATGGAGAACAATCATCAACTTGCTCGTGAACTAAATGAGGTTAAAACCCATAATGAGAGCAAAACAAATGATTTGGTTCTACTACAAACCAAAATTACAACTCTCGAGAAGCGAGAAACTGAACTTGAGACCATTCTGAAGTCTTTTGAAAAATCGTCCAAAAGAATGGAAGAAATTCTGAGCACTGGGCAACATGCTCATGATAAAAGTGGCTTAGGATACAGCTCATGTTCGAATAAAGGTAAAACTAGTACTGTGTTCGTCAAGAGTGTGGAACACGTTCCAGAATCGGAAGATACTCCTAGTCCCATAAAGAAAGCTGATGTACCGAGAAAACCGAAGGCTGCCATTCCGCCTCCACACCTCTACTATTCGAGACAGTGGAACCAACAACCACTCAGAAGGCGAAATCTAAAGCATGCTCCACAAGCATATCATCAAAGCCGGAAGTCATTCAGAAAGAAGACGGTATCCAACCACCAAAGGCCCGCACAGCAGTACACTCAGTACAGTGCGCCTAGGTATTGGATACAGGAGCCCCGTTATCCCTCAAGACAAAGAGATGCGCTTCAGTATCAAAAACAGCATTGGGAATCCAACTGGAGACCCAGAAGACAAGCTGTTAGGCCCAGGAAAATGGCTCCACCTCCTAGACGGCACTCGTACTGGAATGATAATAATAACCCTGATTTTTACATGCATAGTAATTATCATGATTATAACAACTACGGATATGCCCCCCGTAGATATCGCAACATTGTACCAAGTACATCCTACAGTAAACCAATTGCTGTCAGGAAAATCTGGGTACCTAAAGGAACTAACATATATGGACCCAAAAATCAAAGGGGACCTAAATCTACCTAATTTCTTTGTTACAGGACATTCTAGAGGAGGATACCTGGTACTTCGATAGTGGATGCTCTCGTCACATGACTGGAGACAGGAGCAAGCTATCTGATTTTGTAGAAGGTCGCGGTCCAAAAGTTCGCTTCGGTGATAAGTCTAAAGGAAGAACAAGAGGGAAAGGAAACCTACTTGTCGGGAAATTCAAGGTCACCGATGTTGCATATGTTGAAGGCTTACAGTATAATCTACTTAGTATTAGCCGCCTGTGATAAACAGCTTCTCGGTGAAGTTCTATATAGATCGTGAGAGTCAAGAACACCCAAACCAAGGAAGTTGTGCTTACAGAAGCAGATCGTAATATGTACATTCTTCTGAAGCCTATGAGCTCCTCAATTCCATGTTTTGTTGCCAAAGGCACTGCAGATCTTAGTGGCTATGGCACAAGAGGATGTCTCACGTCAACTTCAAGACGATCAACAAGCTTTCAAGACAGGGTATGGTTAGAGGTTTGCCGATGTGTCATTCAAGAAGGACGGGTCATGCGGACCATGCCAGAAAGGGAAGCAAATCAAGTCAACCCTGAAAAGCAAATCCTACCTTTCAACCCAAAGAGTGTTGGAAATGCTACACATGGATCTCTACGGTCCTGTAGACCCAGTAAGTTTGGGAGGTAAGAAATATTGCATGGTTGTTGTTGATGATTATTCGAGGTATGCTTGGACGATCTTTCTTAGCAAGAAGAAGGAAACAACATCAAGGCTGCCCGAGCTCCTGAGGAAGTTGCAAAATGAAAAAGCGTCAAGTATCGTGTGCATTCGTTCCGACAGAGGTACTGAATTTACTAACCGATTTATAGAGCAATACTGTTCGGAGAATAGTACGTTGAAAGAAGCAACAAGGACAATGATTGCCGCAAGCAAATTGCCACAGCGTTTCTGGGGTGAAGCAACCAATACAGCGTGCTACACTCAAAACCGCTGTATCGTCAACAAGCACCACAACAAAACAGCTTACGAGGTATGGAATAATAAAACTCCATTAGTTTCGTATTTTGACATTTTTGGATGCAGGTGTTATGTTTTGAACAATGGGAAGGACCAACTTAGAACCTTTGATGAAAAATCAGATGAAGGAATATTCGTAGGATACTCCTCCGTCAGCAAAGCTTTCAGAATCTTTAATAAAAGGAAGCTGACGATCGAGGAATCAGTTCATGTAGTGTTCGACAAACCACACCATGACCCTACAGGAGTAGATGATATCACTCAGGACATTCACCATCTATCTATCTTGGATCCACCTACACCCATAGAACCTGTCGTTGATTTAGAAATCAACCCCACAGCTGTAAGAATCAATGTGGATGAAGCTGACGTTGTACAAGCTGAAGCTGTAACCACAGAAACTTTCGCTACAGTACGGGATCCTGAACTAGAACCCGACCGAAGATGGTTGAGAGATCACCCGCAAGAGCTGATCATTGGAAACATTAATGCCGGTGTTTCTACTCGTAGGAAAATACAGAGTACACAAGGAAATGTACTTTGTGCACAAGAAGAATCTAATGCTGAAGTCTCATAGTTTCCTGAATGGAAATCTCAATCCGAACTTAGGAGACTCAATATGTGCACTATCGCTGTATTCTTAGCCCAGTCCGAACCTGTTTCGACCATAGACGCTCTTAACAACTCTCATTGGATAACATCTATGGAAGAAGAGCTTAACGGTTTCGAAAGAAATAATGTATGGTATCTTGTACCCAGACCGACACACCAATCGGTTATAGGAACCAAATGGATATTTCGAAACAAAAAGGATGGAAATGGACTTATCATAAGGAACAAATCCAGACTAGTAGCACAAGGCTATTGTCAGGAAGAAGGAATCGACTATGATGAAACCTTCGCCCCTGTAGCGAGACTAGAAGCCATTAGGATATTTTTAGCCTTTGCCGCCCATAAGAGTTTTATCGTATACCAAATGGACGTCAAGAGTGCATTCCTGAATGGAGAGCTTACAGAAGAAGTTTATGTTGAAAAACCACCAGGGTTTGCCAACACATACGGTATCGATCTAGTTTACAGGCTAAGGAAAGCGTTGTACGGACTTAAACAAGCCCCTAGAGCCTGGTACGAAACCCTGTCCCAGTATCTAACCAACAATGGATTTGAGAAGTGTGCTGTCGACAAAACATTGTTCAAGATACAGGAAGGTGATGACCTTCTAATGGTACAAATCTATGTCGATGATATTATTTTTGGTTCAACTAACCTTGCTCTATGTCAAAGGTTCTCACATCTCATGCAAAGCAAATTTGAAATGAGTATGATGGGGGAACTTAGTTATTTCCTAGGTTTGCAGGTAAAGCAGTTGCCTACAGGTATATTCATCAACCAGGAGAAATACAGCAAGGAGCTTCTCAACAAATTTGGAATGAACAATTCCAAATCCTCGCCAACTCCCATGAGCACTTCCGTGCAAATTAGTGCCGATGAAGCCGAAAGCCGTTTGACCAATCACTCTACAGAAGCTCATTGGTTCGCTCCTGTACCTAACCCGCCAGCGTGCCCGATATCCAGCTTTGTCATTGGAGTGTGTGCGAGATACCAAGTTGCACCTAAGGAATCACACTTCAATACACTAAACGAATCCTGAAGTACATTAAAGGAACAATCGATGCAGGATCGTGGTATCCTAAGGAAGGCGGATTCAATTTAGTTGGATACAACGACTCGGATCTCTGAGGTCGCAAGCTAGATAGGAAGAGTACAAGTGGAACTTGTCACTTTCTCGGACCTAGACCGGTTTCTTGGTTCAAGAAGAAGCAATTGGCTAATTCTCTTTCCACGGCCGAATCAGTACTATGTCGCTGGGTAGGCCGTATGCAGATCCTTCGATGCAAAGAACAACTGTCAGATTATGGAATCGATGCTAGAGAGACTCCAATCATGTGTGATAGCACGAGTGCAATCGCAATCACGCACAATCCTGTTTTGCACTCGCGCACTAAGCATATCAACATGAAGCATCATTTCATCAGGAATCATGTCGAGAACAAGGATGTTCGCCTGGAAAAAGTTCATACAGACATCCAGCTGGCCGACATTTTCACCAAGCCTCTCGACACAGCAAGATTCAACATGCTAAGAACAGAATTGGGAATACTACAGCCAGACTCCCTGTAAGTATATTTACTGTTTTTACTCAACAATTGAGGGGGAATACTGTAGGACCCATGAATACAGTATTAATCCAAATATTGCTGTATGGAATTCAAAACCTATTAGTACCTTTTTAAGGGGGAACGTTGTATCGACGCGGAGAACAGCACATGCTATAGGATTTCGATTCAGTATATAATATAATATTATTTCCTTTTTAAAATAATTTTTGTCCACGTGCCCTGTTCTTATGTCAAACGTCATGTTCATTAAATGCCTTACACGACATCTGGACAACTGAATCTCAAAAGCCGCGAATTTTTAAATTGTTTATTATTTTTAAACCGCCGTTTAGGCATTTAGGTATCAACCTATGTCGAAGTGGGACCCCGTATTTTAAAACCTTTTAATGGATTAGCGTCAGCTTACACCGAATCCATCTTGACCGTTGATTTCAAAACCGGTTCCCATCCCTTAAAATCGACCATTCGTACTGCAAACCCTATTTCGCGCCAAGTATAAAAGGATCAGATCGCCATTGGAGACTCTTTACGCTTTCTGCAATTACAAGAGTTCTCAAGCAAACAGCCTACATATTTTCTGCATTTTCACTGCGAATTTCTACTGTTTTCTTCCACCTTCGTTTTAAGAAAACATCAATGGCTAGTCAATCTTCTTCCCCTGTTCTGAAGAAAACCTCCAATATCATTGATGGCCGGATCTTCTCGAAACCTGTCATCATCGATCGTATCATCTCGGAAATCAATGACACCGAACCAATGGAGTATATCATTACTCGCCTTGAACAACAAGGTCTCTATCGCTTCGGAAGCAAAACCGCCGACAAATACGACGCCCATCTGGTTGAGAAAATCTACCTCAACGCCGCCGTTCGTTTTCTGTCACTAGCCCAGGGAGGACATGTTGCTGACATCACTGCAACAGTCCAAGGAGTGCAAATCTGCATCAATAACGACCTACTCCAGAAAATCTACAGGCTGCCCGCCGACAGCCTGACCATGGACCAGCTTGAGACATTCGGGTCTCAAGAGCTGATTACCAAGTTTTATGGACTATTTACAGGGTCCAAAGTGGTTGATATGGTGACAACCACCTGTCACAAGAAAAATTTTCCTCTTCATTTCGTTTATCTGCATGACTTCTGTTCCAGAATCATTGAAAATCGAACCGGTGCGTTCGAGATGTGCACGAACCTAAGGTTCAGAATGATGGTAGCTATTTTGACCTGTGAAAAGGTCAATTGGTGCCAAATCATTCTGAAACGTCTTCAAGAAGAGGTGTGCAAGCCTGCCACCCAAAAGAAATCATTTGGTTTAATGCTAAACTACATTCTGACGAAGTGCGGAGTGACGCAATCCTCCGACGCCAAGAAAAATAGCTCACGGATATATTTAGGAGGCGTCAAGCCCACTGCTTATAACCAGAGCACAATGCATGCCAATCACCCGAGAACCAGGCACATGCCTATTTCTGCCAACCCAAGAGATGAAACCGTGAAGGTCCCAGAAATGGAATCTTCAAAGAAGAAGCGCAAGCGTTCTCACAGCAAGAAGCACTCTGCTGGTGAGAAGTCCAAGAAGAGACTCCGGAGGCTCTCAAAAATCAAAACCAAGCACTCCGAGGATGTCTCGCCCGTGGCGCAACCCACTAAATAACCCCAGGGCCCAACCCCTGTGGAAGAGGTGTCTCCTACTGCATCGACAGTAGATCCCGAGCCTTTGGCGGCTACGACGGATATAGAGACATATGCCAACATTCAAGACGTTAGCACGTCTGCCGCCATTCGAGCCAAAAGCTACCTCTCTCTCGGGATCCCACACCCGCAGATCCAATTTCCTTCGGCACCATCCTCGCAAGGAGTCCATCTTCCGTGACAGATCCCATACCCGTACTGAATCCTCAAACAGCGTCTCCAGACGTTATTCGAAGTCCCTCCCCTGACTCAATCATAAATCAAACACTTCTTTCGGTTCAAATTGACCACGCGTACGAAAGATTCCTGCAATGGAAAGGCTATAGGCTAGCTCCGTACGACACACTGTACAACTGGAGCGAATGGAGCCACGAAGAGAGGTTCGTCTCCGAAGTAACAGACTCAACTGAAATTGAGGCCCTGCTTCGATGGGACAATGCCTCTTGCAAAGATCTAATAGAAAGCCACCTGCTGCGCAAATCTGACGCCAGAAGAAAAGGAAAGAAGAAGTCAGAGGATTCTCCCGTTAATCCAAAAGACGACGACGATCATGACTCAGACGACGACGACGATGCTCTTCAAGCAGGTCTGAGAATGAACCGTGAAGAGGCTGAAGCCCGAGCCGCCTCTCCACCCAGAAACGATGAAGGACCTTCTAACCAAGCCAATCCACCTTCGCCTCAGCCGGAGAACATTCCCGACCAGGAGGAATCAGTCCCTCCAGTCGAGGAAGATCAAGAAATTTTGGAACAGGCACCCGAGCCTGTTGCGACCGAAGAAGCCATTCCTGCCAACCAATAGGAGGATTCAGTCCCTCCTGCATCCGTATCCGCCGAAGAACCTTCGCCACAGGACGCTTCTAAACCAGCTGTCGCCGAACCACAAGAAGCTGCCCCCGCCCCTGCAACCTTGGAATCCGAGGACGGTAACGAACCTGAGGATATCCAACTTACTTCACGTCCATCCGTGAATGTAAGAAGGTTGAACGGCGCTGAAGACTTCGCCCAACCTGACTCTCCTATCTCTGCTGCACGTAAAGAGTGCCTGCAAGCTCTTGGACTTCAGACTGTATTTATCCAAGATGCAGTAAATGCTCTATCTTCCGTTGAAAAGGCACTGAATTGGATGCACACCTCTGCCGTAGAAGAAATGACCACTCTTCAACACGAAGTATCTCGAGTTGTCGACGCATTCATCCTTTTGCTAGAAGTGTTCAAGCAAGCCTTGAAGATCATGGAAGCTAAACAAGAGCAACTGCTGAAGGAGGAAGCTACAAAGACAAGGATCACTGAATCCAAGACTGCCTGTGCAATGATCGAGAACAGCTCTCAACTGCGTGCTCACGACAAATGCATTCAAGATATGTCGCAGACTCTTTCCTCCCTTGTTGAAAGAATAACCAGCATCGGGACCAAACAGGACGCCGCTCTTGAAATCCTGCAGAGTCTTGATGAAGCCAAAAAGGGGGAAGAAGCACGAGAAGCTGCAAGGAGAATAAGGATGCAACAGGAAAGGGAATTTGAGGCTGCTCAGAGCAGTATCACTGCTGAATTGAACAAGCTAGCACCTCAACCCCAAAGTTTTAAAATTTCAGGCTCCAGACCGGAATTCCATGACCCAAATGTCCCTTGGCGAAATCTTATCCAAAGACCTTAGGAAATACGTCTGCCGACCAACCGCAACCCAACTTCCGACGAAGTGAAGCTCTGGAGGAAGAATGAACTGATGAGATATTTTGTCAGACTCATCAGGGAATCCGCCATCTTCAAAAATTATAAAACGTTAGCGGAAGCGGCAGATAAGTTTACGAAGATGCTAGAAGAAGGTAAACTCCCTCTCCAAATCGAAATGAAATCAAAACATAGAAGAGGAGATCGGGTCACCCATCCAGAAAATTGGATACTTGCCTTTGATCGTTCATATGAAGGAAGAGCAATTTACCAGGATCGAGGCAATGATTCACTTCAAAACTGGTGGCGCGGCACCGAGAATGAGCAAGGAAAAAGACCATGGAGGCATGCGGATTATAGATAAGGAGATGAAATTTATGTATATTACTTTTGTTTTTGTAATTTTATTCGAAACAGCAAACTTTGTACTCAATCTTTTTGAATATCAATAAAATAGTTTGTTTGTCTTGAAAGATTACAACTCGTAATCTACTGTGTTAATGTATGATTATTTAAAATTGTTTGATAGGAATCTCAAGTTAGATAAACTTGATTGAAAAATAAGCTGTACGAACTAGTCTACGAACAGTTCATAGTTTCAGTTGTAAACTTAGAATACATTGTAAGATTGTGCCTGCGCGCCAATCATAGGCTTAAGTTGTAAAGTGTATCGAATGTGCCTGCGAGTAATTCATTATTGTAGACTAAGTCACAAAGTCATACCTATCGACAAAAGACCAAGAAATCTGCCAGAGGTCATCGAAGAAGAATGCTTCATGAAGAAGGTTTTGGCATCATCAAGAAGACTCGAAGAGTTGAAGTAAGTTAGTCTTGGCAAATTGTCAAAAAAGGGGAAATTGTTGGGAAAAACAAACACCCTGTATCGAATCAGCCAGGATACCCGATCCCTGTATCGATCGTTATTTGTTATTGAGAAGGTTTTGACATATATGCCAAATACAGTAAAGGAAAATCAGACGAGGCTTCAAGGCTTTATCCTATATCGAAGACTCCGCCTCGAATCAAAGATCGGTGAAGCTCACAAGACAGCAAGAAGACTTGTAAAAGACCAAGTATGGAAACTGTCTCGATGCCCTAAATACAGCCATCTTCCATACGGTTCACAAAAAGACAAGAAAGAACACAAGTCAAGTTCCGTTGAACAAAGAAGTATTTAAATACTCAAGGATAAAGTATTTAAATACATCGGCCTTCAGATCTTCAGAATCCCGCGAAATCCGGATCATGTCATATTCCCGTTGAAGGAAATCTTATTCAAACGGATACATCTCAACGGATACTTTCTTCAGAGACTATATATATCCTTGAAGACATTGAAGATCAGTGACTTACGAAATCAACTGAAGTAACCTAACTCTCAAGCTATCAAAGTTATCATCTGAGCAAACATATCTCCAAAGCATACTGCAAGTTAGAACGAAAGAGATATACAGTGCTTAACATCAAGAACAACCATCATCAGCTCAAGAACTTCAAAGCTGCTGTTCTTACCTGGTTACCCTTTTACCTCTGTGTAAAAACCGAGTTCTGTGTGAACTCAACAAGTTATTCTGACCTGTGTGGGACGAATAAGGACGAAGCTTTGGAACTGTGTGTGAAGAAGCTAGTCAAGAAGGAAGCTTTAACCAATCTGTGTGAACGGTTGAAAGTGACATTCTTTGTATCAATCTGTGTGAACGATACAAGGATAGGTTTGTTTATAATTACGTAGTTGTGTACGCAGTAATTATAATAAACTTTACTCTGTGTGGAGGACCAGTGGACGTAGAGGGGTTTACCTCGAACCACTTAAATTATCGTGTTATTTACCTTCGCTTCGCTTTGAAATAATTGTGATATATTAAGTATACACCAATACGTCGTTGCTGTATCCACGGCAACTAACTGTATCCAAGACTTCCGCTACGCACTCAGATTTAGATTCCGTACAGTTTGTTGTTTAAACGATTTTCCAAACTGTATCCAGTATACTTAAGTGGTCAACAAGATCTCATACCATCCCGGGAAGGCCAATGTGGTAGCTGATGCTCTTAGTCGAAAGACTACATAAGAAGTGATGTTATCCAGCATAACAGTTCAACCCGAAACAAGGCATCAGGAGAAGCAGTACCGAAGTATGGATACAACGTAGGCAAGGACAATTGTGCTCAATCAATATACATTCATCCTTACTAGACGAGATACGTCCGGCACAGATGGAGGATCCCTAATTACGTGCAACTGGTGCAAGAATCGAGGGAGGAGATGTTTCCGACTATAAGATCCAGGGCGACTTGGTGAGGTTCAAGAATAGGATCTGTATTCCGCCGAATGACGAGCTAAAGTAAACTATATTAAGGGAGGCGCACTCCACTCCCTATTCTATTCATCCCAGAGCAAGCAAAATGTACAAAGATCTGCGACAGAGTTTTTGGTGGAACAATATCAAACGGGAAGTTGCTAGGTTCATCGACCGATGTATGACATGCCAACAAGTGAAGATTGAACACCGCAGACCAGCCGGAATCATGCAACCCCTACCCATCCTGGAGTGAAAATGGGAGAGAATATCAATGGATTTTGTAACTAAGTTACCCACGGCGGTGGGAGGAAAAGATACAATTTGGGTTATCATTGATCGATTAACGAAATCGGCACATTTCATTCCTATTAAAGAAATAACCGAGACAGAGCAATTAGCTGCTATTTTGATCAGGGAGATCTTGAGGCTATACGGCGTTCCTTCATCCATCATTTCGGATAGGGACACCAGATACGTGTCCCGTTTTTGGAAACCCGTCCATAAGGCTATGGGGACCCAGATACATTTTAGCACAACTTATCACCGTCAGATGGATGGACAGACCGAATGTACGATTCAAACCTTGAAAGACATGCTGAGGGCATGTGTGCTCGATTGGGGTAAGTATTGGGCTAGGCATCTTGGATTGGTGGAGTTTTCGTACAACAACAGCTGACATGCAAGCATAGGCATGGCACCATTTGAGGCCCTGCATGGGCGAAGGTGCAAGTCGCTGTTATGCTGGGATGATGCTTCTGACACCGCGGTTACCGAGTTAGATCTGATCCAGGAGTCCATTAAGAAGGTCTCTATTGTTTGAAAGCACATGCTAGTAGCACAGAGCGGGCAGAAGTCTTATGCCGAAAACCGGCAGTGGCCATTGGAATTTGCAGTCGGGGATCATGTTTGGGTCAAAGTATCACCCATGCGGGGTATCCGGCGTTTCGGCCAAAAGGGAAAGCTAAGCCCGAGGTTTATAGGCCCATTCGAGATATTGGACCGGGCGGGGAAGCTTGCGTATCGATTAGCCCTGCCGCCGCATCTGGATGGAGTACATAACGTCTTTCACTTCTCCCAGCTAAGGAAGTATGTCTATGATCCGAGTCACAAAGTCAATTTTGAAGAGGTGGAAATTTCCAACGACGCTACCTTTAGAGAGGTACCGATCACCATCTTGGATCGGCATATGAAGACATTGCGAAATAAATCCATACCCCCCGTAAAGGTTCAGTGGTCGCACCACAGCATGGAAGAAGCAACATGGGAAACCGAGTTGAGCATGAAGGAGAGTAATTTCTAGTTATTTTCTTAGTTTCCGGACGAAACTATTTTAAGGGGGATGATATGTAATACCTCCGATATTTCCTGCTTAATTACCTTGTACTGTGTGATTTCTTGTAGCGTGATATTGCCTTTTTATATTATGGGATTTCATTAAATGCTTTTGCGATACAATTGTGTGATGTGAATGAAACGGAGGTGACGTACCTTGACGCTGTTGGACAATCGTCGGTGCGAATATGGCGATGGCCAACGTCTTGTTCCCCGATGAATTGTTGACGAGGGGAGAGAATGGTCACCCCGAGGTGGTTAAAATATGATAAATGACTAAGGGACTGAGTGCCTAGCGTACGTTATACGATGTGCTTAACGTACGCTAAGTCGGTGACATTACGTACGTTAACACTTCCTTGTTACGTACGTAATGCTAGGATTGGTCTCCCGACCAGGATCTTCCTTTTGACAAGGATCGTGGTACTTTCGGTGGGCTAGAGGACAAACGAGTCAACCCTTTATAGCGTGCATTACTCGCCAAGCTTAGCACGTGCTACTGTCAGGTGGCTTACGTACGTTATGACATCTTACGTACGTAACAGCTGGGTGCATTTCAGTCAGTAACATCTGGACAGCCTTTACGTACGTTAATGGTAGTACCTTACGTACGTAAGACCTGGAGACTTAACGTACGTTAACTTGATCTAGTGTTATAAAATAACACTTCCCCCTTTCATTCTATCAACCTCAAACCTACAGAGATACACTCTTGAAGCAATTCCCCAGCCTTATACTCAATTCTTGGCCTCTCATACACTTAAATAAACTTAGAGGAGGTGATTTCTTGAGCTCCGGTGAAGATTATCCAAGTCATTCAAGCCACTCTTCATTCTCCTCGTGGTTCTTGCTGATTCGTCATCCCTCTTCATTGTTCTTCATCTACTAAGGTAAGCCTATCAATCCCTGAAGTAATCTCCTCGATGTTGTGGATTATACTTGTTGGATTACGGGTATTTGGGTAGACTTTGCTAACTCTTGTAGACAATCTAATCGGACAGATTTGTAGTAACCGGAGTTATCGTTGATCGTATGTTTTGTTTTCATTCAACTCATATCTATCCCATGTGAAAATTTCATCTCAATCGACATTGGAAATATAAATTTCGACGAATCAATTGTAGGAGAATTTCGTAAGAATCCGTCACCGTATGTTAAATTAGTCGTAGGCACTCTTACCTTACGATTATCAATGCTAAGTGAACTAAGGGAAACAATTCGATAGTATTATCGTCATTAAAGATCAAAACACCGTAATCATTGGGTAAATGGTACTCCACCGATTGTAGTACTCGGATTAGAGAATTGAATTAGAAGTTATGGAATTCGATTATGTTATGGTCATTTGTTGCTAACCGAATGATGATGAGGATAATCTTGTTGAGCAAATCGAAATAGCTAACGTAAATCGTAGAATTGAACAACATAGTAATACATATTGCTTGTGAACTTAGAAGCACGATACTAGTATTGGCAAACCAGACTATGTTAGGAATCCGGTTAGGGAAGGGAAGGGAGACTAGTTTTATTCATCATGATCCGTATGAGATGTTAATCGGATATTACGTGTCTAGGTTAAACTCGATCGGGCGTGAAGATCCCAGTTATCGTAAGGCCCTTACTGCCGAATCATGTTCCTTCATAAAATATTTCGGCTCGTATTATGTAACCGTGGATTTATCGTTTTATTATAATTTCTTTAAAATATTTACTTCCTGAACTAGCCTTGTGGGTCCCACACAGAATTCACGGCATTGTAATGCCTCGGGAGATTTTGGGGGTGTTACAGGTTGTGAACCATTTGTTGTTGATCTATCTTGTAATGATAGTATTTGATAATCATGAGACTTGAGATTGTTTGATTTGATTTGCTTCCAATTTTCTTTGGGTGTTGTACCTGAGATTCTGTGATAATCTTGGTAAACCCTTGTTATGATTCGAGACATCAAGTTGTGAGGACTTGGGCATGCAATTGATATGGTCCCGAGGACTATATATGTATTGTCGTTATACTTATGTGGTGTGAGTCAGTGATTGCATGGGCGTTCGATGCCGACGAGAACGGGGACATATACACTGATGATTGTAGACATGTTCAATGAGAGGCTCCCTCGAGATGTGTACGCCGGTGTTGCAAGTCATGCGGGTGGTACGGCTTTCTGACTGGTCTCTAGCAGAGGAGACATGATTCGAATGATCTCGCCCTGGCTGAGTGTCTTATCTGTTGGTTTTCGCATTCTTTAGGCAGAGAAGATGCGGGGACCCGATGGGTTGGCCCAGTTGCTCAGGCGAAGTGGTTCACATTGAGGAGTATTCCTGGAGATGTTGTTTTTAGATCCGTATAGTTCATTTTTCAAGTTGTGTACCCTTAGTTTCGGGGACGAAACTCTTTTTAAGGGGGGAGTATGTAATATCCGGGGGTAATTTTTTTCGTTTTTACTGTTGTGATGTACGTATTCATTTGGAATTGTACAAGATCTGTGGTATTGACTGATACAATGTATATTGTATTGGAGTATTCGGAATCAAAATATTTATACTTGTCGTCGGTATTGTATTTGCTGATTGGATGTTGTTTGGCGAGTTTTGACTTTTGGCTAAATACTAGCCATAGCGTACGCTATATGTATATCATTACATACGCTACTTGTGGAGGCTTACGTACGTTAAACCGAGAGGGTTACGTACGTAACAATGGGTATTCGTCATTCTGAGAATGACTAATTCTGCACTTTTTGACATCCGAGTTCGTTTCGGTGTCGTTTTGCTGAGTTTCGTGCTTTTTGGCGACTTTTCCGCATTTGAGTTTGATTCTTGTGAATCTCGTTCGAAACTGTTGTTTCGTGTTCCCCGTAAGTCCGTTTAACTTTGCTGATTTTCGGCGTGTAGGGCCATGCATGATCCAGATATTTGGCTTTTCGAGGTAGCCTAGTCAAAGCCTATTACGTACGCTATGCTTGGCTGCTAACGTACGTAATGTTGAGGTTGTTACGTACCTTATTTTGGTAACGTACGTAAGGATGTGTTTGTGCTGAGGCAGTAACCTCTGGAGGATTTTTACGTACGTAACACTTATGTGTTAGCGTACGTAATTGTTCTTATGTACGTTATGCCTTGAGGATAGCGGTCGTAATGAACTGTGTAGATTATAAAGACATGCTTCGTCTTTCATTTCCTCACGTTCCAATTCTGATTTCTTTCCCTAAGAATCATTCCTTTACATCCCTTAGTGATTTCCACCCACTTCCAACTTGTTTTGGAGCTTCCTCACTTGGATTGGAGCTTAGGAGTTTGATGTTTGAGTGGATTCTTGATGCTTTGAGGTTGTTCTTCAATTGTTCAAGAGGTATGTGTTTAATCTTGTGTCAATCTCGAGATTATGATGTTGGTGTTGTTGATTACTTCGTGTGTTGATTGATGGTTGGAGGATAGCATGATTCTTGATGAGTTTTTATAACTTATGATGAAGAACATGATTATTATGTCTTGAGGAGGATATGTTCTTAATGTTTTAAGAATAGTTGGAGGTTATAATCATATATATGAAGAGTTATGTTAAGATTGTTATATGATTAACATAGCTCTGAGATGATTATTGTTGTTGTTTGTGTTCTTAGGAGATTTTAACCATTTTAGTATAGAATTATGATGAATTATGTGATGATTGTCATAATCTTGAAATGGTTGATTTAATCTTGTTGATTAATCCGAATTCATGATGAATTGGTGGTTGATTGTTGTTCAGACATCGTTTTAGTATAGTTGATGATGATCTTGAGGTGATAGTGGTGATATTGGTAATATTATCATTATAGGATGATTAATTTGATGTTGTTCTTGATAATCCTTGTTGAATTATAACATCTTGATCATTTTTTTCGATCAAGGAGTTGATTGGAGGATGTTAGAATTCATATTTGGGGACTATGATATTCGTTTATATGGTTTGTTCGATTCGTGTTTGAATCAGAATTGTCTATTGTGTTGTTTTCGTTCGATATTGTGTTATTGAATGAATTGTATTTCATTCAAAGTTGTTCGAGTACTTTTGATTGTCGGAGGACGTCGTTCGTCGTTCGTGGTAGGATTTCATCGCCTTCGGTTTGAGGCAAGTTTTATACTTGTACTAGTTAATGAGATAAATATTATCATATATGTGTACGAATGTGTTGTATCATTTCGGGACGTAGTCTCTTCATGATTTGTGGATATCAGGGAATTGTTCGATACAATATGCGAGACCCCATTATTTTGTATGTAGATTAGATTATTAATTTTTAATAAATAAAATAAAGTTTACAATATTTCATTATCGAATAAAATTAGTTCTTACCTTATGCATAGTCACATTAGTTATATAAATTCTATAAGTTCAACAATCTAATTATTTTTATTACTTCAATTTAATAAATAAAAATAATAATATCATATAAGTTTAATTAACTTAAATTTTTAATAAATTTTAATTTATTAGCTAAATGGGCTATTTAATCTAATAGTATAACTTAATTAGAGGGCTTATTATTAAAATTTGAACTTAGATGCATTATGGGCTTATGACCACTTAAATAATAAACCATCTATCACCTAAAATACTACACCTAGCCCAAAACACTCATGACCCAACCCAACTTAAACTTGCTACCTAATACTTAATAAATACAACTAAAATACACCATACGTATATAAACAAAAAAAAAAAATCTGCCTACACAATTAAAACAAAGGAGACATGTGTTGTCATAATTTCAAGCTTGTTCCAAGACACTTGTACCCTTACATGCAAGCCTTGATGACACCTCAACCTTAACACCTCACCTATAAATACTTTCTCCTTGTAAACTCCTCCCATTTCACAACACACACAAAAAAAAAATCTCAGCACTATAGAGAGAGAGGCTGATCCAAGAAGAAGAAAGAAGGAGGAAGTGGAAAAATTCAACAAGAAATAGGTAATTTTCTTTCCTACTTTTTTTTTCTTCTATAAGTATAAAAAAAAAACCTTCCTAATCTAACTCTAATCTCAAAAACATGCAAACAAAATATGCATCATGGATGCATGGATACTTGAATCGGACGAACCATGTAGTTCAAGGAGGGAGATCGTTTTCTTCCACTTCCGAGACCTAGAACCATTTATTTCCGACAAGAAATCGAGGTGGGTAAAATTATTTCTTTCTTTTCTCTTATTCAAAATTTATACAAGTTAAATATATGGTGCATGCAAGTATTAAAACCTTGGTTATCTATACTTGATTGACATTCATTACCATGCATGTAATGGTCTTGATATTTGTTGAATTTTTATTTGTAATATTTTAATTATATGTGCAAATTAATTTATTGATGGAAATATTGGTTGAGTATGACAAATCTGATCTTTGGGGATTAAAATCCCAAAAATATATGATTATATATTGGACTATGGTAAGAGGATAATTAGTCACCGGAAGATTTGATAATTCGAACCTAAGTTCGAAGGATAAACTAAAATAGTTTAAATAAGATAAATTTGAGGTAAAATTGTTATGATCCATAATTATGGTCTTATGTCTTAAAATTAAGTCTTAAAATATCAAAAATAAGTTCTCTATAAAATTTCACCTAAATCGGAATTTACTAAAATAGAAAATTGGGGCAAAAATGTAAATTTCAAGAATTCGGGGCCAAAACTGTAATTTACAGAAACTTACTGTTTCGAAAATAAAATTTCCATAAAAGTTGAACTCTCTGTACTCATAATAATATAAAGAGCCTACCCCGAAAATTTGAGGTCAATTCGACAAGAAACGAAAAAGATATGACCCGAATACTAAAATGTCGATTAAGACAAAACAAAGGGGTGAAATCGTAAATTATAAAAGAATAAAAATTAAAACTGAACGTAATCTAAAATTACAAGTCGTAAGGTCCAAATCGCAATTGGATTCATAATTTTTGGAATTTAAATGAATCCAAACGAATTAATCGAAATTATAAGATAAAACTAAATAAAAATAATAATAATAGTACTATAATTTCGAAAGGGCAGAATTGTAATTTATGGGAGAAAAAACCTCCATGCAACTTCTGATCTCAGAACCTTATATTATAACGGACTTTTCGCAATAAAGTTCGTAATTTTCGGACTTATAATCAATCCGTACCGAATTATCCAAATTTATAAAATTTAGTAAAAATAATGATAGTACTTAAAAGACGAAAGGGCAGAGCTGTAATTTCCGAAAGGTAAAACTTTCATGCAACTTCTGACCTTCAATCCTCACATCATAATAGAATTTCGCAATAAAGTTCGTAATTTTCGGACTTATAATCAATCCGTACCGAATTATCCAAATTTATAGAATTTAGTAAAAATAATGATAGTACTTAAAAGACGAAAGGGCAGAATTGTAATTTCCGAAAGGTAAAACTTTCATGCAACTTCTGATCTTCAATCCTCACATCATAACGGACTTTCCGTAATAAAGTTCATAATTTTCGGACTTATAATCAATCCGTACCGAATTATCCAAATTTATAAAATTTAGTAAAAATAATGATAATACTTAAAAGACGAAAGGGCAGAACTGTAATTTCTGAAAAGTAAAACTTTCATGCAACTTCTGACCTTCAATCCTCATATCATAACGGACTTTTCGCAATAAAGTTCGTAATTTTCGGACGTATAATCAATCCTTACCGAACTATTCAAATTTATGAATTTATTATAAGATTATGCTAAGACTCGCACAATAGCAATTTAATCATCAGCCAATTGAACTGATTACTCTAGCTTATCCAAGTCCATATACTATCAAATAATCATATTGATATCATACAAGATGCATAACCACTGTTAATCACGACAATAATTGTTTTTTTTTGGGAAAAGGTAATAAGTATTATTAACGAACAAAATATGGTACAATCAAAACATTACAGCCACCGGGACAACATAAAGGAGCAGCATCCAATAACATAAACTAACTAAAAACATTAGTAAGCCATAGTTTGCTATTCTGGCTAGTTTTTCTGGGCATTACAGTGGTGATCCTCCACATACATTGCTGTTTAACAAGATCAACAACCTTAGTTGGGTGAATAATGGTCCTCTTCCATATTGCATTGTTCCTCTGCATCCAAATATTGTACAGTAAAGCCACATAACCAGACTGCAGTACTTGAGTTTTGAATCTGCCACTAACAGGTTTACTGATCCATCTACTAAATGCATCTAATGTCCTGATGTCCTCATGAATGTGCAGCACCTGATGGAGACCTTGAATGCACTTCTGAGAGTACTGGCATTCGAAGTATAAGTGATCAATGGTCTCAATTGCTTGTTGACATAAAGGGAACAGATCATCCGAGATAATACCAAATTTCTTCAATTTATTCTTCGTCTGTAGCCTTCTCCACATGATCATCCAAGTTATGAAGCTACATTTAGGAATGTTCAATCGATTCCAAACCCAACCTGCCCAAGGCATAGCTTGTGAACTCCCTCTCAGCCAATTGTAGCCAGAAGCAGCAGAATATCCCTTGTTGTTGAACAACCATTTGTCATGATAGTATCCTGTTATAAATTTGTCCTTCACCTTACAAAGATTTTTCCAATACCAGCTGGAATTTATAGGAGGAGAATAGCTCTTCCAATCTTTGTTTTTAAGATAAACATGATGCACCCATTTCACCCAAAGATTGTCAGCCTTACTTGCAATGCTCCAGATATATTTGCCAAGGAGTGCTAGGTTCCATGTATGACTGTCCTTAAAGCCTAATTCCCCCTCTTTCTTTGGCCGGCAAATGAAGTTCCAAGCTATAGGGGGAGTTTTGGATGAATAAGCCTGTCCAGACCAGAGGTAATTTCTGCATATGGCAATCACCTGATCAGTGACATTCTTAGGGATGAAGAACATTAAAGCCCAATAGCTATGGAGATTCAGCAGCACAGAATTCACCAACTGAGTTCTCCCTGCATATGAGATAGTCCTCATGCCCAAGACCTAATTCTTGCCACGATTTTGTCAGCCATAAAATCACAATCTGCTTTACTGAATTTCTTTGCACTTATTTTGACTCCAAGATACCTAAATGGAAGGTGATCTTCAGCAAAATTTGTCGTAGAGAGGATTTCCTCTTTTTCCTCCTCATTCATATTACAAGAATATAAGGCTGATTTTCCAGTGTTAGCCACTAGACTAGAAGTTTGAGCAAAGGTAGCTAGTGCTCTCATATTAAGCATAATAGATTGAGCATCCTCTTTTCAAAATAGGATAAGATCATCAGCAAAAACGAGATGATTAAGTTTCAATGTCTTACATCTGTAGTGGAATTGATACCCATCTTGAGCACTGGCAAAGTATAGTAGTCTAGATAGATATTCCATGCAGATAACAAAGAGAAGAGGGGACATCGTATCCCCCTGCCTCAAGCCTCTTTTCCCCTTAAAAAAGCCATGATTGTTGCCATTTAAGAAGAGGGAAAAGGATGGTGTAGTGACATAATTCATGATCCAAATGATGACTTTCTGTGGGAACTTTAACTTAGTAAGCATTTCTTCAAGAAAGTTCCAATGGACTGAATCATAGGCTTTTCTAATGTCAATCTTCAACATACAGCTAGGAGGGGCAGATTTCCTGCTGTAAAGGCCAGCAAGATCTTGAATGATACTAACATTATGCACAATTTGCCTCCCCTCAACAAAGCCTGACTGATTTGGGGATATAATATTAGGCAATACCAATTTCAATCTCTTGCATATGAGCTTGGTAATACACTTGTAGAGAGTGTTACAACAAGCAATAGGTCTAAATTCAGTGACAAACTGAGGATGACTAATCTTTGGAATTAGGGAGATCTTTGTACAATTCAACTCAGTGAGCATCTTACCAGATTCAAAGAAGTCCCTAACTGCAGCACAAACATCATTACCAACAACACTCCAGGCTGATTTGAAAAAGGTAGAATTGTAGCCATCAGGGCCTGGGGCCTTGGCTCCAGGAATAGAGAAGATTGCTTTTTTGATCTCATCATCAGTGAAGGGTTGCATGAGGGTCTCAGCTTGCTGTTCATTGATTATAGGACCAAGGTTCACAATCTCCTGCTGAATGTTAGTTCTACTCTTAGGGTTACTACCAAGAAGGTGAATGTAATATTGTTCAAAAGCCTCCTGAATGCCTTTAGGATCATTTGTAGTCACTCCATCCATACTTGTGATAGAAATAATTCTCTGCTTAAATTGCCTAATCTTGATAGCCTTGTGAAAGTATGCAGTGTTTTCATCCCCATCTTTAAGCCATTTGATTTTGGCTTTTTGAGAGAGAAAGCTAATATATGCTTTCCTGGTATCCTGATAACATTTAGCAACATTTCTTTCTTGAGCAGAAGCAGTCTGATTTAAGGGATTCTGTTGGAGAATCTGCTGGCATTCTTCCAAAGTAGCTTTTGCCTTCAGAAATTGTTCTTCTATTTTATCAAAAGCTCTTTTATTCAGTGACTTCAAGTGTGGCTTCAAACATTTCATCTTTTTTACTAGCTGATACATAGGAACACCATACATAGGAGTTTGCCAGGTTTTTTTAACAATATCCAAGAACTCATGGTGTTTGCTCCACATATCATAGGAAATGAAAGAAGGTTTCCTTGAGCATCTAGAGCCTTCTAAATGAATAGTGGCTGGGCAATGATCAAAGGAGCCTTCAGGGTGAAAACAAGCAAAAGAGTCAGGCATATATTCTGTCCAATGCTCATTGACAAGGCATCTATCAATCTTTCTGAAGACTCTTCCATCACCATCTATTGTTCCAAGTGTACTTAGGGCCAGAAGCATTCAAATCAAACATATTGCAAGTAGCCACAGTTTCTTGAAAGTCTTTCAATTCATTGTAGGAAATGTGCCTACCAATTCTATCATCATAGTTCAGGGGACAATTGAAGTCTCCTGCAATAAGCCAAGGACCATGTATTCTCTGGTTCAGATCTTTCAAGTCATGCCAAAGAGTCTGCCTTTCCCCACTATCATTAGAACCATAGACTACAGTAAGGTGAAAATCCTGCTTCTGAGTTTTATGAGTGACATATAAGTGAATACACTGTGAAGAAGTGAACTGGGCATCAACTTTAAAATTTTGATCTTGCCAAGCAATGAGGATTCTGCCACCTTTGTGATGCTTAAAATTAGTGACTACACACCAACTTTGCAGCATATAGGTATAGACTTTATCAAAATTACTAGGTTTTATTTTTGTTTCAAGAAGACAAATTAAACTCATCATTCACGATTAAGGAAGTTCAGAACTTCCTTCTGTTTTTGAGGTCTATTAAGGCCTCTCACATTCCAAATGAGAATATTGTCCATCATCAGTAGTAGAAGTGAAGGGCTTGTCTGGTTTCTCATCCCCATTACTGTCATCTTTGCCATCTATAAAATTCGGTTGTATGCTTTCAAAGGAATTGGAAGTTTCAAGTTGGTGAGGAATATTGGTACTTGTCTTTCTAGCCGATGCTCTCTTCTTCACTTGAATAAAACCTTCAACATCTTCACTTTCTTTTTGTTGCGGCTGTTGCTGTTGATGAGTGTGCATTTGTTGCTGACTTGTGGTGGCACTAGACTTAGGTTTCCACACCTTCTTCTGAATAGGTTTGGCATAGCGTTTGCATTGATCAGTTTCATGTCCTATATCTCCACAAGTTTTACATTGCACCGGCTGCCACTCATAGTGTATGGGTTGTGTAATCACCACACCATGTTCATTCTTGAACTTAATATGATCAGGGAAATCACCGGTAATTTTCATCTCAACTAAATATCGAGCAAACCCGATTCTATCTCTATTAGAAGTATCTTTGTCAGGGTTGATGGGGTCACCTAGCTGCTGAACTAATCTTGCCAGACACCCCCAATATTTTAGAGGCAATTCAGGGAGTCGAATCCATATTGGTCCTTTCTCAAATTCTTGAGGGTTAAAATCAAAACCATCATGCCATTGCTTGATGAAAACAGGTCTTTTGTCAAATAATAAGTGTCTAGCATTCAAGGCCTTTTGCAAGGACTCCTTGTTAAGCAATCTGACAATGAACATGCTTCTTTTAACAGGTATAACTTTCTCAATGTTTTGATTTCCCCATAACCTTCGACAATAACCATCAATCATACCAGCATTAGGGTTGAGTCCATAAACATAAAGTACAAGACTTAAAGACCAATACTCAAGTTCATCCGCAATATCACATTCAGTAATCTCAATGATGTTATCCTCCTCATTGGTTTGATCCTTGCTCTCAATAGACTTATTATCAGTATTGGTTACCTGTTTAGAGCCCTTCTTCATTTCACTATCAGTATTCGGTTGAATTTGGTAATCGACATTAGGAACCGGGTCAGCATTGTTTGTATTCGTATTTGGGGGATTGACGCCCTCAATACGCCTCATTTTCTGTGTCGATCCATGCACTATTTCTTCAATGGCTTCTTCAGGCGTGAGTAGGAGCAATTTTTTCCTTACCCCTGTGCTTGCACTCTCTTGCTTGTTTGATGATGGTGCAATTGGAGTCTGATAGCGATCCTCATTATCGTCATTATTTTGATCAGTTTTCCGATTGGCTGATCAATCGTAGATCCCTTCTTCATCGCTTTTCTCTTCGCCATACGCGGAAGTCGACAATAATTGTTATTCAATTGAAATAGGGAGTAAGTGCTGTACGGAGCTAAGTGCTAAGACCTTCGGGCGGAAGCCACCGCTAGAGTCCGTACGAGTACCTCTAGAGTCCCTTTTTCTATTATATGCATGAGGGGCGGTTAGTCTAAGTCATGAATCGAGTAGCGTGGCTGCGGTTCTAGGCAAAGCTACCGTCGTATCCTATTCCCTTGAAGTCGAAGGACGGAGTGATCCTAAGGTGACTGGGTCGTAGAATTTGGGTATAGTCGCGATTATGATATGATCCGGGCATAGACCCAAGCTAAGGACATATCGAGCCCAGATAAGAGATAAGGCAGCACGTCACCAAGCGTGAGAGCGATAAAGATCAAAGGCCAATGTTATAGTGACGGTCCGACAAACGCCCAAGGCTACGGTTATCAAACCAAAGGTCGTGGCGATAGTCAAATGCCATATACTGATAACGGTCTAAGACGCTATAAGGAGGCTAAGGGATTAGTCATGTAGACGACCTCCCAAAGCTAAATACTCAATTGGGCACTCGACGCCGTGCATTATTCATACTCAACCGCAATCTACGGAGATTGACTATACATTCATGTCATAATTCATAATATTCTTCTTTAAAACTTGCACCAATTTTTAAACAACACTATTTTTCAAGAGTGGGAGAAACATAATGTTTATTAAATAATAAACTCATTAAATACCCAAACCCAACTCACTGAGAATCCATTATTCTCACCCCATTTTGAATTGTTTTCTAAAACCCCACTAGATGAAGAGAAGTAAGAAGAAGAAGAGACAGATGCTGACGACCACTGAAGACTGTCCTCAAAGTATTACCAAGACGTAGGAATTAGGATGCTGCTTTAACGCTTCTTTTTATTCCTGTGTCATAATGTATTTTGGTTTCCGATTTACTCTTTTGCACTTGATGTAATAATTCTGCTGTACTCTTGAATATTTCTTTTCTATGTAATAACCAGTCCTAGTTCACCGGGCTGAGATCTGGCATATATAAGCTTTACTAGAATATATTATCACAAACGTTATTTATTACGTTAATTGTCGCGTTCTCGTCCAACCCCGGTGTGGGGGCCTGACAGATGTGGTATCAGATCTCGCTTTGTAAGAAGGACACTTACAACGAGCTTTTCAAGGATAAGATTCTTCGGACTTAGATGGGAATTCCACCTAGGACGAAGTGAACCATAGGATTGAGAGCTAATGTAGATTTCTCGAGTCAATTCTCACTAAGATTTCTTTTGACTTGTCACTATTCACTTGGGATATGCGTAGTCATATTCAAATTCCCTAAGTCATTAGCTAAGATACTTGATTAAGTATTCATGGCATTTCCCGATTGAATCTATTCCTCTATTGAACTCTTGAAACGGACATAGCTTATTTCACTTATCAGATCCTCTGAACTACACTAAACCTCATTACCTTTCAAAATGGGGTATTATTATTTCTTGGTCGTTGAAGTCGTATAAGCATATTTGTTGAGTCATTAAGATCATAACCTTGATGAAAATTCATGCTTAATAAAGTTTTGTTATTGGATATTTCAATCCATTTGCTATTCATTCAGAGTAAGCGTCGCCAATTGGCATTGTCTAAATTAATTAAGTCGCTATACTATTCATTTGGAATAGTGATGACTAATTTCAACTTATTACAAGTTCCATGTTGCTACGTACATTCTAGTCAATCTATCAACGTTATTCATTTGGAAGGCGTAATGCTAATAGCAAGAGATTATTCAAAATATTCGACCCATCCGAATGGGGCGAAATTCAAACCTTACAAAAACTCATAGTTTGATTTGAATTATTAAGACATATTTCCATAATAATTATCTGTGTATTTCTGTCTTATGAGCTGTCTCTTTGAGATGTTACCTACAATCGATAGTTGGTAAGGAAAACCTACTTTTCCTTATCCAATGCTGTATTTTTTCATGAAACGACATTGCGAATGTAAAAATAATGTTGAATAATGATAACATTTCTTGATACTCAACAATCAAATGCAAGCATCTTAATTAACACTCACTTCAATAATCACTACCTGTAAGCTTAGAAGCATCCACACCTATGGGTGCGAGCCGAGAAACGGATTTAGTATATAGAGATTGTGAAGTGATCGTTAAACGTCATTGTTTTCCTGCCGACCTAATTCTTCTCCCTATACTTGAGTATGACCTCATACTTGGGATGGATTGGCTATCTAAACACTTTGCACAACTTGACTGCCATTCTAAAATAGTTCGACTCTATAAACCCGATCACCCAGTAGTTGAACTACATGGGGATGCTAGAATTAATTCGGCCCCAATAATATCAGCCACGAAGGTGAGGAGGGCCATCTCGAAGGGAGCAATGGGATATTTGTCTTTTGTCATTAACAAACCCAAGAGTAAAATGGATATTGAAGCTACACCAGTAGTATCAGAATACCATGATATTTTCCCCGCGGAACTTACTTCCCTACCTCCAGATAGGGAAATTTAATTCAGCATTGATATCTTGCCAGGAAAGGCACTTGTGGCTAGAACGCCATATCGAATGACCCCACTGGAACTGCAAGAACTGAAGGTTCAGTAGCAGAAATTGCTAGAGGTTGGATTTATCCGACCAAGCGTGTCTCCTTGGGGAGCACCAGTGCTATTCGTAAAAAAAGAAAGATGGCACACTAAGATTGTGCATCGATTATCGATAACTTAACAATATTATCGTTAAGAACAAGTATCCACTTCCCAGGATCGACGAATTATTCGACCAACTACAAGGAGCAATGGTTTACTCAAAGTTCGATCTTCAACAGGGATATTACCAATTGAGGATCAAAGAGAATGACATACCGAAGACTGCCTTTCAAACTAGGTATGGTCATTATGAATTCGTGGTAATGCCTTTTGGATTGACCAACGCGCCGGATGCATTTATGGATTTAATCCATCGCATATTCCAACCATATTTGGATCAATTTGTAGTGATATTTATTGACGACATACTCGTATATTCCAAGTCGGATCAGGATCACGAAACTCAACTAAGATTGGTGCTAGAAACGCTAAGGAGTCATAAGTTGTATGCCAAATCACTACCAAAAAAAGTACTTTAGCCGACGACCCGAAAAAAAACGGCCGACGACTATAAAGTGTCGTCGGCTAAACTTCGCACTTTAGCCGACGACTCGAAATACCGTCGGCTAAAGGGTTTTAGCCGACGACTGGGTGGAGGTCGGCTAAAGTTCGAAATAGTCGTCGGCTATACTAAAGAGGTTTAGCCGACGACCTAGATCTAGGTCGTCGGCTAAACTCCTTCCGATAAAAAAATAACACTATAATGGTTTAGCTGACGATCTAGATCTAGGTCATCGACTAAACACTTTTTTTTAAAAAAAAATAATATACTTTAGCCGACGACCTCGATCTAGGTCGTCGACTAAACTCCTTCCGAGAAAAAATAATATTGAGTGGTTTAGCCACGACCTAGATCGAGGTCGGCTAAACACTTTTTCTGAACAAAAAATAATATACTTTAGCCGACGACCTAGATCTTGGTCGTCGGCTAAACTTCTTCCGAAAAAAAAAATATTGTAATGGTTTAGCCGACGACCGTGGTCGAGGTCGTCGGCTAAACACTTTTTTAAAAAAAAAATAATATACTTTAGCCGACGACCTAGATCTAGGTCGTCGGCTAAACTCCTTCCGAAAAATAAATAATATTGTAATGGTTTAGCCGACGACCTAGATCGAGGTCGGCGGCTAAACACTTTTTCGAAGAAAAATAATAATATACTTGATGACGACCTAGATCTAGGTCGTCGGCCAAACTTCTTCCGAAAAAATAATATTGTAATGGTTTAGCCGACGACCTTGGTCGAGGTCGTCGGCTAAACACTTTTTCAAAAAAAAAAAATAATATACTTTAGCCGACGACCTAGATCTAGGTCGTCGGCTAAACCTCCAAGTGAAAATTATTTATAGTTCAGGGAACACCAACCCAATCTTGCCCCTCTCCCCGCTAAAGAGCACATTTCTATTCCCGATTCTGTCAGTTATTCCCGAAAAAAGCTTGTGAGTTGCTACTTTGAGTTGTGCTAGCTGGAGTGACGAAGGTTTATACCGGTTGTTATAATCACCATTTCGATTAAGGTATGTATTTTATTGTATTTTTTATTGTGATTCCGAAACTTTGTATTGTTCATGTTACATTCAATAGCTTTTATGTAAAACGATTAAGTTTTATGATGATAATCATTATGATTAATTGTTTGTTGTGATTTCATTTATAATTTGAACAATATTAGTTAGTTGGATTAATATTGGAAAATGTATATATTTTCAGGATGGACAAGAGTTGGATTGGGTTACGAAAATGGGATCCAAGTGTAATGGATGGGATGAAGTAGTTTATGAGATTTGTAAAAGAGCACGACAGTGGTAATACATTGCACTACTGTCCATGTAATAAATGTAGATGTCGCAGTGATATGTTTCGTTTTCCATTTGATGAGGTCTGGGAACACCTAAAGAAGAATGGTTTTTGGAGTAAATATACATGTTGGATATACCACGGTGAAGCACCGAATTATGTTATTTCGTATGATCACGGACAATTTAGTGGTAACGACGGGTTAACCGATCCGAAGAGGAGGTTGATTGATGATGTGTTTGATTTTTCCGAGACGTTTGTACCAACTGAGCAAATCCCACGACCCCGTAGACCGTTGCCTTGCAATACTGCTGGGCTTGACAGGTACAATAAGCTAATTCAACTCCAACAGACCCCTCTATACCCAGGGTGTAACATGACTGTTCTTGATTGTGTCATGGAAATGATGAGATTAAAGGTGGAAAACAAATCATCCATCAAGTCTGTAGATGATTACTTGGAGCTTACGAGTAATATGCTTCCACAGGGTCATCATCTTCCTAATACATATTCAAAAATGAGACGAATTTTGAAAGATCTTGGTCTTTCCTACATTAAGATCCACGTCTGCATGTATGATTGTGTTCTATTCTGGGGGCATCCTAATGAAGACCTCACGAGATGTCCTGTATGTGATACAGAGAGATATAGCATCACTCCTTCTGGAAAAGAGAAACCAGTGAAGGTACTTTGGTATTTTCCACTGAAGGACAGGTTGGAACGGCTTTTTATGTCTCCTCACACGGCAAAAACAATGAGATGACATGCCGAGCCGCGCACTAATGACAGGGGTACCATTATACACCCTTCAGATGGAGAAGCGTGGAAGCATATAGATAGGGAGTATCCGAATTTTTCTTCAGATATCCGAAATGTGAGGCTCGGGATTACATCTGATGGTTTCAACCCTTTTGGTAACATGAGTCTTTCATATACCATATGGCCTGTTGTAGTGATTCCTTACAATCTTCCTCCGTGGATGTGTATGCGGAAGGAGTATAATATGTTGACCTTGTTAGTCCTGGGGCCGGGATATTCGGGAAAGTGTATCGATGTGTATATGAGACCTTTGATAGAGGAGCTGAAATTGTTGTAGAAGCAAGGTCATCCCACGTACGACAGTTATTCGTCCGAGATGTTCTACTTGCACGCCATGTGTATCGGCACTATTAGTGATTTTCCTGCATATGGAATCTTTCGGATCTCGTTATTAGCGGATATAGAGGTTGTCAGTGTGTTTGAATGCATTGTGCTAGGTACCACCGTAGGAAAGTTATCTCGAATGCGTCATCGGATATGGCTTGAGAGGGAACATGAGTGGCGTATGGATGCTGCAAAGATTTGATGGCCTCAGAAATGGACGAGCCAACACGGCGGTGACAGTGTGATGAAATACTATCAAGTCTTAATGAGTACGATTTTGGTCACTTAGCAACCATCCCGATGTGATTGCGGCAACCCCCGAAAGGCCCGAATGTATAAGTATTGGTCGCACAAAAGTATATTCGGGAATTGCCTTACCGGTCCAAGTTACTCATAAGGAACTTCTTGGATGTCATGCACATTGAAAAGAATGTTTGCGAAAGTGTGGTTGGGACAACCTTAGGTTGGGATGGAAAGACCAAAGACGGGCCAAAAGCACGCAAAGGTTTGGAAGAAATGAGCATAAGAAAACATTTGTGGTTGAAAATCACAAGGGAAAACAAAAATGCCTAAGACAACTTACACCATCACCGCTGAAGCGTAGAACCGAGATATTTTCTTTGGATAAAGGCGCTAGGTATCCTACCGGGTATGCTGGAAATATAGGAAGATGTGTTAATTTCAGGGAGAACAAGTTAACTGGTTTGAAGAGTCATGATTGTCATATCCTACTCCAATGCCTATTTCCGGTATTTATTCGACCGTACTTACCAAAACAGGTGGTCGAGCCGTGTGTTGCATTGTCAAGATTTTTCCATAAACTATGTACGAGAGAAGTCAAGAGATCTGATTTGCGTAAAATGCAAGATGAGATCATCTATATCTTGTGCAAGTTTGAGCGAATATTTCCTCCAAACTTCTTTGACCTCATGCCTCACCTCATGATCCACCTTCCCAGGCAGTTATTGGTCACTGGTCCAGTGCACTACACGTGGATGTACTCGGTTGAAAGGTAACATAATTTTGTATGATATATATATATATATATGTGTGACAATATATATATATATATATTGTCAAATTAAGTTTGATTTTTAACACAATGACAATATTACAGGCAACTCGGTGATTACAAAGACTCCGTGGCCAATAAGTCTGCACCAGAAGGATGCATTGCAGAATCTTACCTTGCATCGGAGTGTATTACGCATATCAAGTTGTATTTGGGCAACTTAGAGCCCCCTTCCCGCTCTATTCCAGCAGATAAAATACAATTCAATCTTTCTATCATATCCAGTGAGGTTGACGTCTATGGGAGGTTGCCAGGAAGACAATTAGACCCGTACGAGTCACGAATTGCACATTGGTGGATATTGCTCAATTGTCCAGAAGTTCAGTACTGGAAAGACATCCATTGTTATGCGATATGGTGCGAGGTGACACTAGATTCCACAATGACACTTTTGCCGACTATTTTGGAGAATGGGTACGTATACATTCAGTTGCTATTGCATTTTGGACTTAAGATATTTTTTTACATAAAAAGTTTATTTACTGATGATGACACACATACAAGATGACGGACACCCTAACTGGTCGCGTGAACTTATGCTTCTTTCTATGAAGCCGGTTATGTCAAGAATTTATTCGATGGCCAAAGTCAACGGTGTCACATTCGTATGCCTTGGGAGAGACCAAAAAAGAAGATGTCAAAATTCTGGGCTTATGATAGATGGTGGATATTACGGTGTTCTTTTGGAAGTGGTAGAACTAATTTACGGGGAAGGCATGACAATTTACTTGTTTAAGTGTCGATGGTACGACACCAGTCTTGGAACCGATATGCAAGATGACTACGGGTTGTTATCTGTTGACACTTCCACTTCATGGTATGAAAGTGATCCTTTTGTATTTGCTATATCAGCAAAGTCGGTGTATTATTTGGACGACTTGGTGAAGAAAGGCACATGGAAGGTAGTGAATTTTGTGACAACGAGGAATATTTTTAGTGCTGCTACACTGGGAGAAACAACAGGTACTGATGACGATGATGCTTATCAAGAGCCAAATGCAGCAAATATTCCACCATCAACGACAATTACAATGAATAATGTTCTTGAAGGACGAGTCATCCGACTCCGTGGTGATGCTCGCGGGTACGTTGACGTTGATACAAACGAATTACTTGAAAATTCTAATGATGATAATGTGGACGACTTGAGGCATATGTTGCCGGATATCAACTCAGATAATGAGACAGACTGTAGTGATGACTCAAACTATGAGCCATAAATTTAGTAGATGTATATTTTCATTTGTTAAATATAATTACAAAAATAGTAATAATAATAATCATAATCATAACATTAATATAATATCAATAATATTATCAAAAAAAAAAACCTGGGGGTTTAACCGACGACAAGATATACGTCGTCGGCTAAAGTTTTTTAAAAAAAAAAATTTATACTTTAGCCGACGACATATAAACGGTCGTCGGCTAAACCCCAGCAATGACCCGACCGTGTTAGACAACACGGTCGGGTCAGTCATACAGTGTGTTTTCCCATTCTGGGCAGGTGCGACACGGCCCGTATGCCTCCCATCCACCAACCCACGTCTAGCCCTCACACATCAGGAGATGTACGGAGTTCCTCGTCCGCGGTGCCCCACGGTCCGCCGCCGACTCTATTCATGCCTCCGATGGTTCCGACTATTCCAGAGGTCGATGAGTCGGGAGCCCGAGTTCCCGTTCGATTGATTAGCCCTGACGAGGCGTACGTCTACGAGTCTTGGCCAGACAACATGTTTTGGCGGAGTTGTCGGGTTTCGAAGACGAAACTGTACGAGGAGATAGAGGGAGAAGGAGAAGGGGAAAAATGTAGTCGAGGAGGAGAAGAAAAATAAGAAGACTCGTGGCCCAGCAAAGGGTCTGGCGCTCGACTCGTACGTAAGTAAGCATGGCCGTTATGAGATTCCTCTAGACAGACACGGCCGGCCGGTGATGTCTTCTGACGCTGCGGCCTCATATAGCCGTAATGTTGGCTTTGTCATTCGGGACAGAGTCCCCGTTTTGTGGCCCGATTGGGAGGACGTGCCGCAGTGCGTGAAGGATGCTTTGAATAATGCTATGTCGGTAAGTTAATAAATATTTAATAAGTGTTTTTCAATCAACACGTAGTTCTTGAAAATGCAATATGTGATGTTTTTAAATTATTGCGTATTTATGCTGTTCATAGGTGTGGTTTGTCATTCCCGACTCTCTACTACGTACTTGGTGTGACGAGGTGCAGTCTACCAAGTAAGTCATTTTAATTTATTTTGTATCTACATTGATTGCGTAATTTTTTTCTTACGAATGATATATGTTGTGCAACGTGTGTTGTAGGTACAAATCTTGGAAAAATAAGATGCACGTGTTCTGGACAGCCTGGGGTGATACCCGAGAGGCTACCCCGGAAGAATTCAAGTTCCGGGAGTACGAGTGGAAGTGGCTACGCGCCCATTTTCGCGACCCAAAGTTCATGGTATGACTAAAATACCCTCATTTTATTCTTCCTCTTTCAGATTTTATTTTTTTGAATTCTAAATATAAACTCCATTTTTTTAAATTAATGTTTCAGAATATAAAAAATACTTGAAGTTCCGGTTTTTTTAAATTAGAAAAAATCGGAACTTCATGTATTTTTTTAAAATTCTGGAATATTATTAATATTAAAAAATCAGAATTTTTTTATTCAAAAGTGGAAATAAATTGTTTTAATAAAAATAAAAACTAGAATATTATTTTCCATAAAAAAATAAAAATCTGAATATTGTATTTTATTTATTAAAAAAAATGCTAGTATTTAATAAAAAATAATAATATTTCAGTTTTTATTTTTTTTTGAATTCTAAATATAAACTCGATTCTAAATAATATTTTTTTGAAGGCGACTAGCTTGACCAACACGACCAATCGTGCTGGTCTGACTGACCATCACAGTCTGGGTTCCCGGTCGTTAGTCAGAGTTGGGCACGAGGCCATTTCTTCTGATTCGTTGGACGCATTTGCCTACGTGACTCAGAAAGCATTTCCGAACCGTCCCGAGGAGCATGTAAGTCTTTTTTTATTTTATTTTAGTAATAAAATAAATGCCTTTGTATCATACTTTTATTGATATTCAAATATTTATTTTCATATTAACTTAGGAGCGTGTGCGGGAGGAGTCTCAGAGGATGCTTACTGAGATTGCTTGGGAGCAGTATCCGGACTTAGCGGAGACTGACCTCGATTTTGCCATTGGACAGATCGATCAGGCCGATCCTTATGTTCGCGGTAGGGTGTGGGGTACCGTCTACCCTCCTAGAGGTAGTCGGTACCGCACTAAGATGATGGGAGCCGAGGGTCACCATGTATTGAAAGATACCCCCGGCTTCCCGGCGCCCATGGACGGATGCACTGATCGCCTATCTCGAGGAGCGATTGAGGGCGGAGAGGGAGCTCCGAGCCGAGAATGAAAGGAGGACTCGACGCGTTACATGAGAGCGAGCAGAGGACCGAGTCGCGTTAGAGAGTTTCCAGAGACAGCAGCAGCCATGATGGACTATATGATGACGTTGACTCGAGACCATTACTCAGCCGGGATCAGAACTGCTCCACCGCCTTCTCTCTTCGGACAGACCCCATCTTCACAGCCTCGTGACGAGGATCTAGGGGATGGTGGTAATCCTTCTACTACTACATTTCGACATTTAGATGATTTTGGCAGTGGATTCTAGTTGTGTTGTTGTAGTACTCTTGTATATTTATATTTGTGTTACAATTGTGTAAGTGATTTTATTGACGCTACTAGTATGTTGATGAAATTAATGTTCTTGAATATGTTGTGCGTTGATTGTTGTTGATAATGAGAGCTGGTGTATAAAAATTGCAGGTGCAAAAAATACAGGTTTTGGGATCCCAAAATCTGAATTATTTTATTTTTTTAAAAAAGGGTTTTAGCAGACGACATATAAGACGGTCGTCGGCTAAAGTAAATTATTTTTTTTTTTAAAAAGGGTTTTAGCCGACGACATATAAAAAGGTCGTCGACTAAAGTAATTTATTTTTTTTTTAAAAAAGGGTTTTAGCCGACGACCTATATGACTCGTCGGCTAAAATAATTTTTTTTTTTTAAAATGGTTTTAGCCGACGACATATAAGACGGTCGTCGGCTAAACTATATATTTTTTTTTAAAAAAAACGGTTTTAGCTGACCGTCTCGTTAAGGTCGTCGGCTAAATTTTTTTTTCCCAACAGGTTTAGCCGACGACCGTGTAGTAGTGGTCGGCTAATGGTTGAACTTTAGCCAACGACTGCACAAAGGTCGTCGGCTAAACCTTGGCCGACGAATATCGGCCGACGGTTTTTTAGCCGACGGCTGGCATGATTAGCCGACGACTTTGGGGTTTAGCCGACCACTTTAAGTCGTCGGCTAAAGTCTGATTTTTGGTAGTGAATTCAGTAAGTGTGAATTCTGGTTAAGAGAAGTAGCATTTTTGGGACACGTAATATCTGGAGATGGAGTCGCAGTATATCCATCAAAGGTGGAGACTATTTTGGACTGGAAGAGGCCACAAACAGTCACAGAGATACGGTGCTTTCTTGGACTTGCGGGTTACTACCGCAAATTCATTAAAGATTTTTCCAAAATCACAGGACCACCCACAAGACTGACGCAGAAGCACGTCAAATTTGAGTGGAACGATAAGTATAAGTTGAGCTTCCAAGAACTCAAGAGAAAACTCACCACCGCACCAGTACTAACACTTCCCGAAGGAAGTGAAGGATTTGTGGTATACAACAATGCATCCAAGGAAGGATTAAGAGCTGTGCAAATGCAAAACGGCAAGGTTGTGGCTTATGCATCACGAAAGCTGAAAATCCACGAGATGAATTATCCGACCCATGACCTTGAACTAGCAGCAATAGTGTTTGCTTTGAAGAAATGGAGACACTACCTGTATGGAGCTACATTCACCATCTTTACCGACCACAAGTCTCAAATATTTGTTCTCTCAGAAGGAGTTGAATCTAAGACAGAGACGGTGGATAGTACTTCTTAAGGATTATAACCTCACCATTCAGCATCATCCGGGCAAGGCCAATGTCGTATCAGATGCCTTAAGTAGGAAAGCGAGTGTGGCTAAACTCATGATAAGGGAATGGGATGCCCTAAGAGAAATAACCCAATAGAACCCAAGACAGTCTATGACACACGTTGTGTGCGCTAATTTGTCAATGACCCCGGACTTACTAAAGGAAATATAAGAAGCACAGAAACAAGACGGGAAATTGTGTAAACTTAAGAAAAGGGTTGCACAAGGTGAGAAATCTGAGTTTAGCATGTCGGAATATGGAACACTAAAATTCAAACACCGTATATGTGTTCCCGATAATGACGAACTCAAGAAGAAAATTTTGGCAGAAGCTCACTGCTCTCGGTATACAATTCATCCAGGTGGTAATAAGATGTATAAGGATCTAAAAAAACACTACTGATGGGTGAATATGAAGAACCAAGTTGCAGAATTCGTAGCAAGGTGTTTAATCTGTCAAAGAGTGAAGGCTGAACATCAGAGACCATTAGGATTGCTACAACCATTCGAGATTCTTGAATGGAAATGGGAACTAATCACGATGGACTTCGTGACGGATCTACCGACAACAAGTGGAGGATATAACACAATCTGGGTAGTCGTGGATAGACTTACAAAGTCAGCTCACTTCCTACCCGTAAGAAAGAATGATAGTCTGTAGAAGCTAGCAAGGACGTATATCCGAGAAATCGTTAGATTACATGGAGTACCTGTAGACATTGTGTCAGACCGTGACCCCAGATTTGTCTCCAGATTCTGGAAGAGCCTTCATCAAGAACTTGGGACGGCATTAAGTTTTAGTACTGTAGCACACCCTCAGACGGACGGACAATCCGAGCGAACGATACAAGTCCTTGAGGACATGTATGTGCACTGGATTTTCAGAAGAGTTGGAGTCACCACCTACCCTTACCTGAGTTTGCCTACAACAACAGCAACCAGGCAACTATCGGAATGGCTCCATATGAAGCATTATATGGAAGTAAGTGCCGATCACCAATACATTGGGAGATTGACGACCGAGAAGTGTAACACCCCCAAAACCATATGGGAATATTACACGCCGTAGACCCTTTCCACAAGGATCTACCAGGCTAAACATCACCAAATGCTTGCCCAGCCAGGGTCAAACGATAAAATGATACAGACCGATATGGTCACTTACATGTGAATACACAGACCGATGAGGTCACACAACCCAATCGACAAAACTGACTTAAATAACATTACCCACACAGGGGTCGAAATACAATACAGCGGAAGACTGAAATCAACTCTGACAATACAACAAAAATCAAAACAACTCTCGACTCATGATTAGTATCGCAGCTCGTCATCCTCTTGTGCCAATCCTGTAACTGCTCCCCTGAATTTGCATGTACCTGGACGCAAAACAGACATCCACCCCCCGATTACTCGGGGGTTAGTAAAACTCCACTGTTTTACTAGTGCTAGTATCAAATCATACGAAATGTAACAAGCAAATAATAATCGTGAATCCAATATAATAATCAAGTATCAAAATATTCCCGGGAGGTTTTCACAAGGGAAGATAAACTATGAAGCATTCAAAAATAAGATTATCATCTCGGGAATTTTTTTAGATTTTCAAAACCTTTAAGACCTCAAGTCCCGATTCACAAAACCTTTCGAAAAACTTTAGGGCCTTAACCCAAATCTTGTTTCATAACTCAGCAGTTTACGATACGGGAAACATTTATTCAAGCTTAGGACTCGGTCCAACATTCATTTTCATAAAACTTTTCCTTTCAAAACTTTGATTTGAAAATAATCATGCTCATGACACCGTGATCCACTGTCACGTGTCTCCATAGGTTCAACAACCCGCACGGACTACACCACGCACAATTAAACAAACATAATCAATTCTGACACCGTGATCCACTGTCACGTGTCTCCGTAGGTTCAACAACCCGCACGGACTATTAACCAGACATAACCAATTCTGACACTGTGATCCACTGTCACGTGTCTCCGTAGGCTTAACAACCCGCACGGACTATATCAATTACAACAATCACACACACTGTCCTGTCACCGTAGTCCACTGCCACGTGTCACCGTAAGCCCCGTCGAGCTCACCCGGTTGGACGTACTGTGTCCGAAACTCATGGTCCACTGCCATGCTTTATCGTAGGCCTCGTCAGACCAGCACGATTGGACCTCAGTACCTCACTAAGTTCTGACCCCGTAGTCCACTGCCACGAATCCTCGTAGGTCCCGTCGAACCAACACGAGTGAACTTAGCGGTCACACACATATTCATATTCACATTCACATTACATACAACAATGAGCACAATTAATCAATCATATTGATCACCACAAAATCGTACATCCCACGCACATAACACAATCTCAACACTCGCAACAACTATCGTCAATCAACGACACATAACCAACATAACACACGTTCGGTACACAATACATTGCACAACCAAGTGTACAACCATCCCATATGTACGTCGCAATCCTGCACAAATGGCACAACGCCTAACACGTATACTAATATAACACTATTATCGCAAAGCCTTCAAATTACGGAAAACACAACCAACTCAAACGGAACATAAGTACGAAGGCAAGCAAAATCATCATACATCTCATACGTAATTACTAATCGCAAGATACAAGTCGTATAATAAGATACTTGCCTGAATAACCGCTACCGAATACTCCGAAGAACACGATTCGACCGGGAAGCTCGGACCCCGAAGAAGACAACGAACGGAAGGGTTCCGACTCGAATTCTTTGCGAGAAATCTGACCCTAACATCATACCATCAATAAATTAACGAACGAATGAGGAAGAATAATCGTAGAACGCTCGAATCCTCTTTGCGATATTTTATCGAACACCTTCAAGGCGTCGATAAGATACTCAATAAAACGACGAATCCTCGGCGATTGAACCGTGGAACAGCAAGGAATTCGACATAATATTGTTTAACAATCATAAATCCATCACTATTCTGAGTTAAAACGGATTAAACAGACAAATCGAACAAAATCCCCAAAACTAGATTTTAAGAAAACTTGCCTTGATTCGCTGGATTGAAGGATGTTACGTGATGATCAATTAATGTTATGAACTCCAAAACTTCGTGGATTCATAGTATAAAAACATGTCTTCGACTTCCCAAAGAATCCAGCCGCGGACAGGAAGGATTGGAAATGAAACGAGTGAAAAAAAACGACTGCTCGACCATATTTATACGCCTGCCGGACACGGCGCAGCAAACGGCCCACACCAGCGCCGGGTGTCTCGGCCATGTCTCGGCAGGCTGTCGGTCCTAGCCGACCCGGCGCAGGACACAGCGCTCGGCAGCGCCGTTTTCAGGGCCGTTTCGCCCAGGTCCGGCCAGCAGCCTCCAGGCATGAAATGAAAAATCACAACGACGATCCAAACGACCCCGAAACCTGAACCTGAATACGAATCGAAAATACGGTTACGAAGTACTCGCAAATACGAATCTAAGAGATAAGAGAACACACGATTCCGACCACCCGAAGGCTCGAAATTCGACAACGGAAGGTAATTACCCCAAACTTTGGGAAATTACGAAAATGGCCCAAAACGTCCGAAAATCACGACACGTGATCGAATAACCAAACCGAAGTTCACAACACGTCTAACAAAGTTAAACGGACTTACGGGAAACTCGAAACAGTAATTTCGGACGAGATTCACAAGAATCGAACTCGAGTGCGGAAAAGTCGCTAAGAAACACGGGACTCAACAAAACAATACCGAAACGAACTCGGATGATAAAAAGTGCAGAATTAATCATTCTCAGAATGATGAAACGGTCCCAACCGAGTCGTCAAAATGGACATCCGCCGAAAAAGAAAATTACCGGAAATCCGAAATTGCGGATATTACATTCTACCCTCCTTAAAAGAAGTTTCGTCCCGAAACTTAAATCAAGTAGGGAGAAGCAATATCCCACCAGAGAAACTCAACGAGATACACAAGAACCGAAAAAAAAATCGCGCCCAACGGTGAAACGTTATAGGCAACGCGAAAGAATATACAGCGTGTAAACACGCCCCACGACGACCATAACAACACCACAGGCAATGATTCAAAACAATAACGATCAATTAACGACGCATCACATACCACATCATAAGCACACATTTAATCAAAGAAACGTACGCGACAACAAGTCGCACCCGACTAAAACGGCTATGTGATAGAAACAAATAGAGTATTACGATAGAAATCATTCCGATTCTCATCAACAAGAAAATGTCCGACGTCAAAACACAAACAATTCAAGATAACGGAAGACGAGAATACCGGATATTACATTCTATCCTATTAAAATTAAGTTTCATCCCGAAACTTAAAATAAAACATCATGATAGAATACAAACAAAACAAAAAAGTTCACGCAACAAATATCAATCTCTACACGAATTACAGCACAAAGTACGATACACAACTACATCACTAGACACCACCGGGCCCTCCCCGAGTAGGAACAAAAACCCGATTCCCGAACATCTTGGCAACGGTCTCACAATGCACCGCTTGGTGCCCCAGTTGGACGCTCTTAAAACAATTAACCGGTGGCGAACGACAGTTCTGTCTCGCATGGCCTACACGACTGCAGTTAAAGCAGGTCTTCACACCGATCGTCTTACTCACCTCTGGAGTAAGGTTCTTAGACTGGTCAACCGAACGAGGAGTGCTCCCAGAAGGAAAATGCGAAGCAACAGGCTCACGGATCTCACTTCTCTGGCCTCTTGAAAAATTTCTCGAGGTCTTCTGTCTCTTATTCTCTAAACTAAATTCCGACACATAAACAGCCATCTCAATGGCTAAAGCTCGGTCCTGATATTCTTTCAGGGTGGTACACATAAGCGGAGCCATACTCTCACGGATATGGGGTTTCATGCGCATATTAAAGTATCGGACCTTGTCCGCTTCACTTCTCACTTGATCCCGAACATAAGCCAACTGTCGATTATAATCGACTATCGCCTGGGATATTGACACATCCTGGGGCGTAGCCGAGAAAAACTCAACGATTCTGCGTTCACGAACAGGCAACGGACAATACTCTGCCTCCATGGCAGTCTTAAACTCAGCCCATGTAGGTGTACGATCTGCAGGCACTACAGCGTGCCACCAGTCTGCAGCTTCTTTGTCGAGTAGGTACTGAGCAATGGGTACCCTCCTATCATCCGGACAAGCTACAGCATCAAATATTCTGTCCAACTGGAAGAGCCAGTTTTCCCAACCTAACAAGTCAGACGAACCCACAAAACGGGGCGGCTGCATCTTCATCACATCTCGTAACCACTTACTAGTTCCGTTATCCCTATTTGGGTTCTCATCCCGACGTACGGCCTGATTCATCTGCACTAACTGGTCAACCACCTGACGAAGGATGGTGGCGGCGCCAACGTCAACATTAACGCTAGTCGAATGTCCCTGATCTGTACTGAGCTGATTGGTACTCGGCAAGGAGGGAGTCGCCCTCTCCTGCTCCCGATTACGACCACCACCACGACCTCGACCCCTTAGCATACTGAACGGAAAACCAATCAGAATAACAAGATAAAACAAACCTCACATAATCGACATAAGCCCACAATCAGCAGCACAATGCAATATTCACACGTTCACATTGACAAAGATGTACGACCTATACCTCAGCATACATGGTTAAAACATTAAGCATACCATTGTGGTCCAACACCGATAATATTCTAAAAAAAACAAGTTTATCGAGGTATTTGTTCGAATGATAATATTAAAAAAAATTCGCAAGTTTGAAAGATTTTGCTGGGATGAAATTTTGAAAACACTTTGTTTAATACCTCGGTCATTGGAGTGGGGAACGATACCTAACAATGTATCCCGCCACTTGGGCATACAACCCAGATTTTCTAACGAGAATAATAATATAGCAACTCACTGCATGACTTAACCTCAATATATAAACACATAACGTTCTAATTTACGGAAGCCAAAGTTGTTTTGCAAAATAGAAATTTTCCAAAATCCTTTAGTTCATAACCAAAACGACGGTAATATTTTACAATGTCCAAAGTATTTCAAAACACATTTTTCAAATACCGTCTGATTGTGTCATTTGAAAATACACGACCCATTTGTCAAAATTTAACAAATTTTAAAAATCCATATAAACCATGGTTTGACCGCACCACCAAAATATTTTCCAAAAATCGATTTCTACAAAATTCTCAAACTGTAAAGTCCTTCAGGAAACATTCTCAAACTTACCCATAGCGGACAAAAATTACAACATTCCAAAAATAGTCGAATTTAAAACCACATACTCAAATGGCAACCAGGGTCGCCAATTCAATTAAATGCATCTCGTGGTATCAAGTTTAAACACACAGCAAAATAATTCATCGCAGTTTCTCACAAACTCTACCGTCGGTACCTTTTCGAAACCCATCAAGGTTTACAACTTTCACAACATACCACCCCACCCGGTGGTTCAAAGATAAAACAATAACGTGCGATTCTATACACATACTATGTGCCACAAGTATTAAACACAACTATATTACACAATACTGTGTAAATAAAATTATGCACCGCAATTAACTCACTGAGATAAAATCGAGATACACAGGTATTACGCATAAAGGAGGAGACTTACATCCACAGGTCGCACGGAGGTGACGGTCGCCCACGATACTAATCTCGTCCGACAACATAACCGACACGTTGTGCCTACACACAACTCAACTTGTCACCTGACGACTCGAACGACAAGACAACACATTACTCGACAATTCACGACTTGACTCGACCCGACAGCCTAGGTTTCCACAACCTAAGCTCCGATACCATAAATGTAACACCCCCAAAACCATATGGGAATATTACACGCCGTAGACCCTTTCCACAAGGATCTACTAGGCTAAACATCCATAAACAACCAAATGCTTGCCCAGCCAGGGTCAAACGATAAAATGATACAGACCGATATGGTCACTTACACGTGAATACACAGACCGATGAGGTCACACAACCCAATCGACAAAACTGACTTAAATAACATTACCCACACAGGGGTCGAAATACAATCTGACGGAAGACGAAATCAACTCTGACAACAAAACAAAAATCAAAACAACTCTCGACTCATGATTAGTATCGCAGCTCGTCATCCTCCTGTGCCATTCCTGTAACTTCTCCCCTGAATTTGCATGTACCTGGACTCAAATCAGACATCCACCCCGACATCGGGGTTAGTAAAACTCAACTGTTTTAATTTTGCAAGTATCAATTCATAAGTAATGTAACAAGCAAATAATAATCGTGAATCCAATATAATAATCAAGTATCAAAATATTCCCGGGAGGTTTTCACAAGGGAAGATAAACTTTGAAGCATTTGAAAATAAGATTATCATCTCGGGAATTTTTTTAGATTTTCAAAACCTTTAAGACCTCAAGTCCCGATTCACAAAACCTTTCGAAAAACTTTAGGGCCTTAACCCAAATCTTGTTTCATAACTCAGCAGTTTACAATACGGGAAACATTTATTCAAGCTTAGGACTCGGTCCAACATTCATTTTCATAAAACTTTTCCTTTCAAAACTTTGATTTGAAAATAATCATGCTCATGACACTGTGATCCACTGTCACGTGTCTCCGTAGGTTCAACAACCCGCACGGACTACACCACGCACAATTAAACAAACATAATCAATTCTGACACCGTGATCCACTGTCACGTGTCTCCGTAGGTTCAACAACCCGCACGGACTATTAACCAGACATAACCAATTCTGACACCGTGATCCACTATCACGTGTCTCCGTAAACTTAACAACCCGCACGGACTATATCAATTACAACAATCACACACACTGTCCTGACACCGTAGTCCACTGCCACGTGTCACCGTAAGCCCCGTTGAGCTCACCCGGTTGGACGTACTGTGTCCGAAACTCATGGTCCACTGCCATGCGTTATCATAGGCCTCGTCAGACCAGCACGATTGGACCTCGATACCTCACTAAGTTCTGACCCCGTAGTCCACTGCCACGAATCCTCGTAGGTCCCGTCGAACCAACACGAGTGAACTTAGCGATCACACACATATTCATATTCACATTCACATTACATACAACAATGAGCACAATTAATCAATCACATTGATCACCACAAAATCGTACATCCCACGCACATAACACAATCTCAACACTCGCAACAACTATCGTCAATCAACGACACATAACCAACATAACACATGTTCGGTACACAATACATTGCACAACCAAGTGTACAACCATCCCATATGTACGTCGCAATCCTGCACAAATGGCACAACGACTAACACGTATACTAATATAACACTATTATCGCAAAGCCTTCAAATTACGGAAAACACAACCAACTCAAACGGAACATAAGTACGAAGGCAAGCAAAATCATCATACATCTCATACGTAATTACTAATCGCAAGATACAAGTCGTATAATAAGATACTTGCCTTAATAACCGCTACCGAATACTCCGAAGAACACGATTCGACCGGGAAGCTCGGACCCCGAAGAAGACAACGACGGAAGGGTTCCGACTCGAATTCTTTGCGATAAATCTGACCCTAACATCATACCATCAATAAATTAACGAACGAATGAGGAAGAATAATCGTAGAATGCTCGAATCCTCTTTGCGACATTTTATCGAACACCTTCAAGGCGTCGATAAGATACTCAATAAAACGACGAATCCTCGGCGATTCAACCGTGGAACAGCAAGGAATTCGACATAATATTGTTTAACAATCATAAATCCATCACTATTCTGAGTTAAAACGGATTAAACGGACAAATCGAACAAAATCCCCAAAACTAGATTTTAAGAAAACTTGCCTTGATTCGCTGGATTGAAGGATGTTACGTGATAATCAATTGATGTTATGAACTCCAAAACTTCGTGGATTCATAGTATAACAACATGTCTTCGACTTCCCAAAGAATCCAGCCGCGGACAGGAAGGATTGAAATGAAACGAGTGAAAAAAAACGACTGCTCGGCCATATTTATACTTTCGGACACGGCGCAAAGAAACGCCCACACCGGCGCCGGGTGTCTCGGGCGTGTCTCGGCGGCCGTCGGCCGACCCGGCGCAGACACGGCGCTCGCGGCTGCCGTTTGGTCGTTTCGCCTGTGTCCGCCACGGCCTCCAGGCATGAAATGAAAAATCACAACGACGATCCGAACGACCCCGAAACCCGAACCTGAATACGAATCGAAGATACGGTTACGAAGTACTCGCAAAGACGAATATAAGAGCTAAGAGAACACACGATTCCGACCACCCGAAGGCTCGAAATTCGACAAGGGAAGGTAATTACCCCAAACTTTGGGAAATTACGAAAATGGCCCAAAACGTCCGAAAATCACGACACGTGATCGAATAACCAAACCGAAGTTCACAACACGTCTAACAAAGTTAGACGGACTTACGGGAAACTCGAAACAGTAATTTTGGACGAGATTCACAAGAATCGAACTCGAGTGCGGAAAAGTCGCTAAGAAACACGGGACTCAACAAAACAATACCGAAACGAACTCGGATGATAAAAAGTGCAGAATTAATCATTCTCAGAATGATGAAACGGTCCCAAGCGAGTCGTCAAAATGGACATCCGCCGAAAAAGAAAATTACCGGAAATCCGAAATTGCGGATATTACAAGAAGAAGACGCCACGTGGGAAGCAGAGGATGATATGAAGAAGACTTTTCCAGAACTATTCAGATAGGAATTTGGGGACCAAATTCTCCCAAGGTGGGGAGGATGTGAGACCCCATTATTTTGTATGTAGATTAGATTATTAATTTTTAATAAATAAAATAAAGTTTACAATATTTCATTATCGAATAAAATTAGTTCTTACCTTATGCATAGTCACATTAGCTAAATAAATTCTATAAGTTCAACAATCTAATTATTTTTATTACTTCAATTTAATAAATAAAAATAATAATATCATATAAGTTTAATTAACTTAAATTTTTAATAAATATTAATTTATTAGCTAAATGAGCTATTTAATCTAATAGTATAACTTAATTAGAGGGCTTATTATTAAAATTTGAACTTAGATGCATTATGGGCTTATGACCACTTAAATAATAAACCACCTATCACCTAAAATACTACACCTAGCCCAAAACACTCATGACCCAACCCAACTTAAACTTACTACCTATACTTAATAAATACAACTAAAATACACCATACATGTATAAACAAAGAAAAAAATCTGCCTACACAATTAAAACAAAGGAGACTTGTGTTGTCATAATTTCAAGCTTGTTCCAAGATACTTGTACCCTTACATGCAAGCCTTGATGACACCACCACCTTAACACCTCACCTATAAATACTTTCTCCTTGTAAAATCCTCCCATTTCACAACACACAAAAAAAATCTCTGCACTAGAGAGAGAGGGGCTGATCCAAGAAGAAGAAAGAAGGAGGAAGTGGAAAAATTCAACAAGAAATAGGTAATTTTCTTTCCTACTTTTTTTTTCTTCTATAAGTATAAAAAAAAAACCTTCCTAATCTAACTCTAATCTAAAAAACATGCAAACAAAATATGCATCATGGATGCATGGATACTTGAATTGGACGAACCATTGTTGCGATATTTTATTAAACGCAAGTGCACGTTATCGTAGACAAGTAATAAAGTGATGAGTGAGTATCGTTCCAATGAGGACTGAATTACTAAGTACCGATTTATATGTATTCTAATTTTATTTGAACAGTCTAAATTTGGGTTATAATTGATGACTAAAGAAAATCAATAATAAACAGAAAAACGATCGCTTGAAGAAAGAAAATCAAATAATGAAAAAGTCTAGGATTGTGAATCCACCTCGGTTTATCCTAATTTACTCTCGATTATCTGAAGTTAATGATTTCCCCAATTTATTGAAGACGAAGATTGCTAAAATACTCTACCACCTCTCCCGAGGTCAACAGATTTTTCTAAAGGCGAATAAAGCACTCTATCCCTAGGTGAATTAATTCGACAATAGGCAAAAAGTACAAAATCCTCAAAAGGCCACGTAGTTCCTATGAGTATATTCCTATCTCACAAGATAAAACGGTTCTCACCAATAGTTCCTCACCAACTCTCCTCTCCCTATTCGAGTTGCGTAATTAAAACAATTCAATTATTGGCCAGACAATTGAAAGCATTAAAATCGATTAGGAAAACTCAACAGAAAAAAGGGAATTATATAGATAATCAAAAGCAAATACGTCAAAACTTTGGTTTCATCAAAATCCTAGAACAGGGTTTTAGCTTGACATGCTAAAAGATGAAAATACAGAATTAATGAATGAAAGCATTGAAATCAAACGCAGATGAAGACTCAGATTCCTCCGTTCTTCGAGCTTCCGCCCTCTGCTCTTGGTGTCTTCTGCTCTTGTCTTTGATTCCTCTCTTCCGCGATCCTCCCTTGATTCCAAGATCATCTCCTTATGACCTTAAACCCTTATTTATAATCCTCTTTTGCCTCAAAAACGCGTCCGTGTAATTAGGTCGAGAACAGGCTCCAAAACGGCCCAAGCCCGCGCAGAGCACACCAAAATTGCCCCGTGGGCCGCGACTCACTTAATCTGTGCCGCGGCTCACGGTGCTCAGATTAAAACCTGGGCGCTATTTTTTTCTTCTGGGCCGCGGCTCACTATACTTGTGCCGCGGCTCAGAGTATAGTTTACTCGGGGCTCGCTGGTCACCTGCGTGTGCCGCGGCCCGCTTGCCTTGTGCCGCGGCCCCAGGCCAAAAATCACCGTTTTCGCCCGTTTTTCATCGTTTCGGCTTCCGGACTCCAATTTCCTGCAAAACATATAATAATAGTGCTTTAGAAGCTCATTTATGCAGATTTAATCACAAAAAATACAAAATAATGATAAATAAGCGTATAAAAATACGCCTAACAAATACCCCCAAACTTGAGCCTTTGCTTGTCCTCAAGCAAAAAAAATAATCAATTTCAATCAAAAGAATATCGTGAATAATCGTGCAACTCATAGTGCTCAACCTAATCAATACTACCCTGAAAATCTCAAAAAATAGTACAAGTATCGTAATAGTGAGTCACATCCAGGATACTGATTCCACAAAGTAACCAACTTTAGTCCTAATCAATCGTTCATGAAGAAAATCAAGCTCAAAGATTAACAAGCGTGAGTTTAACCGACCGTCAATATGAAGGGTTAAAAATAAACAAGCTAACTCGCCCATTCCCACAGTCTAGTGGCCAAAATTTCAAGAGTTTCATCATCAACTATAACCCTCGGACAGTATTCCCTTATATATGCTCGATAAGATGATTCGAGTTGACCACTTGGTTCGGATCTCGGGATGTTTCATCGGGACAATCCTAGGGTGACATTCCATTCTCATGTATTGGGGAACCGTTTGACGTAAAAGACACTCATGGGGCACATGGATGCTTCTAGTTACTAAGTTCCCCTCCACATCGGAGAAACAACTCGAATAGATATTCCCACATGTCCGATTCAAGGTCGCTGTTTTACGTGAGAGTAAACAACGGGTCACGCGAATACCCTCGGTTACTAGGCTCCCCATCATCGGCACATGCGAAATCTCTAAATCACTAGTTTAATCCGGGTTGTCGTTTTACGCGAGAGTAAACAACGGATCACGTGACTACCCCCGATTACTAGACTTCCCATCATAGAACAAATAATATCTCGACTTTTGGGAAAAAAAACTGTCCGACTCAAAACTCACATTAAGTGCCAACATGACTTATGTTACTGGACGACTAGCTATTGGGAAAAATGTAACCAAACGTATAGGCGGCGATTTGAAAACATGTATGTCTCCTATCTTATCTGCTAAGATTTCTACAAAAATGAAAAAATTTCGGACCTAAATGAAGACTCAACAAAAACAGATATCACTGACTGCAACTCACTAAAACTCAACTGTTTCTTCCCCGAGAAATCAGTATCGTAACATCAGTTTTACACAAAAAGAAGCACGAAAAATTCACGAATGCAATTAAAAACACGGCAAGCAAGGCTAGCAACAAAAATAACGAAAAATAATGGAAAGTGCAACAAAACAAAAATAACAAAAAATAATGAAAAGTGCAACGAATAAGTACAGCAATAAGTATAGCGACAAAAAGTAAACCCCCCCAAACTTAGGACGTGCATTGACCTCGATGTACACAAAATGTAATATACAATAAAAGAAAAAGGGTCAAGTACTCCCCTACAGTCAGCTCACGAACTGGTGGCGGCGTCATCCGGCGAGCCTGCACGCTTCTCGACTACACCATGCGGAATGTGAATGAATGAGCTTGCATCATCAAAGAGGAAATTAAGAATGAGCTCTCAAGTTTACATATGATGTAAGGGTCGGGAGATAATGTCATCCGATAAAACGATTCGTTGCATATAGTTTGAAAATGCTTGGCTTAACAATGTTTCATTGCTGTAATTTATCAAACACTTGGTATGCACAAGTTAAAATGAAGAACAAGAATTTTCATGGCTAACTCCAAATCCCAAAAATAATAACACAGATATATAGCCATGATAAAAGACAACTAACATCACCAATTAGTTCATAATCACAAATACCATCACAATCAACTCCATATTCACCATATTCCAACTCCATTTTTGAGAAAACTTTGAAGAACAACTAGCAGCATATAACTTCAATTCACTTTTCGAATCATGCATCAATTATGATTAAGAGATAGAGAATCACCTGACTTGGAATGTAGAATGCAAGAAGAAAGTGCAGAAAAAGAAATTGGACGATCGCTGTGCAAAGAAAAGGGAAGAAGTTTACCTGAATCTCGGCCGATCCAGTATAAGAAGGGTACCTGGGCTTTCCTATTTGCGACGGGGGCCGCGGCACAGCTTATGTGAGCCGCGACCCATAGTACAGTCGGCCTGGGACTTTTTGTGATGTCGTCGGGTGCCACGGCTCAATCTACGCGTGCCGCGGCTCATTGTGTTAGTGTGCCGCAGCTCATTTGGTCCGTGCCGCGGCACAGAGTACAATCTCCTGGGCATTTCTTGGACATTTGGTGTGCCGCGGCTCAGGGACCTGGTGTGCCGCGGCTCAGTAAGGTCGTGCCACGGCATAGAGTACAGTTTGTTTGGCCTTTTTCCTTCAACTAGTGTGTGCCGCGGCTCACCATTCTTGTGCCGCGGCCCATCACTGATTTCTTCCCCTGGGGTGATTCCTGCACATAATTTTTAAAGGAAAACATCAAGAACGAGAGGGATAAGCAAATCAAAGCAAAAATGACGAAAAATAAAGACACTAAATTGCAAGAAAACACTAAAAATAAAATCTACAACTAATACTCGGGTTGCCTCCCGAGAAGCGCTAAGTTTATAGTCTTCAGCCGGACTTTTCTAGCATTCATCCGGTGGTGGATAAGACGACACTCGTCTTCTGTGCGTCTATTGGATTTCCCAAGTAGGCCTTCAATCGCTGTCCATTAACTTTGAATTTGCGATCATCTTTTTGTACTTCCACCGCACCATGTGGGAACACTTGAACTACGGTGAACGGTCCCGACCATCGTGAACGCAATTTCCCGGGGAATAACCTTAAGCGAGAATTAAATAACAACACTTCTTGACCCGGGACAAACTCTCTCTGTGTGATGTGCTTATCATGCCAAATCTTTGTTCGCTCCTTATAAAGCTTCGTGTTTTCGTATGCGTCATGGCGAATTTCCTCCAACTCGTTCAGCTGTAAACAACGCTTCTCACCAGCAGACTTCAGATCAAAGTTTAATTTCTTTATCGCCCAATAAGCACGATGTTCCATCTCTACGTGCAAATGGCAACTTTTCCCATAAACTAATCTGTAAGGCGACATCCCGATAGGTGTTTTATACGCAGTACGGTACGCCCAAAGTGCATCATTGAGTTTAAAAGACCAATCTTTTCAAGACGAGCTGACTGTTTTTTCTAGGATCCACTTCAGCTCTCTATTTGATATCTCGACTTGACCACTCATCTGAGGATGGTAGGCTGTAGCAACACGATGAGTGACTCCGTATTTTCTCAAGACCGCATCAAGGAATTTGTTGTCGAAGTGAACCACCATCACTGATAATAGCACGTGGAGTCCCAAAACGCGTGTAAATGTATTTTTTTATAAATTTGATTACGACATTTGAACCATTCGTTGGTAGTGCCAACGCTTCAACCCACTTTGAGACGTAGTCCACGGCTACCAAAATATAGAGATTCTTATTGGATGGAGGAAATGGACCCATGAAGTCGATCCCCCACACGTCGAACAATTCAACCTCAAGTATGGTGTTCAGCGGCATTTCGTGTCGTCTTGAGATATTTCCTGTCCATTGACACCGATCACATGTGGACACAATGGAGTGAGCATCCTTGAATAATGACGGCCAATAGAACCCCGATTGTAAGACCTTTGCCGCTGTTCTATTTCCACTAAAATGTCCACCGTAGGGTGATGCATGACAATGGTTCAGCACACTGTGGATTTCCTCATCCGGAATACATCTGCGAATGATTTGATCGGGACATCTTTTGAATATAAAAGGATCGTCCCACAAATAATACTTAGCGTCTGAGATTAGCTTCTTCTTTTGATGGCGTGAGAGGTCGTTTGGAATTGTTTTGCTTGCCAAGTAGTTCACTAGATCAGCATACCAAGGCGCATGTTGCGAACCCAACTTGTAAAGCTGCTCGTCGGGAAAGGTTTCCATGATTTGCGGATGACTTTCTCCTCGCTCGAGGGGACCCTCTAACCGTGAAAGGTGATCGGCTATAATATTCTCAGTCCCCTTTTTATCCTGAATTTCCAAGTTGAATTCTTGAAGGAGAAGCACCCACCTAATCAACCTTGGTTTAGCATCCTTCTTTTCCAAAAGGTATTTTATTGCTGAATGGTCGGTCCACACTATCACTTTCGTCCCTAGTAGATACGCCCGGAATTTATCAAATGCAAAGATTACCGCCAACAATTCCTTTTCCGTTGTGGCATAATTTCTTTGGGCGTCGTCGAGTGTTCGGCTCGCATAATACACGACGTGGAACACTTTCCCTCGTCTTTGTCCCAAAACAGCCCCAATGGCAAAATCACTCGCATCACACATTAATTGACGGAAGGTCGATCTGAGCGACTATCACCGGTGCCGTGCTTAGAGCTTTCTTCAATAAATCGAAACTTTCTTTACACGACTCGTCAAAATTAAACGGAACATCCTTCATGAGTAGATTGCACAACGGCTTCGTGATCATCGAAAAATCCTTAATAAATCGGCGATAGAAACCGGCATGTCCCAAAAAGCTTCTAATCCCTTTAACCGAAGTAGGTGGAGGCATCTTCTCGATTGTTTCAATTTTCGTCCGGTCCACTTCAATTCCATGTGAGGATATTCGATGGCCAAGTACTATGCCCTCCTGAACCATAAAGTGACACTTCTCCCAGTTCAAGACCAAATTTGGCACTTCGCATCTTTTGAGGACTTTCTGCAAATTTTGCAAATAAATGTCAAATGAATTACCGAAAACAGAAAAATCATCCATAAAAATCTCAATGCAATGCTCTACCATGTCAGAAAAAATAGCCATCATACACCGTTGAAAAGTAGCCGGCGCATTACATAATCCAAAAGGCATGCGCCTATAAGCGAAAATGCCGTATGGACATGTAAACGTCTTTTTCTCTTGGTCTTCTGGGGATATATAAATCTGATTATACCCAGAATAACCATCAAGAAAGCAATAAAAATCGTGTCCGGCTAATCTATCTAAAATTTAGTCAATAAAAGGTAAGGGGAAATGGTCTTTTCTAGTGGCTTCATTTAACTTCCTATAATCTATGCACATACGCCACCCCATGACAATCCTAGTGGGAATTAATTCATTATTATCATTTTGAATAACCGTTATCCCACCCTTCTTTGACACAACTTGGACCGGACTTACCCACTTGCTATCAGAAATCGGAAAGATCATACCTGCGTCGAGGAGTTTTAAAACGTCGACTTTTACCACCTCCTTCATGTTTGGATTCAAACGGCGTTGATGCTTCACGGATGGTTTGTAGTCTTCCTCCATCAAAATCTTGTGCATGCAAATGGATGGGCTGATCCACTTAATATCCGCAATAGACCATCCAAGAGCAGATTTGTATTCCCTCAAAACTCTCAATAATTTCGCTTCTTGATCCCCCGCTAAAGTGGCCGAAAGAATAACTGGCAGGGAATCGTCGGGTCCCAAAAATGCATATTTTAAATGAGACGGCAGCTTCTTGAGTTCCAACTTTGGAGGTTTCTCGATTGAAGGGACGGGTCGAGTTAGTGAATTTTTGAGTTCCTCATACGGTTGACGAATGAAAATTGGCGGGGAAGCATCCATGTGTCGAACGTAGGCTGCATGCTCTGAATTTAATTCGGAAGCAAACCCCATCAAAACGGACTCCAATGGATCGGGTGGATAATTCTCTCGAAAGGCTCTACTTACACACGGGTCAATGACGTCAACTTGGAAACAATTTTCAGCATCACTCGGATATTTTAAGGATTGAAAAATATTGAACACTACTTGCTCCTCTTGAACTTGTAGAGTAAGCTTCCCTTTTTCCACATCGATCAAAGTTCGGCCGGTTGCCAAAAATGGTCTTCCCAAGATAATTGGGATGTCCTGGTCCTCCTCCATGTCAAGCACAATGAAATCAGCCGGAAAGATGAAGTTATCGACTTTGACTAAGACGTCCTCTATCACTCCCCTCGGATATTTGATGGATCTATCGGCCAATTGTAAGGAGACCGTCGCTGGCTTGGCTTCCCCAATATCCAGCTTTTTAAAAATAGAAAGGGGCATAAGGTTTATGCTGGCTCCGAGATCGCATAGGGCTCTTTCAAAAGACGAATTCCTAATGATGCAAGGAATGGTAAAACTTCCCGGATCTCTCAATTTAGGTGGGAGCTTCTTTTGTGAATAGTGTTGCACTCCTCCGTCAATGCGACTGTCTCATACTCCTCTAGCTTTCTTTTGTTTGACAAGACTTCTTTCATGAATTTTACGTAACTCGGCATTTGCTCCAACGCGTCGGCAAATGGAATGTTTATGTGCAGTTTCTTGAAGACGTCGAGGAACTTGGAAAATTGCTTATCTAATTTTTGCTTTTGCAAACGCTGTGGGAATGGAATTTGAGGGGTGGGCTGAGTAGGCGACACTGCCTTTGGCTTAGGCGCCTCGTCCTTTTATTTCTCACTTTGCTCGATTTTGTCCTTGTCATTGATAGGTTGCACTTTCAACTCCTTTCCACTTCGTAGTTCGATTGCTTGCACGTTTTCCTTGGGATTTAATTCGGTTGCGCTGGGTAATGCACCTTGAGGTCGATAGGATAATAGATTTGCAATCTGCCCCATCTGTGCTTCCAAGTTTCGGATGGAGGCGGAATGATTTTGAAGGGTGGTCTCCGTGCGGGTCATGAATTGGCTCGTGTTAGCCGCCAATTGAGCAAGAGCATCTTCCAAGGATACCTTTTGTGATTGAGGGGGCTGCTGTGGGGGCTGTGTGAATTGATCTTGTGGAGGTTTTGAAGGTTGCCCGTTCTTCCATGAAAAGTTTTGCTGATTTCGCCATCCTTGATTAAGAGTGTTGGAGTACGGGTTGTTCTGCCAATTCCCATTCCCCAGGAACTGGGCTCGCTCCATCGGGTGTTGCTCAAAAGGGTTTTCGACTTGGCACTCTACGCTAGGATGCGATCCGTTACACCAATTACATGTTTCAATGGTAATGGGGGAAGAAGCATGTGAAAAGTCTTGAAGTTGTTGCGTCAATGCGACGACTTGAGCCGAAAGTGTAGAGATTGGATCGTTGTCGGAAACTCCCATAACTCGCTTCGGGATTACTCGTTCTGAAGGCCATTGATAAGCGTTTGCAGCCATAGCTTCCAATAAAAAGTGTACCTCGGCCATGGTTTTTCTCATTAATGCTCCTCCAGCGGCTGCATCCACAAGAGTGCATGTAGAATCACTCAATCCGTTGTAAAATGTTTGAGTGGGCATTTCCGTAACAAATCTTTGTACCGCTCCCAAGCTTCGTGAAGTGACTCCATATCAAATTGACCAAAAGTAGTAATTTCATTTCGTAACCTCGCTGTCTTCGAAGGTGGGAAGAATTTAGCAAGGAAGGCTTGCGCTAATTCCGCCCATGTAGTGATCGAGCCCGGCGGTAAAGAATTTAACCAAAATTTGGCCTTGTCCCTCAAAGAGAAAGGGAAAATCCGTAGACGGATAGCATCATTGGTGACACCATTGTTCTTGAAGGTGTCACAAATCTCGAGAAACGACGCAATGTGTGCGTTGGGGTCATCGTTCGACAATCCACAGAACTGGCTCGCTTGCACCATCGGAATAATTGCAGGCTTGATTTCGAAATTGTTCGCCTGGATGGTGGGATGCCGAATCCCCGAAAAGTTCGCGTTGATTTGCGGCATAGCATAATCGCGGAGTGCTAATGCCGGTTGAGCCTGCTGCACAAGATTATCTCCTCCGTGATTTTCGATATTATCGGCCATAGTGGCTTTCGCTGGTAACTCTCGTTTCTCCTTTCTGTTTCTCCAAAGAGTGCGCTCGAGTTCGGTATCCAAAGGTAGTAGGCCTTCGTTACCGAATTTTCTCATGCACTAACCGGAAACTCCTGAAAGGAAAAAAAAATAAATAAATAAAATTACACAAAAACAATAAAAATGTTCAAACTAAGACTAGAAATACTAAAATCGATATTAGTAAAAAATCAGTCCCCGGCAACGGCGCCAAAAACTTGTTGCAATATTTCGTTAAACGCAAGTGCACGTTATCGTAGACAAGTAATAAAGTGATGAGTGAGTATCGTTCCCACGAGGACTGAATCACTAAGTACTGATTTATATGTATTCTAATTTTATTTGAACAGTCGAAATTTGGGTTATAATTAATGACTAAAGAAAATCAATAATAAACAGAAAAACGATCGTTTGAAGAAAGAAAATCAAATAATGAAAAAGTCTAGGATTGTGAATCCACCTCGGTTTATCCGAATTTACTCTCGATTATCTGAAGTTAATGATTTCCCCAATTTATTGAAGGCGAAGATTGCTAAAATACTCTACCGCCTCTCCCGAGGTTAATAGATTTTTCTAAAGGCGAATAACGTACTCTATCCCTAGGTGAATTAATTCGACAATAGGCAAAAAGTACAAAATCCTCAAAAGGCCACGTAGTTCCTATGAGTATATTCCTATCTCACAAGATAAAACGGTTCTCACCAATAGTTCCTCACCAACTCTCCTCTCCCGATTCGAGTTGCGTAATTAAAACAATCCAATTATTGGCCAGACAATTGAAAGCATTAAAATCGATTAGGAAAACTCAACAGAAAAAAGGGAATTATATAGATAATCAAAAGCAAATACGTCAAAACTTTGGTTTCATCAAAATCCTAGAACATGGTTTTAGCCTGACATGCTAAAAGATGAAAATACAGAATTAATGAATGAAAGCATTGAAATCAAACGCAGATGAAGACTCGGATTCCTCCGTTCTTCGAGCTTCCGCCCTCTGCTCTTGGTGTCTCCTGCTCTTGTCTTCGATTCCTCTCTTCCGCGATCCTCCCTTGATTCCAAGATCATCTCCTTATGACCTTAAACCCTTATTTATAATCCTCTTTTGCCTCAAAAATGCGTCCGTGTAATTAGGTCGAGAACAGGCTCCAAAACGGCCCAAGCCCGCGCGGAGCACACCAAAACCGCCCCGTGGGCCGCGGCTCACTTAATCTGTGCCACAGCTCACGGTGCTCAAATTAAAACCTGGGCGCTATTTTTTTCTTCTGGGCCGCGGCTCACTATACTTGTGCCGCGGCTCAGAGTACAGTTTATTCGGGGCTCGCTGGTCACCTGCGTGTGCCGCGGCCCGCTTGCCTTGTGCCGCGGCCCCAGGGCAAAAATCGCCGTTTTCTCCCGTTTTTTATCGTTTCGGCTTCCGGACTCCAATTTCCTGCAAAACATATAATAATAGTTCATTAGAAGCTCATTTATGCAGATTTAATCACAAAAAGAATACAAAATAATGATAAATAAGCATATAAAAATACGCCTAAAAACCATGTAGTTCAAGGAGGGAGATCGTTTTCTTCCACTTCCGAGACCTAGAACCATTTATTTCCGACAAGAAATCGAGGTGGGTAAAATTATTTCTTTCTTTTCTCTTATTAAAAATTTATAAAAGTTAAATATATGGTGCATGCAAGTATTAAAACCTTGATTAACTATACTTGATTGACATTCATTACCATGCATGTAATGGTCTTGATATTTGTTGAATTTTTGTTTGTAATATTTTAATTATATGTACAAATTATTTTATTGATGGAAATATTGGTTGAGTATGACAAATATTATCTTTAGGGATTAAAATACCAGAAATATATGATTATATATTGGACTATGGTAAGAGGATAATTAGTCACCGGAAGATTTGATAATTCGAACCTAAGTTCGAAGGATAAACTAAAATAGTTTAAATAAGATAAATTTGAGGTAAAATTGTTAAGATCCATAATTCTGGTCTTATGTCTTAAAATTAAGTCTTAAAATATAAAAAATAAGTTCTCTATAAAATTTCACCTAAATCGGAATTTACTAAAATAGAAAATTGGGGCAAAAATGTTAATTTCAAGAATTCAGGGCCAAAACTGTAATTTACAGAAATTTACTACTTCAAAATTAAAATTTCCAGAAAAGTTGAACTCTCTGTACTCATAATAACATAAAGAGCCTACCCCGAAAATTTGAGGTCATGTCGACAAGAAACGAAAAATATATGACCCGAATACTAAAATGTCAATTAAGACAAAACAAAGGGGTGAAATCATAAATTATAAAAGAATAAAAATTAAAACTGAACGTAATCTAAAATTATAAGTCGTAAGGTCCAAATCGCAACTGGATTCATAATTTTCGGAGTTTAAATGAATCCAAACGAATTAATCAAAATTATAAGATAAAACTAAATAAAAATAATAATAATAATAATACTATAATTTCGAAAGGGCAGAATTGTAATTGATGAGAGGAAAAACCTCCATGCAACTTATGATCTCAGAACCTTATATTATAACGGACTTTTCGCAATAAATTTCGTAATTTTCGGACTTATAATCAATCCGTACCGAATTATCCAAATTTATAAAATTTAGTAAAAATAATGATAGTATTTAAAAGACGAAAGGGCAGAACTGTAATTTCTGAAAGGTAAAACTTTCATGCAACTTCTGACCTTCAATCCTCATGTCATAACGGACTTTTCGCAATAAAGTTCGTAATTTTCGGACGTATAATCAATCCTTACCGAACTATTCAAATTTATGAATTCATTATAAGATTATGCTAAGACTCGCACAATAGCAATTTAATCATCAACCAATTGAACTGATTACTCTAGCTTATCCTATTCCATATACTATCAAATAATCATATTGATATCATACAAGATGCATAACCACTGTTAATCACGACAATAATTGTTATTCAATTGAAATCGGGAGTAAGTGCTGTACGGAGCTAAGTGCTAAGACCTTCGGGCGGAAGCCACCGCTAGAGTCCGTACGAGTACCTCTAGAGTCCCTTTTTCTATTATATGCATGAGGGGCGGTTAGTCTAAGTCATGAATCGAGCAGTGTGGCAGCGGTTCTAGGCAAAGCTACCGTCGTATCCTATTCCCTTGAAGTCGAAGGACGGAGTGATCCTAAGGTGACTGGGTCGTAGAATTTGGGTATAGTCGTGATTATGATATGATCCGGGCATAGACCCAAGCTAAGGACATATCGAGCCCAGATAAGAGATAAGGCAGCACGTCACCAAGCGTGAGAGCGATAAAGATCAAAGGCCAATGTTATAGTGACGGTCCGACAAACGCCCAAGGCTACGGTTATCAAACCAAAGGTCGTGGAAATAGTCAAAGGCCATACACTGATAACGGTCTAAGACGTTATAAGGAGGCTAAGGGATTAGTCATGTAGACGACCTCCCAAAGCTAAATACTCAATTGGGCGCTCGACGCCGTGCATTATTCATACTCAACCGCAATCTACGGAGATTGACTATACATTCATGTCATAATTCATAATATTCTTCTTTAAAACTTGCACCAATTTTTAAACAATACTATTTTTCAAGAGTGGGAGAAACATAATGTTTATTAAATAATAAACTCATTAAATACCCAAACCCAACTCACTGAGAATCCATTATTCTGACCCCATTTTGAATTGTTTTCTAAAACCCACTAGCTGAAAAGAAGTAAGAAGAAGAAGAGACAGATGCTGACGACCACTGAAAACTGTCCTCAAAGTATTACCAAGACGTAGGAATTAGGATGCTGCTTTAACGCTTCTTTTTATTCCTGTGTCATAATGTATTTTGGTTTCCGATTTACTCTTTTGCACTTGATGTAATAATTCCGCCGTACTCTTGAATATTTCTTTTCTATGTAATAACCAGTCTTAGTTCACCGGGCTGAGATCTGGCATATATATGCTTTACTAGAATGTATTAACACAAACATTATTTATTACGTTAATTGTCGCGTTCTCGTCCAACCCCGGTGTGGGGGCGTGACAGATGTGGTATCAGAGCTCGCTTTGTAAGAAGGACACTTACAACAAGCTTTTCCAGGATAAGATTCTTCGGACTTAGATGGGAATTCCACCTAGGACGAAATGAACCATAGGATTGAGAGCTAATGTAGATTTCTCGAGTCAATTCTCATTAAGATCTCTTTTGACTTGTCACTATTCACTTGGGATATGCGTAGTCATATTCAAATTCCCTAACTCATCAGCTAAGATACTTGATTAAGTATTCATGGCATTTCCCGATTGAATCTATTCCTCTATTGAACTCTTGAAATGGACATAGCTTATTTCACTTATCAGATCCTCTGAACTACACTAAACCTCATTACCTTTCAAAATGGGGTATTATTATTTCTTGGTCGTTGAAGTCGTATAAGCATATTTGTTGAGTCATTAAGATCATAACCTTGATGATAATTCATGCTTAATAAAGTTTTGTTATTGGATATTTCAATCCATTTTCTATTCATTCAGAGTAAGCATCGCCAATTGGCATTGTCTAAATTAATTAAGTCGCTATACTATTCATTTGGAATAGTGATGACTAATTTCAACTTATTACAAGTTCCATGTTGCTACGTACATTCTAGTCAATCTAGCAACGTTATTCGTTTGGAAGGCGTAATGCTAATAGCAAGGGATTATTCAAAATATTCGACCCATCCGAATAGGGCGAAATCCAAACCTTACAAAAACTCATAGTTTGATTTGAATTATTAAGACATATTTCCTTAATAATTATCTGTGTATTTCTATCTTATGGGCTGTCTCTTTGAGATGTTACCTACTATCGATAGTTGGTAAGGAAAACCTACTTTTCCTTATCGAATGTTGTATTTTTTCATGAAACGACATTGCGAATGTAAAAATAATGTTGAATAATGATAACATTTCTTGATACTCAACAATCAAATGCAAGCATCTTAATTAACACTCACTTCAATAATCACTACCTGTAAGCTTAGAAGTATCCACACCTATGGGTGCGAGCCGAGAAACGGATTTAGTATATAGAGATTGTGAAGTGATCGTTAAAGGTCACTATTTCCTGCCGACCTAATCCTTCTCCCTATACTTGAGTATGACCTCATACTTGGGATGGATTGGCTATCTAAACACTTTGCACAACTCGACTGCCATTCTAAAATAGTTCAATTCTATAAACCCGATCACCCAGTAGTTGAACTACATGGGGATGCTAGAATTAATTCGGCCCTAATAATATCAGCCACGAAGGCGAGGAGGGCCATCTCGAAGGGAGCAATGGGATATTTGGCTTTTGTCATTAACAAACCCAAGAGTAAAATGGAGATTGAAGCTACACCAGTAGTATCAAAATACCATGATATTTTCTCCGCGGAACTTACTTCCCTACCTCCAGATAGGGAAATTTAATTCAGCATTGATATCTTGCCAGGAAAGGCACCTGTGGCTAGAACGCCATATCGAATGGCCCCACTGGAACTGCAAGAACTGAAGGTTTAGTAGCAGAAGTTGCTAGAGGTTGGATTTATCCGACCAAGCGTGTCTCCTTGGGGAGCACCAGTGTATTCGTAAAAAAAGAAAGATGGCACACTAAGATTGTGCATCGATTATCGAGAACTTAACAGTATTATCGTTAAGAACAAGTATCCACTTCCCAGGATCGACGAATTATTCGACCAACTACAAGGAGCAATGGTTTACTCAAAGTTCGATCTTCAACAGGGATATTACCAATTTAGGATCAAAGAGAATGACATACCGAAGACTGCCTTTCAAACTAGGTATGGTCATTATGAATTCGTGGTAATGCCTTTTGGATTGACCAGCGCGCCGGATGCATTTATGGATTTAATCCACCGCATATTCCAACCATATTTGGATCAATTTGTAGTGATATTTATTAATGACATACTCGTATATTCCAAGTCGGATCAGGATCACGAAACTCACCTAAGATTGGTGCTAGAAACGCTAAGGAGTCATAAGTTGTATGCCAAATTCAGTAAGTGTGAATTCTGGTTAAGAGAAGTAGCATTTTTGGGACACGTAATATCTGGAGATGGAGTCGCAGTAGATCCATCAAAGGTGGAAACTATTTTGGACTGGAAGAGGCCACAAACAGTTACAGAGATACGGTGCTTTCTTGGACTTGCGGGTTACTACCGCATATTCATTAAAGATTTTTCCAAAATCACAGGACCACTCACAAGACTGACGCAGAAGCACATCAAATTTGAGTGTAACGATAAGTGTAAGTTGATCTTCCAAGAACTCAAGAGAAAACTCACCACCGCACCAGTACTAACACTTCCCGAAGGAAGTGAAGGATTTGTGGTATACAGCAATGCATCCAAGGAAGGATTAAGAGCTGTGCAGATGCAAAACGGCAAGGTTGTGGCTTATGCATCACGAAAGCTGAAAATCCATGAGATGAATTATCCGACCCATGACCTTGAACTAGCAGCAATAGTGTTTGCTTTGAAAAAATGGATACACTACCTCTATGGAGCTACATTCACCATCTTTACCGACCACAAGTCTCAAATATTTGTTCTCTCAGAAGGAGTTGAATCTAAGACAGAGATGGTGGATAGAACTTCTTGAGGATTATAACCTCACCATTCAGCATCATCCGGGCAAGGCCAATGTCGTATCAGACGCCTTAAGTAGGAAAGCGAGTGTGGCTAGACTCATGATAAGAGAATGGGATGCCCTAAGAGAAATAACCCAATGGAACCCAAGACAGTCTATGACACACGTTGTGTGCGATAATTTGTCAATGACCCTGGACTTACTAAAGGAAATCTAAGAAGCACAGAAACAAGACGGGAAATTGTGTAAACTTAAGAAAAGGGTTGCACAAGGTGAGAAATCTGAGTTTAGCATGTCGGAAGATGGAACACTAAAATTCAAACACCGTATATGTGTTCCCGATAATGACGAACTCAAGAAGAAAATTTTGGCAGAAGCTCAATGCTCTCGGTATATAATTTATCCAGGTGGTAATAAGATGTATAAGGATCTAAAGAAACACTACTGATGGGTGAATATGAAGAACCAAGTTGCAGAATTCGTAGCAAGGTGTTTAACCTGTCAAAGAGTGAAGGCTGAACACCAGAGACCATCAGGATTGCTACAACCACTCAAGATTCCTGAATGGAAATGGGAACTAATCACGATGGACTTCGTGATGGATCTACCAACAACCAGTAGAGGATATAACACAATCTGGATAGTCGTGGATAGACTTACAAAGTCAGCTCACTTCCTACCCGTAAGAAAGAATGATAGTCTGCAGAAGCTAGCAAGGACGTATATCCGAGAAATCGTTAGATTACATGGAGTACCTGTAGACATTGTGTCAGACCGTGACCCTAGATTTGTCTCCAGATTCTGGAAAAGCCTTCATAAAGAACTTGGGACGACATTAAGTTTTAGTACTATAGCACACCCTCAGACGGACGGACAATCCGAGCGAACGATACAAGTCCCTGAGGACATGTTACGGGCATGTGCACTGGATTTTCAGAAGAGTTGGAGTCACCACCTACCCTTACCTGAGTTTGCCTACAACAACAGCAACCAGGCAACTATCGGAATGGCTCCATATGAAGCATTATATGGAAGTAAGTGCCGATCACCAATACATTGGGAGATTGACGACCGAGAAGAAGACGCCACGTGGGAAGCAGAGGATGATATGAAGAAGACTTTTCCAGAACTATTCAGATAGGAATTTGGGGACCAAATTCTCCCAAGATGGGGAGGATGTGAGACCCAATTATTTTGTATGTAGATTAGATTATTAATTTTTAATAAATAAAATAAAGTTTACAATATTTCATTATCGAATAAAATTAGTTCTTACCTTATGCATAGTCACATTAGCTAAATAAATTCTATAAGTTCAATAATCTAATTATTTTTATTACTTCAATTTAATAAATAAAAATAATAATATCATATAAGTTTAATTAACTTAAATTTTTAATAAATTTTAATTTATTAGCTAAATGAGCTATTTAATCTAATAGTATAGCTTAATTAGAGGGCTTATTATTAAAATTTGAACTTAGATGCATTATGGGCTTATGACCACTTAAATAATAAACCACCTATCACCTAAAATACTACACCTAGCCCAAAACACTCATGACCCAACCCAACTTAAGCTTACTACCTAATACTTAATAAAAACCAAACCAAACCAAACATACCCAGTATATCCCGCTCAGAGCAGGGTCTGGGGGGGTAAGATGTACGCAGACCATGCCCCTACTTATTACGGTAGGGAGGCTGTTTCCGTGAAGACCCCCGGCTTAGTGCACAACAGAATCTTGTGTGATAAATACAAAGGAAAACATATGTTTCGAAAAAGCTCGAGACCATACCTGAGCCCATGGCTTGATTCACATGGGACTTACCTAAGCGAAATTTGGCTACTTCACTCCCGATGAACGCTACTCTAACAACAGAGAGGTTGGCTCTGCGCACAACTCCCTATCAAAAATACACCACACGCAAAGGCAATAGGATAAAATATACACTAAAAGTAACAATACAATGCTCTAGGTCAAAGCTAACCGAGACAACCCAACCCTGAGGCTCTCAACTACAGCACCGCTCCCTACAAAAGAATCCACAACTCTGATCTGGCGCCTCCAAGCGCACCTATCAACAGTCATGGTCTCGGAAAGGTTTAAGGCCTTCAAATCTAATCTCAGTTGCTCCTCCCACGTCCTCCTCGGTCTGCCTCTCCTCCTCTCCCCGACAACCATTAAACTCTCGACCCTCCTCACCGGAGCAGATGCCTGCCTCCTGCGGACGTGGCCAAACCATCTCAATCTCCCTTCCCTAACTTTCGCTGAAATGGGCGCCACTTCCAGCGCGTTCCTGAAAACCCCATTCGCAATTCTATCTAACATTGTGCGACCACACGACCAACGTAACATTCTCATTTCAGCCACTTCCAATTTACTCTCAAGCGACTTCTTCATCGCCCAACATTCGGAGCCATACAACATTGCAGGTCGGATTGCCGCTCTATAGAATTTACCCTTCAACTTTAGAGGGACCTTCTTGTCGCACATGACCCCTGTCGCTGCTCTCCACCTTAGCCACCCCGCCTTGATGCGATGCGTGACATCATCTTCACACTCACCTTCCTTCTGAATGATCGGACCCAAATACTTGAACTTATCCGTACGGGGTACGATCTGATCCGCAATCATTATGTCAACATCTTCCTCGTTGGCCTCACCACTAAAGTTACACCAGAGATACTCGGTCTTAGACCGGCTCACACGCAGGCCCTGGGATTCTAACTTAGCCCTCCAAAGCTCCAACTTCGAGTTCACCTCCCTCCTCGACTCCGCCACTAACACAATGTCGTCAGCAAAAAGCATGCACCACGGGATGCCATCTTGAATCCCTCGCGAAATGACGTCAAGGATTAGAGCGAAGAGAAGAGGACTTAGCGCCGACCCCTGGTGTAGCCCTATCTCAACCGGAAAATACTGGGTGTCACCAACTGGGGTCCTAACGCACGTCCTAGCTTGGGAGTACATGTCTTGGATCGCCCTAACGAACGGCAACGACACCCTCCTCTCTACTAGGCTCATCCAAATAACATTGCGCGGGATGCTATCATAAGCCTTCTCTAGATCTATGAACACCATATGGAGGTCCTTACGCCGCTCTCTAAACTTCTCCATAAGGCGTCTGACGAGATGAATGGCCTCAGTTGTGGATCTCCCCGGCATGAAGCCAAATTGGTTCTCTGAGATCTCCACTTCTCTTCTAACCCTGCATTCCACCACTCTTTCCCAAAGTTTCATAGTATGACTGAGGAGTTTAATACCCCTATAGTTACTACAACTCTAAGCATCGCCTTTGTTCTTGAAAAAAGGCACGACAATACTATGCCTCCACTCTGTCGGCATCTTAGAGCCTTTGAGGAGGATGTTGAACAGCTCTGCTAGCCACTGAACTCCGACTTCCCCCAGACAAAGCCACACCTCAATAGGGATCTGATCCGGGCCCACAGCCTTAGCTCTACCCATTTTCATTAGGGCACCCTTTACTTCCTCCTTGTTGATGCTCTCACAGGAACTAAGCGAACGAGCAGAAGATAGACTAACTCCTTGCACCACCAAGTCGCTACCTCTAGCCTCATTGAAAAGTTCGAAAAAATACCTATTCCACCGCTCCTTAATAGCCACATCGTTCACTAACACTTACCCAAATCATCCTTGATAAACTTAACGGGACCCAGGTCGCGCCGCCCTCTTTCCCTAGCTTTTGCTAGTTTAAAAATAGCATTCGCTCCTTCTTTGGTGTCTAGGCGCTTGTACATCCCCTCGTAAGCCTCACATTTAGCCTTAGCCACTGCCTTCTTAGCCTCTCTTTTCGCCACCTTGTACGCTACAAACTTCAAGATTCTCTCCTCCCCATCACTAACCGACAAAAGCTCCTTAAATAGCGCTTGTTTAGCCTTAACCTTGTTTTGGACCTCCTCATTCCACCACCAAGCCTCCCTAGGTCCACTAGACCTGCCCGAAGAAACCCCTACCACCTTCTCGCCTCATGCGCAGTGGCAAACTCCAATAGTGCGGAACCTCCTGCAGAGGTGGAGTTTACAAGGACAAAGTATTTATACATGCAAGCCTTGATGACACCTCCACCTTAACACCTCACTTATAAATACTTTATCCTTGTAAACTCCTCCCATTTCACAACACACACAAAACAAATCTCTGCACTAGAGAGAGAGAGGCTGATCCAAGAAGAAGAAAGAAGGAGGAAGTGGAAAAATTCAACAAGAAATAGGTAATTTTCTTTCCTACTTTTTTTTTCTTCTATAAGTATAAAAAAAACCTTCCTAATCTAACTCTAATCTCAAAAACATGCAAACAAAATATGCATCATGGATGCATGGATATTTGAATCGGACGAACCATGTAGTTCAAGGAGGGAGATCATTTTCTTCCACTTCCGAGACCTAGAACCATTTATTTCCCACAAGAAATCGAGGTGGGTAAAATTATTTCTTTCTTTTCTCTTATTCAAAATTTATACAAGTTAAATATATGGTACATGCAAGTATTAAAACCTTGGTTATCTATACTTGATTGACATTCATTACCATGCATGTAATGGTCTTGATATTTGTTGAATTTTTGTTTGTAATATTTTAATTATATGTGCAAATTAATTTATTGATGGAAATATTGGTTGAGTATGACAAATATGATCTTTAGGGATTAAAATCCCAAAAATATATGATTATATATTGGACTATGGTAAGAGGATAATTAGTCACCGGAAGATTTGATAATTCGAACCTAAGTTCGAAGGATAAACTAAAATAGTTTAAATAAGATAAATTTGAGGTAAAATTGTTAAGATCCATAATTCTGGTCTTATGTCTTAAAATTAAGTCTTAAAATATAAAAAATAAGTTCTCTATAAAATTTCACCTAAATCGGAATTTACTAAAATAGAAAATTGGGGCAAAAATGTTAATTTCAAGAATTCAGGGCCAAAACTGTAATTTACAGAAACTTACTGTTTCGAAAATAAAATTTCCAGAAAAGTTGAACTCTCTGTACTCATAATAACATAAAGAGCCTACCTCGAAAATTTGAGGTCATGTCGACAAGAAACGAAAAATATATGACCCGAATACTAAAATGTCAATTAAGACAAAACAAAGGGGTGAAATCATAAATTATAAAAGAATAAAAATTAAAAGTGAACGTAATCTAAAATTATAAGTCGTAAGGTCCAAATCGCAACTGGATTCATAATTTTCGGAGTTTAAATGAATCCAAACGAATTAATCAAAATTATAAGATAAAACTAAATAAAAATAATAATAATAATAATACTATAATTTCGAAAGGGCAGAATTGTAATTTATGAGAGGAAAACCCTCCATGCAACTTATGATCTCAGAACCTTATATTATAACGGACTTTTCGCAATAAATTTCGTAATTTTCGGACTTATAATCAATCCGTACCGAATTATCCAAATTTATAAAATTTAGTAAAAATAATGATAGTACTTAAAACACGAAAGGGCAGAACTGTAATTTCCGAACGGTAAAACTTTCATGCAACTTCTGACATTCAATCCTCACATCATAACGGACTTTTCGCAATAAAGTTCGTAATTTTCGGACTTATAATCAATCCGTACCGAATTATCCAAATTTATAGAATTTAGTAAAAATAATGATAGTACTTAAAAGACGAAAGGGCAGAACTGTAATTTCCGAAAGGTAAAACTTTCATGCAACTTCTGACCTTCAATCCTCACATCATAACGGACTTTTCGCAATAAAGTTCGTAATTTTCGGACTTATAATCAATCCGTACCGAATTATCCAAATTTATAAAATTTAGTAAAAATAATGATAGTATTTAAAAGACGAAAGGGCAGAACTGTAATTTCTGAAAGGTAAAACTTTCATGCAACTTCTGACCTTCAATCCTCATATCATAACGGACTTTTCGCAATAAAGTTCGTAATTTTCGGACGTATAATCAATCCATACCGAACTATTCAAATTTATGAATTTATTATAAGATTATGGTAAGACTCGCACAATAGCAATTTAATCATCAACCGGTTGAACTAATTCCTCTAGCTTATCCTATTCCATATACTATCAAATAATCATATTGATATCATACAAGATGCATAACCACTGTTAATCACGACAATAATTGTTATTCAATTAAAATCGGGAGTAAGTGCTGTACGGAGCTAAGTGCTAAGACCTTCGGGCGGAAGCCACCACTAGAGTCCGTATGAGTACCTCTAGAGTCCCTATTTCTATTATATGCATGAGGGGCGGTTAGTCTAAGTCATGAATCGAGCAGCGTGGCTGCGGTTCTAGGCAAAGCTACCGTCGTATCCTATTCCCTTGAAGCCGAAGGACGGAGTGATCCTAAGGTGACTGGGTCGTAGAATTTGGGTATAGTCGCGATTATGATATGATACAAGCATAGACCCAATCTAAGGACATATCGAGCCCAGATAAGAGATAAGGCAGCACGTCACCAAGTGTGAGAGCGATAAAGCTCAAAGACCAATGTTATAGTGACGGTCCGACAAACGCCCAAGGCTACGGTTATCAAACCAAAGGTCGTGGCGATAGTCAAAGGCCATACACTGATAACGGTGTAAGACGTTATAAGGAGGCTAAGGGATTAGTCATGTAGACGACCTCCCAAAGCTAAATACTCAATTGGGCGCTCGACGCCGTGCATTATTCATACTCAACCGCAATCTACGGAGATTGACTATACATTCATGTCATAATTCGTAATATTCTTCTTTAAAACTTGCACCAATTTTTAAACAACACTATTTTTCAAGAGTGGGAGAAACATAATGTTTATTAAATAATAAACTCATTAAATACTCAAACCCAACTCACTGAGAATCCATTATTCTCACCCCATTTTGAGTTGTTTTCTAAAACCCCACTAGATGAAGAGAAGTAAGAAGAAGAAGAGACAGATGCTGACGACCACTGAAGACTGTCCTCAAAGTATTACCAAGATGTAAGAATTAGGATGCTGCTTTAACGCTTCTTTTTATTCCCGTGTCATAATGTATTTTGGTTTCCGATGTACTCTTTTGCACTTGATGTAATAATTCCGCTGTACTCTTGAATATTTCTTTTCTATGTAATAACCAGTCTTAGTTCACCGGGCTGAGATCTGGCATATGTATGCTTTATTAGAATGTATTATCACAAACATTATTTATTACGTTAACTGTCGCGTTCTCGTCCAACCCCGGTGTGGGGGCGTGACACAATACCCTTCGAAAATTATGCCAAATGTTATTGTTGCTCGTTAATGGCCGGTTTAAGGCATTGAGACTCTTGTTGTTATTGTTGTTGTCGATAGCCGATTCGCGGTATCGATGTATCGATTGTTATTATTGATATTGATGTTCGATTAAGACATCAATATGAATGTTGCTATTGATATTGGTGTTTTGCCATTGATGTTGTGTCGGCCGATTGAAGTCATTGACGTATTCGATTATCATCTTTGTTGTCGGTAACCGATTAAAGGTGCCGAGACATCCGTTGTGTCATTGTTGTCGATTGGCCGTTCTAAGGCAATCGAGGTATTGGATTGTGATTGTTGAGGACACTTCCCATCCGTGGTATTGTTGTTATCAATTAGCTGTTGTAAGGAAATCGAGGTATTGAATTGGGACTGTTGAGCATAGTTCCCATTCGATGAGTCGTTGTTATCGATTGGTCGTTCTAAGACAATCGAAGTAATGAATTAAGACTTTCGAGGATAGTTCCCATCCGTTGAGTCATTATCGATTGGTTTTTCTAAGACATTCGGGGTATTGAATTGGGACTGTCGAGGACGGTTTCCATCAGTTGTGTCGTTGTTATCCATTGGCCATTACAAGGAAATCGAAGTACTTAAATTGGGACTGCCGAGGGCGGTGCCCATCCATAAGTTATTATAGTCATGTTGGCCGTCTCAAGGCAATATACTATCATTCTTGTGAATTCTGTAATTTTTCTGACCGTTGCCGTTTATGAATAATTGTCTTTGGAGGCTAGTCTCGGCTAGTGCTCCATGGGTAAGTTTGGGGCTTGAACCTTCGCGGTTGGTTTCCCAACACCTACGGTTTAGTAGGTCACGGTCAGTGGGTGATCTCGTTATGGGTAAGTCTAGGGATTTAACTTATCGCAGTTGGTTTCCCAGCACCTGCAATTCAGCAGGTCACGGTCATTAGATGACCTCATTGTGATATAGCTTCGTGCTGTGTGGCTTCGGCCCCTCATTGTTATACATCTTCGTGTTGTGTGGCTTCGGCCCCTCATTGTGATACAGCTTCGTGCTGTGTGGCTTCGTCCCTCATTGTGATACAACTTCAAGCTGTTTGGCTTTCAGGGCATTGTATGGATTGACAGCTTCGGCTGAGTGGTTTTCAGGCTTTTATGATGATTTGCAGCTTCGGGCTATTTGGATTTCAGGCCATTGTGATGATTGGCAGCTTCGGCTGAGGGATTTCAGGATATTATGATGTTTTGCAGCTTCGGCTGAGGGCTTTTTGACCATGTGCGATGTGTTGGTGTTTATGTTGGAGCCTTCGGGCATCATTGTTGTATCTGTTTCAGCTTTGGTTTGGTTTACCTTCGGGTAACTTGTTGTTGTACCCTATATTGATGATTCGCCATTTGGAATTTGTATTCTGACCTGTTGAGCAGGGACTGGTTGTATACCATGGGCATAGTGTTTCACGAATGCTCGGTTCCACCTTGGTTTGTGAGCATCTCGTATTATCATTGTTGTACCATTTGTTTTGTCTTTGGATGCATATCATGTTGTACATGTATTTGATATTCATTATCTGGATGACTGACCCCGTGGGGGCGGGAACATGTTTTGATGTTTTAGGTGTTTGCGAGGAGAGAGTTGAGACACAGGGGCATGGCGATGGTGACGCGGCATTCGAGCGATATTAGTCCCGAGATGTTTTGGTGTTCATGTTGGTCAGTCCGTTTGGAGTGTTCCCCAGGTTGTCAGTCATTGTCATTATGTATTATCCGAGCAAGGCTCGTGGATGTCGTCGTATTTTTATTTTGGCCATGTAGGCACATTGTTGTCGTTGAAATTCCACATCGGAATATTGTGTTTGATATCATAGTAGGGACTGTGATTTACCTTTTGGTCAGTTGATATATTTAAGTCGTGTTCCCCTGGTGGAGTTCCTGATGTGGAGTCGTGACACTGTAATAACCCAATGTAATTTTGGAGGTGTTACAGATCCAGTGGGAGATATCGAGTCGAAGATTTTCTTGGGTTCAATTCAAAGAAGAAGACCATGATAATTAGATAATTTTATCATCCAAGTGTTTATTTTGGTGTTACTGTTTTGATGTATGGCATGTATGAATGTATGCGTGATGTGTTTCTTGCATATTAGGATGAGAAAATTAAAAACCTTAAGGATAAAATAACTAAGTGATTAAATTGATTTATTTTTTAAAAATAAAATCAAATTGGCCTACATAATTAATTTAAATTGTGAAGTAATTAGCATGCACGTTGATATTAGGGTCTTCCTCCATATCGGATGTGCAAATTATAGGTTCACTAACTTTAAATTTCATATGATAACAAAAGGTAAATATTACTTTTTATGACAGGACCTCTCCATATGTAGGAATGTTATTTAAAAGATAATAGTTTAAGGTAATTAAATTATGGTGTTCACTTAGGTGTATTAATTAATAAGCTCCCCACCGGAGTCTATATAATTAATACATGAACAAGAGGAACCAACTATTAATTTTACTTGCCATAACGTAAATTGACTAGATAGTAAAACTAAAGACGTAAAACTCTACTTGAAAAATATGTGTGTAAACGTCCACACGATCATGGCTTGTATATGCAGTTTTTTTGAGGTGTTGTTGCTAGCATATATATTGTGTTTTGAGATTTTTCAATATATTTTGCTATGCATTGTGTGATGGATATTTTTAATTTTATCTCAGATGTTTTACAATCCACTTGCTGTAATTCTCAAAACAAAAAACTAGATGGCACTAAGTTTACTGATTGGAAACGTAATCTTAATATTATCCTGACTGCTGAGGAACACAAGTTTGTTCTAACTGAGGAATGCCCATTGGAACCAGATGGGGATTTGACACCTGATGAGGTCAAAAATACCGCAAATGGAAGAAATCTGATGAGATGGATCGTTGTTACATCTTGTCTTCTTTAGCAAATGTATTGCAGCATCAGCATCAGAGTATGGGCACGACGATGGAAATGATGAAAAATCTCTGCGAGATGTTTGGTCATCAGAACCGGGCGGCTAGGCAAAATGCTATGAGGGTCTTGATGATGACTCAAATGCGTGAAGGAACCCCAGTAAGGGATCTGTTGCGATATTTCATTTAACGCAAGTGCACGTTATCGTAAACAAGTAATAAAATGATGAGTAAGATATCGTTCCCTCGAGGACTGATTTCACTAAGTACCAAAATGTAGTCAACTCACAATTTTATTTGAAGATCAATTAAATAGAATTTATATCTAAACTAATTTCAGAAAAATAAATAGAAAATAATAATAAATATTAACTAATAATAAGGGTGTAGGATTATGATTTTCACCTCAAACAATCAGGAATGATTTTTATTCAATTCAATCCACTTTTATTCAATTGATTGTAAGCCAGGAATTCCTAAATTATTCTAAAGCCTTTCCCAAGGTCGATAGAAAAAACTAAGAATTATTAACTCGATATATCCCTATTCGAATTAGATAATTAATAGCTAAAACAGTTCAAGAATTCCCATAATAAATAGGCTTCACAATTCCCATGAGTATATTCCTATCTCACGAAAATTATGATTCGTCTCACAAGAACTATGCCTAAATTTCATCTACCGAATCCATAAAGACATTCAAAACAATTCAACTGTTGGCCAGACAATTAAAAAGCATTAAGAACAATGAGAAAAATCCAATTCAATAGAATAACGAATGAATTGAAATAATAATAAATAAATCAAACCGTCATGTAATCGGCTACAATCAAAATCCTACTCAAATAGATCTAGAAACTAAGATGCGGAAAAACTAAGAAAAACCGTAAGGGATCCGTGGTCTTGTCGTCGCCCCACAAATCTCCTCCTTGTGTTCTTCTCTCTATCTATCGATATTCCTCCCCATCTGAAGATTTTTTTTTTCTTTTCAGCCCTTCAATGCTTATTTATATCTGTTATCAGCCTTCAAAATGCGTCCGTGTGATTAGGTCGAGAACAGGCTCCAAAACGGCGAAGAAATGCGGAAGGCTCAGCCAAAACCGCCATGTGGGCCGCGGCTCACTTAATCTGTGCCGCGGCCCCTACTGCTCAGCGCCGGATGCCTGGGCGCATATTTTCCTCCTGGGCCGCGGCTCTAGTGGTGCCACCAGGCTGTGAAGCGCCGGTTCCGGCCCGACCGGCAGCCTGGGTTCACTGAAGAGGTGAACCCGAACTGCCCGGTATTCGTAAAGGGCCGGTTCGCGGGCCGAACCGGCGGTTCGGTCCGCGCCGAGAACCGGCGGTTCGGGTTGAACCGCCGGTTCCGTTTTTTTAATATATAATATATGTAATATTATTTATATCTTATTTTTTTCTAAATTAAATGATGAAATTTCTAAATTTTGTAATTTACAAGTGTTGACTCTTTGAAATTACTTAAGTTAATTTAATAAAAATATAATAAGTTATTAAATAATTTAGGAATTCTTTATGTTGTGTATTTTTTTTATATAATTTATAGTAACTTGTAATATTTTTATGTCTTTTTTTTTAAATTAAATTACTTGTGTTGAAAATTTGAAATATTGAAAACTTGAAATGCAATAAAGTAAAAATAGTTCTAAAATATTTACAATCAAAATAATGCATACAAATTGATATATTCATTGATTTCTATGATTCTATCTATGTACAAAAGAAATGTTACAATGATACAATCTTTAAAATTGAATAAGTAAACTAACTAATACTAAGTTAACACAATGGGGTGATTTTAAAGGTGGAAGAAGGGGGGTATTTATAGATAAAATTGGGGGGGAGTTGGGAAAAATTTGAATTTGAAAAAATTTGAAATTTGAAAATTTGAATTTTGTTTATAGATAAAATTGGGGGGAGTTGGGAAAAATTTGAATTTTGAATTTGAAAAAATTTGAAATTTGAAAATTTGAATTTTGTTTATAGATAAAATTGGGGGGAGTTGGGAAAAATTTGAATTTTGAATTTGAAAAAATTTGAAATTTGAAAATTTGAATTTTTTTATAGATAAAATTGGGGGGAGTTGGGAAAAATTTAAAATTTGAATTTTGAATTTGGGCGGAAAACCGCCGGTTCCGGGCCGAACTGGCGGTTCGGGCGGAAAACCACCGGTTCCGGGCCGAACCGGCGGTTCGGGCGGAAAACCGCCGGTTCCAGGCCGAACCGCCGGTTCACGGGCTCAGAACCTTCGAACCGTAACCGGCCCGTGCAGAACAGCGGTTCCGGTTAAAATGTGGCACCACTACGCGGCTCACTAAAGTCGTGCCACGGCTCACGGTACAGTGTGTTCGGCGCATGCTCGTCACCTGCGTGTGCCGCGGCCCGCTTCCCTTGTGCCGCGGCCCTGTGCCAAACCGCGCGCCGTTTTTTCGTTCGAGCTTCCGGACTCCAATTTCCTGCAAAACATATGAGAATAGTGCATTAAAGCTCATTTATGCAGATTTAGGCTCAAGATGGATATAAAATAATGATAAATAAGCTCATAAAAATACGCCTAACAAATACCTCCAAACTTGAGCCTTTGCTTGTCCTCAAGCAAAAATTATCAATTTTAAACAAAATGTATCTTGAATAATCATGCAAGTCCATAATGCTCAACTTAATCAATACTACCCTAAAAATCTCAAAGAATAGTACAAGTATCGTAATAGCGAGTCACATCCAGGACACTGATTCCACTAAGTAACCAATTTCAGTCCTAATCAATCGTTCATGAAGAAAATCAAGCTCAAAGATTAACAAGCGTGCGTTTAACCGACCGTCAATATGAAGGGTTAGATTAAACAAGCCAATTCACCCAGTCCCACAGTCTAGTGGCAAAATTCAAAAGTTTCATTATCAAAATTACTCCTAAGACAGCATTCCCTTATGTATGATCAATAATATGATTCGAGTTAACCACTAGGTTTCGGCTCTCGGGATATTTCATCGGGATGATCCTAGGGTGGATTTCCATTCTCATGTATCGGGGAACCGTTTGACGTAAAAGATACTCATGGGGCACATGGATGCTTCTAGTTACTAATCCCCCCTCTACAGCGGAGAAACAACTCGAAAAGCTATTCCCGTATGTCCGATTCAAGGTCGCTGTTTTACGCGAGAGTAAACAACGGGTCACGCGAATCCCCCCGGTTACTAGGCTCCCCATCGTCGGCACATGCGGTATTTCTAAATCATTAGTCTATTCAGGGTTGTCGTTTTACGCAAGAGTAAACAACGGGTCACGCGAATACCCCCGGTTACTAAACTTCCCATCATAGAACATATAATATCTCAACTTTTTGGGAGAAACTGTCCGACTCTAAACTCACTTTAAGTGCCCACACGACTTATGTTACTGGACGACTAGCTACGCGAAAAGTGTAACCAAACATATAGACGGTGATTTTAAAACACGTATGTCTCCTTTCTTGTCTGCTAAGATTTCTACAAAAACGATAAAATTTCGGACCTAAATGATTACTCAACAGAAACAGATATCGCTGACTACAAATCAACTAAAAATCAACCGTTTCTTCCAAGAGACATCAGTATCGTAACATCAGTTTTACACAAAAAGAAGCACGAAAAATTCACGAAAAATTCACGCTTTTGGCAAAAACCATCAACAGTATGCAAGGACAATAAAGCAATGATGAAATCGCAATATATAACCAAGAAAAATTAAGAGAATATCGCATGCTTCAATTTATTCCACTACACATAAAATCATCGACAATAAAAGTCATGTGAAAATAAAAGAGATAAGGAAAAGTGAATCTTATTCCAAATGTCTTCTTGAAAGCCAGCACATGTCTGAGTGGAATCGTCTGTCATGCTTCAAGTAATGCCCAACATCACCAGGAACCCCCAAACTTAGTCTCTAGTCATGTAATAACTGTAGACATTAAGTCAAGAAAGACTAGAATATGAAAGATAATGCTCATTGGGGTTGAAAAAATATTAGAGAAATAAGGGCCAACAATAATACACGAATCTAAACGAAATAACAAAACAAGGAAAGAAAATTATTAACGAAAAATCAAATAAAAACAACTAACTAGAAAGCAAGTAAAAATGATGGGTTGCCTCCCATCAAGCGCTCTATTTTACGTCTTGAGCACGACATGGCAAAAAAAATTTAACGTGGGTTCTTTCTAGGGAGATTGACAAATGCCCCCTTCTTGCAATCTATAAGCCTCTTATTCTACAAGGGAGGCTTTGGTTCTTGCCTGGTTGCCAAAAATAATGAGTAAGAATAATTACACGGACAACCAAAAAATGATGGAAGAATATAATAATGATAAGGGATGAAAAAAAAGCAGAGTTCGAATGGGTAAATAATAAAGACTTATCATGAACAACCCCATTATAACTCAAAGAATCAGCCTCAACAAAATCATAAGTAATGGGATCAATCTCTCCCATTATGGATTTAGGAAAAATTATGCGTGGCACCGTTAATAAAATTTTTGGCACAAAAGTGTTCACCTTATTAGTCGAAGTTTGATGACAATTTAATGAAATTTCTTTAGAAACATCATCAATGGTAACTTCTTCTACAAGCTCATCACACTTTATGTAATTATCAGGTGCTGGGGGATCGACCCTAAAACTTAGCATGTCTTTCTTCTCAACCTCCCCCTCAACTTCACTACTAAAGCAATGAGCTGGAAAATAACCGTAGTGAATCTCAAGACCACGATGTGCACATTCTCTCTCAAGAAGAGCACTATCAGGATTTTCGAGAGTGTCTACACAATGTTCAAACATGGTCTTTTGTTTCGGGGGAGGGGGCTGACTGACCCTATTAGGCAAATTATTAAGATTATCGAAATTTATGAAATGCCAAGGGTCATGATAATCAAAGGAAAACATAATGAAAAAAATAAAAATATAGAGACTAAAGAAAAAAAAACTTCAAATTAAAATTAGAGTCGCTTGGTATTGATATTAGCGAAAAAATCAGTCCCCGGCAACGGCGCCAAAAACTTGTTGCGATATTTCATTTAACGCAAGTGCACGTTATCGTAAACAAGTAATAAAATGATGAGTAAGATATCGTTCCCTCGAGGACTGATTTCACTAAGTACCAAAATGTAGTCAACTCACAATTTTATTTGAAGATCAATTAAATAGAATTTATATCTAAACTAATTGCAGAAAAATAAATAGAAAATAATAATAAATATTAACTAATAATAAGGGTGTAGGATTATGATTTTCACCTCAAACAATCAGGAATGATTTTTATTCAATTCAATCCACTTTTATTCAATTGATTGTAAGCCAGGAATTCTTAAATTATTCTAAAGCCTTTCCCAAGGTCGATAGAAAATACTACGAATTATTAACTCGATATATCCCTATTCGAATTAGATAATTAATAGCTAAAACAGTTCAAGAATTCCCACAATAAATAGGCTTCACAATTCCCATGAATATATTCCTATCTCACGAAAATTATGATTCGTCTCACAAGAACTATGCCTAAATTTCATCTCCCGAATCCATAAAGACATTCAAAACAATTCAATCAAGTAATGATAATTAAAAAGCATTAAGAACAATGAGAAAAATCCAATTCAATAGAATAACGAATGAATTGAAATAATAATAAATAAATCAAACCGTCATGTAATCGGCTACAATCACAATCCTACTCAAATAGATCTAGAAACTAAGATGCGGAAAAACTAAGAAAAACTGTAAGGGATCCGTGGTCTTGTCGTCGCCCCACAAATCTCCTCCTTGTGTTCTTCTCTCTATCTATCGATATTCCTCCCCATCTGAAGATTTTTTTTTCTTTTCAGCCCTTCAATGCTTATTTATATCTGTTATCAGCCTTCAAAACGCGTCCGTGTGATTAGGTCGAGAACAGGCTCCAAAACGGCGAAGAAACGCGGAAGGCTCAGCCAAAACCGCCATGTGGGCCGCGGCTCACTTAATCTGTGCCGCGGCCCCTACTGCTCAGCGCCGGATGCCTGGGCGCATATTTTCCTCCTGGGCCGCGGCTCACTAAATTCGTGCCGCGGCTCACGGTACAGTGGGTTCGGCGCTTGCTCGTCACCTGCGTGTGCCGCGGACCGCTTCCCTTGTTGCGGCCCTGTGCCAAAATCGCCGCCGCTTTTCGCTGCTGCTCGAGCTTCCGGACTCCAATTTCCTGCAAAACATATAAGAATAGTGCATTAAAAGATCATTTATACATATTTAGGCTCAAGATGGATATAAAATAATGATAAATAAGCGCATAAAAATACGCCTAACAGGATCATGTTCTAAAGATGATTTATCATCTAAACGACTTGATATCTTAGGGGATACTATCGATGCGGAAAAGCAGGTCGATATCATCCTAGGCAACTTATCTAGGAGCTTTGAGCAGTTCCACCTAAACTACAATATGAATTGTAGGGATTATACCTTGTCGGAATTGCTAAAAGAGCTTCAATCTACAGAAGGACTCTTCAGACAAGGTTATCAAGTTCTTGCAGATACTGGTGTTTCGACTTCTAAACCCAAGTGGGGGAAGAAGAAGAAATAAGTGGGCCGGAAGTAAGTGGCAACTCTCAAAGTAAATAGCAAGGCTCCTCATCCTGAGGTGAACAAAAAGCCAAAGGGAAAGTGCTACAAGTGCGGTCATAGAGGATATTTTAAAGCGGACTGCCCTGTTCTTAACAAAGGTGTGTCTCGTGCACTAGTAGCCAAAACATGCTTGGCAGTGTAATACCCGGTTGTAAATTCATTCATTATCATTCATTAATTATCACTCAGTAATTTTACACTCATTAATAATCATTCATCATTCATGTTCATTCATTTATATTCATCGTTTGCATACTTGGAGCCGTGTATCAGTTACCGATCGTCATTCAACTCCGTTTGAGAATCGAGACGAGAGTATTATCATAATCATTGTGATTGGTAGCTTGTGTTGGAAGTATCATCCATTGCATGTTATTGGACTTAATTACATTTATACAAGTATTATATGTCGGATCATTCATCATTTGTAACGAGAAGACGGAGTTGTCGGATTTTTGTCATTTCCAAAAGTGAGTTATGGCCGTAACTGATCATGTTATGGCCGTAACATGCATTCTCGGAATTGGTGTTTTTAGGGATGAAGGTGTCGTACGGCCGTAAGTCATACTAGTTATGGCCGTAAGCAGGAAGGTACGGCCGTATGATATGGAGACTATGGCCGTAGCATGCATTCGTTTGTGCAGGAAGGTGTTGTGGATGAAAATAACTTACGGCCGTAAGTTTGGCAGGATACGGTCGTAAGGTTGTTCTGGTACGGCCGTAACTCGGACAGTGCGGGCATTGTTGTGTTTTCAACGAAGTGTTATTACGGACGTATGATGGATATTACGACCATAAGGACGTTGACTTAGGAAGTTACGGCCGTAAGGTGGCAGATTTACGGCCATAACTCTGCGTAGTATTTAAAGACATGAACGGATTTTGCTGCTCATTTCATCACTTCGTCATTTTGGTTGAGATAGAGATATTGTGGGAGAGATTTTTCATCATCAAACACTTGTGTGTTCGGGTTTAATCATCTTTATCCATTTGTGGAGCTTGGGAAGTCGATTAACACTAGTTTCGACGGATCGAAGAGGTTGGATCTTCAAAGGTAATTTTATCCAAACTTTAGATTTCTATTTTAAGATGGAATATGATGTTTTGGATGTTATAATCATGATATATGAAGAGATATACATATGATTATGAGTTTGTATGAATATTCATTGGACTATTGAAGGATTATTTCAAGAACACTTTCAATGTTGATTTGGATTTAGGGGTTTCGATTAGATGTTGTTGAAATCACAAATTGTGTATTCATATTGGATTATTGATTGTGTTGAAGATGTTTTGTTGGATTGAATCACTCCTTGGAGGTTTGGTACCGATATAATTGAGATTGGTTGTAAACAATTGAAGATTGGTTACAACGTGTTTGTTATAATGCCCCAATGAATTTGGATTTGTCGTATCGACGTTTTGAGTCGGTTGGGATCATGCTTGATTCGTAGAGTAAGCATTTGTTGGTAATTGTTTTATTCAAAGGTTGTTCGAGCGACCGATATTTCTATTTAGGACGTGTGTTCGAGGAAGGACTTTCTTCACCGGTATTGTATAAGTTAATTCTTACTCGGTTAAAAAGAAACTCATTCCTTTCGTTGTTGTTCATTTATATTCATAATTCACTCATAGCGTATTAATCATGTTGAGACTTATAATTATCAAATTAATCATTCAATTCACGAGGAACGACGGTTCCAATCATTTCAGTGAGCTATCATTCATTTCATTATTATTTCATCTCGGTGAGTCATTCTTGACCCTTTTCGGATTGTTATTCATTAATATTCATCATGGTCACTTTAGTTCTTGTGAACTTCTGGGATCATATTGCGTGGCCGAGTGGTTATGTGTGGAACTTTTAATCGGGCACACGATAGTCATGTGATGCGGGTTCACTGACACAATAGACTGTGCACACGGTAACGTGCCTCCGTGAGACTAATTAGGTACAAGTGCGGATGTGTCCGGACACTCGTCCTGTGCACTTGCATGTCCCATTACAGGCGTACTATGATGCCCCTCTTCAGCTTGATTTCATAACTAAGATATATAATGATTGTGTTTATTCAACTCTTGAGAATTGTTGTTCTGTGTAACTGACCCCATTGGGGATGTTGTTTTTAGGCCATGGCAAGGCAAAAGCAGGGGAAGAGAACATTGACGGCGAGGAGTCCCAGTGATACTAGTAGGGGGGCCCAGTCCTTTTCAGTCATTCATGTTTCTCCATTTTTATTTCCGCTGCAAATTTCCATTTGGATGTTCATTTTATTTAGTGTTGTATATTTTATCTTCATATAAAATATACAGGTATTCTGTATTTTCTGGGTGTATTGTACTTAAAACTCCTCATCGGAGTAATTGGTAGTATAATGTGGTTTGGTACTATAGTTATATTATTTAATTCATTAATTTTCATTCGCCTGGTGGGTTCCAGTTGGGGGTCCACGACACTGTAATAGCCGTCTAGTTTAGGGTGTTACAGAGTTGGTATCGAAGCGTGGTTTTGAATACTACCTTCCGAGTCATGTCTCATTTGAAATCATCGTTCACCAGACTAGTATCATTGGACTTTCGCGTCACGTTTGATCTGTGCAAGCGCCAAGCCCCTCAGACCGAAAGAACTGTAAGATTTCTGACGCCATGGTATATTTTCTGGCAATAAGATTCACTCATTCATCAGTCAACAATCCTCAATCATCATTTTTATTTTTGATCATGTCGATCATGTTAACTCATTAATCACTCAGTCAATCTCATTATTCAGTTGTTGATCTTGTGGATCGTATTATCGATCTTGTTAACTTGTTCAAGATACTCGTTTTAAGAATTTCATCAGATAATCATGTCACCTAAGTTGATCCTTCATGTAATCATCATGTTAGAGCGCGTATGCTCATTGTTATCATTTCATAATGTAATCATAATGCGGTACTCATGCGAGATCTATAATTATCATCTGACTTTCCCACTTCAATATGGAGAGAGCCATCAGAGGACGCAGGGGAAGAGGCCGTGGTGCGCGCCGCAGCCCGGGAGCTCGTGCGAATACTCGCGCAAATGCTAGGAATAATGCTAATTCAACGAGCAGCGACGCTGCCACTCATTCACCTGGAAATAATCACTCACTTTCAGGAAGCCGTACCCAAGATACAGCTCAATCAGAAGGCGTTCGGGTTGATCCACTCACTTTTATGGAGGGCATGATGGCCCAGATGACTCAGATGGCACATCTGATGGAGACGATGCAGAACTAGACTACTCAGAATCAACAGGCTCCTCCGCCGCCACCTCAGAGGCAAGAGAGGGGTGTGAGCAGTATAATTGGCGACATCTCTCGCCAGAGACCACCTACTTTTGAGAGCTCGTCTGAGCCGGTAAATATTGTTCACTGGCTTGAACACTTTGAGAAACTATTTGCTATGGGGGAGTGTCCCGAAGGGCACAAAGGTTCAGTGGCGGCTTACTATCTGGGTAAGAGCGCTCACTCTTGGTGGCTATCATTGAAGCCCATAGACGGATCTTGTATGTGGGACCAGTTCAAGACTCTCATGATGGAAAGACATTATCCGGCCCCACTCAGAGAGGCCAAGTTGTCGGAGTTGACCCCTCAACGTAAGAAGATGTTCTCGCTATTGCCGAGAAGTTTCAGGAGCTACTTCCATTCGCCTCATCCATTATCCACTCCGAGGCGGATAAGATCAAGTATTTCAGTAAGAGGTTGAAACCTCGTATGCGGCTACAATTGCTTAACCATCATTGCACCACCCTAGCCGAATTCATCAAGAAAGCTCTTACTTACGAGCTTACTGTGAAGGAAATTGCTAAGAATCAAACTTCATCTTCTGGCAATAAATAAAAGAATCATAATCAGTCCAAAGGCAGTGAGGCAACCTTCAAGAAGCCTCGTGTGGGCCCTACTTTTTCTGAGCGACCTCCTCTGGTGCATAAACCTGCGGAATCTCAGTCCCGAGTGACCAGTTCGGCCATCACCTATTTCAATTGTGGAGAGCAGGGTCATTTCAGCACTAAGTGTCCGGGCAAACTATCACGTGTAATAACTGTGAAATTGCCGGGCATAAGGCCCGTTTCTGCCGAAAAGACTCCAAACCTAGTCCGATGGCATCTCAGGTCCCGAAGCAGTCAGCTGTTCATAATCAGGCCACTCAATCCGCATCGTTTAAGACGACAGGAGCAACAAAAGGTGGAGCTCATAATTATCATACGGGAGCATCCGGTTCAGGGGCCGACAAGCCCCGAATTTATGAGATGAAGAGGTCCGGCGATCCGGAGGCCCGAATGATCTCAGGTACACTCGAAATTTTATCTCAACCTGTGTGTACCCTTTTGATACTGGTGCATCGCATTCATTCATTTCTGAGTCATGCTTGAGTAGACTTCACTTGGATAGTGCTACTAGTTATGAACCTTATATCATTGGTCTACCTTACGGTAGAAGAATTATTGGAGATCGTGAAGTTAAGAATTGTCCGATTCAGCGTAATGGCCGTGATTGTTTGGCAGACCTGATCGTGGTAGATTTACCGAGAGACGACGTCATCTTGGGTATTGTTTGGATCGATCATCACGATGCCACCCTTAGTTTCCATAAGCGTATGGTCACTATCATTTCATACGATGGAGTCGAGTGTGTATTTCAGGTAGGTAATCCCAGCTGTTCCGGAAGAGTCATCAATTTGATGAAAGCAGTGAAATTACTCAATCAGGGATGTGTAGGTTATTGGTGCTATCTGACCAAGACCGAGAAATCATCAGTGATGTTGGCGGATATTCTTGTAGTGAGAGAATATGCCGATGTTTTTCCAGATGAGTTACCTGGTTTACCTCCACAGAGAGATGTGGAATTCACGATAGACTTAGAGCCTGGTACGTCCCCATTATCGAAGGCACCGTACCGAATGGCCCCGACCGAAATGCAGGAATTAAAGAATCAACTAGAGGAATTGACCGAAAAAGGCTATATCCGACTGAGTGCGTCCCCGTGGGGAGCACCAGTATTATTTGTCAAGAAGAAGGACGGTTCATTTTGCTTATGTATTGATTATCGAGAGTTGAATATGGTGACGATCAAGAATAAATCTCCCCTATCCCGGATTGATGATCACTTGGATCAACTTCAGGGAGCTCAGTATTTTCCAAGATCGATTTAAGATCTGGGTATCATCAGTTGCGAATTCGAGAATCGGATATCGCAAGTACGACATTTCGAACATGCTATGGGCACTATGAGTTTGTAGTGATGCCGTTTAGGTTAACTAATGCACCTGCGGTATTCATGGAGTAAATGAATCGGGTTTTCATCGACTATTTGGATCAGTTCGTGGTTGTTTTTATCGACGACATTTTGATTTATTCTCATGATCGAGAGGAGCATGAAGTTCACCTTCATCAGGTTCTTGACATGTTGAGACGAGAGAAACTCTATGGAAAGTTTTCCAAATGTGAGTTCTGAATGTCTGAGGTGACGTTTCTCGAACATTTGATTTCATCAGACGGAGTTCGTGTCGACCCTAAGAAGATGGAGTCTATCCGATATTGGCAACCTCCAAAGAATATTAAGGAAATCAGAAGCTTTCTCGGATTAGCAGGCTATTACCGGCGATTTGTGGAAGGATTTTCTAAAATCGCTCAACCCATGACGAACCTTCTGCGGAAGGATAAGAAATACACGTAGTGTGATGCGTGTCAATAGAGTTTTGAAGAACTCAAGAGCCGTTTAATTTCAGCACTTGTCCTTTCCTTGCCACAAGGGACAGAAGGATTCGTGGTTTATAGTGACGCGTCCGGACACGGTCTCAGATGTGTACTAATGCAGAACGGGAAAGTTATTGCCTATGCTTCGCGGCAACTGAGATCTTATGAGGTCAATTATTCGATCCACGACCTGGAGCTAGTAGCCGCGGTATTCGCGTTGAAGATTTGGCATCATTATCTTTATGGCGTCACTTGTCAGATTTTCATCGATCATAAGATTTTGAAGTATATATTTACTCAGAAGGAGTTAAATATGCAACTGAGACGGTGGTTAGACTAATCAAAGATTATGATATTGAGATACTACACCACACGGGCAAGGCGAACGTTGTCGCCGATGCCTTAAGTCGTAAGTCTGTTCAGGAGCAAATGCTTGCTCGTTTGACTGCTCAGAAGGAACTTCAACAGGAATTCCTAAGACCCGCGATCGAGGTTTGGATACAACGATTACAAGGGCAACTTTGCATGTTAGAGATTTCATCGCCGCTTGAGGAGGCGATCAGAGTGAATCAGGGTTAAGACCCATTTTTGTTGCGCATCCAGGAGGATGTGGCTCTGGGGAAAGCCCCTGGATTTGTGGTCCACGAGGATGGACTTTTGCGATTTAAGAACTGGTTATGCGTACCGATGGATGACGAGTTGAAGAACTCGATTTTGGGAGAAGCTCATGCTACCCCTTATTCCATTCATCCGGGGTCTAGCAAGATGTACAAAGACTTGAAACAAAATTACTGGTGGAGTAATATGAAGCGAGAAGTCGCAGAATTTGTTTCGAGATATTTAACCTCTCAGCAAGTCAAGATAGAACATCAGCAACCGGCGGGTATTCTGAAACCGCTCCCGATTCCAGAGTGGAAGTGGGAGGATATTTAAATGGACTTCATCACGAGTTTGCCGATGAGTCGTCGTGGTATGAATAAAATATGGGTAATTGTGGACCATTTAACTAAATCAGCTCATTTCCTTGAGATTAAATATACGTGGGGTCCCGAGAGACTTGCCCAGTTGTTCATCAAAGAGATAGTGAGATTGCACGGTACTCCTAAGAGTATCGTTTCTGATCGTGACAGATGATTCGTGTCACATTTTTGGAAGTAAGTTCATCGTTCCATGGGAACTCAACTTAATCTCAGCACAGCTTTTCACCCTCAGTCCGACGGACAATCAGAGCGAACTATTTAGATGTTGTAGGACATGTTGAGGGCATGCGCCTGGAAAGATGATTGGGAAGCCCAACTACCGTTGATCGAGTTCATGTATAACAACAGTTGGCATGCTTCAATTAAGATGGCACCTTACGAGGCCTTATACGGTCGTCGTTGTCGATCTCCCTTGTGTTGGAATGACTTATCAGAATCAATGGGCACCGAGACCGATATGCTTATTAGAAGAGTTCCAAGCAAAGCACGATTGTTGATTCTGTAACAGAAGCTGAGTACCTGGCAGCATTGGATGCAGCTAAAGAAGTCATATAGATCAATAAGTTAGTTACTGAACTAGGAGTTGTATCGACCATCCAGGTCCCATAAGCCTTTATTGTGACAATAATGGTGCTATTGCACAAGCTAAAGAGCATAGGTCCCATCATAATTCCAAACATATACTCAGAAAATATCTAGTCAGAGAGATCGCCAGACGAGGAGATATTACAATATGCAAAGTAGTAACATAAGAGAATGATGCTGATCCACTTACCAAGCCTCTCTCACAAGGAAAGCATGAAGAGCATGTTATATCGATATGACTAAAAGTCATGAATGAATGTCCTAGTGTAAGTGGGAGATTGTTGGGAATAGTGCCCTAGAACGTTCGATGTGCCTAGATTTGTAATTGTCACATTTAAGTAAAGTTATTTGATATAATCTATTTCAAGTTGGTTATCATAATGTCTGCATGTTTAATATTATAATAATCAAATAATAGTTATTCACGGATAATAATATTACTCAAATGTCCCTGTTCCAATAACGTAGAGTGGAGACTCGAGTGATTAATATACTAGTATAAGTTTGATTGATAATCATAAGATGATTATGCGTATTGTACGGATCAAACTTATGGGTATTGGTTGGAGAACGCAATATTCGATAGACTCGCATTGAGATCACTACATGGAAATGTCATAAGTGAATCTCAGTATAATAGTATGTCAATAAATCCTTGAACCTGAGATTATCATAGAGTACAATATGATAATTGTTGGCCACACAGTATACAGTAAACAACTTAGAAGGGGTGCGAGGTTGAATAAGTTGTATCTTTTTCGAAGTTATTTGCATAGTGGAAGATTGATAATAAGTTGTTGTCAATACAGCAACTAAGTAATCTCCTGTTTGCTTGATGCATGCAGGGTTTTTACTAATATGTATATTTAAATCACACAGGTAGATAGAAAACAGAAAATGATAGAATGTAAATACATACAGATTTAACTGGTTTGAGGTAAACCCATATACGTCCACTGGTCCTCCACACAGGAGTAAGATGTTTATTAAAATCACGTCGTACACAACTATGTGACTTTAACTAAATGCGTAATTGTATTGTTCACACAGATTGATACAACCGACAGTAGCTAGGGATGTCCATATAGATTGTCTTGGCTTCTTCGACTTGATTATTCTCACATAGATCAAAGCTTCATCTTCAATGCTATTCATCCCAAACAGGGCTAAGTTAAACTCAATGTAAGGTTTGGAAGAACATGTAGGTAACAAGTCGTCCAGGAATAAGTCTAGGGGGGTGAATAGACTTATTGAAACTCTTTTCCACAAATGATGAGTTTCTCAACTGATTGTCCAGAAGACTTAGAGTCGTCTGTAGTCAATGTAAGTGCGGAAGTCAGCTGATGACGAATACAGAAATAATCAATAGAACACTTAAGTATGAATGCAGCATTTAAGTATGATGATGAAAGCAGTAAAACACGCAGGCAGTTATAGTGGTCTCAGAGGTGGGGTAATCCCCTACTAATCCACTTTTCTCCAAACTAGTTGGAGATGAATTCACTATAATTCTCAACCAGTGATAAATATTATAGTGATTCAACCAATTACAACAGCTTCCAACCAGTGGAATTCCTTACCGTTGCAACTCCCTTTGACTGCCTTGCACCTCTTGATCTACGATCCTTGGATGCCATTACAGTCTCTCGAACTTCAACCAGTGAAGTACCCTGAACTTAGGTTTTAAAGACACGAGTGATTCTCTTCTCCAACTAAGAGCTTTTTCAAATAAGAACTTTTGAACTCTTGCTCTTTCACGATGCTATTGTTCGCTTTGATTGCTTTGTTTGCTTTGATAACTTGTAAGTTTTGTTCGCATCGTACTGCTCAACTTCAAATCTTCAGATATATATAGGTGTCGATCCTTTGAGCATTTCTTGATAGCCGTTGCACATCTGCAACAAATCCGTCCGTTGCAGAAATAGACTTCTTTGTTTTTCTTTCTGAACATTACAAGGCTAGATTCCCACATTTTAATCCATTTCCGACCGTTGTGAAGACTTCTATGTGATGGCGCCGAATCTTTTGAATAATAAGTTTAAAGTCTCCAGTGGTGGGTCTGGATGAATTCCTTAATTCATTTCCTTTTCGGGAATCTCTCCAATTTGTCTGTAATCGCCCACATGTGACTTTCCGTAAATATTGACTATTCAACACATGTTGATGTGGACTGGAGTACTTGGTTGATCACTTAACTGACCTCTCTGTGGTCAACCTATCTGATGTGCAGTCAACCTTCTCTGATGTCGTCTTCTCTGATGTGCTAACTTGTCTGTAGTCTTCTGACCTGATTGAACTTGACTGATCTGATGGTCAGACTATAGATGACCTGACCTTTCTTCTTGTCTGCAGTCTAGTCCAACTTCGTTGATTTAAAATGTTGACCGAAACTTTTCTGATAAGGGTTGCCTGATATAGCTCGTCTGTGGTCAACCCTATCTAAATAGTTGAGTTGACCAAGACTCGGCTGATAGATACTTATCTGATTTGTACTTAGCCGATTTTTAAAGCCTAACTTATATGGCCTATAGAAGATACTCATTTGGTTCTTCTTTACATTTTGTCAAGTACTCAACACAATTTGGCCTATGGAAAATACTCATTTGGTTCTTCCTTACATTTTGCCAAGTAATAAACTTACATTTGAATATATAAAGATGACGTCATCAAAATCAAAAAAGTATTCCTAACAAATTCCCCCTATTTTGATGATGGCAAAACTTTAAGCAATTAATCAAATGCATAAAATGTCTGCACATAAGTGTAAGACACAAACTAAAATCAATCTTGTTTTGAGACAACTAGAGGTTGTCATTCAAATGACTGTTTATATTAAATTCTTCTGATTTTGTTTACAAGTACATCAACTTTGAATGAACAAATAAACACAGAAAAAATTACAAGTCTTTCAAAATCAAAAATTACAAGAGAAAATACAAGTACAAACAAATCCTATCTTCCTCTGCCTCTGCGGACAGTTTGTTTGGGAGGCCTAAAAGGCTTTGCACTAATTGGTCTCTTCTTGACAGGTGTTAGGCCATACTTCCTCCTGACAACGAGAGAAACAAAATCTTGTTCTTCTTTGGATGAGAATTTATGCATTTCACATAGCTTCCTTATCTCGTTCTGCAAGGCTAGCTCATCCAAATCATTGTTTTGCAATGTGGGAGGTTCTTCAGCTCTGAAGGAAGGAACCATGGGGTAGGCATTCCATGCCTTTGCATGGTTTACTAAGATGGTCCAGAGCTTTGGCCATGTTGATTCCATAAAGTTGATAAATGTCTGCTGCTGGGAGCAGTTTTTCTCCTGGAGTAACTCCCAGACATAATATTTTTCATTGAATTGCTTCTTTGCAGTTCCCCACAATGGACTGGCTTCGGTAGGCAGGAAATCCTCAACAAACCAAATCTCTTTGCCTTCCCATTCTAATGTAGGCTCTTCCCCAAGTCTTGATCTCCTCTTTTTCTCTGCAGGATGATCTTCAGGATCAGCTACTCCTTTCCTCTTATGACTTGATGTCCCAGCTTCAATTAAAGGAACATCTTGCCTCTTCTTCGATCTCAGCTCTTGAACCTGAACTTCTCTTACTTCCCCCTGCTTTCCTTCCCCCTCTTTGCCAGCATCAACCAGAATGGTCAATTGCTGCTCTACTCGGTGCATCCAGTCAGACATGCCTAGGGGCATTCTGGAATTGTTGGGAGGAGGAGGTTGAGGAGCATTCCTCTGCAGTAGGGTGTCAATCTTGGAATTTATGGGCTACAAGTCAGGTGAGATTTTTGCGGCAAGCAACTATTCAAAGGATTCTTTGACAATGCTGCGGATCAGCTCAGTCATCACAGGGGAGATGGGTGATGGCTGAGGTGAGTGCTCACCGAAGCTTTCTGTGCTTGCAGGTAGGTTTGCAGTTGACCTACCTGTCTGCATACTCCTATCTGCAGGCGGCTGATTAGGTGGGGTCTGCTCTTGGGTCCCCAACCTGTCATCTTCTTCTTCATCCAGGCTGGTGTAGCGGGCAGAAGCCCCAACCTCCTTTTCCTTCTCCTCTTCTTCTTTCTTTTCTTCCTTTTTCTCTTCTTCTTTCTCTTCTTCATTCTATTCCTCCTTCTCTTCTTCCTTCTCTTCTTCCTTCTCTTCTTCATCATCACCTTTCTTGACATTATCATTATCAGTATCATCATCATCATTATTATCATCATCTTTCTCAACTTCTTCTCCTTCTTCCTCATCTTCTTCTGCCAACTCTTCTGTCTTTTCTATTCCTCTTCTTCAGATTGTTTTTCAACTATAGTATTTTCTTCTTCTGTTTCTTTTTCTTTTTCTTCCTGTCTCACTTCCTCTTCTTTTTCTTCAACTAATATTTTTTCTTCTTCTTCAACTTTCTTCTCAGACATCTCTTTTTCAACTTCTTCTACTATGATGTTCTTCTCTGCACTCCCACTCCCATCTTCTGGAACAGTGCCAGCCAAGACACTTTCCATGGCAAGAAAAACACATTTGTCCATATTTAATTTGAAGTTGGACAGAAACCAATATGTTTTGAGCATCAAAAGAATGTCAGTCTCATGACAAAAATTCATGAGAAGCTGCTCTGTAGACTGGGGAAGATCCCAGCTACTGTTTTCAACAATTACTTGAAGTTCAGAGAATGAAAGTGTTTTAAAGTATTTCCATTCTTCATAAACATTACGAAAAGACAGTTGAAGGACTTTTTGCTTTACCTCTTGAAGCTGTTCCACAGTTAGCCCCAAAGGATTGGTGTCCCGCAAGTTGAGAAAATATCCTGCCTTAGGAATATTGATCATGAGATCAGCTTCCTCTTCTTCAGTGACAGGATATGGTTGGATAGGGATAAAAATTGGAGAAGGGATGATCTGCATCTGATCTGCAAGGACAGGTTCCGGTGCAGATATGTGTTATGTATGCTCTTCCTCCTCAAAAGTTAAACGCTTGGTATTTTGGGGGAGGGTTCAGGTGAGGAATGAATCATGGATGGCTCTCCAGGGGCTGGTCCCCTTCTTTTGAAACGAACAGCTATTGGTGTGTTTCTGAGTCTGAATCAGACTTGTCTGCAGGTTAGACGCGGCTTGCAGCTTGGTCTTCATCAGACTCGTCTGAGCCAGAGGGGTGACTGTAGGGAGTAGGCTTGATAGGCATTTCCTCCAAAATCTTGGCTGCCTTCCTTACACTCCCCAATCTCCTCAAAGTTTCTTGGTCTAGGTGACCAAGTCATTTGTTGATGTGGAAGTGATATGCATTTCCTTTTGCAAGACCCAAGTGCTCCAGAATCCAACTGACTTGGGTTCCAAAGGCTAATTTGTTCTTGAATATTTTCTCATCGTCCAGCCACTGTACTTTGTTCACCTCACAAACCAATTGTCTGTAGATGTATTCTACCCAATCAATTGGCTCATACTGAATTATGGATCCTAAAACTGCAAACTTGGCTGATGACAGTTGATCGTAATTGCCAGCCATACCCATCACTATCTTGTTGGTGATATCCAACACATAGCGATATTCCTTCCAAAGCTCACTCGTCTTCGCAGTTAGCTTCAACTTTGTCGGCTGGTCAACAACCTTGATTTTCAGCCAGGTGTCGGCTGCGTCCTGCTTCAGTGACCATGCCTTTAGATTTTATTCCGAAAGCTTCTTCGACAACTCGTGGAGTGATTTCCATTTCTTTTTCGAAAACCAAGCTTTTGATGCCCGATTCCAAAACTCTGGCTTTCCCGAAAAATGCGATAATAGCCTCCTTGTAGAGATATTTGGGGCTGATGCTCAAAAATGGGTAGATCCCATTCGCCTTCATGGATCTGATGATGTCATACACGTTGTTGTCCAAGTTTGCCTTGAGTAGTCCTTCAAAATCGACAACCAGAGAGAAAATGATCTGGTCCTTCACTGCCTTCAGATTAACTCCGTTGAAGTATGATTCCATTTCTGCACAAGAGAAATTTTTTGAGTGTATTGAAAGCTCGAAGGGGTTTCTGCTTTTCGAAAATTAGGGTTTGTGAGCTTGAAGAAGGTAAAGTGAAACGACTTTTCGTCTTTAAAAGGAAATTGAAACGACGTTTGGATTTTAATATTATTTTAATTTTGAGTCAGTTCAAATTTGAATTAGTGGGATCGTGTGAACGTGTAAGCGTGCGAGCTTTTAATCGTGTAAACGTGTGGACGTAAGATTTCCACGTATAAATAAAATATTCAGGAGTCGGTCAAAATTAGAAAACTTAGCTGGTTGACCGTTGACTGTTTGACTGTTTGACTGATCTGCATCAGGTAACTCTCCTTGTCTGCTTCAGGTAGGTTCTGATGCCTGTGGTCAGCTTGGTCCGTCCTTCGTCTTTTCGCCTGGTCTGATCAGGTAACTTCCTTTGCTTGTCTGATCTGGTCTTCAGGTAGCTTTCTTGTCTGTACTAGATTCCCAATCTAGTAATCCAAGATCCCTGCTCAGCTCCAAAAACATTTCTTCGGGTAAAGGTTTGGTGAAAATGTCAGCAATTTGGTATTCGGTGCTGACTCTTTCAACTATGACTCTCTTATTAAGCACGTGGTCTCTTATGAAATGATGCTTAACATCAATATGCTTCGTCCTTGAGTGCAATACCGGGTTGTTGGTGATTGCAATTGCACTATTGTTGTCGCACCAAATTGGGACTTCATTTACAATTATATTGTAATCCCTTAGCTATTGTCTGATTTACAAGATCTGGGCACAACAGCTACCTGCAACTAGGTATTCTGACTTTGTTGTTGATATACAGTTAGATATCTGCTTCTTGCTAAATCAGGATATCAGTGTGGTTCCTAGGAATTGGCATGTTCCACTAGTGCTTTTCCTGTTAATTTTACATCCTGCGAAATCTGCATCTGAATATCCTGACAGCTCAAAGTTGTCATCTTTAGGGTACCATAAACCGACATTAATGGTAGACTTAAGATATTTTATGATCCTCTTAGCTTCTTCCAGGTGTGACTGCTTGGGTTTAGACTGGAATCGTGCACATACTCTACAGCATATGAAATGTCTGGCCTGTTTGCAGTCAGATAAAGAAGTGATCCAATGAGTCCTCTGTAGTGGGTTGAGTCTACTGATATGCCTTCTTCATCTGCATCCAGGTGTGTGCTAGTGCTCATAGGAATTTTTGCTGATTTGGCTGATTCCATTCCAAATCTCTTGATTAGATCTCTGGTGTATTTGGCCTGATTGATGAAAATTCCATTTTCCATCTGCTTAACTTGCAGTCCTAGAACGAAATTAAGCTTGCCCATCATACTCGTCTCAAACTCCCCTTGCATGAGGTTTGAGAACTTCTCACATAGCTCTGTATTGGTTGAGCCAAATATGATATCATCCACATATATTTGAACTAATAATATGTGGTCTTCATGCTCCACTATGAATAGGGTTTTATCCACCTTACCTTTGCTGAATCCATTCTTCTCAAGAAACACGGATAATGTTTCATACCATGCTCTTGGTGCTTGCTTGAGTCCATATAGAGCCTTTAGAAGCTTGTAGACTCTGTCTCCTTTGACAAATCCAGGGGGTTGCTCCACATAGACTTCTTCTTCTAGAATTCCATTAAGAAAAGCACTATTTACATCCATCTGGTAGACTTCAAAATCTTTGAATGCTGCATATGCAAGGAATAGTCTGATGGATTCTAGTCTTGCAACAGGTGCATAAGTTTCATCAAAATCTATCCCTTCGTATTGTGAATAGCCTTTAGCAACTAGTCTGTCTTTATTCCTAACAACAGCTCCATCTTCATCACATTTGTTCTTGTACACCCATTTGGTTCCAATAACCTTCTTATGATCTGGTCTGTCTGTTAGTTCCTAGACATTGTTCCTTTCCATCTGATTAAGCTGTTCTTGCATTGCATTGATCCAAGATTAGTCTTCCAGGGCTTTGCTCTGTTGTCTTGGGTTCTATTTGAGTTGACTGTCTTGTCTTGACTCCATCAGTTAGCTTCCCAATGATTTGTTGGATAGGATGATCTTTGAGCCACTTAGGAATGTCTTCTTTTTCAAGGTCTGTTCCCCCTGTAGATTTGCTTTAGTGGGTTTCTTCTCTCTCTACATCAGCTTGGTTCTGATCTCCTTGGTCTGCAACTGGATCAGCTACCGTCTTGTCATCTGCAGGTGGGGGTCCTGTCTGATCTGCAGATGGGTCTTTATCAGCTACATATTGGTTTTCATCAGCAGCAACTGGATCAAGTAGGTTTTGTGGTCCTGTCTGATCTGTAGTTGGGTCTTTAGGCTGGTCTGCAGATGAGTTTACCATTCCTGTGTCACGGACAATGACTTCTTCTAGGGTGGCAGATTTGAGCTTATTCTCTATTAGCTCCACCTTTTTCCTGTACTCAGTAGTAGTTTCATCAAATACAATATGAGGTGTTTCCTCCACAACTAAGGTTCTCTATATGCCTTGCTTCTTTGTGAGTATCCCATAAAGAGACCATCATCAGTTTTAGCATCAAAGGCATTTAGTTGGGTTTTACCGTTGTTGTGGATGAAACACTTACAACCAAAAATAGAAAATATGCAACAGTTGGTGTTCTGCCATTCCAAACCTCATAGGGAGTTTTGCCATGTCTCCCTACTATCATACTCCTGTTCTGAGTGTGACATGTCACGTGACTTGACCCGAGAACCTCTTGGGCAGGTCAGCTTCTACAATCATGGACCTGGCAGCTTCTTTCAAGGTTCTGTTCCTTCTTTCAGCAACACCATTCTGCTGAGAGGTCCTGGCTGCAGAGACTTCATGCTGGATCCCATTCTGATCACAATAGTCAGTGATTGCCTTTTTGAGAAATTCTCCTCCTCTATCTGATCTGATCTTGATGATTGAGAGAGATTTCTCATTCTGGATCCTCCTTAGCAACTCAGGTAACTTGGTTAGTGTTTCACTCTTTTTATAGAGAAAAACAACCCATGTATATCTTGAGTAGTCATCTACTACCACTAGAGCGTGCTTTCTGCCACTTAAGGTCCTTGGCTTGATGGGACCAAATAGATCCATGCGAAGTAGATCTAAGATCCTTGTTGTGAGAGTGGTAGGTTGAACTGGCTTGAATGATGCTCTTGTTTGCTTCCCTTTCTGACATGCATCACAGAGAGCTTCCTTCTTGAATACTTCTTCTGAAAGTCCTCTGACCAGCTTCTGAGAACTAATCTTGTTGTTAGCTTTGAAATTTAGATGACATAGTCTCTTGTTCCACAGCCATCCATTATCAGCTATTGTCTTAGATAGAATACAGGTATTAGGAGTTCCTGTGTTCCAATCTATCATATAGACATCCCTCCTTCTAAATCCTTGTAGCTTCACTTCTCCAGATATAATATCTATCACCATGCATTTCCAAATGGTGAAGACTACTAGATCCTTCTCATCACAAAACTGACTTATGCTCAAAAAATTATACTTGAGTCCTTTGACATAATGAACTTTGGATATGGTGATGTTTCCTCTGTGCAGCTCTCCAAAACCTTTGGTCTGACCTCTAGAGCTATCTCCAAAGGTTACGTTTGGACCTTTTTCTTTGGTGTAATTTTTCAGCACCTTCTTGTTCCCCGTCATGTTCCTTGAGCATCCGGAATCTACAAACCATTCTTCACCTCCTATATTTGAATTTGTGGAGATGTGGTAGTAGTCTTGCCATCTTTTCTGCATTCAGACAAGCAGAGATTTAGGTACCCAAATCTGTGTGGGTCCTCAGGGGTTAGTTGGTTTCCTGGGGAACTGGTTTCTGCTGGGATTGTGAAAGTTGCTGTTATTACCCCTATAAGGTGTATAAGGTCTGAGCCTATATCCTCTGTTAGGATTGTGTACCGGATATGCTTCATAAAACTGATGGTGTGGGCCATGCCTAAATCTTGGATGAGACCATTTATTAAATCTTTGAGGTCTCCACAACTGTTCGTTTTGAAAATTAGGATAACCTTGAGGTTTCCATTTGCCCCTACCATTTTGAAATCTATTTTTGGGGAGTCTTTGATAGTAATGGGCATGTTGTCTGGGCTGCTGCTTCTGCCTTGGCCATTGCCTAGTCTTATGTCTAGGTGGCTGCCTTGTATACCTTGGTTGTAACCTAGACCTATGACTTGGCTGCTGCCTATTTTGAAATACACGTTTCTATATTGGCTCAGCAGACGAGACAATTATTTCTCTCTTGATGAAAGTGGTTTTAGAACTAGAGGGAGTGTGGGGGTCATATCCAAGGCCTGATCTGGAATATAATGGCCTTTTATTCGTACACAATTCGTCCAGGGTTAGAGATGTCTTCATGGAGGTTATTTCCTTTGCCTGAGTTTTAGTTAGCTGAGTGAGTTTAGTAAACTCAGCTTTGACATGAGCAAGTGCAGCTGATTTTTCACTATTCAAAATAGTTAATCGTTTTATCTCAGCTGTGGTATTATCAGCCTGGTTTGTAGAGTTATCTGCAGCCCGTTTTTCAAAATCAACTTTGGTTTTATTCAGTTCTAGGCTGAGTTTTTCAAAATCATTTTTCAGCCACCCATTCTCATCTTGCAGCTGGGTCCTCTCGGTTGATACAGTTTGGTGTGCAGATTTTAATCTCTCAAAATCTTTGAGAAGCTGATTTACAGACTCATGTAAGTCAATGTCTTGTGACATGTCTGAGCTGTTATTATTTGAAACTGGGGTTTTAGATGTTACCTCTTCATCATCTGGGTTGGCCATCAGACAATCATATTCTTCATCATCATCAGAGAAGAATCCGCTGCTTGATTATACACGCTCTTGGTCTTCTCCAATGAGGGCCTTCCTTCGGTCTTCTTTTCTGCTCACCTCCTTCTTGCTCCCGTCCTTCTTGAGATCACGACAGTCGATTTCGATGTGTCCTGTCTTGTGGCAATTATAACACTCCACCTTCCAGCTTCCAGCCTTTTGATTTCTCCTGGGGTTCTCCTTATAGTTCTTCTTGTATTTAGAGTAATTCTTTCTGAAGTTGCTAAACCTTTGCATTATGAACGCCATTTCTTCCTCGAAATCAAGTGGATTTGGAGGTTTGACATCAGATAGGTTCTTGGCGGGGGACTCAGCTGCAAAGGCTATTCCCTTCTCTGCAGGCTCGGTAGATGATGAACTTGGGAGTTCGAATTCATAAGCCTTTAGATCGGAGAACAACTCCTAGATTTTTATCTTATTGAGGTCTTTGGATTGCCTCATGGCCACCGCCTTCATACTCCATTCGGGACTAAGAGATCTTAGCACCTTCAAGGCCATCTCCCTGTTGCCATAATTTTTACCAAGGGAGTTGATTTCGTTGATGATCTCTGTGATCCTTGTGTCCACCTGGTCTATAGATTCTCTGGTCTTCATCTTGATGTTGTCAAATTTCTGGGTAGCAATTGACAACTTGTTTTCTTTGATCAGCTCTGTACCTTCACACATCACCGCAAGGGTGTCCCAGATCTCCTTGGCATTTTTGCAGTTCTTGATCTTGACCATTGTTGATTTATGAAGAGTTTGATACAGCACGTCTCTGGCTCGGTTGTCAATGTTGTCCAGCTTTCTTTCTTCAATGGTCTGCTCCGTCCTCTTCCTGGGGATCTTCTCTGGCTTCCCGACTGCAATCTCCTCAGGAGTGTTGTCCTTCTCGAATATTAAAGGACCATCTTTGATAATGCACCACATGTCGTCATGGATGGAAGATAAATGTGCCTGCATCCTTATCTTCCAAATATCATACTCGTCAACTGAAAAGACAGGTAATCTAGAATGCATGTGTTCCATTTCTAGAAATTAAAATATATATCCTCGATATATGGATCTGGTTCTTGAAATATTGAACCAACTGCTCTGATGCCACTTGTAGGTCACAAGTCGTCCAGGAATAAGTCTAGAGGGAGGGTGAATAGACTTATTGAAACTCTTTTCCACAAAGGATGAGTTTCTTAGCTGATGGTACAGAAGACATAGAGTCGTATGTAGTCAATGTAAGTGTGGAAGTCAGCTGATGACGAATACAGAAATAATCAATGGAACACTTAAGTATGAATGCAACAGTTAAGTATGATGATGAAAGCAGTAAAACACGCAGGCAATTATAGTGGTCTCAGAGGTGGGGTAATCGTCTACTAATCCACTTTTCTCCAAACCAGTTGGAGATGAATTCACTATAATTCTCAACCAGTGATAAATATTACAGTGATTCAACCAATTACAATAGCTTCCAACCAGTGGAATTCCTTTCCATTGCAACTCCCTTTGACTACCTTGCACATCTTGATCTACGATCCTTGGATGCCTTTACAGTCTCTCGAACTTCAACAGTGAAGTACCCCGAACTCAGGTTTTAAAGACATGAGTGATTGTCTTCTCCAACTAAGAGCTTTTTCAAATAAGAACTTTTGAACTCTTGCTCTTTCACGATGCTATTGTTCGCTTTGATTGCTTTATTTGCATTGATTGCTTGTAAGTGCTGTTCGTATCGTACTGCTCAACTTCAAATCTTCAGATATATATAGGTGTCGATCCTTTAAGCATTTCTTCATAGCCATTGCACATCTGCAACAAATCCGCCCGTTGGAGAAATAGACTTCTTTGTTTTTCTTTCTGAACGTTGCAAGGCTGGATTCCTATATTTTAATCAATTTCGGACCGTTGTGAAGACTTCCATGTGATGGCGCCAAATCTTATGAATATAATAAATTTAAAGTCTCCAGTGGTGGGTCTGGATGAATTACTTAATTCATTTCCTTTCCGGGTATCTCTCCAATCTGTCTCTAATCGCCCGCATGTGACTTTCCATAAATATTAACTATTCAACGCATGCTGACGTGGACTGGAGTACTTGGCTGATCACTTAACTTCCCTCTCTGTGGCCAACCTGTCTGATGTGAAGTCAACCTTCTCTGATGTCGACTTCTCTGATGTGCCGACTTGTCTGAAGTCTTCTGACCTGATTGAACTTGACAGATCTGATGGTCAAACTATAGATGACTTGACCTTTCTTCTTGTCTATAGTCTGGTCCAACTTCGCTGATTTAAAATGTTGACCAGAACTTCTCTGATAAAGGTTACCTGATATAGCTCGTCTGTGGTCAACCTTATCTGAACAGTTGAGTTGACCAAGACTCGGCTGATAGGTACTTATCTGATTTGTATTTAGCCAATTTTTAATGCTTAACTTATATGGCCTATAGAAGATACTCATTTGGTTCTTCTTTACATTTTGCCAAGTATTCTAACTTAACACACTTTGGCCTGTAGAAGATACTCATTTGGTTCTTCCTTACATTTTGCCAAGTAATAAAATAAATTTACATTTGAATATATAAAGATGACATCATCAAAATCTAAAAAGTATTCCTAACAGAACAAGATCAAACAACAGTTGTATGCTTGATGAGTGTTCACTGTAAGTGTGTCGCTTTCATTGAGGACTGTATATTTGTTCTCATGATGAAGTTGTATGCTCAAGGAAATATACTGATCTTGTAAGCTTGATATTCAGATTGTCAGAGCTAATGTGTCAGATGTATTTTGTGAAGTAAAGTTTTATGCAATGTCCTCTAGCTTGGGGCTATTTATAACCTTCATAATAAATCCATTATAAATGTAGTTGTTGGCCAGTTGGTGAGATTGAGACTGCTCTGATTGGAGGCTTCAAATTTTTTGAATTAAAGGCAATTGCATTTAATGCTTCAAACATTCATTTTTACTAGCATTAAATTCTCTTGAGACAGTAGTCTCTTCGGCCGCATTAAATGTTGTCCTATCAGCGTTAAATGCTACTTTAACTGTGAATACTTTGTGAATAAACAATATTTCTTTCAAAACGGTTTAAAGTTTTCTTCAGTCCTGTTGGATAAGTATTTTACTTTTCCTAAGTAAAACACCTACACATGTTTGCTGTATCCAACTTCTTTTATCTCTGTTGTATATTAACGATTTCGCTGAAAGGACTCTTGACTTTGCAGGAAGATCTTTCACTGTATGGACAAGCTATATGAAGTTTCCTAACACCTTCCATACTTAGACCGAAATGCTGACTTTGAAGAACTTATTGTATGGGGCAATTAGCAAAACACATGATAGATTTTTCCCAATAATTTCCCTATTTTTGATAATGCCAAAACTTCCTTGATACATAGAGGCTATCTTCAAGTCTTCTGTCGAAAGTTCTGATCTTGAGGAGTTAGTCTAAAAATTTGAACTACTCGCAAGCAAGTTAGAAAATGATAAATTATATAGGACTAAGTGTATTACAACGTAATCTATGATGGGCGCGCATGCACAATCTTATAGGAATAATACTAATTGAATACAACTAAATCTATGAACTATTCGCGGAAAAGTTCTTACAACTTTGCGATTTTACTGATTTTTTATACTTGGTAAATATTTCAACACAAAATATACTTAAAGTAAAAACATTATATGACGGGCTATAATTTTTGGATAAAAGATGATATTTGATTGATAGCCGTTACAGTGTTGATAGAATTGAAAATTACATTGGAAGCAGACAGGAAACATAAATGTGCAGAAAAACAGAAGGACTATCCCCTACATGACTGATGTCTCCATGTTCTCCGGGAGGGATTTTTAGGTTCTCTTCTACCAGTTGACAAGATCATCTCTTCTTCAATCCTTGTATTGATTTTTACCTTCTTGGTTCACATCAAAGGATAGAATCCAGTCTTCCGGATGGGTTAGCCGTTTGCCCTTCATGACTTTGGGTTTTAGTTTTATCTGTAGTGGGAGTTTTCCTTTTGCAAGAAGCTGCGAAAACTCTTTAGATACATCCTATAGCATCTTAAATTGGTTAAACATGGGAGGTTCCCTGATGAGAACACGGAAGTATCTCATCAGTTCATTATTTTTCCATGCCTTCAACTCATCGGCTCTTCGCTGTCTATCTGTTGGGAGTTTCGTCTCTACAGGCTTCTGCACACTATTTTTTCATGGGAAGTTAGGATCTTGGAACTCTGGACGAGAACCAGATACCCTGTATCCCTTGTTTGCTTGTCCTAGCCCTAGTCCGGCTAGCCTTCCAATGGCAGGTGCAACACTGTCATCAAGAATAGCTTCCATCCCCTTCTCTCTATCCAGGCACCATTTTCTTGCAGCCTCTCATGACTCTTCCCCCTTTTTGGCAGTATCAAGATCCGAGAATTTTTCATGAATGTCCCGAAGGAGTTCCATTGATTCGGCCTCTTTGTCCTTAAGATCAGTGACATATTCTACCAGGCTCGCAACTACCACAGTCAGGTCATCGATCTTTTGATCGTGTGCAGTATGCTTTGATCCCGTGAATTCAAGGGAGGCAACTATCTTAGCCTCAGCGACACGCAACTTCTCTTTCTCATGTTTCAGGATTTGCTCCTGATGCTGCTTCATTTGGTTAAGGGCTTGCCATAATGTTGTGGGCATGAGGCATAAAGCTGTAATACTCGGATATTTGTCATGTATTTTCATCAATATTTGAATCTGGTGGTATATGATTTTGTCTCACAATTAATCAAAGTATGATTTTTCGTATCAGTTATCCAGTGTTCATGAATGTATGTTGTAAAGGATGTTAATTAATGCATGTGTTTGCATGAACTAGCGCACGCTAATGCACAGACTTAGCGTATGATATACTTGAGCATTAGCGTATGTTATGTCGTTATGATAGAGCGTGCTATGTGCAGTCAACATGATTGAGACACGATCAGTAGGTGAGATAGGATCACGGATTTGATAAGGATGTGTCAGAATGAACCTGAACGGCTTTTAGAAAAGTTAAGTCAACTGTGTTTAGTGTGCGCTATAGATTATAGTTAACGCACGCTAGAAGCCATAGACAGTAGAGGTAGTAAGATCCGCGAGGTCGATAGCGTGCACAGATCAAGGTTAGTGTAACTCCCCAATACTTATTTAAATGCTAACAATCATGGGTTTTGATTTTTTAATATTTACAGGTTGTCCGATACTTGGATCGATACGTTCCTAGCATAAAATGAAGGACTTAAAAGGAAAAGATTTCAAAATAAATTATAAGGATCATTTTTAGAATTTATGAAAGTGATTTCGAAAAGTTCCGACGATTTGATACTATAAAATTTTCATCACAGAATCCTTATATTGCAAAAATAATATTAAATTATTTTATTATTATTATCAAAAATCCGTTCCAAGCATATCGATGATTTAACTCCAACGAGTCCGGAACAGGTCGTAAAATCGAATTTGGACATCAGGAAGGGGTCGAATCGGCCGAGCCAAGTTGATGGCCATCTGTCGGTCACCGCCGAATACGCCTACCGACAGCTGCCAGTCACGACCGACAGAAGCTTCTAGGCCAACTATCCGGATAAGGTCCGTCATGACCGACAGAAGCTTCTCGGCCAACTGTCCAGATAAGGCCGGTCACGACCGACAGCAGCTTCTCGGCACTGTCCGGATAAGGCTGCTGAGCTGTCCGGATAAGTATTGATTTTCAACTGACTTTGTGCCCCTATTTATACATGTTACCGGACGTATTTTTGTACATATTTTATATAATATGAAAGCTCTGGACATTTACTGTAAAATGCCCGTAACATATTTCCCTTCCAAAAACTAAAATGCCCTCAAAAATCCCGATCAAGTAGATAGCTCAAACCTGACAGTTTTTCAAAGGTGTTTGATAAAAGTCCTCAAAGAGATTTCAGATTTTACATCAAGAATTTATGGCCGGAAATATGAAAAAGCATTTCCAAGTGCTATGGGAAGCGTATCCGGGATCAAAGAAGGACAACCGAGTCAAATTCAAAGGATGATATTTCAAGATTTCAGCAAACGAGGTGAGGTTATACTATTGTAATATGTTATGGTCATCGTTGTGTCGTGTAACATGACGACCCGCGAGGGGTCGAAAGAATGAAAGAAAATCGAGATGATTCTCACACAGATAAGAATGTTTTATGTTCATTACAAAACATGATTTTGACGATTTATAAGGGTTTAATCTCACTGAGTATGCTCGCGTACTCAGAACTCGTCGTTTATGTTTTTCAGGCTAAGGAAGCGACGAACGGGACAAGCAGAAGATGAATACATACTCCCAACACGGTGAAATTGTAAATAATAAAAGATATTGTCGCCGTAATTGTTATTATTTTTACGAAACACTTGATGTTCTTCAACGAATGTAATTTCAACGGACTATGTCCGAATATTTGATTTCCCATGTTTTTGTAAAACTGTACTGATGTTTTAATAAACGAGTTTTATTGAAGATTTACTGACTGAAACGCTTCTGCAAATACTCCGAATCTATATAAATTTTTTAAGGAAAAAAATGAGCTGTGTAACGTGTTGTGTCGAGATTTATACGTCTCAACAGGCGATCGCCTCAGAGACCGGGCGACCGAGCCAGAGCCTAACAGATGGGGCAGATTGGCCGATCAAAGGTCCCAGGTCAAGTCCCGGTGCCGAGCGATCGACATCTAAGGCGATCGTCTCTCGGTACTTGGCGATCGACCCCTGGTGACCAGCCGATGACGATCGCCTCATGCCACGCGAAGCCATCGCCCGTCCAGTCGGCAAAGGCCTAAGCTCGAAGCAAGAACCCACGTGCATATCCGGAAAAGGCTCCGCAAGATGTGGATCGTTGACCACAGCATGTCAGCATCTTTTCACCAACCGACAGACCCGCCGAAAGGTGTACAGTGGGACCGCCCGTGACAACAACTCAGGACGCGTGCAGGCTCCTCATTGGACCGCACAGCTGGCTTCCAGCAGCAGCCGCAAGCTTCAAAGCAGACAACCCATGTGCTGAAAAGACGATCGCCCCTTATTATATTACATGAAAGGCGATCGCCCGTCAGTAAACAGAGCATCTCAGCTCCTATAAATAGAAGGCTGCCTACACTTGGAAAACTCTCTGACTCGGTCTGCTTCACGTCGAGTTCAGAAGCTCAACTCATAACTTGGCTTTCTCACTCTTGGCAACAGCTATCTCTCGGCTTTTCTCTCTCTCAGCACCTCTCAATCCTGAGACGGTCGGCAGAAACGAGAACAAGAACACGCAGAGCTTCGCTCAAGAGCTAGATAAATATGATCTTTTACACTCATTGTAATCGCATTCTTACATTAATATTTGTACTCAAACGTATTCTTATTAATAACATCTCGCGAGAGCATTCAAGCCCGGGCCTAACAAACCCGGCAAATCTTGTGTTTTTCCATTCCCACGGACGTGCTCACACAATTTGCTGTTGCTCGACCATTCCAGCAATATCTATCTTCGGATAATATTTCGGGCAACAACAATTGGCGCTAGAGGAAGGGCATCTAACCCTCATTTTTATTCCTACCATCTCGAAGAACACTCACTGTTCTCCGGGGCATATACCTGAAGAAACACTCACTATTCTTCAGAGAAAATCTTTCAGAATCATGACTTCTGCTTCCACATCGAAGAAAGCCGCTGGCCGATCTACCAGACGCCTCATTCCGTCTCAATCCGAGCCACAACCTATGGCGGAGGGTAGCCGAGGCGGTCCGAGACTCTCGATCCCGCCCCTGAGGGATGGCCCGAGCCTCTCGCTCGATCAGTTCCAAACCGCAGAACAGATCGAAAAGGCCTTGGCCATCCTACAGGAGCGACGGAGAGCTTTCGACACGCCGCCCGCTATAACCCCCTCGGCTATCCGCCACATGACCAAACGGAAGTTCAAGGCGTTACTGACCGAGCAATCGCCAGGAGGCTCCCTTTCGCAAGAAGAGGCGCTCGCTAGCCGGGGCACCTCTGTTTTCGATCGCCTAGACAACGACCTGTCATGGCGACCGGGGCAGTCCGGCCCCAGCCACGAGATGACGGAGCTTGAGTCCGTCACCAGGAGTTCAGCATATCCGACTCCCAGCAGGCAGGTCAGGCATCTGGCCTCTCCTCGCCGAAGAACCGAGGTCGGCGACAGTGGAGTCAGGAGATCGGTACACGATCGTCTCGGCTCGCATTCCGAAAGCCGAGCCACAAGCGACCAAGCTACAGCGATTTCCGCGATGCAAAGCCAGCTCGAAGACATGAAAGCGCTCCTAGAATCTGGGGCAGGCGCCAAGAGAAAGATCGCCGGGCCGAGCGAGCCACTCGCGGTCCACATCGAGCTCGCTCCCGTGCAACGAAGGATCGCTCCTCCACAAACACCTCTGTACGAGGAAAGGTCGGATCCCAGTACTCACCTGAGAAAGTTCCGCATCTACATGACTGGGTGTGGAGTATCAGACGCGACCAGGTGTCGAATGTTCCCGCTAACGCTGGGCGACCAGACCCATAGATGGTACATCTCATTGCCGCAGCGATCTGTCAATTCCTTCGATCAACTAGCAAACGACTTCATAGCATACTTCACCGCCAAGGTCGCTCGGCCAGAAGGTCCCCATCGCATGATGCAGATCAAGCAAGAGGAAGAAGAGTCCGACGCAGACTACATTGATCGGGTAGACGAGATCATCCTCAACGGCGAGCCCGTAAGCGATGAGATCGCCCTCTACGCGGTCCTAGGGGGATTCCATGGTCTTTCGCCTATGTTCAGGCATCTTACGAAGGATCTCCCCCTGACCTACGCGATCTTCCGCGCCAAAGCTGCAGACTTTCTGGCCAAGCAAAGGTTACTTTATAACCTATGAGCAACGCGATCGGCGACCGAACGACGATCACCAGTCTTCCAACCCGATCGCCGTTATCAAGCAACATCTCAGAAACTGGAGGACTCGCTCGCCATCTACATTTCATCATCTAACATGTTGGACTAAGGCACGAGATCACATCCCCCGCACAACGTACACCGACGAAGGCCGGCATTTGACATGACAATACGAGGTGGAAGAGTGCAGCCATGGTCCTGGTGGTCGATGGAACCGACTGCTTAGGCCATGCAAGGTTCATTTGGGCTGAGATCGCTCGCCCTTTGTTTAACCGACTGCTAATCAGTGGACACGATCGCCCGCCCTCAAAGGTTCATCATCTAACATGGTGAACCGGGACAATGTGACGCGTCACTACCCCCGTCTCAACGTATACCGTCGAGGATTGCCATCTAATATGATGATCCGAGGTAGAAAAGAGCTAACAAGCTGCGGATGTGGAGTTGATTAATCCGACAACGCCCCGCGCAAGGATTTCTCCAGACCAAGACCGCACGCCCTTCGTTTGAATACGAAGCGAGGCGCAGCCTAACGGAGGACCCTTACAATAAAATGAGTCACGAGACAGACAATGTCGCTCGCGCACAAGACACGGTCATGTGCTAAAAGACGATCGCCCGCTTATTATAATGCAGCAAAGGCGATCGCCCAACATCTCCCAGTCCTATAAATAGGGAATATCCAGCAACTGGAACAAGGTTCACAAATTCTCCATTCAGTTCAGAGAAAAACTCTGTGTTCCAACTTCGTTCATAGAAATACATAAAAACATACTTACATTCAAGCTCTTGGCTTCATCTTCGGAATCTACCTCAAGTTTTCTCTCTCAGTACCTCTCATCCAGAAGACGGTCGGCAGAGGCAAGGAGTCTCCACAGCGCAGATCCAAAGAATCTCTCAAGTCCAGGAGCTCAAGTATACAGCGGATACACACCGTGAGAGACTGTCGATTTCTCACGGTTGTCACAACTCATCAACGTTGTTACAAGAACTCACAGAGCATCATATCTGGTTCTTCCGGCAATCTACATGCTCACCAGCTAAGATATCAAGGGTCTTTACACCCATTGTAATTGTATTCTTACATTAATACTTGTATCCCCGAATATTAGTATTAATAATATCTCAGGAGAGCATTCAAGCCCGGGACTAACAACCCCGGCAAATCTTGTGTTATTTACTTTTCCCACGGAAGTGTTCTCGCATTTGTTTGCTATCCATCCATTCCAGCAATATCTATCTCCGGATAATATTTTGGGTAGCAACAATTGGCGCTAGAAGGAGGGCGATCTATACCTTCATTTTTATTCCTACCGTCCCGAAGAACACTCACTGTTCTCGGGGCATATACTTGAAGTGACACTCACTGCTCTTCAAAGAAAGCCTTCAGAACCATGACGTCCGCCACTACATCGGAGAGAGCCGCTCTCCGAACCGCCGGACACCATATCCTGGCTCAATCCGAGCCCCAGCCGACGGCCGGGAGAAGCCACGGCAATGCGAGACTCTCGATCCCGCACCTGAGGGGTGGCCCCAACCTCTCACTCGACCAGTTCCAAACCGAGGAACAGATCGAGGAGGCTATTGACATCCTAAAGGAACGACGGAGAGCATGAGCGTCGCTCGCAATAACTCCCTCGACCATCCGCCGCATGGGCAAACAGAAATTCAATAGGCTACTGGGCGACCGATCGTCAGAAAGCCCCGATTCGCGAAAAAAGGCTCTTGCACGACCGTACGGGCCCGTATTCAGTCGCTTGGGACGCGACCCATCATGGCAACCAGGGCATTCTGGTCCCAACCACGAAACAACCGAATCCGAGTCCGTCACCAGGAGTTCGGCCTACCCAATTCGCAGCCGAACGCAAATCAACCGTCTGAGTCCCGCTCCGATTGTCGGAGGATCAGTACTTGATCGCCTCGGCTCCTGCTCCGAGCGCCGAGCTGCGAGAAGCCAGGCCACGGCGATGGCCGCTATGCAACGCCAGCTCGACGAGATGAAAGCACTCTTGGATATTGGGGCAAGCACCAGTAAAAAGATCATGGGACCAACCGAGCCACTCGCGATCCACATCGAGCTTGCCCCCGTATAAGCAATGATCGCTCCTCCCAAAACACCTCTATACGAAGGGAGATCGGACCCCGAAACCCACCTAAGTAAATTCCGGATCTACATGACTGGGTTTGGGGCATCAGACGTGACCAAGTGGCGAATCTTCCCGTTAACTTTGGGCGAGCTGGCCCATAGGTGGTACATCTCACTACCACTGCGATTGATCATCTCCTTTGAGAAACTGGCGAGCGACTTTACGTTATACTTTGCCGCCAAGGTCGCTAGACCAGAAGGTCCCCACCGCATGATGAAAATCAGGCAGGGAGAAAACAAATCCAACGCAGATTACATCGACCGAGTGGACGAAATCATCCTCACCGGCGAGCCCATCAGTGACGAGCTCACTCTCTATACGGTCCTAGGGGGATTCTACGGTCATTCACCCATGTTTAGACATCTCACGAAGGACATCCCCCCAACCTACGCGATCTTCCGAGCTAAGGCTGCCGACTTTCTGGCCAGGCAGAAGCTGATCACCCTCTGCCTAGGCGAGGAAACGCCACCTCCTGTCCGAAAGACGGCGATCGCCAAAACCAAGAAGGCGGTCGCCAAGCCACCCGGATATCTCAATGCCTTCGAGGACATGGAAGCCCATCTCCTCCATACGTTCAACCGAACTCCGGCCCACATTTTCTACGCCATCAAGGGGCGCGAACCGCTGAACAAGCCAAAGGGTATAAGAGACCACAATCACCTAGACCACAATTAATATTGTGCTTACCATAAGAGTCCCGGCCACAGCACCAACCAATGCCGCGACCTCCTCAGACAACTCTGGAGATTGTTCGAGGAAGGCAAGTTGGACAGCTTATTGGCTTAGCCGGAGCCCCTACCAATCTCCCAACATGTTCGTCCGAGTCGAACGCAAACAGGCTGGAAAGCTCATACGAGCCGACCCCTCGATCAACCTCAGCGACCGTATCTACATGCTTCAATCAAGAGAAGGGAACTTCGGAGGTCTGTCCCCGATTTCCCACCTCATTGAACAAAGGCTACTGCCTAAGCTAATGCTTCGAAAAACTGGAGGACTCGCTCGCCATCTACAGTTCATCATCTAACATGTTGGACTAAGGCACGAGATCGCCTCCCCCGCACAACATACACCATCGAAGGTCGGCATTTAACATGACGATCCGAGGTGGAAGAGTGCAGCCATGGTCCTGGTGGTCGATGGAACCGACTGCTTAGGCCATGCAAGGTTCCTTTGGGCTGAGATCGCTCGCCCTTCGTTTAAATACGAGGCGGGCGCAGTAGAAGGACCCTCCAAACAAATCAGTGGACACGATCGCCCGCCCTCGAAGGTCCGTCACTTAGCATGGTGGATCCTTCACGGACAATGCGAGGCATCCCTAACCCCGTCTCAATGTATACCATCGAGGATTGTCATCTAACATGACAATTCGAGGTAGAAAAGAGCTAACAAGCCGCGGACGTGGAGTCGATTAATCCGACAATGCCCCACGCAAGGACTCCTCCAGACCAAGACTGCACGCCCTTCGTTTAAATACGAGGCGAGGCGCAGCCTAACGGAGGACCCTCACAATAAAATGAGCCACGAGACAGACAATGTCGCTCGCGGACAAGACATGGTCGTGGAGATTGGTCCATCGAACTCCACGATCGTGCACGGTTCCTCAAGACCGAGATGGACGGAATTCCTCGAGGATTCGACAAAATTGAAGACTGCTCACTCAATGAGTTATTTTCGTCCCCTTACTTTCACTAAGTGAACAAAAACAAGGGGGGAGAGTGCGGACTACCTATACGACGACCGTCCATATTCAATTACGTCCGGAGATCGGCAATTAGCAGATGCTTGTGCAGCGATCGAATGTGTTGTAAAAGTTATCTATATGAGTTTATCAATTCACTTAGACATACTACACACGCAACAATCTCTCCTCACACATTTGTACAAAGTCAAGCAAAAGACTCAAAAAGCAATCATTCAAGTGATAAATCAAAGAACCAAATGTTCATTACATTACTTGAAGTCTCAAAGGTAGCTCCTCAATCACCGGAATGTGGAAACCTGCAAAAACGAAATCAAATTAGATCAGTTCAGAACATATCTGAACAAAGGGAGAGTTTGAACCCTTACCGGGATTCCTCTCCCGAAAGCTAGTGGGGATCTCCATCTCGCCAGTGGGGTTGTCGCTCGTTGAGGCTTTCCAGGCACCGGCGACCCAGAACCACTTCGCCGGATCGCCCCGCACCTTGTTCGGGACTCCAAGGATCACCCGACCGGATCGGCCTTGAATATGATAGCCTCCGGCCCACCCTCTCTGAGCCGTCAGCTTGAACAGGTGGTTCATCTCCGACGGCGAAGGGAGGCGGTACAGTCGGTGACCGCCGAACAAGGTAAGAGTCAAGATTGTTGTGTCAAGATTTATTCACCTCGACAGGCGATCGACTACAAGGCCGAGCGACCGAGTCCACAACCAATCAAACTATGGTGGACTCGCCTAACCGAAGATACCAGTCCACCGTCGAGTGTCCAGCGATCGACTCCCAAGGCGATCACCTTTCGGCACTTAGCGATCGACCATGGTGCCCGACTTAAGACGATCGTCATATGCCACAGACAGAGACCATCGTTCGTTAAAGTCCACGAAGACTGGACCCCAAAGCAGTGCCCATGTGCAGATCTGCGACAGGCGCCGCGTTTCATGGATCGTTGACCATAGCCTGTCACCACCCTCTCACCTACTGACAAGCCCGCCGAAAGGTACAAGGTGGGACCACCCGTGACAGCGACTCGGACGCGTGCAGACATCTCATTGGACCGCACAGCCAGCTGCCAGCAACTCCTGTGAACTTTAAGGAGACAAGCCCATGTGCTAAAAGACGATCGCCCGCTTATTATGATGCAGCAAAGGCGATCACCCAACATCTCCCAGTCCTATAAATAGGGAATATCCAGCAACTGGAACAAGGTTCACAAATTCTCCATTCAGTTCAGAGAAAAACTCTGTGTTCCAACTTCATTCACAGAAATACATAAAAACATACTTACATTCAAGCTCTTGGCTTCATCTTCGGAATCTACCTCAGGATTTCTCTCTCAGTACCTCTCATCCAGAAGACGGTCGGCAGAGGCAAGGAGTCTCCACAGCGCAGATCCGAAGAATCTCTCAAGCCCAGGAGCTCAAGTATACATCGGATACACACTGTGAGAGACTGTCGATTTCTCATGGTTGTCACAGCTAATCAACGTTGTTACAAGTACTCACAGAGCATCATATCTGGTTCTTCCGGCAATCTACACGCTCACCAGCTAAGATAGCAAGGGTCTTTACACCCATTGTAATCGTACTCTTACATTAATAATTGTATCCCCGAATATTTGTATTAATAATATCTCGCGAGAGCATTCAAGCCCGGGACTAACAACCCCGTCAAATCTTGTGTTATTTACTTTTCTCATGGAAGTGTTCTCGCATTTTTTTGCTATCCATCCATTCCAGCAATATCTATCTCCGAATAATATTTTGGGTAGCAACACCCGGCAAATCTTGTGTTTTTCCATTCCCACGGACGTGCTCTCGCAATTTTCTGTTGCTCGACCATTCCAGCAATATCTATCTTCGGATAATATTTCGGGCAACAACATAACGTTCTTTTTAAATAAGAAAGCCAGGGCGTTATAGAATGGTATCGGAGACAGGTTTCTCTCTCAGTACGGTGAGATTTGGGAATGAACCAAGCGGAAGCTGGTGAACATGTGACACGCGGGGCCGACGAGGGCGGGGAGTGATCGCTAGTGCAATAGAAAAGGGCACAAACAATGAGCGGCTCTGAGAAAGGGGAGTGATCGCCGGTGCAATAAGAAAAAGGGCACGGACAACGAGCGGCTCCTGACAAGGCTTCTACGCAGAGGGGGACATGACTAAACTGAATTCTCACCAGAACGAGAGGTATTCCAAGACTGTATAGGTATGGTACTATAAAGTTAAGGAGGTTTAAAAAAAAATATTTACTTATACAAAACAAGATATTTCAAAACTTTCTTATTTTTAAAAGTATAACGAATAATTACGGCATGATTATATTTTCGAGAGAATATGTGGTTCATCGCTGCTGCACAACGTCGACTCCGAGGTAATGTTTTCAAGTATTCACTCTTTTATGAAAACTTAAAATTTTTGGTATGAGTATAGAATGATTGTGTCGACAAAAGATTTGAAAGGATATGTGAAAGTTTAAATGTTATCCGAAAGGGACAAAATATGATTTCAAAGAAAGGTTTCAAAGTGATGTCTTTGCTGGCACAATATTTTTAAAGTTATTGATGAAAATACTCATACAAAGTTTGATACAGATTTTCAAAGTCCTTTACGAAGCTAAATTTCGAGGACGAAATTATTTAAAGGGGGGGGATTGTAACGCCCCAATACTTATTTAAATGCTAACGATCATGGGTTTTGATTTTTTAATATTTACAGGTTGTCCGATACTTGGACCGATACGATCCTAGCATAAAATGAAGGACTTAAAAGGAAAAGATTTCAAAATAAATTATAAGGATCATTTTTAGAATTTATGAAAGTGATTTCGAATAGTTCCGACGATTTGATATTGTAAAATTTTCATCACAGAATCCTTATATTGCAAAAATAATATTAAATTATTTTATTATTATTATCGAAAATCCGTTACCAGCATATCGAAGATTTAACTCCGACGAGTCCAGAACAGGTCGTAAAATCGAATTTGGACATCAGGAAGGGGTCGAACCGGCCGAGCTAATTTGACGGCCATCTGCCGGTCACCGCCGAACACGCCTACCGACAGCTGCCGGTCACGACCGACAGAAGCTTCTAGGCTAGCTGTCCGGATAAAGTCGGTCACGACCGACAGAAGCTTCTCGGCCAACTGTCCGGATAAGGCCGGTCACGACCGACAGAAGCTTCTCGACACTGCCCGGATAAGGCTGCTGAGCTGTCCGGATAAGTATTGATTTTCAACCGACTTTGTGCCCCTATTTATACATGTTCCCGGATATATTTTTGTACATATATTATATAATATGAAAGATCTGGACATCTACTGTAAAATGCCCGTAACATATTTCCCTTCGAAAAGCTCAAATGCCCTCAAAAAGCCCGATCAAATAGATAGCTCAAATCTGACAGTTTTTCAAAAGTGTTTGATAAAAGTCCTCAAAGAGATTTCAAATTTTACATCAAGAATTTATGGCCGGAAATATGAAAAAGCATTTCCAAGTGCTATGGGCACCGTTTCCGGGATCAAAGAAGGACAACCGAGTCAAATTCAAAGGATGATATTTCAAGATTTCAGCAAACGAGGTGAGGTTGTACTATTTTAATATGTTATGGTCATCGTTGTGTCATGTAACATGACGACCCGCAAGGGGTCGAAAGAATGAAAGAAAGCCGAGACGAGTCTCACACAGATAAGAATGTTTTATGTGCATTACACAACATGATTTTGACGATTTATAAGGGTTTAATCTCACTGAGTATGCTCTCGTACTCACACCTCGTCGTTTATATTTTTCAGGCTAAGGAATCGACGAACGGGACAAGCAGAATATGAATACATACTCCCAACACGGTGAAATTGTAAATAATAAAAGATATTGTCGCCGTAATTGTTATTATTTTTACGAAACACTTGATGTTCTTCAACGAATGTAATTTCAACGGAATATGTCCGAATATTTGATTTCCCATGTGTTGCTGCCCGAAATATTATCCGGAGATAGATATTGCGGGAATGGACGGGCAGCAAACAAATTGCGAGAGCAAGTCCGAGGGAAAGTGAATGACATAAGATTTGTCGGGTTTGTTAGGCCTGGGCTTGAATGCTCTCGCGAGATGTTATTAATAAGAATACGTTTGAGTACAAATATTAATGTAAGAATGCAATTACAATGAGTGTAAAAGATCCTAGTTATCTAGCTCTTGAGCAAAGCTCTGTGTGTTCTTGTTCTCGTTTCTGCCGACCGTCTTAGGATTAAGAGGTTCCGAGAGTGAGAGATGAACAGATGTCCGAAGTGTATAGCTTTGTCAAGAGTTAAAAGCCAAGCCGTAAGAAAAGCCAGAGAGCAGCAGCCTTGTCCGAAAAGCCGAGAGTTTTCCAAGTGCAGGATGCCTCTTATTTATAGGAGCTGAGATGCCCTTTACTGACGGGCGATCGCCTTCCTTGTAATATAATAAGGGGCGATCGTCTTTTAGCACATGGGCTATCTGCCTTGAAGTCCGCGGCTGTTACTGGTAGCCAGCTGTGCAGTCCAATGAGGAGCCCACACGTGTCTTGAGTTGCTGTCATGGGAGGTCCCATTTGCACCTTTCGGCGGGTCTGTCGGTAGGTGAAAAGATGCTGACAGGCTGTGGTCAACGATCCATGTCCTACGGCGCCTTTTCCGGATCTACATGTGGGTCTCTGTCCGCGCTTCGTCTTTTGCCGACTAAACATGCTGGCTCATCGTGGCAAGAGGCGGTCGTCATTGGTCGGGCACCAGAGTCGATCGCCAGGTGCCAAGAGACGATCGCCTTAGATGTCGATCGCTCAGCACTTGGACTCGACCTGGGACCTTTGATCGGAAAGTCTGCCTTGGTCTATTCGACTATGGCTCGGTCGCCCGGTCTTTGTGCCGATCGCCTGTTGAGACGTATAAATCTCGACATAACAATTGCCCCTCAGCTTGCTCCGATGTTGAAGACATGGGGCGAGGTGGTTCTTACTGGCGATCGTTGAGGATAAGGACGGACGATCCGTTGAGCGGACTCTGGACTCGGATTTGAGCGATCTGATCGTTTGGCATGCTATCTTCGGTCTTGTACCTGCAATTTTCAAGTTTGCCGATCCCTCGTAGAAAGCAGATAGTTTCGTCACTAAGGAACCGTGCACAGTCGCGGAGTTCGATGGACCGACCTCCATGACCGTGTCTTATGCACGAGCGACATTGTCTGTCTCATGACTCATTTTATTGTGAGGGTCCTCCGTTAGGCTGCGCCTCACCTCGTATTTAAACGAAGGGCGTGTGGTATTGGTCTGGAGGAGTCCTTGCGCGGGGCATCGTCAGATTAATCGACTCCACGTCCGCGGCTTGTTAGCACTTTTCTACCTCGGATCGTCATGTAGATGACAATCCTCGACGGTTACGTTGTGACAGGGGTAGGGACGCGTCGCATTGTCCAGGTCCACCAGGTTAGATGATGAACCTTTGAGGGCGGGCGAGCGTGCCCACTGATTTATTTGGAGAGTCCTTCGGCTACACCCGCCTCGTATTTAAACGAAGGGCGAGCGATCGCAGCCCAAAGGAACCTTGCATAGCCGAAGCATTCGGTTCCATCGACCACCAGGACCATGGCTGCACTCTTCTACCTCGGATCGTCATGTTGGATGTCAACCCTAGATGGTATACGTTGTGCAAGGGAGGCGATCTCGTGCCTTAGTCCATCATGTTAGATGGTGAATTGTGGATGGCGAGCGAGTCCTCCAGTTTCAGAGATGTTGCTTGATAATGGCGATCGGGTTGGAAGACTGGTGGTCGTCGTTCGGTCGCCGATCGCACTGCTCATAGGTGGAAAAGTAACCTTTGCCTGGCCAAAAAGTCTGCGGCCTTGGCGCGGAAGATCGCGTAGGTTGGGGGGATGTCCTTCGTGAGATGCCTAAACATAGGCGAAAGACCATCAAATCCCCCTAGGACCGAGTAGAGGGCGATCTTGTCGCTCACGGGCTCGCCGTTGAGGATTATCTCATCCACCCAGTCGATGTAGTCTGCGTTGGACTCTTCTTCCCCTTGCCTAATCTGCATCATGCGATGGGGACCTTCCGGCCGAGCGACCTTGGCGGCGAAATGCGCTGTGAAGTTGTTCGCTAGTTGATCAAAGGAATTGATGGATCGCGGCGGTAATGAGATGTACCATCTTTGGGCCAGGTCCCCCAGTGTTAGCGGGAACATTCGGCACCTGGTCGCATCTGATGCCCCACACCCGGTCATGTAGATCTGGAACTTGCTCAGACGAGTCTTGGGATCCGACCTCCCCTCATACAAAGGTGTTTGCGGAGGAGCGATCCTACGCTGCACGGGGGCGAGCTCGATGTGGACCGTGAGTGGCTCGCTCGGCCCAGCGATCTTGTTATTGGCGCCTGCCCCAGTTTCTAGGAGCACCTTCATGTCGTCGAGCTGGCGTTGCATCGCGGCCATCGCTGTAGCTTGGTCGCTTATGGCTTGGCTCTCGGAGCGGGAGCCGAGGCGATCATGTACCGATCTCCTGGCCCTGCGGTAGGCGATTAGGTCACCTCCGCCGATCTCTGTTCTTCGATGAGGAACCAGATGGTCGGCCTGTCTTCTGGGAGTTGGGTATGTTGAACTCCTGGTGACGGACTCGGGCTCCGTCGTCTCATGGCTGGGACAAGAATGCCCCAGTCGCCACGATGGGTTGCTTCCTAGGCAGCTGAAGACGGAGGTGTCCCGCCTTGCGAGCGCCTTTTCTTGCGAATCGGGGGCTCCTGACGATTGTTCGGTCAGTAATCCCTTGAACTTCCGTTTGCTCACGTGGCGGATGACGAGGGGGTTATAGCGAGCGCGTCGAATGCTCTCCGTCGCTACCGTAGGATGGCCATGGCCTCTTCGATCTGTTCCGTGGTTTGGAACTAATCGAGCGAGAGGCTTGGTCCGTCCCTCGGGGGCGGGATCGAGAGTCTCGGGTCTCCGCGGCTACCCTCCGCCATAGGCCGGGGCTCGGATTGAGACGGAATGAGGCATCCGGCGGATCGGCCAGCGGATTTCTTCGATGTGGAGGCAGAAGTCATGATTCTGAAAGCTTTCTTGAAGAGCAGTGAGTGTTTCTTCAAGTATATGTCCCGGAGAACAGTGAATGTCCTTCGAGACGGTAGGAATAAAAATGAAGGTTAAGATCCCCTTCCTCTAGCGCCAATTGTTGTCGCCCAAAATATTATCCGGAGATAGATGTTGCTGGAATGGACGAGCAGCAAACAAAGTGCGAGAGCACGTCCGAGGGAAAGTGAATGACATAAGATTTGTCGGGTTTGTTAGGCCCGGGCTTGAATGCTCTCGCGAGATGTTATTAATAAGAATATGTTTGAGTACAAATATTAATGTAAGAATGCAATTACAATGAGTGTAAAAGATCCTAGTAGTCTAGCTCTTGAGCGAAGCTCTGTGTGTTCTTGTTCTCGTTTCTACCGACCGTCTTAGGATTAAGAGGTTCCGAGAGTGAGAGATGAACAGATGTCCGAAGTGTATAGCTTTGCCAAGAGTTAAAACCCAAGCCGTAAGAAAAGCCAGAGAGCAGCAGCCTTGTCCGAAAAGCCGAGAGTTTTCCAAGTGCAGGATGCCTCTGATTTATAGGAGCTGAGATGCCCTTTACTCACGGGCGATCGCCTTCCTTGTAATATAATAAGGGGCGATCGTTTTTAGCACATGGGCTGTCTGCCTTGAAGTCCGTGGCTGTTGCTGGCAGCCAGCTGTGCGGTCCAATGAGGAGCCCGCACGCGTCCTGAGTTGCTGTCACGGGAGGTCCCACTTGCACCTTTCGGCGGGTCTGTCGGTAGGTGGAAAGATGCTGACAGGCTGTGGTCAACGATCCATGTCCTGCGGCGCCTTTTCCGGATCTGCATGTGGGTCTCTGTCCGCGCTTCGTCTTTTGCCGACTAGACATGCTGGCTCATCGTGGCAAGAGGCGGTCGTCATTGGCCGGGCACCAGAGGCGGTCGTCATTGGCCGGGCACCAGAGTCTATCTCCAGGTGCCAAGAGACCATCGCCTTAGATGTCGATCGCTCGGCACTGGGACTCGACCTGGGACCTTTGATCGGCAAGTCTGCCTTGGTCTATTCGACTATGGCTCGGTCGCCCGGTCTCTGTGCCGATCGCCTGTTGAGACTTATATATCTCGACATAACACCATGTTTTTGTAAAATTGTACTGATGTTTGAATAAACGAGTTTTATTGAAGATTTACTGACTAAAATGCTTCCGCAAATACTCCAAATTTATATAAAATTTTTAAGGAAAAAAATGAACTGTGTAACGTTCTTTTTAATTAAGAAAGCCAGGGCGTTACAGTTAGTGTACGCTAAACATAGCACTTAACGTACGTAATGGCTGTATAACATACGTAAGGCAGAGGATAGAAAGAGACAGTATATTGAGAGCCCGCTAGCACATGCTAAAGGTGAGGATAGAACCCGCTACAGGTCATTTTCTATAAATAGGGCTGCAACCCTTTCATTTCTTTCACTCGTTTTGTCCGAACTCCACCCATCGTTCAGACCTTCCACCTTTATATAACCTCTATATCAGCCTCTCAATCGGATTTTAGAGAACATAGAACATCTTGGAGTAGTGTTCAAGCATCCGGCATTGAGTTCTACCGATTATTTCGTCGCTTCCTCCGTAAGGTCATAGCTTTGCAAAGTGATTAATCGAAGGGGTGACCTTAGAGCGTATTGACGTTCGTTGAAGTATCTAATCCATGTCGTCTTTATAAGGCAAGTACTTTAATTATGTTTATTCGTGTTAATGTCATTCATGCTGTCATGCATATGTGTTGTAGTTGTTTGTCCACCACGTGTTGGTCCGACGGGATCATCGTGGGCATATATGTTGTGTGCGCTGGATCGTTGGACGGGTTTTCCACCACGTGTTGGTCCGACGGGATCATCGTGGCATCTATGCTGTGTGTGCTGGATCATTGAATTACCATGAGTATGTTGAGGTTGACATGTTGTGCTATGCATTGTTGGTTCGTTGTTGTGTTGTTATTGATACTGTATTATTATTCACGTGTCGTCGAATAATCAGTTGTTGTATAATTATCGTACTTGTACTAGCATCGTTGTGCTAACCCCTTCGGGGGTGGACATGTGTTTTATGTTCAGGGTCCAGGAGATCTGAAAAACAACCACAGGAGCTACATGACGACGTGGGTGCTGAGTGATGTTAATGGTCCGGATAGTTCTTTCAGTCGTGTTTTGTTTTAATAAGTACTCGAGTATGTTATTGCTTTGTATTATATGGATGTTATTGTATTGTTTACCGTTTGGTGATGGTCTTTTTGTTCTTTTGAAACTCGGTATGTAATAATAAATTTTACGGTTAGTGTTTAATAATGTTGTTTTAAATTCTTAGCCTAGTAAATCCTTACATAACTGATTTATGGAGCTGTGATAATCCTGAATATCTCTGGCTGTTACAGAATATGGTATTAGAGGTAAGATTTATGGATATCTTGGCAGTCAGGTTAATTTAGGGTCCAGATATGTCTTTTGGTTGACGGTCGTGAATAACATGACTGCACTGCCTACGTCTTCATGTGAGCTGTGGTTGTAAGTTTCCTAAACTCTATCATACTTCTTTTTTGTTATGTCCTTTTCGATAATTAAATGTTAGAACGATATTGTTCCCTATATATTGAGTATGTATGCTCACAGTATGTTGAGAGGAGGATCTGGATGCGGTCGTGGTCGTGAACGCGGACGTAGAAATGCTGAGGGAGAAGCTTCACCTTCTGTCCCCGATTCGCTGTCAAATCAGGCTAACAACAGTTCCGGGGAACAACAAGAGTCCGTCAACAATGATCGAGACCCAACTGTAGAGATGAATTCTGATCCTGCTGTTCCCGACATACTTCGTCAAGTGGTCAACCAGATGACCCAATTTGCTCAAGTAGTGGACAGAATGCAGGTGGCGGTAGGCCTACAGCCAGAAGAGGGACAACAAGGTATCCCAGATTTGGCAAATCGAGGAGATTGATGGCTCCAGGAGGTGGCGAAAATGCATCCACCAAAGTTTGATGGTTTTTCTGAAATGCCGACATGGGATCATTGGTTGAGGGAGTTAGAGAAAATATTTGCAGGAATTAACTATCCAGACGATCGAAGAACCCCTATCGCTCAATATTTTCTTACCAGAGAGGCATCCGAATGGTGGGAAGCTATCCGACCTATTGATCATGATGCCTATTGGGGAGAGTTCAGACTTATGATGGAAGCTCAGTACAGCCCTCGTCGGGTGAGGGAAGCCAAATTTCGAGAATTTTTCTCCACGCAGCCGTCGGATGTGCCTGTAGCTCAGGCGATTAAGACGTTCAATCTACAACTGCCATTTGTTCGACACCTTGTCAGGACCGATGCAGAGATGATGATTCACTTTGATATGAGAATGAAGCCGTAGATACAGAAGTACATGTCGGGATTGAATGCACCACTCTCTGTCAGTATCAAGATAAAGCTCTAACGTACGAGATGAAAGAAGCAGCTATGGAAAAGTTTTCCGAGGCTAAGAAGCAAAAAGTTTCTGGTAGTTTCGCAGAGCATAAGAGTAGTGGGGACCATAAAGCCCAAACATCTTTTCACTCGTTCAGGAAGCCTCCACATCCATCTAGAGGAGGAAAGAATTCCAGGTCGTCACCCACTTTTAATGATGCAGCTAAGAAATGCTTCAACTTTGGTCGGCCAGGGCATCTTTGGCGTGACTGTTCATATCCTTTGGTAACGTGTTATGAATGTGGACAAGAAGGGCATCGTGCGATGTTCTGCAAAGATGCTACTAAATATTATGGAGCTCATACTTCACAACCGGCTCAAAAAGAGGCGAGTGTCCCTCAAACTCAGCAGAGTGTTCAGCCACACCAGAATTTTGGCCGAGGAAGAGGCAGAGGACAGTATGACCTGAAGGACTCATCGAGTGCTGGGTCCACCTATGCGCGTTTATAAAATAAGTAGGGCATATGATCAGAGTACAGCGGTTGCATCAGGTACAATTTAGATCCTTTCGCAACCAGTTACTGTTTTGTTCGATACTGGAGCTACACATTTATTTATATCACTGTCTTGTGTAAATGGTTTAAAAAAATCTTGTTTTCATGAATGGGAGCCTTATATTGTGGGTTTGCCAAGTGGGGAAAGAATTGTGGGGAATTTAGAAGCTAGGAACTTTCCTATATTAATCGGAGGCAAATATTGGCCTTCAAATCTGATCATGGTAGAAATTCAAGGAGATGACCTCATTCTTGGAGATGATTGGCTTAACCGATACGGAGCTATTATGAATTACCAGAAGAGGAATATTTCGATTATAGCTGAAGACGGTTCTGAATTCTTATTTGAAGGGTGGAGACCAGGAAGCTCAGGGAAAGTGATTAAAGCAATGAAGGCTCTCAAACTGCTGAAACGGGGTTGTGCCAGATACTGGTGTTACGCAATGAAGAAGAAGAAGGTATATTAGAACTCTCGTCTATTCCTATTGTAAATTAATTTCCGAATGTATTACCTGACACCTGGATTACCTCTCCAACGAGACGTAGAGTCTACCATCGAGCTGGAACCGGGAGCCACACCGATTTCCAAGGCACCGTATCGAATGGCACCCACCGAGATGTATGAATTGAAAAAGTAAATTGACGAATTGATGGACACAGGCTATACTCAACCGAACATTTTTCCTTGGGGTGCACCAGTTTTATTCGTTTGAAAGAAAGATGGATCACTTCGGTTGTGCATTGACTACTTTGAGCTGAACAAAGTGACGATCAAGAATAAGTACTTATTGCCTCTAATTGATGATTTGTTCTACCAATTTCAAGGAACGATAGTGTTCCAAAGATTGATTTGAGATCGGGGTACCATCAGTTGAGGATTAAAGAATCCGATGTTCCAAAGTCAGCATTTAGGACCCGCTACGGGAACTATGAATTTGTGGTAATGTCCTTCGGTCTCACCAATGCGCCTGCCGTGTTTATGAAATTGTTGAACCGAGTGTTCATAGAGTACTTGGATAAATTCGTAGTTGTATTTATCGATGATATTTTGGTTTATGCAAAGAGTCCGGACGAGTATTCGGAACACCTACGGATTATGTTAAACCTCTTGAGAAACAAACAGTTGTACGCCAAACTTTCCAACTGTAAATTCTGGCTAAAGGAAGTAATGTTTCTTGGTCATGTGGTATCGGCAGAAGGAGTCTAAGTAGACCCACAGAAAGTCGAGGCAATCACGCAGTGGGAGCCTCCCAAGAATGTGAGAGAAGTCAGAAGTTTCTTAGGACTTGTTGGGTACTATCATAGGTTCGTGGAAGGGTTTTCTAAAATCACCCGTTAACTTACTCAATTGTTGCAGAAAATCAAAAGGTTCGAATGGAACGATAAGTGTCAAGTCAGTTTTGATGAACTCAAGAAGAGGTTGACGACATCCCCAATTTTATCACTACCACAGGGAACTGGAGGGTTCATGGTTTATAGTGATGCTTCAATTCAGGGTCTTGGTTGTATACTAATGCAGAATGATAGGGTAATTGCCTATGCCTCACGGTAGTTGAAACCTTATGAAGTTAATTACCCAACACATGATTTGGAATAAGCAGTTGTTGTCTTTGCACTGAAGATATGGCGACACTATTTGTACGGGACTCACTGTCAGATCTTCACCGATCATAAGAGTTTTAAATACATCTTCATTCAGAAAGAATTAAACATGCGATGGAGTAGATGGCTGGAATTGATTAAAGACTATAATTTGGAAATACTTTAACATCCATGCAAAGCGAACATGGTAGCAGATGCACTAAGTTGTATACTTATTTCTATTCGAATGCTGGAAACGCTCACGTCCCAGTCCAGCATTCAATGAGAGTTGATTTGTGGGGGAATTGAAGTGTGGTTACAAGGAGTTCAAGGACAACTATATGGGATGGAATTAACTTCATCATTGGTCGATGAAATAAAATCTAAGCAATTAGATGACCCTCTAATGATTCGGTTACATGATGAAGTAAATAAAGTAAAGGCCCCTGGCTTGGTAATCCTTGAAGATGGAGTTTTGAGATTTCGAAGTCGACTGTGTCCCGGATAATGATGTTCTGAAGCAAACGATCATGAAAGAAGCTCATAGTATGCCTTATTCAATTCACTCGGGCACCAGTAAGATGTATAAAGATCTGAAGCAGAACTTTTGGTGGGGTAACATAAAGAAAGAGGTGGCGGAATATGTTTTGAAATGTTTGACTTCTCAGCAGGTTAAAATCGAGCATCAGCGATCCTCCGGGATGTTGAAGTTACTTCTAATACAGGAATGGAAGTGGGAAGATATATCAATGGATTTTATCACCAACATGCCAAAGACCAGGAATGGAATGAATACGATATGGGTGATAGTTGACTGTTTAACTAAGTCGGCTAATTTCCTAGGCATCAAAGATACATGGGGACTAGAGAGATTGGCGAGTATTTATTGCGAAAATAGTCCGATTATATGGGACACCGAAGACCATTATTTTGGATCGAGATGGTTGCTTCGTGCTGCATTTTTAGAAAGCAGTTCATAAGGCTTTGGGAACTGAGTTGAGATTTAGCACGGCTTACCACCCTCAAACTGATGGACAGTCCGAGAGGACTATTCAAACAGTAACCGTAGGGATCCATGGTCTTGTCGTCGCCCACAAATCTCCTCCTTGTGTTCTTCGCCCTCGCTCTAATCCACCTCCGAATTCCTTCTGATCGATCCTCCCCCTTTTTCTTTAGCCCTACCATGCTTATTTATATCAGTCCTAAGCCTCCAAAACGCGTCCGTGTGATTAGGTCGAGAACAGGCTCCAAAACGGCCCAGAACCGCGGCACTTTCTGTCAAAACCGCCCCGTGTGCCGTGGCTCACTTAATCTGTGCCGCGGCTCACGGGGCACAGCGGGATGCCTGGGCGCTGTTTATTTCTTCTGTGCCGCGGCTCACTATATCTGTGCCGCGGCACAGAGTACAGTTTACTCGGCACTCTGCTAGTCTCCTGCGTGTGCCGCGGCTCAGCACATGGGTGCCGTGGCTCATGACCAAAAACTGCTGTTTTCGCCCGTTTAAATCGTTTGGCTTCAGGACTCGATTTCTGCAAAACATATAAAAATAATGCATTAAAAGCTCATTTATGCTGATTTAGGCTCAAGATGGATATAAATTAATGATATAAAAGCGCATAATAATATGCCTAACAAATACCCCCAAACTTGAGCCTTTGCTTGTCCTCAAGCAAAAATTATCAATTTTAAACTAAATGTAACGTGAATAATCATGCAAGTCCATAGTGCTCAACTTAACACTACGCCATAAATGGCCTTTGGCAACCACATTACTGTGTTACCTTAGACCCAGTTTTCTGTTGCCACATACCCAAAATGGGCAAAGGTAACACTTTAGCTAAGTTGCTCTGTGAGCAGTAGCCTTTGGACTCAAAGGCGACACGATGAGTAGCCTATGCTAACATAGAGTAACTCGTTACCAAAGAACTCTACAGCAACGTCATGAGGATCCTACAGCAACATCAGTTTTGTGTTGCAACAGACTTTATGATTTTACAAAATATAAAGAAAATCAAGTGGGCCCCACAAAACGGGCCCTGTAGGTGGGCCCCACCTTAGCGGGACCCAGATGTGGGCACACGGGTAGGGCCTACTGTCTGGGGTCCACTATCCGGGGTCCACTTTGTGGGACCCACAAAATATGCAAGCATTAGTTAGTCTACTGTAACACCTATTTTACCAACGGCAACACCCTGTGTGTTGCCAATGCAAGGCATTGGTAACATATATATTATACCTAAGGTAACACCTTAGTTTAACAAAATAAAAATATAAAATTTAAATATTGCATTTCCCATTAAAAATACCAACAAACCAATTCAAAAAAACATCCAATCATAAAACCACCAACTACTTTAGTTCAAAACTAAAACTACATCATCCACCAATTACATCAATCCATATCCATCAACTCCAACATTAAGTACTAGAACAAAAATATAACATAAACGTCATAAAAGAACCAACACACTAGTTCAAAAGGTACAAAGATATGAAAGTGGATGTCTAAGCGCTGGGGTCGCCGGTCATGGGAGTATCATCTCCCAATGTGTCGCTAGAAATTGTGGCACAAATTTCACCAAAATTCATTTGCAAGGTGGGGTTTGCTTCAGCCGATTCCATCAAGTCCTGATGATGACTTGAGTTTGGTCTTAATCGTAGCCTACACAGTAAACCAACATCAATATATAAAAATAATTAGTCGACAGAGGAAGATAAAATATGGATTCAAGGAATTGACTAAAAAAACAATTACTTACAATTCTGAACTTCATCACTTTAGGATTAGTTTGGTATTTGCGTCCAGGCTTGCGCTTTCAAGTTTTAGCAAAAACTTGTGCATCACATAGCATATCACCTGACTTCTTTTCCTAGCAAAAAAACAAAATTCAAATCACCTAGTATTATATATGTTCATATCAATTATTTTGATATGAGAATAACTATTTAATTATTCAACAAGTAAATAAGATTGATTTATTTAATAGAAAATAGCATCATTGAACATATAGAAAATCATATATAATTTGATTTTTACTTGGGCACAACAAAAAAGCTTCTAAATTAGCATATGTCTACCGAGAAATCTAAAAGTATGTCATTAACATATTTTTACATGCGCACAACACAAAAGCTTCTCATTTTACATGCGCACAACATATTTTTACACAAATAAACACATTGAGTGTTTTTTCTAGTTTTGTGTGTGACAGAGGAAGAGAGAGAGAGAGAGAGGGAGAGAGAGAGAGAGAGAGTCAAAGAACCTTTTTTATGGCGACAGCCTCACCAGTTTCCACACATTTGGCCTGCACGGGATCATTATAGAAGAATCAAGAAATGCCAAAAACACGTGAACCCACATAATCCATTTTTATTACATAACGGAATGAAAATCAAGCATGGCAACAAGGAAAACCTTACCTGAAAAACTACTCCAAAAGATCCTTGCCCTACAACACGCTCTGCCATGTAACTGATTGTCTGATAACCAAAGAATGAAATCTATTAACAAAACTTGTTAACAAGCTTATTAAATTTAGCATAGTGCAATAAATATCTAATCATCGAATTTCACTTGTTTCGGCTGTCCGTTTCTGCCACCAATTGTTGTCACAATTATATGACTAGTTTCTGTTCCATTACCATCAATAACAGCTGGTTTAATATCCTATGAAGTATTATAACATTTACCTTTCAGAATTCAAAACAAGAACAACAGCGGGATAATAAGCCTACATCAAAAGAAAGTCTCAAAAGAAAATGCAAACTTCAAGATGCGCTCACATATCAATCACATATATACATGAGACTACAAAGAAACTTGATACATGGACTAAAACATAATCTTTGATACTTGAAATACAAGTTGACAAGAAAAATCCATAGGAGCCGAGCATAGAGAAGTGTACAGTGCACAGGATGCTATTCTCTCGAGACCAAAAAAATCGAAAGGTGGTTACTGTTTGCCATCATCCTAGACAGGAGGGGTCGCACTACCTTCAAAGAATTTGACATGACATAGCTTTCCACCAGCTTCATCGGCAAAAACAATCTTTCTCTTCTCTCTTGGGACAGATCTTTGGAAGAAGTGCCGTTGTTTGGAGTCATTTTCTACGCTTAAGAAGCCAAAGAAACAAAAAATTCAAAATCCGGAGATGTTTGAGTGTTAGTAATCGTCCAAGGTTTTAATTAGAAAAAGAAAATCACATTTTAATATTTGCAAATGCTAAATTCTACTGCTTCTAATTCATTTGATGAAAACTAAGAAAAAAATGGTTTGTATTTAAACACAAGTACAACATTTTAGAACTTCTCCACCACTATCTCTCTAGAATCATATTTCCAATTCCAACTTCTATTTGCAACTAAATACAACTAAATGCTCCTATTTCCTTTCCAGACATATACAAATAATGATTACTTTCTTTGAAAGAAGTGATTTATTTGACTAATGTACATGAAAACCGACAAAATCAGCATCAGAAAGCAATAATGCATGGTATTGCTGGTTAATTCAAAACAAGGAAACCGATTGTCCATGAAAATCAAGTCGCAAAAATTCCGTAAGTGTCATAAAGCGTCAGACACCCTTCAAAACAATTTCGCACATAAAAGGCCTGCAATACAGCAAAACAGACCCCAAATACCAGCGAAATCCCACTACGTTGCGATCAGAAACCCAGAATTGGAGCCAAATAATCAGAGATCTAAACTTAGCAGCCTCGTAGCATTGTGAATACATAAATGAAGAATTGAATCCACTGATAAGAATCAATCCAACCAAGCAAAGATAATACGACTGAAATTAAAAAGCAACTACGAACGCCTCCCGGAATGAGTAGGTTCAGTATCTGAGTTGAATTCATCCGATGAGTCGACTCGCAAACTCGGCTACACCGATTCGGTTTTAGAAGTGAAACCCTAATCCGCGTGCCGCAAGGTCAGCAGGCGGCGGACGACGAATAGGCGCCAGTATATGAAACGTACAGATCATCCATGGCGGGTCTGGATTTCACTATCAAGCAAATCGCTGAGAGAGATACAACTTAGAAAAAGAAATGAGAAAAATGTGGTGAGGCTGATGAGAAAACGGAGAAGCTTTAAAAAAGGGTACACTATTATTAATATTATTATTAAGATTAAAACCAACAGAAGACGACGGTGGTAAGGTTGAGATTTCAGAAATTTGAAGCCAAATACCACAAACTCAAAGGAGTAGATACTCAGAGAGGGAATCCTCTGCAGTTAAGATTGCTAGGTTTTAAATCCCTATGTAGAACATTTGCGGAATGCATGTATTTTAACCCACGGAGGAGCTGGTACAAGAAATACTGTAGAGGGAAACACACCATCCGTAGTTACTTTTACCAAACAAGAAGTCTCTTACAATTAATTACAACAAACGCCAAAAATAAAAATGCAAGAATAATAAAGAACCATGGTGGTATGTCTTTTGACAATGAGGACTATAACAACAGGCAAAAATAGTAAATCTTGACAACAAAAATGAGTTACTGAATGACCAAAGACAGGATAACGCTAGAAAACTTAATCATAAGTTATTCTACAGATGCTTGCTCCCATGTATCGGTTGACACTGATTCATTTAATTTAATGGTCGAATGCTACTCGCTAAATTCCTCCGACTTCTCCACTACTTCAGACACATCATAAGTCAGCGTACATGGAGGGACAACCCTAAAATTTAAGCAATTCCAGGTAGTGGATGGATCATATAAGCAATTCCAGGTGACGGGAGAAAGATCATTTACTTCAACTATTTGTTGGTGAAACTATCCTTGAAAAAAAAAAATGCAGGCTAGCTGCCTATAATTTTACTTCTACGCGCTACGCAGCAAAGCAGGGCAGCTGATCATAGTAATCATACACCAAGATCTTTTCTTCTATTGAGAAGTAGACTACAGAAGCAAATTATGCATATCCAAGAGACCCTATAAACTATTTCGACACATCGCCTAGAGACTAGAAATTACACACAAACCAAAAGGAAGAAAATGAGAAGTTACAAAGTAATTCACAGAATCTGATGCCTTGTCAAGATATTTCATTGCAAATGAGAAAGAACTTATAGAACCTTTGGTGCGTAAAATAGAACCTGGCAATGCTCCTCTGACAACGGTTGATTGGAACGGATAATCTGATGGAGATCCGTATCCATAAGTTCATATGCAATGTAAACATCATTAAATGCTCCCCTTTGCGGAGGTGGAATTACATCTCCGATTGCAACAATCTGCAACAAACAAGATATGTATTATTAATAGACTCATCCATTCCAAAAGATAATGCCTCAAGTTCCATTTTTTTTTAAATCGTGGCCTCATAACCATCGACTTGCAATCCTCGTAAAAGATCATATTCGATTTCTGGTTGTTAAGAAATTACGAAAACATGATAGCACTAGATAAGCGTGCTACATCCAGAGTAAGATGCAAACTGGAGGGCCATTCAGAAAACACACACACACACGTTTCAGAAAAATGAAACCAAGTTCATAGATCGTACAAATTTCAATGCTGTTTTCAGAACCAAATCAGAAACAAAAAAATAGAACTCACCGGAGTTCAATCGGGATTATCTGAACCCTCACGCTCGCTGCCACCAATTTTGTCACTGACCACAAACCCGCGGACGTCTTCAGCCTCAGCCACTGTCAGTTCATACCAAAGAAAATGTCGTCGCCGCGCTGAACATCGTCGAGCCGAGATCCACCACCTTCCTTAAATTTCCGTCGGTAGACGAATCGAGCGGGTGGAAGTCCGAATCCAGTCCCTGAATTTGTTTGAACGGACGACCATCGATCGAATTTCTGTAGTCTCCGCCGCCTCCGTCGCCGGTTCTGCAAGTCACCGGAGGAAGGATTTCGCGAGGAAGGGGATCGAGGAAAATGTCGGGTGGAGAGAAATAGAGTGAGATGAGGGATCGGGATAGGGATTTTATATCTCATTATTTGACTAGATTTTAAATTTAGTCCCTAAGTTTCTAACTCTTTCAATTTCACCCCATACATCTTTTAATTATTACACTAACGCCTAATCAGGTTTATAATTCCTTCAATTTCACTATCACTTTAAACAGCGTCATTTTATTCAGGTGGGAATTTTCACGATAACTTTAATTGCTTTAACTGGACTGCTATGTGATATTCTATTTACGTTTTGAATTTCAGATACATGTTGTAAAATTTGAGGAAGATCTTGATTAGAAATATTAATTTATAAATTTATTTCCGCCGCAATTATTACCTCTTATCTATGTCATGTCGTTGCCTTAATTAATGGGCATTTATTTTAGTCAGCGTAGCGACTCGACATTATTTTTATTAAAATTTGTTATTATATGTAGACATTAAATTTGTTATTTTAATTATTTTGTAATTATTCATAGTTATTACAAGCTTTTATTATTTTTAATTATTTAAATCAAAATTTATTAATTTTCAAATACTACATTATTTTAAAACCTTTTCAATTTAAATTTATTAAAAATATTTTATTATTTATAGAAAATATATATAATTCATTATTTGTTATAGTATTTTTTTATAAAAATAGATTCAATGTTTTATTAAAATTAATTATTTTTAATGTTAAAAATTTATTAAATCATTAATTTTATATAAAATTCAAAATTTTATTTACTAATACTCTAAGGTAACACATCTCATGGTGTTACTGAGAGTTACACATTTTATAGCTAGAGTAACATATATTTCAGGATTTGGTAACACCATAACCCGAACGTTGTGGTAGGTCCAAAATTTCATAGCTATGGTAACATCCAAGAAGGTAACACCCCCCCTTAAATTTTGTAGAAAGTCATCTATGGCGTAGTGTAATCAATACTACCCTAAAAATCTCAACGAATAGTACAAGTATCGTAATGGTGAGTCACATCCAGGACATTGATTCCACTAAGTAACCAATTTCAGTCCTCATCAATCGTTCAAGAAGAAAATTAAGCTCAAAGATTAACAAGTGTGAATTTAACCAACCGTCAATATGAAGGGTTAGATTAAACAAGCTAATTCGCCCAGTCCCACAGTCTAATGGCAAAATTTTCTTGAGTTTCATAAAAATAACCCTCGGACAGTATTCCCTTATATATATATGCTCAAGAAATTGATTCGAGTTGACCACTAGGTTCGGATCTCGGGATGTTTCATCGGGACAATCCTAGGGTGAAAATTCCATTCTCATGTATTGGGAAACCGTTTGACGTAAAAGACACTCATGGGGCACATGGATACTTCTAGTTACTAAGTTCCCCTCCACAGCGGAGAAACAACTCGAATAGCTATTCCCGCATGTCCGAATCAAGGTCGTTGTTTTACGCGAGAGTAAACAACGGGTCACGCGAATACTCCCAGTTACTAGGCTCCCTATCATTGGCACATGCGAAATTTCTAAATTACTAGTCTAATCAGGGTCGTCGTTTTACGCGAGAGTAAACAACGGGTCACGTAAATACCCCCGGTTACTAGACTTCCCATCATAGAACAACTAATATCTCGACTTTTAGGAAAAACTGTCCGACACTAAACTCAAATTAAGTGCCCACACGACTTATGTTACTGGACGACTAGCTAACCGAAAAGTTTAACCAAACATATAAACGGTGATTTGAAAACACGTATGTCTCCTTCCTTATCTGCTAAAATTTCTACAAAAACGATAAAATTTCGGACCTAATTGAATACTCAACAGAAACAGATATCTTTGACTGCAACTCGACCAAAAGTCAACCGTTTCTTCCAAGAGAAATCAGTATCGTAACATCAGTTTTACAAATGGAAGCACGAAAAATTCACGATAAATTCACGTTTTTGAACAAAACCATCAACACCATGCAAGGACAATAAAGCAATCGCAATTTATAAGCAAGAAACATTAAGAAAATTATCGCATACATCAATTTATTCCACTACACATAACATCCTTAATAATAAAACTCATGTGAAAATAAAAGAGATAAAGAAAAGTGAAACTTATTCCAAATGTCTTCTTGATCGCCAGCACATGTCTGAGTGGAAACGTCGGTCAATCCATACTTCAAATAACGCTCAGCATCACGAGGGACCCCCAAACTTAGTCTCTAGTCATGAAATAACAGTAGACATTAAATCAAGAAAGACTAGAATATGAAGAATAATAACTCATTGGGGTTAAAAAAAATTATATTACAGAAATGAGGGCCAACAAGAATACACGAATCCAAACGAAATACAAAACAAAGGAAAATAATTAATAACGAAAAATCAAATAAAAACAACTAACTAGAAAGCAAGTAAAAATGATGGGTTGCCTCCATCCAGCGCTCTATTTTACGTCTTGAGCACGACGTGGCGAAAAAAAATCTAACGTGGTTTCTTTCTAGGGAGATTGCCAAATGCCCCCTTCTTGCAATCAATAAGCCTCTTATTCCACAAGGGAGGCTTTGGCTCATGCCCGGTTGCCAAAAATAATGAATAAGAATAATTATGCGGACAACCAAAAAATGTTGGAAGAATATAATAATGATAAGGCATGAAAAAATAAGCAGAGTTCGAATGGGCAAATAATAAAGAATTATCATGCACAACCTCATTAGAACTCGAAGAATCAGCCTCAACAAAATCATGAGTAATGGGGTCAATCACTCCCATTATGAATTTAGGAAAAATTATGCGTGGCACCGTTAATAAAATTTTTGGCACAAAAGTATTCACCTTATTAGTCGAAGTTTGATGACAATTTAATGAAATTTCTTTGGAAACATCATCAATGGTAACTTCTTCTACAGGCTCATCACACTTTATGTAATTACCGGGTGCTGGGGGATCGACCCTAAAACTTAGCATGTCATTCTTCTCAACCTCCCCCTCAACTTCACTACTAAATAAGTGAGCTGGAAAATAACCATAGTGAACCTCAAGACCACGACGTGCACATTCTAGCTCAAAAAGGGTACTATCAGGATTTTTAAGAGTGTCTACACATTGTTCAAGCATGGTCTTTTGTTTTGGGGGAGGGCGCTGACTGACCCTATTTGGCATATTATTAAGAACATCGAAATTTATGAAATGCCAAGGGCCACGATACTCACAGGAAAACATAATGAAGAAAATAAAAAAATATAGAGACTGAAGAAAAAAACTTCAAATTAAAATTAGAGTCCCTTGGTATTGATATTAGCGAAAAATCAGTCCCCGACAACGGCGCCAAAAACTTGTTGTGGGAAATCCCTCACAATATGCCGCAAGTGCACGGTGTCAACAAGTAATAAAGTGATAAGTAAAGTATCGTTCCCTCGAGGACTGATTTCACTAAGTACCAAAATATAGTCAACTCACAATTTTATTTGAAGAACAATTATATGGAATTTGTAACTAAACTAATAAATAATGATACTAATAATAGTACTACTACTAATAAGGACGTAGGATTATGATTTTCACCTCAAACAATCAGGAATGATATTTATTCAATTCAATTCACTTTTATTCAATTGATTGTAAGCCAGGAATTCCTAAATTATTCTAAAGCCTTTCCCAAGGTCGATAGAAAATACTATGAATTATTAACTCGATATATCCCTATTCGAATTAGATAATTAATAGCTAAAACAGTTCAAGAATTCCCACAATAATAGGCTTCACAATTCGCATGAGTATATCACCATCTCACGAAAATTACGATTCGTCTCACAAGAACTATGCCTAAATTTCATCTCCCGAATCCATAAAGACATTCAAAACAAATTAACTGTTGCCCAGACAATTAAAAAGCATTAAGAACAGTAAGAAAAATCCAATTCAATAGAATAACGAGTAAATCGAAATAATAATAAATACTCAAACCGTCATGAAATCGGCTACAATCAAAATCCTACTCGAATAGATTTAGGAACTAAGATGCAGAAAAACCGTAGGGATCCGTGGTCTTGTCGTCGCCCACAAATCTCCTCCTTGTGTTCTTCGCCCTCGCTCTCATCCACCTCCGAATTCCTTCTGATCGATCCTCCCCCTTTTTCTTCAGCCCTACCATGCTTATTTATATCAGCCCTAAGCCTCCAAAACGCGTTCGTGTGATTAGGTCGAGAACAGGCTCCAAAACGGCCCAGAACCGCGGCACTTTCTGTCAAAACCGCCCCGTGTGCCGCGGCTCACTTAATCTGTGCCGGGGCTCTCGGGTCACTGCGGGTTGCCTTGGCGCTGTTTATTTCTTCGTGCCACTCACTATATACATTACTGCGGCACAGTACGCTTTACTCGGCACTCTGCTAGTCTCCTGCGTGTGCCGCGGCTCAGCACATGGGTGCCGCGGCTCATGACCAAAAACTGCTGTTTTCGCCCGTTTTTTGTCGTTTCGGCTTTCGGACTCCGATTTCCTGCAAAACATATAATATAATTCATTAAAGGCTCATTTATGCTGATTTAGGCTCAAGATGGATATAAATTAATGATATAAAAGCGCATAAAAATATGCCTAATAGGCTACAATAATAGTTGGCATGCTTCCATTAAGATGGCACCTTTCGAAGCATTGTACGAAAGAAGATGTAGATAACCATTATGCTGGGATCGTTCGTCTGAACTAATCGGGACGGAACCGGAATTGATAGTACAGACTCAAGAGAAGGTAGCTCTAATCCGTGAAAGATTGTTGACTACCTAGAGTCGACAAAAGTCTTATGCAGATGTACATAGTCGCCCATTAGAATTTGAAACTAGGGATCATGTACTTCTTAAGGTTTCTTCTACTTGAAGAATTTTTTGTTTTGGAAGGAAATGAAAGCTGGGTCCATGATATATTGGACCATTCGAGATTTTTGAAAGAGTTGGGGAGTTGGCGTACAGGTTGGCCTTACCTCCATCACTGAGCCACGTTCATAATGGGTTTCATGTATCCTAATTACGGAAGTACGTATCGGATCCCAGTCATGTCATCGATTTCAGCGAGATCGAAGTAGCTAATGATGGCACGTTCGAGTAGATGCCCATTAAGATACTCGAGAGTCGAGTTAAGCAATTAAAGAATAAATCAATCTCCTTTCTTAAAGTTCAATGGTCGCGACATGGAGTCAAAAAAGCAACTTGGAAGACTGAAGATAGTATGAAGTCGAGATACCCATAATTATTTTCATCTTAAGTTTCGGGACGAAACTTCTATTTAGAGAGGGATTATGTAGTACTCGGATATTTGTCATGTATTTTCATCTGTATTTGAATCTGGTGGTATTTGATTTTGTCGCACAGTTAATCAAGGTATGATTTTTCGTATCAGTAATTCAGTGTTCATGAATGTATGTTGTAAAGGATGTTAATTCATGCATGGGTTTGCATGAATTAGCACAAGCTAATGTACTGACTTAGCGTACGCTATACTTGAACATTGGCGTACGTTATGTCGTTATGATAGCGTGCGCTATGTGCAGTTAACATGATTGAGACTGTAATACCCCCAAAACTATCCGGGAATATTACAGTGCCGTGGGCCCCGCGCCGGAACCCACCAGGCTAAAACTCATTTTCAAAAACATTTCAAACACGCCAAAGAGGCCAAGACGGTAATATTTTGCAAATACTCAAATAGTCTCCAAAAATGTATTTTTCAAATACCGTCATTAAATTACTTTTGAAAACAAAAGGCCAAAAATGCTAAAATTCAACAGTTTCAAAATGTATGTTAAGCCACCACTTATACGAACCGATAAAATAGTTTAGGGAAAAAGGGTTTAACGAAATAACCCAAGTTTACGAGATACCCAAAAAGGCCATTTTGAAAGTTATACACAAGTTGGTAAAAATACCGGAAAGTCATTTTGAAATATACACACGCAGCGGATATAAAGACAATTCAAAATGTACATTTGCAGCGGAAATAAAACAACCAGAAAGAATACTCAATTCTCCGAAAACATGCCACAGCCAGTATCACCCGGGCAGTTCATCCCTTCACGACCGCTACTAGCTCGATCTCCAAGTGCCTAAAAATAAAGCCCACAATGGGGTCAGCCACAATACTCAATAATGATAACGATCACATCCTCATAAATAATTACATACCAATGTAATAACATAATAACAATACTACCAACGTAATCTTACCATCATAACCTTACCAATCCATGGCAATCCATAACAAATCAATACTTATCATAATCCACATTTCGCATTCTCAAATGACGAAATGAACTCAATTACAACCATTTGTACTGTAGCCAATCATTACCCAAAAATCCTCAAATATCATCATAAATCATAAGTGCGGAATAACCCATCCGTGCCAAATCTTGTCCGTCGGATTTACACCGTCAAATCTCAATCTGGACAAAAATCAATAACACATAATATATCTGTAGATCAACTACCACATGATAATAATAAAAAGTCCCGAAACATCGACGTACAGTCCGAATACTCATACGATCAATAACAATGATCAACCCATAAATCGATCGAGAATATCATCGACATGATAACTCCGATACTGCCAATGAAGGACCAACAATAATTGAGAATACCATCAACATGATGAACTCCAACACGATCAATAAATGATCAGTAGCAACCGAGAATACCATCAACAAGGTAAACTCCAAACACGATCAACAAAGGATCAACAACAACCGAGAATACTATCAACAAGGTAAACTCCAAACGATCAACAATAATGGATCTCAAAAAAATAACCCCGACTGTCGAACATACCCTTCGGGCGTATGGACAACTAGTCGCAAACTGTCGAACATATCCAATCATACATGGACTATGATCGACCAAACAATATGGCTCAAGATGGACATCACAGTCCGCCCGATCCGGAAATGTGTCAGTGCACATGTCCACCCCGTATACGGAATCCAGAATATACGTGGGATAATGTACCTAATTAGCCTCATGAACTATGTCTCGTGTGCACAGTCCAATACGGAAACATCCACGCATGACTATATATGTGCCTGGCTAAAAATCCTAGACAATAACCAATCGGAACGCAGATATGATTCCAGATATATCACGATGCAACATGACAACGAAACTCAAAGAATCACATAACCAATAAGGATAAAAAGACTCACCGAAGTGAACAATGACACACGGATAATGAAAGATCGACACGACCGACAACATCCAAAATAAACATTGTGGGATCACAATTCCCAAAGAATGATCAACGCGATCAACAATCTCAACACTACCGTCCTGGGATCAACATCCCTCAACGAATAACCAAATACGATTCTTATTATACGAAACGTCAATCTACAACAATTCATCAGAATAATTATCCCCATAACTAAACAATACTTAAATTACCTCAAAGCCGAAGACAATATCCTTTCCACGAACAAACCATCATCCCGACAATTTATATTTATAATATCATTGCTATATGAAAAATGAAATGAAATAGAAACCAGTTATTAAATATTATAAACTGAACAAGTATAAACTTGCCTCGATACCGATACTACGAAACCGTTACCAATACCATTACCTTCATCTGCGAGCTCCTTAGCCCCGACCAAAAGCAATCTAAAAACTCTTCAGCCTCAACCGCAACACAACGGTCACAATCAACGATCAATTATCACACACTATTGCAATAATCGATTAACAACAAGTTTGGTAACAATCAACAACCGATATACCCAACCAACAAACTCAACGGTTCAACAATACCTCAATCATATACAAAACCGAACAATACAACCCAAACAATTACGAACTCATATCCACAATACAAATCGCAACTCGATGATCATAATTAACAGTCAATATAACCGATCAACAAACCCAACAGTTCCACAATCCGATAATCATATCAACTATCAACTCATCCCGATAACCAAGATTACACAACATACTCTATTCCGAATTCAACCTACACTTCTTTTCAATTTTTCCACAATTCCGCAAAACCCATATATCAATTTAATAAGCCGAATATACAAACTTAACCAAAATATTCCAATCAATATCTCTCTCAAATCTTTAATCAAACACATTGAAGGCTAAAGGTATATTTGAATCGTTAGTTAATAAACATCAACCACATCAAGAACACGAAGAACACCATCACAACCATATATATCCTTCAACGTAATACGATTCTAGCTATCGATACGAAGTAAACATCTCCAATATACCAAGATTCTTCAAACATTAAAAAATTATGGAAATTCAAACCAATTACCTCAATCTGGCAAAAGATTTAAGAACGATGTTACAATCCTTGTTCCAAACTCTTCTAGATGTTAACACTTGATAAATCAACTCAAAATATGAGATTTAGGGGTTAAAAATCGAGTTTGGGTGCCTAGGGGTGAAAGGGGTTCGAGTAGGAAGGGTTTGGAAGTTAAATTCCCGATTTGTTTTATCATATTTATACTCCCAGGAACGTTAACGTTCGTAACCGTTTCATAACGTACGTAACATGAGCTCAGAATACAGGCAGTATAGTTTTTACCATTTTATCCATAATTCACTCATCCGAACTCCGATTAACTCACCGTTTGAACCACTAGAAATCTAACTCGATGATCTATCATACTATTATGTTTCAGAATTTTTGAAGTTTTCAAGAATTGGTGGTAATTTTCCAAAGTCGAGCCTTTTACACGACACTTTCCAAAAATGCCTAAATCTTATTCCCTCAAACACTTCAACATATAGTCATCAAGACAACATAATCCAATATGTTATCTAACCTCTAAACTATTATCCTTGAATTATAATCCGAGTAATTTATATATCATCATTTTATTCAACATACTCTTTATATAACCTCAAGAATCACAATAACACTACTATAACCATCATCATACGGAAAAAACATCAACAATCAAACCAACAAGGATTGTATCAAACTTAATCTGGAATCAACCTCATATCATGATTCATACGAAATCAACATGATCCAGAAATCCATCTCTCATTGGGTTAAACGAATCACAATCCTTACAATAGGAAGAATCTTAATTAACATCTGAAATTTCTTATCACAATTCCATTAAATCTCATATAACATCATCACATGATAATCCAACCTGCTCCCTCCCAAGTAATCATCCTTAAAACCGAACCACTATCAAAGGGATACGAAAATTACCTTGTATAGACGAACCATGAAGAAGAACAATCGAACTCCATTCCAAGATTCATCAATAACTCCATAACTATCATCATACGAACTAATCATCAACAACACATGAAAACCCAAAATTTAAGAGAGGATTATCTAACATACCTCTAGAATATGAAGTACACAAGCAAATACTTCGAGAATCATCTATAACCCCTCATCTCAAGTTCCAAATCCAAGCCCTTAAGCTCATAATCGACTTAGAAGAACCGAAACTCCATCTCAGAGTGTTGAAGGTGGAAAACGAAATCAAGTTATGAAGAAAAACGAAGTGACGGGCAACCTACTTATATAAAATCCCAGATCATTACGTACGTAACATGCATTAGTTAACGTACGTAACATTCCTTTACGTATGTTATTTATCCTTGATAGCGTACGTAACGATGACCCAGAGGCCACTGCCTCAATTCCATACCACGATTACGTACGTAAGGCCCATGCCATAACGTACGTAATACAGGAGTTGACTTACTACACTATCTCAGTTTACATACGTAATGTCCAACTCTTTACGTGCGTAACAATTCATTAGCGTACGTAATCACCTAAAATTAGCATATGTTATCTTCAATCCAGAAACTACTGCCCCAATTAAACTGATACCATTACGTACGTAACACAATAGGTGTAACGTACGTAATCTTCATACTCTTAACGTATGTAACACCATAAACATAACGTACGTTAAACCATCCGTTGACTCACCTGTCCACATCCGGGCCGAAAGCTGCCGACCACGGGCCTGCTGTCGGCCACAACCTGGATCATGTCTGATTCCTCTCATAACTTACGTAATGCATGATACATAACATACATTATGGTTACCAGCTTAGCGTACGTAAGTCCTTAAGCTTAGCGTACGTAATGCCGAACACGTACACGTGACATACTGAATACATATACTTTTTCCGATAATATTCTCATACGATACACCTGATGCACGATATCCTCAAATGCAATTCTCGACCAAGTACGACAATTAAACAAATACAGCTGTCTCAGTCTTCGATTTATTTTATCCATACTGTATAGACACTAAGCTATGCATTATGTCTCAGATAAAATAACGCGAAAAATTTATACTGAAAACCCAGATATTACATACTACTCCCCTTAAAATAAGTTTCGTCCTTGAAACTTGCAATCATGTCATAGCAAACAAATCAACCAAAATTTCCAAACTCATCACAAAAACAATCAATCGTCGCCACAAGCGAATAACCAAAACGATATATATACAGGTGCGTGAAGCCGATGATCTCTCATGATACTAGTACACGACTCCCATAGAAGTCCCAACACAATACCAACACACACCAATATCACAAATAGCAATTTGAAAGGATCTCAAAAATTTTGGAACCTCCAAAAATCGGTTTGACTCAAAAGTCAGGAAAATCATTTTCAAAAGTCACACTACTACCGTACTGGTAGATCCACATAACACACATGCCCGGGTTTCACAAAACCCAAGCTCCGATACCATCTTCTGTAACACCCCCAAAACCATCTGGGAATATTACGGTGTTGTGGGCCCCACACCGGAACCCACCAGGCTAAAACTCATTTTCAAAAACGTTTCAAACATGCCAAAGAGGCTAAGGCGGTAATATTTTTTAAATACTCAAATAGTCTCCAAAAATGTATTTTCAAAATACCGTCATTAAATTACATTTGAAAGCAAAAGGCAAAAAATGCCAAAATTCAACAGTTTCAAAAAGTATGTTAAGCCACCACTTATACGTACCGATAAAATAGTTTAGGGAAAAAGGGTTTAACGAAATAACCCAAGTTTACGAGATACCCAAAAAGGCCATTTTGAAAGTTACACGGAGTTGGTAAAAATACAGGAAAGTCATCTTGAAATATATACACGCAGCGGATATAAACACAATTCAAAATATACATTTACAGCGGAAATAAAACAACTAGAAAGAATACTCAATTCTCCGAAAACATGCCACAGCCAGTATCACCCGGGCAGCTCATCCCTTCACGACTGCTACTAGCTCCATCTCCAACTACCTAAAAATAAAGCCCACAACGGGGTCAGCCACAATACTCAATAATGATAACGATCACATCCTCATAAATAATTACATACCAATGTAATAACATAATAAGAATACTACCAACATAATCTTACCGTCATAACCTTACCAATCCATGGCAATCCATAACAAATCAATCCTTACCATAATCCATATTTCGCATTCTCAAATGACGAGATGAACTCAACTACAACCATGTGTACTGTAGCCAATCATTACAAAAAAATCCTCAAAATATCATCATAAATCAGAAGTGCGGAATGACCCATCCGTGCCAAATCCTGTCCGTCGGATTTACACCGTCAAATCTCAATCTGGACAAAAATCAATAACACACAATATATCTGTAGATCAACTACCACATGATAATGATAACAAGTCTCGAAACATAGATGTACAATCTGAATACTCATACGATCAATAACAATGACCAACCCATAAATCGACCGAGAATATCATCGACATGATAACTCCGATACTACCAACGAAGGACCAATAATGATCTAGAATACCATCAACATGATAAACTCCAACACGATCAACAAATGATCAGTAGCAGCCGAGAATACCATCAACAAGGTAAACTCCAAACACGATCAACAAAGGATCAACAACGACCGAGAATACCATCAACAAGGTAAACTCCAAACGATCAACAATAATGGATCTCAAAAAAATAACCCCGACTGTCGAACATACCCTTCGGGCGTATGAACAACGAGTCACAAACCATCGAACATATCCAATCATACATGGACTATGAACGACCAAACAATATGGCTCAAGATGGACATCACAGTACGCCCGATCCGGAAATATGTCAGTGCACATGTCCACCCCGCATACGGAATCCAGAATATACGCGGGACAATGTACCTAATTAGCCTCACAAACTACGTCTCGTGTGCACAGCCCAATACGGAAACATCCACGCATGACTATATATGTGCCTGGATAAAATTCCTACACAATAACCAATCCGAACACAAATATGATTCCAGATATGTCATGATGCAACATGACAACGAAACTCAAAGAATCACATAACCAATAAGGATAAAAAAGACTCACCGAAGTGAACAGTGACACACGAATAATGAAAGATCGACACGACCGAAAATATCTAAAACAAACATCCTGGGATCACAATTCCCAAAGAATGATCAACGCGATCAACAATCTCAACACTAACGTCCTGGGATCAACATCCCTCAACGAACCAAATACGAATCACATTATACGAAACATCAACAAATAATAATTCATCATAATAATTATCCTCATAACTGAACAATACTTAAATTACCTCAAAGCCAAAGACAATATCCTTTCCACGAACAAATCATCATCCCGACAATTTACATTTATAATATCATTGCTATCTGAATTATAAATGAAATGAAAGTGAAACCATTCATTAAATATTATAAACTGAACAAGTATAAACTTGCCTCGATACTGATACGACGAAACCGTTACCAATCCCATTGCCTTCGTATGCGAGCTCCTCAGCCACGACCAAAAGTAATCTACGAACTCTTCAGCCTCAACCGCAACACAACGGTCACAATCAACGATCAATTATCACAACCTATTGCAATAATCGATTAACAACAAGTTTGATAACAATTAACAACCGATATACCCAACCAACAAACTCAATGGTTCAACAATACCTCAATCATATACAAAACCGAACAATACAACCCAAACAATTACGAACTCATATCGACAATACAAATCGCAACTCGATGATCATACTCAACAATCAATATAACCGATCAACAAACCCAACAGCTCCACAATCCGATAATCATATCAACTCATCCCGATAACCAGGATTACACAACATACTCTATTCTGAATTCAACCTACACTTCTTTCCAATTTTTCCACAATTCCGCAAAAACCCATATATTAATTTAATAAGCCGAATATACAAACTTAACCAAAATATTCCAATCAACACCTCTCTCAAATCTTTAATCAAACACATTGAAGGCTAAAGGTATATTTGAATCATTAGTTAATAAACATCAACCACATCAAGAACACGAAGAATGCCATCACAACCATATATATCCTTCAATGTAATACGATTCTAGCTATTGATACGAACTAAACAACTCCAATATACCAAGATTCTTCAAACAATCAAAAATTATGGAAATTCAAACCAATTACCTCAATCCGGCAAAAGAATCAAGCACTATGTTACAATCCTTGTTCCAAACTCTTCTAGATGTTAACACTTGATAAACCAACTCAAAATCTGAGATTTAGGGGTTAAAAATCGAGTTTGGGTGCCTAGGGGTGAAAGGGGTTCGAGTAGGAAGGGTTGGGAAGTGAAATTCCCGATTTTTTTTATCATATTTATACTCCCCGGCACGTTAACGTACGTAACCGATTCATAACGTACGTAACATGAGCTCAGTATACGGGCAGTATAGTTTTTACCATTTTAGCCATAACTCACTCATCCAGACTCCGATTAACTCACCGTTTGAACCACTAGAAAGCTAACTCGATGATCTATCATACTATTATGTTTCAGAATTTTTGAAGTTTTTAAGAATTGGTGGTAATTTTCCAAAGTCGGGCCTTTTACACGACACTTTCCAAAAATGCCCAAATCTTATTCCCTCAAACACTTCAACATATAGTCATCAAGACAACATAATCCAATATATTATCTAACCTCTAAACTATTATCTTTGACTTATAATCCGAGTAATATATATATATATATATATATGGGCGATTTACATCTGACTACCTTTTTAGATGACCTAATTACAGTTTAGTCCCTATTGTTTCAGATATTAGAATAAAGGACAAACTTTGCACTGTCCAGAAACTATATTTACAACGAAGGATAAAAGTCAAACTTTCAGATGATGTCACTGGAGAGAGAGTACTGATATTCTGAATTTGCCCTTTTTTTTTTTTTTACCCATTTATTTTTCGCCTCACGTGGGTGGCACATGCTGGACCTCATTGTAATATATATAACACTTTTGAACTTCAGTGTAATAAATTTTCAAGTTTTCTAGAAAAAAATATTTTTTCCAAAAAATAAAGTATTTTATGGAAAAATATATATTATTTTTCACAAAAATAAAAAAAAATTTGGGAAAAAATTATATTTTTGAAAAAAAACATTATTTTATGGAATTTTTTATTTTTTTCGAAAAAATTAAAAAATATTTCCTGGAGAAAAAATTATTTTTTTCGAAATAAAATTATTTTTTCGAAAAAATAAAATTATTTTCCGGAAAAAATAAAAAAATATTTTTTCGAAAAAATTAAAAAAAAATTCTGGAGGAAAAATATTTTTTGGCAAAATAATATTTTTTCGAAATAAAATTATTTTTTGAAAAAAAATATTATTTTTTTGAAAAATAAAATTATTTTCTGGAAAAAAAATAAAAAAAATATTTTTCCGAAAAAAATAAAAAATATTTTCTAGAGAAAAAGTTATTTTTTGGCAAAATAATATTTTTTTGAGATAAAATTATTTTCTTGAAAAAAATATTATTCTTTGGAAAAAATAAAATTATTTTCTGAAAAAAAATAAAATAATATATTTTTGCGAAAAAATAAAAAATATATATTTTCTGGAAAAAATTATATTTCGAAAAAAAATTATTTTCTGAAAAAATAATATTTTTTATAAGAAATTTATTAGCCAAACACTTTAATAACTTATAAGCTATTTGTTTCATATGAAATGTATTTTAAAAGAAATGTTTTATTCAAGTAAATAGAGGGGCATTTTCGTCTTATTAATGGAAGTCAACACCAATTCAGATTTTTGTCCTTCGCTGTAATTTATGAAACAATAGGGACTAAAGTGTAAAGAGACAATCTAATAGGGTAGTTGGCTGTAATTTCCCCATATATATATATATATATATATATCATTTTATTTATTCAGCATACTCTTCATATAACCTCAAGAATCACAATAACACTACTATAACCATCATCATACGGAAAAACATCAACAATCAAACCAACAAGGATTGTATCAAACTTAATCTCGAATCAACCTCATATCATGATTCATACGAAATCAGCATGATCCAGAAATCCATCTCTCATTGGGTTAAACGAATCACAATCCTTACAATAGGAAGAATCTTAATTAACATCTGAAATTTCTTATCACAATTCCATTAAATCTCATATAACATCATCACTTGATAATCCAACCTGCTCCCTCCCAAGTAAACATCCTTAAAAACGTACCACTATCAAAGGGATATGAAAATTACCTTGTATAGACGAACCATGAAGAAGAACAATCGAACTACATTCCGAGATTCATCAATAACTCCATAACTATCATCATACGAACTAATCATCAACAACACATGAAAAACCAAAATTCAAGAGAGGATTATCTAACATACCTCTAGAAGATGAAGTACACAAGCAAATACTTCGAGAATCATCTATAACTACTCATCTCAAGTTCCAAATCCAAGCACTTAAGCTCATAATCGACTTAGAAGAACCGAAACTCGATCTCAGAGTGTTGAAGGCGAAAAACGAAATCAAGTTATAAAGAAAAACGAAGTGACGGGCAACCCACTTATATAAACTCCCAAATCATTACGTACGTAACATGCATTATTTAACGTACGTAACATCCCTTTACGTACGTTATTTATCCTTGATAGCGTACGTAACGATGACCCAGAGGCCAATGCCTCAATTCCATACCACGATTACGTACGTAAGGCCCATGCCATAGCATATGTAACACAGGAGTTGACTTACTACACTATCTCAGTTTACATACGTAATGTCCAACTCTTTACGTGCGTAACAATCCATTAGCGTACGTAATCACCTAAGATTAGCATACATTATCTTCAATCCAGAAACTACTGCCCCAATTAAACTGATACCATTACGTACGTAACACAATAGGTATAACGTACGTAATCTTCATACTCTTAACGTACGTAACACCATATACATAACGTACGTTAAACCATCCGTTGAATCACCTGTCCACATCCGGGCCGAAAGCTGCCGACCATGGGCCCGCTGTCGGCCACAACTTGAATCATGTCTGATTCCTCTCATAACTTACGTAATGCATGATACATAACATACATTATGCTTACCAGCTTAGCGTACGTAGTCCTTAAGCTTAGCGTACGTAATGGCTTATGCACTTAGCTAAATCCAACTGTTCTTGTCCGTCATCTCAAGATGCCGAACACGTACACGTGACATATTGAATACATATACTTGTTCCGATAATATTCTCATACGATACACCTGATGCACGATATCCTAAAATGCAATTCTCGACCAAGTACGATAATTATACAAATACAGTTGTCTCAGTCTTCGATATATTTTATCCATACTGTATAGACACTAAGCTATGCATTATATCTCAGATAAAATAACGTGAAAAATTTATACTGAAAACCCAGATATTACATACTACCCCCCTTAAAATAAGTTTCGTCCTTGAAACTTGCAATCATGTCACAGCAAACAAATCAACCAAAATTTCCAAACTCATCACAAAAACAATCAATCGTCGCCACAAGCGAATAACCAAAACGATATATATACAGGTGCGTGAAGCCAATGGTCTCCCGTGATACTAGCACACGACTCCCATAGAAGTCCCAACACAATACCAACACACACTAATATCACAAATAGCAATTTGAAAAGATCTCAAAAAATTTGGAACCTCCAAAAATCGGTTTGACTCAAGAGTCAGGAAAATCATTTTCAAATGTCACACTACTACCATACTGGTAGAGCCACATAACACACACGCCCGAGTTTCACAAAACCCAAGCTCCGATACCATCTTCTGTAACACCCCCAAAACCATCTGGGAATATTACGGTGTTGTGGGCCCCACACCGGAACCCACCAGGCTAAAACTCATTTTCAAAAACGTTTCAAACACGCCAAAGAGGCCAAGACTGTAATATTTTGCAAATACTCAAATAGTCTCCAAAAATGTATTTTCTAAATACCGTCATTAAATTACATTTGAAAACAAAAGGCAAAAAATGCCAAAATTCAACAGTTTCAAAAAGTATGTTAAGCCACCACTTATACGTACCGATAAAATAGTTTAGGGAAAAAAGGGTTTAACAAAATAACCCAAGTTTACGAGATAACCAAAAAGGCCATTTTGAAAGTTACACACGAGTTGGTAAAAATACCGGAAAGTCATCTTGAAATATACACACGCAGTGGATATAAACACAATTCAAAATATACATTTACAGCGGAAATAAAACAACCAGAAAGAATACTCAATTCTCCGAAAACATGCCACAACCAGTATCACCCGGGCAGCTCATCCCTTCACGACTGCTACTAGCTCCATCTCCAAGTACCTAAAAATAAAGCCCACAACGGGGTCAGCCACAATACTCAGTAATGATAACGATCACATCCTCATAAATAATTACATACCAATGTAATAACATAATAAGAATACTACCAACATAATCTTACTGTCATAACCTTACCAATCCATGGCAATCCATAACAAATCAATCCTTACCATAATCTACATTTCGCATTCTCAAATGACGAGATGAACTCAACTACAACCATCTATACTGTAGCCAATCATTACTCAAAAATCCTCAAAATATCATCATAAATCATAAGTGCGGAATGACCCATCTGTGCCAAATCCTGTCCGTCGGATTTACACCGTCAAATCTCAATCTGGACAAAAATCAATAACACACAATATATCTGTAGATCAACTGCCACATGATAATGATAACAAGTCCCGAAACATAGATGTACAATCTGAATACTCATACGATCAATAACAATGATCAACCGATAAATCGACCGAGAATATCATCGACATGATAACTCCGATACTACCAACAAAGGACCAATAATGATCTAGAATACCATTAACATGATGAACTCAAACACAATCAACAAATGATCAGTAGCAGCCGAGAATACCATCAACAAGGTAAACTCTGTAGGTCACAAGTCGTCCAGGAACAAGTCTAGAGGGGGGGTGAATAGACTTGTTGAAACTCTTAAACTCTTTTTCTCAAAGAGTGAGTTTCTTCAGCTGATAGGTAAACAAATGGCTTGGAGTCATTTGTTCTCTAATATATGCAGAAGTCAGCTGATGACGAATATAAAGCAACTAATGAAACACTTAACAATGAATGCAGCAGTTAAAATATGATTCTATAAAACAGTAAATAACGCAGGCAGTTATAGTGGTCTCAGAGGTGGGGTAATCCTCTACTAATCCACTTTTCTCCAAACCAGTTGGAGATGAATTCACTATAATTCTCAACCAGTGATAAATATTACAGTGATTCAACAAAACTACAACAACTTCCAACCAGTGGAAATTCGTGCCGTTGTACCACACTTGACTGCCTTGCACCTCTTGATCCTCGATCCTTGGATGCCTTTACAGTCTCTTAACTTCAACCAGTGAAGTACCCCGAACTCAGTATTATAGACAAGAGTTTTTGTCTTCTCCAACTAAGAGCTTCTTCAAGTATGAACTTTTAGAACCGCTCTTTTCACGATGCTGTATTTCGCTTTTTGATAGCTTGAATGCTTTGATCGCTTGAAAGTATGTTCGCACCGGTTAATTGTTGTTGTATGCTCAGCTTCAAATCTTCGGATATATATATATATATGTCATGATCTCTGAGCTTTTTCTTCATAGCCGTTGCAAATCTTTTCAACAAATCCGTCCGTTGGAGAGGTAGACTTCATTGTTTTCTTTCTGAACGTTGCAAGGATGGATTCCCATATTTTAATCTATCTTCCGACCGTTGTGACGACTTCTGCATGTGATGCGCCGAATCTTTTGAATATAAAACGATTAAAGTCTTCAAGGTGGGTCTGGATAGCTTATTTAATTCATATCTTTTGCAGGAATCACTCCAATTTGTCTCTTCACGTTGCATGTGACTTTCCGTAATACTTGACTTTTCAACGCATGCTGACGTGGACTTGGAGTACTTGGATGATCTCGACTAGGCTGATGAGCAGTTAACTTCTCTGCAGTCTGGACCTTTCTGATGTTCCCAGTTTGGGACTTGTCTGATCAGGTGAGTTGTCTGAGGTACCTTGGCTGCAGTCTGGTCAAACATCCCTGATAATTTTTGTTGACCAGAACTACTCTGACTTGACTCGACTGATCCTCTCTGATGGACTTAGCTGTACTTAGTACTTAGCCGATTTTCAGCCTAACTTTTTTTGGTCTATAGAAGATACTCATTTGGTTCTTCTTTACATTTTGCCAAGTTTTATACTGAACATATTTGGCCTATGGAAGATACTCATTTGGTTCTTCCTTACATTTTTGCCAAGTAATAAACATTTGACTTTATGCTGATGACATCATCAAAATCTAACAAGTATTCCTAACAAATTCCCCCTATTTTGATGATGGCAAAACTTTAAACAAGTAATCAAATGATAAGTCTGCACTTGAGTGCAAGACACAAAATCAAAATCAGTCTTGTTTTGAGACAACTAGGAGTTGTCATTCAAATGACTGTTATATATTAATTTTCTGTTGATTACAAGTACATGGCTGAATTTTACAAGAAAATTTTCAAGTACATAAATCATTACAAGTACAAAATAAGTGAAAATCATGTGCCTCTTCCTCTGCCTCTTCGAATAGGATGTTTGGCAGGTCTGAAGAGTTTAGCTCCGATTGGTCTTGTCTTGACAGGGGCAAGACCATACTTCCTCTTCACAACAAGAGCTGCGAAGGCTTGCTCTTCTTGGGATGAAAACTTGTTCTCAAGACATAGCTTCTTGATATTCCTCTGTAGCGCAAGTTCATCCAACGCACCTCCTATTTCCAAAGTAGGAGGGATCATGGGATAAGCATTTAGTTCCTCGGCATGTTTCTTCAGAATAGCCCAGAGTTGTGGATGAGCTTCTTCCATGAAATTTATGAAGATCTGCTGTGGGGAGAGATTATCATCCTGGAGTATTTCCCAGATGTAGTAGTCTCTGATGAATTTCTTTCTTGCAGATCCCCACATGGGCAGAGCTTCATATGGAACAAAATCCTCCACAAAGCACAACTCCTTTCCTTCCCACTCTAGAGTAGGCTCAAAACCTCCTCTAGTCCTCCTCTTCTTGCCTTCAGGATGGTTAGCCTGTTCTTCTGGTTCTGTTCCTCCCTTCCTCTTGGCTGAGGATGTCCCAGCAGTGATCATCTGGACATCCTACCTCTTCTTCGATCTAAGCTCCTTCCTTATCTCTTCTTGATCATTTCCTTCCCCCTGAATTCTATCTTCCCCCTTTTTGCCAGCATCAACTAAGGTAGTCAATTGCTGCTCTATTCTGCTCATCCAGTCAGACATGCCAAATGGCATTCTGTTGTTGGTAGGGGGAGGAGGCGGAGGTACTTCTCTCTGCAGCAAAGTGTCAATCTTTGCATTGATGGTTTGGAGGTCAGGAGTGACCTGGGATGCCAGCAGCTCTCCAATCGTATCCTTCACTATCTGCCTGATCATCTCAGTCACTGCAGGTGAGAACTGAGCTGGTGGAGAGTGCTCGCCTGAGCGTTCTGCAATTGAACCACCAGACTGTAGGCTCCTATCTGCAGCTGGTACTCTAGATGGGGTCTTTTCTGGGGTCCCTGATCTGGAGTCCTCAGCCAACTCGGCGTCTAGGCTGGTATACCGGGCAGGTGCCCCAGTCCTATCTGCAGCCTCTTGTATTGGCTCTTGATGCTGCTCTCCTTCTTCCTTCTCTTGCTCTTTCTCCTGCTCTTCCTCCTTTTCTTCTTCAATATTTTCTTTTTCTTTCTCAGCTCCTTGATCTCCTCCTTCATCTTTATCATCATCCTCATCATCATCATTATTATCATCCGCTTTCTCATCTTTTTCTACTTCATCCTCATCATCTTTGTCTCCTTCCTCATCTTCCTGTTCTACTTCTTCTCCTTCTTCTTCTTCAACCAACTCTTCTGTTTTCTCAACTTCCTCAAAATGTTTTTCAACTAAAATCTTTTCTTCTACTACTTTCTGCTCTTCTTCTTCATCGACTAAAACAATAACTTCTTCTTCTCCATCTACCTCTTCAATCCTAATTTCTCTCTCTTCTTCCTCCTCTTCTTCTTGTTCAAATGAACCATCAAAAATGTTAAACATAATGGAATGGATGAATTGGTCCATGTTGGTTTTAAAATGAGTCATGAACCAATTATCCTGGAGGATCAACACTAAGTCTGATTCTTTACAAAAATAAATCAGTACCTCCTCTGTGGCTTGGGGATATTCCCAACCAATAGTTTCAATGTAAGACTGAAGATTTGTAAATGTCAAAGATTTTAAAAACTTCCACTCTTCGAAAATATTTACAAAAGAGTGTTTTAAAGCTTGTGGTTTAACAAGCTGTAATTGTTCGATGGATAGATTGAAAACATTATTTTCCAGCAGGTTAAATGTGTAATTGGCTTCAGGGATTGAGATGATCAGACCTGCTTATTCTTCCTCTGGAATGTAAGATGGGGTGAGGACAGCCACAATCTGAGTTTCCAGGCTGCCTGGGGCAGGCTGGTCTTCCAGGTGAGTAGGTGACCTGGCTATAGGGCTGGCTTGATGATCTGACTGCTCTTCCTCACTAAACTGCAGTCGCCTGGGCCTCTTGGGAGAGGGTTCTGGGGATGACTGCATGATGGAAGGTTCTCCAGGGGCTGGTCCCCTTCTCTTAAATCGGACAGCTATGGGAGTGTTATCTAACACAGAGTCTGACTCGACTGTAGTTGGGTTGTCGGCTGCAGGTTGGTCCAACTCGCTTGACGAATAATATCTCGGGTAGGTCCTTGTGTCAGGCAGCTCCTTCAACATCTGGGCTGCTCTCCTTGTGCCTCCCAACTTTCTCAACGTTTCTTGGTCCAGATGACCAAGTCTTTTGTTGGGGTGGAAGGGGTCAGTACTTCCCTTCGCCATACCTGTCTTTTCCAACAACCAACTCAGCTGCGTTTCAAACGCCAGCTTGGTTTTAAATTTCTTTTCATCAGAAAGCCAGTCGGATTTGTTGACTTCTCGAACGAGTTGCCTAAATATGTAATCCGCCCAATCAATTTCCTCATCCTGAATTAGTGCTCCCAGCACCATGAACTTCGCCGACGACAGTTGATCATAACTGCCGGCCATCCCCATGATGATTTTGTTGGTTATGTCCAACGCAAAACGATAAACTTTTTTAATCTCACTCCTTTTAGCGGTGAGTTTCAGCTTTTCCGGCAGATTCTCCACCTTGATCTTCTTCCAGGTTTCGGCGGCTGACTGTTTGAGAGCTTCGACAGCTATACCGCGGTGTTTCATACCAAACACTGTACGAATCGACTCACGCGATATGTCGACTTGTCTTCCGCCAACTGTGCTCCTAATTCCATCCTGAATCGAATAGGCTTCGCGATAGAACGCGATAACATCTTCTTTGTACAAATGTTGGGGGTTGATGTCCAGGAATGGGTAGATCCCATTTAGCTTCATCGTGTGGATTAGGTCAAGCACGTCGTAATCCTCCAGATTTGCTTCCAATAAGCCTTCGAAATCAACGACCAGGGAGAAGATAATCTGGTCCTTGACCGCCTTCAGGTTGACGCCTTCGAAGTACGATTCCATTTCTGCAAACAAAAGATTTTTAGTGTATTTGGAGTTCAATAATTTTTGCTCTGTAAATCTAGGGTTTCTGGTAAGCGTAAAAGGTAAAGTGAAGAGATTCTTTCCTTATAAAGAAGATGAAAAACGTATGGATTAAATTATTATATATTTGAAATGGTGGTACGCCTTTTGAGATTCTTTTAAATTTCAAATTTGAATCGGTGGTCCATTTTAAAATTTGACGGTTGGTTTTGATTGGCCACCGTGGAGGTCGATTTAACAAGTGATCGCCACGTGTATTTAAAATGCCACTTGTGAATTGATCATCAATATATTTAAATGCCACTTGTGAGACAAAATTAATATAATATTATTATACATATGGCAGATAATAATTAAATATTTAGAGGTCGGTTGAGTTTAGAAAACTTAGCTGGTCTGACTTGTTGACTGTTGACCGCTCTGCATCAGGTGAGTTGACTTCATGGACTTCTACTTTGAGATTACGATCAGCTAGGTTCCTTTGTCCGTCCTTCGTCCTCTTGTCTGCATCAGCTAGGATCTGATTTCCTTAATCAGTTGGGTCCGTCCTTCCTCTGAGATGCTTTAGCTTGCTTCTGTACTAGATTCCCAATCTAGTAATCCAAGATCTCTGCTCAGCTCCAAAAACCTTTCTTCTGGCAAAGGTTTGGTAAAGATGTCAGCTATCTGATAGTCTGTGCTGACTCTTTCAACTCTAACTCTTATGTTAAGCACATGGTCTCTGATGAAGTGGTGCTTAACATCAATGTGCTTCGTCCTTGAATGCAAAACCGGATTGTTGGTTATTGCAATAGCACTATTGTTGTCACACCAGATAGGAACTTCATTGGCAATGATATTATAATCCCTTAGCTGTTGTCTGATCCAGAAAATCTGTGCACAACAGCTACCTGCAGCTAGGTATTCTGACTCTGTGGTGGAGATAGAGTTAGAAACCTGCTTCTTGCTAAACCAGGATATCAGTCCGGTTCCTAGGAATTGGCACGTTCCACTAGAGCTTTTCCTATTGATTTTGCAACCTGCGAAATCTGCATCTGAATATCCTGACAGCTCGAAGTTGTCATCCTTGGGATACCATAGTCCAACATTGACTGTAGACTTTAGGTATTTTATTATCCTCTTGGCTGCATCTAGGTGTGATTGCTTCGGCTTGGACTAGAATCGTGCACAAACTCCTAATGCATAGGATATGTCTGGCCTGCTTGCAGTTAGGTACAGAAGTGATCCAATGAGTCCTCTGTAGTGGGTTGAGTCCACTGATATGCCTGCCTCGTCTGCATCTAGGTGAGTACTTGTGCTCATAGGAATTCTTGCTGGCTTTGCTGATTCCATTCCATATCTCTTAATCAGATCTTTGGTATACTTAGCTTGGTTGATGAAAATTCCTTTTTCCATATGCTTAACTTGTAGTCCGAGAAAGAAGTTAAGCTTTCCCATCATACTCATCTCAAATTCTCCTTGCATGAGGTTGGAGAATTTCTCGCATAAATCTGGATTGGTTGAGCCGAATATGATGTCATCCACATATATCTGAGCTATTAGTATGTGGCCTTCGTTCTCCACTCTGAATAGGGTCTTGTCCACCTTCCCTTTGCAAATACCATTCTTCTCAAGAAACACAGGCAGTGTTTCATACCACGCTCTTGGTGCTTGCTTAAGTCCATAGAGAGCCTTCAACAGCTTGTATACTTTGTCTCCTTTGACAAAACTTGGGGGTTGCTCTACATAGACTTCTTCTTCTAGGATGCCATTTAGAAAAGCACTCTTTACATCCATTTGATAGACTTCAAAATCCTTAAATGCAACATATGCAAGGAATAGTCTGATGGCTTCTAATCTTGCAATAGGTGCATAGGTTTCATCAAAATCTATTCCTTCACACTGTGCATAACCATTTGCTACAAGTCTGGCCTTATTCCTAACAACAGCTCCGTCTTCATCACTCTTATTTTTGTACACCCATTTGGTGCCAATAACCTTCTTGTGATCAGGTCTGTCTGTTAGTTCCCAAACTTTGTTTCTTTCCATCTGCTCCAGTTCTTCTTGCATGGCATTTATCCAAGAATAATCTTCCAAAGCTTGTTCTATTATTTTGGGTTCTATCTGTGACATAAAGCATGAGAACATAGTCATTCCTGCTGGTAGAGTTGACTGTCTTGTCTTGACTCCATCAGTCAGCTTCCCGATAATTTGCTGGATTGGGTGATCCTTGAGCCATTTGGGGATATCATCTTCTTATGGGTCTGTTCTCCCTGTTGGATTGCTCTGGTGGATTTCTGCATCAGCTGGGTTCTGTTCTGCAACTGGATCAGCTACCGTCTTGTCATTTGCAGGTTGGGTCTGATCTGCAGGTGAGTCTTTATCAGCTACAGCTGGGTCTTCATCAGCAGCAACTGGATCAGATAGGTTTGGTGATCCTGTCTGATCTGCAGTTGGGTCTTCAGCAGCTACAGTTGGGTCTTCAGGTGAGTCCATCATTCCAGTGTCATGTACAATGACTTCTTCAAGGGTCGCTGATTTGAGTTTGTTCTCAATTAGCTCAACTTGCTTCCTGTACTCAACAGTAGATTCATCAAAAACAACATGGGGTGTTTCCTCCACAACTAAGGTTCTTTTGTTAAATACTCTATATGCCTTGCTTCTTTGTGAGTATCCCATAAAGAGACCGTCATCAGTTTTAGCATCAAAGGCATTTAGTTGTGTTTTACCATTGTTGTGGATGAAACACTTACAACCAAAAACATGAAAATAAGCAACAGTAGGAGTTCTATTGTTCCAAACCTCATAGGGAGTTTTGCCATGTCTCCCTACTATCATACTCCTATTCTGAGTATGGCAAGCTGTGTTGACAGCTTCAGCCCATAACCTCTTGGGCAGGTCCGCTTCTGCAATCATGGACCTTGCTGCTTCCTTCAGGGTTCTGTTTCTTCTTTCAGCAACGCCATTCTGCTGGGGAGTCTTGGCTGCAGAGAGCTCATGCTGGATCCCATTCTGATCGCTGTAATCAGTTATCGCTTTGTTGAGAAACTCTCCTCCTCTATCTGATCTGTTCTTGATGATGGATAGGGATTTCTCATTCTGGATCCTTCTCAGCAGCTCAGGTAGCTTGGTCAAGGTTTCACTTTTCTTATACAAGAAGATAATCCAAGTGTACCTTGAATAATCATCTACTATAACAAGTGCATGCTTTCGGCCGCTCAAGGTCCTTGGCTTGATAGGACCAAATAGATCCATTTGCAGTAGATCTAGTATCCTTGTTGTGAGAGTTGTAGGCTGGACTGGCTTGAATGATGCTCTGGTCTGCTTTCCTTTCTGACATGCATCACAAAGTGCTTCCTTCTTGAATGCTTCATTTGGAAGTCCTCTGACCAGCTTCTGAGAACTAATCTTGTTGATGGCTTTGAAGTTCAGGTGACATAATCTTTTGTGCTACAACCATCCATTCTCAGCTACTGTCTTGGATAGAAAACAGGAGTTAGGTGTTCCTGTGTTCCAATCTATCATGTAGACATCTCTCCTTCTGAAACCTTGGAGCTTCACTTCTCCAGACAGGATATCTATCACCATACATTTCCAGATGGTGAAGACTACTAGATTCTTCTCGTCATAAAACTGGCTTATGCTCAGGAGGTTGTACTTGAGCCCTTTGACATAATGAACTTTGGATATCACAATATTTCCTCGGTGCACCTCTCCAAAGCCTTTTGTTTGTCCTCTAGAGCTATCTCCAAAGGTTACATCAGGACCTCTTTCTTTGGTGTATTTGGACAGCATCTTCTTGTTCCCGGTCATGTGCCTCGAGCATCCAGAATCTACAAACCATTCTTCACCTCCAAAGTTTGAATTTGTGGAGATGTGGTTGTAGTCCTTCCACCTTTTCTGCAATCAGACAAGCAGAGATTCAGGTACCCAAATTTGTGTGGGTCCTTTGGGGTTAGCTTGTTTCCTGGAGAATTGATTTCTCTTTGTATTGTGAAAGTTGTTATTATTATAACCCTCATAAGGTGTGTAAGGTCGAGGTCTGAATCTCCTGTTGGGATTGTATACCGGATATTCCTCAAAATATTGATAGTGTGGGCCATTTCTAAATCTTGGGTGAGACCATTTATTAAATCTTTGAGGTCTCCACACTTGTTCATTTTGGAAATTAGGATAACCTTGAGGTTTCCATCCGCCCCTCCCATTTTGAAATCTGTTTTTGGTGAGTTGTTGATAATAGTGGGCATGTTGTCTGGGCTGCTGTTTCTGCCTGGGCCATTGCCTAGTCGCTTGTCTAGGTGGCTGCCTTGTATAACCTGACTGCAGCCTAGACATGTGACTTGGTTGTTGCCTGTTTTTAAATATCGGTTTATTTGTAGGCTCAGCGGTCGAGACAATTGTTTCTCCCTTGATAAACTTTCTTTTAGAACTAGAGGGAGTGTGAGGATCATATCCAAGGCCTGATTTGGAATATAGTGACCTTTTATTGGTACAAAATTCTTCCAGAGTTGAAGACGCCTTCAGGGAGGTTATTTCCTGCGCCTGAGTCTTATTTACCTCAGTCAGCTTAGTAAATTCAGCTTTGACATGAGCAAGTGCAGCTGATTTTTCTTTAAGTAAAACAGTTAATCGATTTATCTCAGCTGTATTAACATCAGCCTGGTTTTTAAAGTCACCGCATTATCTCAACCTTATTGATTCTAGGTGAGTTTTGAAATCATTTTTCATTGCCTATTCTCATCTTGCACCGAGTCTTCTCAGTGTCTGATTTGGTGTGCAGATTTGAGTGTTTCAAAATCTTTAAATAGCTGATTTACAGATTCGTGCAGATCCATATCTTGTGACATGGCTGAACTATTATTTGAACCAGAGGATTTAGAAGTTACCTCTTCATCAGCTAGGTTGGCCATCAGGCAGTCATACTCTTCATCATCATCAGAAAAGAATCCGCTGCTTGATTCCACATGCTCCTGGTCTTCTCCGATGAGGGCCTTTCTTCTATCTACTTTTCTGCCCACCTCCTTCTTGCTCTCGTCCTTCTTGAGATCAGGACAGTCGATTTGGATGTGTCCTGTCTTGTGACAATTGTAGCACTCCACCTTCCAGCTCCCAGCTTTCTGATTTCTCCTGGGATTCTCCTTATAATTTTTCTTGTATTTGGAGTAGTTCTTTCTAAAGTTGCTGATCCTTTGCATTATAAACGCCATTTCTTCCTCAAAATCTAATGGATTTGGAGGCTTTACATCAGATAGACTCTTGGCGGGGGACTCGGCTGCAAATGTTATTCCCTTCTCTGCAGGCTCAGTTGAGGATGAACTTGGAAGCTCGAACTCATAAGCCTTCAGATCAGAGAACAGCTCTTGAATTTTTATTTTATTCAGGTCCTTGGACTCTCTCATGGCCACGGCCTTCATTCTCTATTCAGGGTTGAGAGATCTGAGGACCTTCAGTGCCATTTCCCTGTTGCCATAGGTTTTGCCGAGGGAGTTGATCTCATTGATATTCTCAGTGAACCTTGTGTCCACTTGGTCTATGGATTCGCCATTCTTCATTTTGAAATTGTCAAACTTTTGAATAGCGATTGACAATTTATTCTCTTTGATTAGCTCCGTTCCCTCACACATTAAAGCTAATGTGTCCCAGATTTCCTTGGCATTCTTGCAGTTCTTTATCTTGACCATGGTGGATTTGTCAAGAGTTTGATATAACACATCTCTGGCCCGGTTATCAAGATTGGCCAGCTTTCTTTCTTCGAGAGTCAGCTCTGTCCTCTTCTTTGGAATCTTCTCTGGATTCCCTGCTGCAATCTCCTCTGCTGTGTTGTCCTTCTCAAAGATGAATGGACCATCCTCTATGGTGCACCACATGTCATCATGGATCGAAGATAAGTGTGCCTGCATCCTTATCTTCCAAAGATCATATTCATCAACTGAAAACACAGGGAGTCTAGAATGCATGTGTTCCATTATAAAATGAGAGTAAAGATATGTCTCTGATATAGATCTGGTTCGTGAAATAAATGAACCAACCGCTCCGATACTACTTGTAGGTCACAAGTCGTCCAGGAACAAGTCTAGAGGGGGGTGAATAGACTTGTTGAAACTCTTAAACTCTTTTTCTCAAAGAGTGAGTTTCTTCAGCTGATAGGTAAACAAATGACTTTGAGTCGTTTGTTCTTTAATATGTGCGGAAGTCAGCTGATGACGAATATAAAGCAACTAATGAAACACTTAACAATGAATGCAGCAGTTAAAATATGATGCTATAAAACAGTAAATAACGTAGGCAGTTATAGTGGTCTCAGAGGTGGGGTAATCCTTTACTAATCCACTTTTCTCCAAACCAGTTGGAGATGAATTCACTATAATTCTCAACTAGTGATAAATATTACAGTGATTCAACAAAACTACAACAGCTTCCAACCAGTGGAAATTCATGCCGTTGTACCACACTTGACTGCCTTACACCTCTTGATCCTCGATCCTTGGATGCCTTTACAGTCTCTTAACTTCAACCAGTGAAGTACCCCGAACTCAGGATTATAGACAAGAGTTTTTGTCTTCTCCAACTAAGAGCTTCTTCAAGTATGTGTTGGGAATAGTGCCCTAGGACATTCGATGTGCCTAGATTTGTAATTGTCACATTTAAATAAAGTTATTTGATATCATTTATTTCTCGTTGATTATTATAATGTGTGCATGTTTTAATATTATAATAATCGAATAATAGTTATTCACGAATAATAAGATTATTCAAATGTCCCTGGTAAAATCGCGTTGAGTAGAGACTCAAGTGATTAATATACTAGTATAAGTTTGATTGATAATCATCGGATGATTATGCGTATGGTACGGATCAATCTTATGGGTATTGGTTGGAGAACTAATACTGGACCGACCCGCATTGAGATCACTGCATGGAAATGTCATAAGTGAATCTCAATACAGTATGTCAATAAATCCTTGAACCTGAGATTATCATAGAGTCCAACATGATAACTGCTATGCCTTGACGTAATCCAACGTCATCTGAAACATGGTGATCATAAAGGTTAGCGATCGGGATTAGTGGGAGTCATGTAGAGGGCAATGAATAATCAAGATGGGGATTTGTCCCTCTCTTAAGTGAGAGAGATATCTGCTGGGCCCCTCGATAAGTAGGACTGAAGGAAATGCATGGCCATGCTCAAATGAAGAGTCATTTGATTCAATCAATCTACTTAAGATCGAGAAAGCATTTGAACATAAATAAGTATGACAGACTCCATGACTTAGTTCAAATATGATATCGCGTGACAAAGGGATTTGACACGTTAAAAGGTTTAATGGACTATTAACTTATATTATTTGGGTAATCATAATGTCTTGCTAGAGGCCGCTTATGATTTATTATTTAATAAGGTATTAAATAATTGCCAACATAATATAAGCTTTTTGGGTCACACATACGACAATTATAGACAAGTAGGAATAAATATCAACTGGGAATAATAAATATAATATTGGATATTATATTTATAAGGAGATTAAATAATAAGTAATATATATAATATTGGATATTATATATATTGTATTATTTAATAAGTTGAGGGGCAACTAAGCAAATACTAGATTATTGAATCTAGGGTTTACTTAGTATATATATAAGGTCTTGGACAAGGAGTTGTCATGAGAAAATAAGACCTAAAATCGGCCCTTCAAGAAGAAGAAAAATCGGCCATCTACATTATACTGTAGGAGAACGGAGTCGGTCGTTCCTCTTCCCTTAGTTGATCTTGATCAATAGTACAATCCTTCTAGTAAGGAATTTGTGTTGTACTATTTATCAATATTATTCGTAAGGATCTAGCAATCCGACTTGTGGAATTGTTCGTGTGTGGATCACCAGAAGAGGAAGGAGATATTCATCTGCTTCTAGTCCGGATCTAGAATTGTTCAATCGGATTAAGGTAATTCGATTAACTCTTTTATTAAACAATTAAATTACTGCATGTGATCCTAAATTGGGTTTTCACTTTTATTGTTCCGCTGCGTTTTTACTCCGATTATTTTGTATTCGATACATAGAAAACCCCAACAGTGGTATCGGAGCCAACTTGCATGTAATTTAATTGTTTGTGTAGAACATATTTATGTGTAAATTATGTTCCTGATTATGTTTATAAAATATAGATTTTATAAAATAATTTTTCTGATTTAATTTGATTAAATCGGATCGTCAAAAATAAATTTTACGGATGTTTTTGCGAATTTCGCTTCTCCAGAACGCTCAAACAGTCTGTTCGAGACGGGTCGGTCAGTCCGGTCGGGTTTGGCCGACGGGCTAATTTTATTAGCAAAAAATGATTTTGCAATTGAAGGGTTTTGAACCCTGGTTATCAAACCACCCTTCCGCCGACTTACCATGTGCGCTGCGAGTTTGTTTTGGAAATAATACACGGAAGGTTTTATTAAAGGCAAATAAATCTGTTTTAAATATTGCAAAAATACTTCCGCAAAAACTTGGATTCGATCCCGCGCCATTCGGCTACCCTTCGGCACCACTTACCATCTCGGCTGGATCTTGTTTTGGTAACTTTTCAGTAGTTCTTTTTATAAGTCCTTTTGTTATAAAAGTAAATTTGGAAATAATAGTTGCAAAATGTTGCAACTGCAACCTTGAGTTTCGAACCGGCAAACCTGCACAGATCGCTGGCGACCATCTCGGCGAGTCGCTTTTGTTCATGTGATGACACAAATTTTAATTATTGTCCGATTGTCGATAAATTGATTATTTAGTATATTACATGCTTTATTAATTATTTGATAATTATTTATGGTATGTGTGTGGTGTATGGCATGACCATAAATTGACCAATGTGATTGGATAATTTAATTTCTTATGGGTTGGTTTTACGGCCTGCGTGTCGTTTAATTATAATTGGTTTTACGGCCTGCGAGTCGTCTATTTAAATTGTTTATTATTTTACGGCCTGCGTGTCGTTTGTACTTCTTGTAATTTAATCTATTAGTGTAGTATTAAATTTCATTAATGTAATGAAGACAAGAAGGACGAGATAGATGGATTCGAGGAGCAAATTGATCGCGTATGACGTTCCAAGGAGTTGGAAGATCAATGAAGACCATATTTAACCCTTTAGATGACCTTTGTGATTTTCATGTTGGCTCATGAAAATCACGTTAGGATTATGGTCATGCTATACACGGTCCTATGCTTTATTGTCATGTGATGCGATGTATGTTTAAATTTATGCATGTATGTGATGCTATGTATGTTTAGATGTATGTTAGCAAACATAGACATTAACATAGGATAAAAATCCCTCGTTAAAATTTTAATGCCGTTCATTTGTAAAACACCTATCAAGACTTCGATCATCATGAGTGGGTCATGCCAAAGCTGGGCACTCGGATTATCTTAGTAAGGTAGGATAGGTAATGGTGATACCTATACGTTTAATGAATTTGGAAATCAAAATAGTTTTGAACCTTAAGGCATAAGATGGGATTATAACATGCTTGGGCATACGATGCCAAATCCCATGATATAATCTAAGAGTTACATATGATGTAATCGATAAAGAGTTATCCACCTAAAGTAGTTCAATTCTAGGCGTCATGCCAAAGCTGAGTTTAGGATTGTGCAAAATGGGATCTTAGCCCACTAAAATTACAAATGTTGTAAATTGAGGGTACTTTGTTTTAGTGGGAGTATTTTTCGAGAAATAAAATAATGTGACTAAATATTTTGCATATTGAATTTTGTAGAATGGCATCAAACAACACATCCACCATTTCACTGCGATCCGTCCTTGAGAAGGACAAGCTGAAAGAAAATGGCAGCAACTATCTGGATTGGATCCGGAGCTTGAGAATAGTTCTCAAGCAAGAAAGAAAGTTGTATGTTCTTGAGGAAGAAATTCCCGATGAGCCAGGTGACAATGCAAATAAAGCAACAAAAGACAAATGGAAGAAACATTGTGATGATTCCATTGATGTCGGTTGTCTTATGTTGGCCACCATTTGTCCAGAACTTCAGAAGAATCTGGAGGAAATGGAAGCTTATGAGCTAAATGCTCACCTCAAGGAAACTTTCTCGAAGCATGCTAGGCAAGAGAGGTATGAGACCTTTCAAGCCTTGTATGCTTGCAAGATGGTTGAGGGGACATCTGTCAGCGCTCACATGCTCAAGATGAAAGGATATATTGATCATCTTGAAAGACTTGGTTTTCCACTTTCTAAGGAGCACTCCACGGATGTGATCCTAAACTCATTGCCCGAAAGTTTTGGTCGATTCATTATGAACTATAATATGAATGAGATGGACAAGTCCATTGCCGAAATGCATGGGATGCTTAAAACGGCCGAAAGAATATTAAGAAGAAACCAAGCCATGTGTTGATGGTCGAAAGGGAAATCCTTTAAGAACAAAGGCAAGGGCAAGGGTAAGGCAAAAGTTGCCAAATCTAAAGACCCTACTAGGCCGGGTTTCAAGGCTAAAGCTCCCAAAGATGGAAATTGCCATCATTGCAATAAACCAGGACACCGGAAAAGAAATTGCAAGATTTACTTGGAAGAGCTAAAGCGTACCAAGGGCGTGAGGCCGCATGTATATTTGTTATAGAAGTTAACTTATCTACCTCTAACTCCGGGTATTAGATCTGGATGTGGATCTCACATTTGTACAAATGTGCAGGGGTTGAGAAGCGAGAGAATCGAAGAAAGGGAAGTAGATCTAAGAGTCGGCAATGGAGCAAGAGTTGCTTTGCACTAGCCGTAGGAACTTATGATCTAGTTTTGCCCAATGGCCTTTTGTTAGTTTTGAACAATTGCTATTATGTTCTGCTATGAATAGGAATATTATTTCGCTTTCTACATTAGATTGTGAAGGTTACGCTTTTCTTATTAAGAATAAGATCATTCGTATTTTCTTTGATGACTTGCTTTATGGTACGCAAAGTTATATCTTGGCCTTTACAATATTGATCTAGATGAGTCCGACACTTTGGAAGTCTATAACATTGCATCCAAGAAACCTAAGCTCAATGATTCTAATCCGACTTACTTATGGCATTGTCGACTTGGTCACATAAACGAGAACGCATTTCTAAACTCCATAATGATGGACTTTTAGACTCTTTTGACTATGAATCATATGGGACATGCGAATCTTGTTTATTGGGCAAGATGACGAAGAATCCTTTCACCGGTCATGGAGAAAGGGCTAGTGATCTATTAGGCCTAATACATGCCGATGTGTGCGGACCTCTTAGCACTCATGCCGAGGCGGATACCAATACTTCATTACATTCACCGATGATTTTAGCCGATATGGATATGTTTATCTTATGAAGTATAAACATGAATCTTTTGAAATGTTCAAAATATTCCGAATGAAGTACGTAATCAACTTGGCAAGACAATTAAAGCCCTTCGATCGATCGAGGTGGGGAATACTTGAGCCAAGAATTCGATGATCATCTTAGGAGTTGTGGAATTGTTTCGCAACTTACTCCTCCCGGCACACCTCAAAGATAACGGAGTGTCCGAGAGGAGGAATCGAACTTTATTAGATATGGTTCGATCCATGATGAGTCGAACAGAGCTTCCATTATCATTTTGGGGCCACGCCTTAGAAACAGCAGATTCACCCTTAACCGTGTTCCATCTAAAGCTTGAAAAGACACCATTTGAGAAATGGGTGGTAAAAGACCAAACTTGTCTTTTCTAAAGATCTGGGGTTGCGAAGCGTGTAAGGCGCCAAGTGTTTGACAACCGGCAGCGGATTCGAAAGATGTTTATTTGTGGGATATCCTAAGGAAACTAAAGGATATTACTTTTACAAGCCCGCAGAGAACAAAGTGTTTGTTGCTCGAAATCAGTATTCTTAGAAAGGGAATTTATTTCCAAAAGAGACAGTGGGAGAAGAGTAATTCTCGAGGAAAATCGAGAACCACAAGAAGACATCGCTTCACCGATGGAAACCGAACAAGCTCAACAAACGGTTGAAGAGCCCATTCAAAGTACACAAGTCCCACGCAGATCGATAGGATGCGACATGAACTGAGAGATATGGTTATCTCGTAACGGAGGATGATGATGCATCGCTCATAGATGATGAGCCTAGTACCTATACGTAAGCGCCTGGGACCGAGTCCGAGGAATGGCTAGAAGCCATGAAGTCCGAGATGCAATCCATGTATGACAATCAAGTTTGGAACTTGATAGATCCACCTGAGGGTGTTAAAACCATTGGGTGCAAATGGGTCTATAAAAAGAAGAAAGACATGGATGATAATCTGCAAGCCTATAAAGCTAGACTAGTGGCAAAAGGTTATGAACAGATTCATGGTGTTGACTATGATGAGACCTTTTCGCGGTAGTCATGCTTAAATCAATTAGAATTTTATTTGCCATTGCCGCATACTATGATTATGAAATATGGCAAATGGATGTCAAAACAGCATTCCTTAATGGAAACTTACTCGAGGATGTGTATATGACACAACCTGAAGGTTTTGTTCATCCAGAAAATTCTAAAAGGGTTTGCAAGCTTCAAAGATCCATTTATGGGTTGAAGCGGAGCTTCTCGGAGCTAGAATCTTCGTTTTGATGAAACTCAAAGAGTTTGGGTTCATTCAAAATGAAGATGAACCTTGTGTGTACAAGAAGGTTAGTGGGAGAATAGTTGTTTTCTTAGTCTTATATGTAGATGACATATTACTCATTGGAAATGACATTCCCACCTTGCATACCAAGACTTGGTTGGGAAGTTGTTTCTCAATGAAAGACTTAGGAGAAGCTTACATTCTTGGGATAAAGATCTATAGAGATAGATCAAAGAGATTGATTGGTCCGAGTCAAAGTACATACATTAATAAAATATTGAAGAGGTTCAATATGCAAGACTCCAAGAGAGGACTCTTGCCAATGTCACATGGCATTCATCGAGTGAGACTCGAGTCCTAAGACTCCGATGAGCGAGCCCGTATGAGCAAGATACCATACGCTTCGGCTATTGGATCGATCATGTATGCCATGATTTGTACTCGACCGGATGTATCGTTTGCTCTTAGTATGACAAGTCGATACCAATCGAATCCGTGAAAGTCATCGACAAGAAAGGAAAACCATCCTAAAGTACTTGAGAAGAACTAAGGATGATTTCCTAGTTTATGGAGGGTGGGAAACGAGCTGGTTGTAAGAGGTTACGCGATGCAAGTTTCGAAACCGACAGAGACGATTTCAAATCGCAAAGGTTATGTGTTTGTATTGAATGGAGGTCTTGTGAGTTGGAAGAGTTCCAAGCAAAGCACGGTTGCTGATTTTGTTCTGTAAGTGAGTACAGCGGCATCGGATGCAGCTAAGGAAGCCGTATGGATCAAGAAGTTCGTTACCGAACTAGGAGTGGTGCCAACCATCCAGGGTCCCATAAGCCTTTATTGTGACAATAATGGTGCTATTGCACAAGCTAAAGAGCCTAGGTCCCATCATAATTCCAAACATATACTCGGAAAATATCACCTAGTCGGAGAGATCGTCGACGAGGAGATATTACAATATGCAAAGTAGCAACGGAAGAGAATGTTGCAGATCCACTTACCAAGCCTCTCTCACAAGGAAAGCATGTTGAGCATGCTAGAGCGATAGGACTAAAAGTCATGAATGAATGGTCCTAGTGCAAGTGGGAGATTGTTGGGAATAGTGCCCTAGGACATTCGATGTGCCTAGATTTGTAATTGTCACATTTAAATAAAGTTATTTGATATCATTTATTTCTCGTTGATTATTATAATGTGTGCATGTTTTAATATTATAATAATCGAATAATAGTTATTCACGAATAATAAGATTATTCAAATGTCCCTGGTAAAATCGCGTTGAGTAGAGACTCCAGTGATTAATATACTAGTATAAGTTTGATTGATAATCATCGGATGATTATGCGTATGGTACGGATCAATCTTATGGGTATTGGTTGGAGAACTAATACTGGACCGACCCACATTGAGATCACTGCATGGAAATGTCATAAGTGAATCTCAATACAGTATGTCAATAAATCCTTGAACTGAGATTATCATAGAGTCCAACATGATAATTGCTATGCCTTGACGTAATCCAACGTCATCGAAACATGGTGATCATAAAGGTTAGCGATCGGGATTAGTGGGAGTCATGTAGAGGGCAATGAATAATCAAGATGGGGATTTGTCCCTCTCTTAAGTGAGAGAGATATCTCTTTGGGCCCCTCGATAAGTAGGATCAAGGAAATGCATGGCCATGCTCAAATGAAGAGTCATTTGATTCATCGGTCTACTTAAGATCGAGAAAGCATTTGAACATAAATAAGTATGACAGACTCCATGACTTAGTTCAAATATGATATCGCGTGACAAAGGGATTTGACACGTTAAAAGGTTTAATGGACTATTAACTTATATTATTTGGGTAATCATAATGTCTTGCTAGAGGCCGCTTATGATTTATTATTTAATAAGGTATTAAATAATTGCCAACATAATATAAGCCTTTTGGGTCACACATACGACAATTATAGACAAGTAGGAATAAATATCAACTGGGAATAATAAATATAATATTGGATATTATATTTATAAGGAGATTAAATAATAAGTAATATATAATATTGGATATTATATATATTATATTATTTAATAAGTTGAGGGGCAACTAAGCAAATACTAGATTATTGAATCTAGGGTTTACTTAGTATATATATAAGGTCTTGGACAAGGAGTTGTCATGAGAAAATAAGACCTAAAATCGGCCCTTCAAGAAGAAGAAAAATCGGCCATCTACATTATACTGTAGGAGAACGGAGTCGGTCGTTCCTCTTCCCTTAGTTGATCTTGATCAATAGTACAATCCTTCTAGTAAGGAATTTGTGTTGTACTATTTATCAATATTATTCGTAAGGATCTAGCAATCCGGCTTGTGGAATTGTTCGTGTGTGGATCACCAGAAGAGGAAGGAGATATTCATCTGCTTCTAGTCCGGATCTAGAATTGTTCAATCGGATTAAGGTAATTCGATTAACTCTTTTATTAAACAATTAAATTACTGCATGTGATCCTAAATTGGGTTTTCACTTTTATTGTTCCGCTGCGTTTTTACTCCGATTATTTTGTATTCGATACATAGAAAACCCCAACAGTATGAACTTTTAGAACCGCTCTTTTCACGATGCTGTATTTCGCTTTTTGATAGCTTGAATGCTTTGATCGCTTGAAAGTATGTTCGCACCGGTTAATTATTGTTGTATGCTCAACTTCAAATCTTCGGATATATATAGGTCACGATCTCTGAGCTTTTTCTTCATAGCCGTTGCAAATATTTTTAACAAGTCCGTCCGTTGGAGAGGTAGACTTCATTGTTTACTTTCTGAACATTGCAAGGCTGGATTCCCATATTTTAATCTATCTTCCGACCGTTGTGACGACTTCTGCATGTGATGCGCCGAATCTTTTGAATATAAAACGATTAAAGTCTTCAAGGTGGGTCTGGATAGCTTATTCAATTCATATCTTTTGCGGGAATCACTCCAATTTGTCTCTTCACGTTGCATGTGACTTTCCGTAATACTTGACTTTTTAACGCATGCTGACGTGGACTTGGAGTACTTGGCTGATCTCGACTAGGCTGATGAGCAGTTAACTTCTCTGCAGTCTGGACCTTTCTGATGTTCCCAGTTTGGGACTTGTCTGATCAGGTGACTTGTCTGAGGTACCTTGGCTGCAGTCTGGTCAAACATCCCTGATAATTTTTGTGGACCAGAACTACTCTGACTTGACTCGGCTGATCCTCTCTGATGGACTTAGCTGTACTTAGTACTTAGCCGATTTTCAGCCTAACTTTTTTTTTGGTCTATAGAAGATACTCATTTGGTTCTTCTTTACATTTTGCCAAGTTTTATACTTAACATATTTGGCCTATGGAAGATACTCATTTGGTTCTTCCTTACATTTTTGCCAAGTAATAAACATTTGACTTTATGCTGATGACATCATCAAAATCTAACAAGTATTCCTAACAAACTCCAAACACGATCAACAAAGGATCAACAACGACCGAGAATACCATCAACAAGGTAAACTCCAAACGATCAACAATAATGGATCTCAAAGAAATAACCCCGAATGTCGAACATACCCTTCGGGCATATGAATAACCAGTCACAAACCATCGAACATATCCAATCATACATGGACTATGAACGACCAAACAATATGGCTCAAGATGGACATCACAGTACGCCCGATCCGGAAATGTGTTAGTGCACATGTCCACCCCGCATACGGAATCCAGAATATACGCGGGACAATGTACCTACTTAGCCTCACGAACTACGTCTCGTGTGCACAATCCAATACGGAAACATCCATGCATGACTATATATGTGCCTGGCTAAAATTTCTACACAATAACCAATCGGAACACATATGATTCTAGATATGTCATGATGCAACATGACAACGAAACTCAAAGAATCACATAACCAATAAGGATCAAAAAGACTCACCGAAGTGAACAGTGACACACGAATAATGAAAGATCGACACGACCGACAATATTTAAAACAAACATCCTGGGATCACAATTCCCAAAGAATGATCAACGCGATCAACAATCTCAACACTACCGTCCTGGGATCAACATCCCTCAACGAACCAAATACGAATCTCATTATACGAAACATCAACATATAACAATTCATCATAATAATTATCCTCATAACTGAACAATACTTAAATTACCTCAAAGCCGAAGACAATATCCTTTCCACAAACAAATCATCATCCCGACAATTTACATTTATAATATCATTGCTATCTGAATTATAAATGAACTGAAAGTGAAACCATTCATTAAATATTATAAACTGAACAAGTATAAACTTGCCTCGATACCGATACGACGAAACCGTTACCAATCCCATTGCCTTCGTATGCGAGCTCCTCAGCCACGGCCAAAAGTAATCTACGAACTCTTCAGCCTCAACCGCAACACAACGGTCGCAATCAACGATCAATTATCACAACCTATTGCAATAATCGATTAACTACAAGTTTGATAACAATTAACAACCGATATACCCAACCAACAAACTCAATGGTTCAACAATACCTCAATCATATACAAAACCGAACAATACAACCCAAACAATTACGAACTCATATCGACAATACAAATCGCAACTCGATGATCATACTCAACAATCAATATAATCGATCAACAAACCCAACGGCTCCACAATACGATAATCATATCAACTCATCCCGATAACCAGGATTACACAACATACTCTATTCTGAATTCGACCTACACTTCTTTCCAATTTTTCTACAATTCCACAAAACCCATATATCAATTTAATAAGCCGAATATACAAACTTAACCAAAATATTCCAATCAATATCTCTCTCAAATATTTAATCAAACACATTGAAGGCTAAAGGTATATTTGAATCATTAGTTAATAAACATCAACCACATCAAGAACACGAATAACGCCATCACAACCATATATATCCTTCAATGTAATACGATTCTAGCTATCGATACGAACTAAACAACTCCAATATACCAAGATTCGTCAAACAATCAAAAATTATGGAAATTCAAACCAATTACCTCAATCCGGCAAAAGAATCAAGCACTATGTTACAATCCTTGTTCCAAACTCTTCTAGATGTTAACACTTGATAAAACAACTCAAAATCTGAGATTTAGGGGTTAAAAAATCGAGTTTAGGTGCCTAGGGGTGAAAGGGGTTCGAGTAGGAAGGGTTGGGAAGTGAAATTCCCGATTTTTTTTATCATAGTTATACTCCCCGGCACGTTAACGTACGTAACCGATTCATAACGTACATAACATGAGCTCAGAATATGATCAGTATTGTTTTTACCATTTTAGCCATAACTCACTCATGCAGACTTCGATTAACTCACCGTTTGAACCACTAGAGCTAACTCAGTGCTCTATCATACTTTTATGTTTCAGAATTTTTTAAGTTTTCAAGAATTGGTGGTAATTTTCCAAAGTCGAGCCTTTTACACGACACTTTCCAAAAATGCCCAAATCTTATTCCCTCAAACACTTCAACATATAGTCATCAAGACAACATAATCCAATATGTTATCTAACCTCTAAACTATTATCTTTCACTTATAATCTGATTAATACATACATATCATAATCTTATTCAACATACTCTTCACATAACCTCAAGAATCACAATAACATGTTGCGATATTTCTTACACGCAAGTGCACGTCATCGTTTACAAGTAATAAAGTGATAAGTAGAGTATCGTTCCCACGAGGATTGAATCTCTAACTACCGATTTTTGTGTATTCCAATTTTATTTGAACAATCGAATTTGGGTTTTTGCAATTAATAACTAAAAGAATTACTAAGCGACTAAACAGCAGAAAACGATAGCTTGAATAAAAGTAATCAAATGATGAATAAGTCTAGGATTCTGAATCCACCTCGGTTTATCCGAATTTACTCTCGATTACCCTTAATAAATAATTTTCCCAATTTATTGAAGGCGGAGATTGCTAATATATTCTACCGCCTCTCCCGAGGTCAATAGATTTATCTAAAGGCGAATAACGCACTCTATCCCTAGGTGAATTAATTCGTCAATAGGCGAAAAGCATAAAATCTCCCAAAGGCCACGTAGTTCCTATGAGTATATTCCTATCTCAGAATAAACGGTCCTCACCAATAGTTCCTCACCAATTCTCCTCTCCGATTCGAATTGAATGATTAAATCAATACAACTATTGGCCAGATAATTGCAAGCATTAAACACAATTGGGAAAACTCAACAAAAAGGTAATTAATTGGATAATCTCAAGCAATTCGTCAAAACTTAGGTTTCATCAAAACTCTAGATTAGGGCTTTAGCCTGACATACTAATAATTGAAATTACAGAATAAATAAATGAAAGCATAAAAATCAAACGCAGATGAAGCTCGGATTCCTCCGTTCTTCAGCTTCCGCCCTCTGCCTTTGAAGTCTTCTGCTTCCCTCTTCTTCTGCCGTCTCCAAGCTTAAGCTCCCAAAGATAAAAGATCCAAAGATATTTAATTAGGGTCTTAAACCCTATTTATAGCTCAGCACATCTTCCAAATCGCGTCCGTATCAGTAGGTAGAAAACTGGCTTCGAAACGGCCCTAATCCGCGCGGACATACAAAAACCGCCAAGTGTGCCGCGGCGCACTAAATCTGTGCCGCGGCACAGTGCCTTGTTGGATGCACAGGCGTCCTTAATTTCTTCGTGCCGCGGCTCACTGGCCGTGCCGCGACAGAGTACTGTTTACTCGCCCTTGGCCGGGTGTCTTCTGTGCCACGGCCTGCTTCCTTGTGCCGCGGCTCATAGTCCAGATTTGCCGTTTTCGCCCGTTTTGCCTCGTTTTAGCTTCCGGACTTCAATTTCCTGACAAATATACAAAATTAAGGCATTAAAGGCTCATTTAGACAATTTAACTCTCCAAAATAATACAAAATAATGATAAATAAGCGTATAAAAATACGCCTAACAAATACCCCTAAACTTAAGCCTTTGCTTGTCCTCAAGCAAAAAAGAATTAAATTCAATAGAAGAATGTCGTGAATCATTGTGCAACTCATAGTGTTCAACCTAATCAATACTATCCTGTAATTCTCTCTAAATAATACGAGTGTCATAATAGCGAGCTGCACTCAGAATAATGATTCCGCAAAGTAATCAAGTTCAGTCCTAATCACTCGTTCATGAAGAAAATCCAGCTCAAAGATTAACAAAACGTGAGTCAAATCGACCGTCAATATGAAAGGCTAAAATAAACAAGCTAGTTCGTCCCGTTCCACAGTCTATTGGCACAATTTTCACGAGTTTCATAACAAATAAACCTCGAACAATATCCCCTTATATATATGTTCAAGAATTTGATTCGAGTTGACCACTAGGTTAGGATCTCGGGATGTTTCATAGGGATAATCCTAGGGTGGAACTTCCATTCTCATGTATTGGGAAACCGTTTGACGTAAAAGACACTCATGGGGCACATGGATGCTTCTAGTTACTAAGTTCCCGTCTACAGCGAAGAACCAACTCGAAAATATAATTTCCGCATGTCCGAATCAAGGTCGCCGTTTTACGCAAGAGTAAACAACGGGTCACGCGAATGCCCCCGGTTACTAGGCTCCCTATCATCGGCACATGTGAAACCTCTAAATCACTAGTCTAATCAGGGTCGTCGTTTTACGCGAGAGTAAACAGCGGGTCACGCGAATTCCCCCGGTTACTAGACTTCCCTTCATAGAACAACATTAACTCGACTTTTGGGAAAAACTGACCGACTCTAAACTCAATCTAAGTGCCAACACGACTAATATAACTGGACGACTAACTAACCGAAAAATGTAACCAAACGTATTGACGGTGATTTTAAAACAAGTATGTATCCTCTCTTATCTTCCAAGACCTCTACAATCACGAAAAAATTTCGGACCTAAATGAATACTAAGCAGAACAGAAATTACTGACTACAACGCGACTAGAACTCGACCGTTTCTTCAGAGAGAAAAACAGTGTCGTAACATCAGTATCACACAAATAGAAGCACGAAAAATTTGCGAATAGAGAAAAATTAAGACAAGCAAGGCTATCGAAAAAAATTAACGCAAAGTAATGAAAAGTGCAACAAAATCAGTACAGCAATGAATGTAGCGACGAAAAGTAAATCCCTCCCCCCAAACTTAGGATGTACATTGACCTCAATGGACAAAATATGATACGCAGTAAAAGTAAAAGGTCAAGTACTCCCCTCCAGTCCGCTCACGAGCTGGTGGCGGCATCATCCGGTGAGCTTGCACGCTTCTTGACTACATCATGCAGAGTGTGAATAAATGAGCAATTTTCCATTGTTGCAATTTATCAAACACCTTGTGTGCACCAGTTAAAATGAAGAACAAGAATTTTGCTGGTTAATTCCAAATCCCAAAATAATAACACAGATAATAACCCTGAATCACGACAACTATCATCAACAATTCGTTCATAAATATCAATTCCATCACAATATCAAATTCCCCATATTCCAACTCCATTTTAGAAACAACGGTGAAGAACAACTAGCAATATATAACTTCAAATATTTTCACATCAAGAATCACTTATGATTTAAAAATCAAAAATTACCTGGACAATTTGAGAAGGAGACTAATAGAATGGTATCAACTGACCTCATTGTGTGAAGGAAGGAAGAAAGGGAGGGAAGAAGGTACCTTGTGCAGGCCGATCGATTGAATGAGCCCTACCTGGTTGCTCTTATTTTGCGACGGGGGCCGCGGCACAATATAAGTGATCCGCGGCCCAAAGTACAGTAGGCCTGGGACATTTTGTAATATCGCCACGCCGCGGCCTGGTTTCGTGTGCCGCGGCTCAGTGTGTTAGTGTGCCGCGGCTCATTTTCCGCGTTCCGCGGCACAAAGTACAGTCTCCTGGGCGTTTCTCGGCCATTTTTATGTGCCGCGGCTCAGGATTAGTGTGCCGCGGCTCAGTGACCTAGTGTGCCGCGGCTCAGTTAGATCGTGCCGCAGCACAGGGTACAGTTTGATCGGCCATTTTTCATCAGCTGGTGTGTGCCGCGACTCACTTATGCTGTGCCACGGCCCATCATTGAATTCCTCCGCTTTGCTGATTCCTGCACAGAATTTTTACACGAAAACATCAAGACGAGAGGGAAGGACGGATCAAAGAAGAATGACTACAAAGAAAGACTCTAAAAATGCAAGAAAACAATAAAGAATCTACAACTAATACTCGGGTTGCCTCCCGAGGAGCGCTAAATTTATAGTCTTCAGCCGGACTTTTCTCGCATTCATCCGGCGGTGGATAGGGCGACGCTCGTTTTCTGCGTGTCTATTGGATTTCCCAAGTATGCCTTCAACCGTTGTCCATTAACTTTGAATTTTCGGGCATCTTTTTGTACTTCTACTGCACCATGTGGAAACACTTGAACTATGGTGAACGGTCCCGACCATCGTGAACGCAATTTCCCGGGAAATAGCTTTAAGCGAGAGTTAAATAGCAACACCTCTTGTTCCGGGACAAATTCTCTCTGCGTGATGTGCTTATCATGCCAAATCTTTGTCCGCTCCTTATAAAGTTTCGCATTTTCGTATGAGTCGTGGCGAATTTCTTCCAACTCGTTCAGCTGCAAACAATGCTTTTCACCAGCGGATTTTAGATCAAAGTTTAGTTTATTTATCGCCCAGTAAGCACGGTGTTCCATCTCTCCCGGTAAATGGCAACTTTTCCCATAGACCAATCGGTAGGGCGACATTCCGATAGGTGTTTTATACGCAGTCCGGTACGCCCAAAGTGCATCATCGAGTTTAAATGACCAATCTTTTCGAGACGAGCTGACCGTCTTTTCTAGAATCCACTTCAGCTCTCGATTTGATATCTCGACTTGACCGCTCGTCTGACGATGGTATGCTGTAGCAACACGATGAGTGACTCCGTATTTTCTCAAAACTGCATCAAGAAATTTGTTGTCGAAGTGTGCCCCACCATCACTGATAATAGCACGTGGAGTCCCAAAGCGTGTGAAGATATGTTGTTTAATAAACTTGATTACGACATTAGACCCATTCGTAGGTAGTGCCACCGCTTCAACCCATTTTGAGACATAATCTACGGCCACCAAAATATAGAGATTCTTGTTTGATGGGGGAAATGGACCCATGAAGTCGATCCCACATACATCGAACAATTCGACTTCAAGTATGGTGTTCAGCGGCATTTCGTGTCGTCTTGAGAGGTTTCCCGTCCGTTGACACCGATCACACGCGGACACAAAGGAGTGAGCATCTTTGAATAAGGACGGCCAATAGAATCCCGATTGTAAGACCTTCGCCGCTGTTCTATTTCCACTAAAATGTCCACCGTAGGGTGATGCATGGCAATGGTTCAGCACACTGTGGATTTCCTCATCCGGAATGCATCTACGGATAATTTGATCAGGGCATCGCTTGAAGAGAAAAGGATCGTCCCACAAATAGTACTTAGCATCCGAGATTAGCTTCTTCTTTTGATGACGTGAGAGGTCGTTCGGAAGTGTTTTACTTGCCAAGTAGTTCACTAGATCAGTATACCAAGGCGCGTGTTTTGAATCCAACTTGTAGAGCTGCTCGTCGGGGAAGGTTTCTATGATTTGTGGCTGACTTTCTTCCTTCTCGAGGGGGCTCTCTAATCGTGAAAGGTGATCGGCTATAACATTTTCAGTCCCTTTCTTATCTCGAATCTCCAAGTTGAATTCTTGAAGGAGTAGCACCGACCGAATCAACCTTGGTTTGGCATCCTTCTTCTCCAAAAGGTATTTTATTTCTGAATGATCGGTCCACACTATCACTTTCGTTCCCAGTAGATAAGCCCGGAATTTATCGAATGCAAAGATCACCGCCAACAATTCCTTCTCCGTTGTGGCATAATTTCTTTGGGCATCATCGAGTGTTCGGCTCGCATAGTATATGACATGGAACACCTTCCCTCGTCTTTGCCCCAAAACAGCCCCAATGGCAAAGTGGCTAGCATCACACATTAACTCGAACGGAAGGTCCCAATCCGGAGCGACTATCACCGGTGCCGTGCTTAGAGCTTTCTTCAGCAATTCGAAACTTTCTTTACAAGAATCGTCAAAAGTAAATGGGACATCTTTCATGAGTAGATTGCACAGCGGCTTCGTGATCTTTGAAAAATCCTTAATAAATCGGTGATAGAAACCGGCATGTCCCAAAAAACTTCTAATCCCCTTGACCGAAGTGGGTGGAGGCATCTTCTCAATTGTTTCAATTTTCGCTCGGTCGACTTCAATTCCATGTGAGGATATTCGATGGCCAAGCACAATGCCCTCCTGCACCATAAAATGACACTTCTCCCAATTCAAGACTAAATTAGTCTCTTCGCATCTTCTCAAGACTTTCTGCAAATTTTCCAAACAAATGTCAAACGAATCTCCAAAAACAGAAAAATCATCCATAAAAATCTCAATACACTGCTCTACCATGTCAGAAAAAATAGCCATCATACACCGTTGAAGTAGTCGGCGCATTACACAATCCAAAAGGCATGCGCCTATAAGCGAAAATGCCGTAAGGACATGTAAACGTCGTTTTCTCTTGGTCCTCGGGGGCTATGTAAATCTGATTATACCCCGAGTAACCATCGAGAAAGCAATAGAAATCGTGTCCGGCTAATCTATCTAACATCTGATCAATAAAAGGCAAGGGGAAATGATCTTTTCTAGTGGCCTTATTTAATTTCCTATAATCTATGCACATACGCCACCCCGTGACAATCCTAGTGGGAATTAATTCATTATTATCGTTTTGAACAACTGTTATCCCACCTTTTTTCGACACAACTTGAACCGGACTTACCCACTTACTATCAGAAATTGGAAAGATCATACCTGCGTCGAGGAGTTTTAAAACCTCGACTTTTACCACCTCCTTCATGTTAGGATTCAGTCGGCGTTGATGCTCCACGGATGGTTTGTAGTCTTCCTCCATCAAAATCTTGTGCATGCAAATCGACGGGCTGATCCCCTTAATATCCGTAATAGACCATCCAAGAGCAGATTTGTACTCCCTCAAATCTCTTAATAATTTTGCCTCTTGATCTCCCGCTAAAGTGGCTGAAAGAATAACTGGAAGGGAGTTGTCGGGCCCCAGGAATGCATATTTTAAATGAGGTGGCAGCTTCTTGAGTTCCAACTTTGGAGGTTTTTCGATCGATGGGGTTGGTCGAGTTAGTGAACTTCCAAGCTCCTCGAATGGTTTACGAATAAAAATTGGCGGGGAGGCTTCCATGTGTCGTACGTAGGCTGCATGCTCTCCATTTAGTTCGGAAACAGCCCCAATCAAAACGGATTCCAATGGATCGGGTGGATAATTTTCTCGAAAAGTTCTACTCACGCACGAGTCAATGACGTCAACTTGGAAACAATTTTCAGCGTCACTTGGATATTTTACGGATCGAAAGATATTAAATGTTACTTGCTCCTCTTGAACACGCAAAGTCAGCTTCCCCTTTTCCACATCAATCAAAGTTCGGCCGGTTGCCAAAAATGGTCTTCCCAAGATAATTGGGATATCTTGGTCTTCTTCCATGTCAAGTACGATGAAATCGGCCGGAAAGATGAACTTATCAACTTTGACTAAAAGGTCCTCTATCACACCCCTCGGATATTTGATGGATTTATCGGCCAATTGTAAAGACACTGTCGTCGGCTTGGCTTCCCCAATATCCAGCTTTTTAAAAATAGAAAGGGGCATAAGATTTATACTGGCCCCGAGATCGCATAGGGCTCTTTCAAAAGACGAATTTCCGATGATGCAAGGGATGGTGAAACTTCCCGGATCTCTCAATTTAGGTGGGAGCTTCTTTTGTAAAATAGCGCTGCACTCCTCCGTTAAAGCGACCGTCTCATATTCCTCGAGCTTTCTTTTGTTGGACAAGACTTCTTTCATGAATTTCGCATAACTCGGCATTTGCTCCAATGCGTCGGCAAATGGAATGTTTATGTGCAATTTCTTGAAGACGTCGAGGAATTTTGAAAACTGCTTGTCCAGTTTTTGCTTTTGGAAACGCTGTGGGAATGGAATTTGAGGAGTGGGCTGAGTAGTCGATACTTCCTTTGGCTTGGGCGCCTCATCCTTTTCCTCCTCGTTCTGCCCGATCGGCTGCTCTTTGTCATTTATAGGCTGCCCTTTCAACTCCTTTCCGCTTCGTAATTCGATCGCTTGCACATTTTCCTTGTATTTCACTTCGGCTGCGCTGGGCGATGCACCTTGAGACCGAGAAGACAATAAATTAGCAATCTGCCCCATTTGTGTTTCTAGATTTCGGATGGAGGTAGAATGATTTTGGAGGGTCGTCTCGGTGCGGGTCATGAATTGGCTTGTTTTAGCCACCAATTGAGCAAGAGCATCTTCCAAAGATACCTTTGGTGATTGAGGAGGCTGCTGTGGGGGCTGCGCGAAGTGAGCTTGTGGAGGTTTCAAAGCTTGCCCATTTCTCCATGGAAAATTTTGTTGATTTCGCCACCCTTGATTATAAGTGATGGGGTAAAAATTGTTTTGTCGATTTCCATTGCCCACAAATTGAGCTTGCTCCATCTGATGTTGCTCGAACGGGTTTCCAACCTGACACTCCGCGCTCGGGTGTGATCCGTTACACCAATTGCATGTCTCTATGGTAACGGGGGAAGGTGCGTGCGAAAATGCTTGAGTCATTGGGTCAAAGCGGCGACTTGAGCTGACAAGGTGGAAATCGGATCATTACTTGAAACTTCCATAACTCTCTTCGGTGTCAATCTTTCCGATGGCCATTGATATGCATTTGCGGCCATAGCTTCCAAAAGCGAGTGTGCCTCGGCCATAGACTTTCCCATCAAGGCCCCACCAGCGGCCGCATCCACGAGAGTGCGTGTAGAGGCACTCAACCCAGTATAGAACGTCTGAATCTGAAGCCAATCAGGAAGGCCGTGATGAGGGCATCTTCGTAACAAATCTTTATATCGCTCCCACGCCTCGTGGAGCGATTCCATATCGTACTGACCAAAGGTGGTTATTTCGTTTCTCAACCTCGCCGTCTTAGCAGGTGGGAAGAATTTGGCAAGGAAGGCTTGCGCTAACTCTCCCCATGTTGTAATCGACCCCGGCTTTATCCCTCAAAGAGAAAGGGAAAAGCCTCAATCGGATGGCATCGTCGGTGACACCATTAGTCTTGAACGTGTCGCATATCTCAAGAAAAGAAGCAATATGGGCATTCGGGTCGTCATTCGGCAAATTACGAATTGGCTCTTTGCACCATCTGAATAATAGCGGGCTTGATCTCAAAATTATTGGCTTGGATAGTGGGACGCCGAATTCCCGAAAAATTAGCATTGATCTACGGCATGGCATAATCTCGAAGAGCTAGTTTCGGTTGAACTTGCCGCACTTGGTTATCTCCTCCTTGGACTTCAATATTCTCGGCCATGTTGACCGTCGTCTGCAACTCTCTTTTCTCCTTCTTGTTCCTTCTTAGAGTGCACTCGAGCTCGGTATCCAAAGGTAGTAGGCCTTCGTTACCGAGTTTTCTCATGCACTACACGAAAGGTCCTGAAAGGAAAGACAAATAACCGAAATTAAATACACAAAATAATAAAAATAAAAACGTTCAAATTAAGACTAGAAATACTTAAATCGATATTAGAAAATTTCAATCCCCGGCAACGGCGCCAAAAACTTGTTGCGATATTTCTTACACGCAAGTGCACGTCATCGTTTACAAGTAATAAAGTGATAAGTAGAGTATCGTTCCCACGAGGATTGAATCTCTAACTACCGATTTTTGTGTATTCCAATTTTATTTGAACAATCGAATTTGGGTTTTTGCAATTAATAACTAAAAGAATTACTAAGCGACTAAACAGTAGAAAACGATAGCTTGAATAAAAGTAATCAAATGATGAATAAGTCTAGGATTCTGAATCCACCTCGGTTTATCCGAATTTACTCTCGATTACCCTTAATAAATAATTTTCCCTATTTATTGAAGGCGGAGATTGCTAATATATTCTACCGCCTCTCCCGAGGTCAATAGATTTATCTAAAGGCGAATAACGCACTCTATCCCTAGGTGAATTAATTCGTCAATAGGCAAAAAGCATAAAATCTCCCAAAGGCCACGTAGTTCCTATGAGTATATTCCTATCTCACAGAATAAAACGGTCCTCACCAATAGTTCCTCACCAATTCTCCTCTCCCGATTCGAATTGAATGATTAAATCAATACAACTATTGGCTAGATAATTGCAAGCATTAAACACAATTGGGGAAACTCAACAAAAAGGTAATTAATTGGATAATCTCAAGCAATTCGTCAAAACTTAGGTTTCATCAAAACCCTAGATTAGGGCTTTAGCCTGACATACTAATAATTGAACTTACAGAATAAATAAATGAAAGCATAAAAATCAAACGCAGATGAAGCTCGGATTCCTCCGTTCTTCAGCTTCCGCCCTCTGCCTTTGAAGTCTTCTGCTTCCCTCTTCTTCTGCCGTCTCCAAGATTAAGCTCCCAAAGATAAAAGATCCAAAGATATTTAATTAGGGTCTTAAACCCTATTTATAGCTCAGCACATCTTCCAAATCGCGTCCGTATCAGTAGGTCGAAAACTGGCTTCGAAACGGCCCTAATCCGCGCGGACATACAAAAACCGCCAAGTGTGCCGCGGCGCACTAAATCTGTGCCGCGGCACAGTGCCTTCAGCTGGATGCCTGGGCTTCCTTAATTTCTTCTGTGCCGCGGCTCACCTGGGCTGTGCCGAGGCACAGAGTACAGTTTACTCTGCCCTTGGCTGGGTGTCTTCCTGTGACGCGGCCCTGCTTCCTTGTGCCGCGGCTCATAGTCCAGATTTGCCGTTTTCGCCCGTTTTGCCTCGTTTTAGCTTCCGGACTTCAATTTCCTGACAAATATACAAAATTAAGGCATTAAAGGCTCATTTAGACAATTTCACTCTCCAAAATAATACAAAATAATGATAAATAAGCGTATAAAAATACGCCTAACATAACACTACTATAACCATCATCATACGAAAAAAACATCAACAATCAAGCCAACAAAGATTGTATCAAACTTAATCTGGAATCAACCTCATATCATGATTAATACGAAATCAACATGATCCAGAAATCCATCTCTCATCGGGTTAAATGAATCACAATCCTTACAATAGTAAGAATCTTAATTAACATTCGAAATTTCTTATCACAATTCCATTAAATCTCATATAACATCGTCACATGATAATTCAACCTGCTCCCTCCCAAGTAATCATCCTTACAAACGAACAACTATCAAAGGGATATGAAAATTACTATGTATCGGCGAACCATGAAGAAGAACAATCGAACTCCATTTCGAGATTCATCAAAAACTCCATAACTATCATAATACGAACTAATCATCAACAACACATCAAAACCCAAAATTCAAGAGAGGATTATCTAACAAACCTCTAGAAGATGAAGTACACAAGCAAATACTTCAAGAATCATCTATAACTCCTCATCTCAAGTTCCAAATCCAAGCCCTTAAGCTCATAATCGACTTAGAAGAACCAAAACTCCATCTCAGAGTGTTGAAGGCGAAAAACGAAATCAAGTCTTGAAGAAAAATGAATTGACGGGCAATCCACTTATATAAACTCCCAGATCATTACGTACGTAACATGCATTAGTTAACGTACGTAACATCCCTTTAAGTACGTTATTTGTCCTTGATAGCGTACGTAACGATGACCCAGAAGCCACTGCCTCAATTCCATACCACGATTACGTATGTAAGGCCCATGCCATAGCGTACGTAATACATGAGTTGACTTACTATAGTATCTCAGTTTATGTACGTAATGTCCAACTCTTTACGTACGTAACAATCCATTAGCGTACGTAATCACCTAAGATTAGCATACGTTATCCTCAATCCAGAAACTACTGCCCTTATCAACTGATATCGTTACGTACGTAACACAATACGTATAACGTACGTAATCTTCATACTCTTAACGTACGTAACACCATATACATAACGTACGTTAAACCATCCGTTGACTTACCTGTCTACATCTGCACTGAAAGCTACCGACCGCGGGCCCGCTGTCGGCCACAGCTTGGATCATGTCTGATTCATCTCATAATGCACATAATGCATGATACATAACATACGTTATGCTTACTAGTTTAGCATACGAAAGTCCTTAAGCTTAGCGTACGTAATGGCTTCTGCACTTAGCCAAATCCAACTATTCCTGTCCGTCATTTCAAGATGCCGAACACGTACGCGACATACTGAATACATATACTCGTTCTGATAATATTCTCATATGATACACCTGATGCACGATATCCTCAAATGCAACTGTCGACCAAGTATGACAAATATACAAATATAGTTGTCTCAGTCTTCGATTTATTTTATCCATACTATATAGACACCAAGCTATGGAGTATATCTCAGATAAAATAACGCAAACAATTTATACTGAAAATCCAGATATTATAGAGAAAAGATCAGTAGGTGAGATCGGATCACGGATTTGATAAGGATATGTCGGAATGAACCTGGACGACTTTTGGAAAAGTTAAGTCAACAGTGTTGAGAGCCGATGATAGAAAGAGACAGTGTATTTAAAGCCCATTAGCGCTCGCTAAATGTGAGGATAGCGCAAACTACAGGTCATTTTCTATAAATAGGACAGCAACGCTTTTATTTCTTTCACTTGTTGTGTCCGAACTCCACCCATCTCGCAGATATCCCAACCATATATAACCTCTATATCAGCCTCTCAATCGTATTTTGGAGATCATAGAACATCTTGGAGTAGTGTTCAACCATCTGGCGTTGAGTTCTACCGATTGTTTCGTCGCTTCCTCCGTAGTAATGTCCGAGCTTTGCAAAGTGATTAATCGAAGGGGTGACCTTCGAGCGTACTGACGTTCGTTGAAGTATCTAATCCTTGTCGTCTTTCTCCGGAAAGTACTTTAATTGTGTTTATTCGTGTTAATGCCATTCATGTTGTCATGCATATGTGTTGTAGTTGTTTGTCCACCACGTGTTTGGTCCAACGGGATCATCGTGGGCATTTATGCTGTGTGCGTTGTATCGTTGGATGGGTTTTACACCACATGTTGGTCCGACGGGATCATCGTGGGCATCTATGCTGTTTGCGCGGGATCATTGGATTACCATGAGTATGTTGGGGTTGACATGTTTTGCTATGCATTGTTGGTTCATTGTTGTTGTGTTGTTATTGGTACTGCATTATTCTTCATGTGTCGTCGAATAATCTGTTGTTGTATATTTATCGTACTTGTACTAGCATCGTTGTGCTAAATCCTTCTAAGGTGGACATGTGTTTTATGTTCAGGGTCTAGGAGAGCCAGAAAATAACCACAGGAGCTACATGACGACGGGGGTGCTGAGTGATGTTAATGGTCCGGAGAGCTCTTTCAGTCGTGTTGTGTTTTAATAAGTACTCGAGTAGTTGTTGCTTTGTATTGTTTGGATGATATTGTATTGTTTATCATCTGGTGATGGTCTTTTTGTTCTTTTGAAACTCTGTATCTAATAATAAATTTTACTATTGGTGTTTAATAATGTTGTTTTAAATTCTTAGCCTAGTAGATTCTTACATAAAGGATTTACGGCGCTGTAATAATCCTGAATATCTCAGGGTGTTACAAGAGCCTCTTCCACGTCCGTAATGTCTCTCTGCAGCTTTGGGAGCTCATCTTAAGCAGTTTCCATCATCCAGTTGAGTTCCTTCTCGATGTCATATAGGGCTTTGATGGCATCCGGTAAGAACACGGTTTGGCAACTGATGGCTTCTAGTTGTTCTATGCGTGCATCTGTGCATGGAGAGTTGGGGTGCGCGAGCTTGTGTCCGAAGGTTCTCCATGCTGTTTGAGCACTACATTTTGATGGAGCCTTTGGGGTACGTCATCATCAAAGAGGAGATCATCGTACGATCCAGATGGTGATCTTGGTTGGAGAGGAGTGGGTGCAGTTTGTGGAGCAAGAACCTCGGATGGTTCTGCTTGAGTCGATGGATAGACAAAGGGGACTGATTCCTCCTGTCTCTATTTGAATTCGGTAGCCTGTGGTACAAGAAGTATTGGGTCCTCCTGTTGGCTCTCAGCAGCCACATGTTCCTTAAGAGGGACTGATTCCGCCTGTCGGACGGTGCAGGTCACATCAGCTTCTATCGGAGAGACTGAATCCTCCTGGCTGGGTGCTGATGGGGGTTGCTCGGCAGACATTCCTTGGCCATTTGTAGCCTTAGACTGAGCAAATTCATTCTCACGAGCCTCCTCATGTCTCAACCTCAGACCTATCTAAAGGTCATCATTGTCTTTGTTGGAGTCAGAATGGTGACTCGAGCTCTTGGGCTTGTCAGTGAATGGAGATTTCCATTTCAGTATTGTCTTCTCCTTTGCCACAAAGTGTGAAGAGATAAGTTCTTGGAAAAGGTGATCATCCCTCTTGATCAGTACTTCGACGTTTTGGGAGTTCATCACTTCCAAAGCAAACAACTCTTCTTCCTTCCAGTCCTCCCAGTTGTACTGTGTGTCGTAGGGGGCGACCATGTATGATTTAAATACTTTGAAGCGATCGAAGGCTTCCTTTATCTGGACCTGAAGGATAGTGTTATTAATAATATCAGTTGGGGAGGGACTCTAAACAGTAGTGGGTTCTGCTGTCTAGTTGGGATTCTCGACAGCTCATGGAACCTGTGGAGAAGCGGGATCCCAGATAGGGTGAGATGCATTGTTGGGAGAGAGACTTCGTACAAGGGTTCGTGCCCTGTTTGGAGTTGTGATAGTCGGCTCCAAGAGCATCTCATTCACCGATTCCTTCGATTTTCATGAACATCTGGTCATCCATCGTAGCCGTAATGGGCTCAGGATCTGCTGTGGGAGCAGCCAAAGTTTTTTCTAGATTGGTTGCGCCCCATGGTGTTGGAACATTTTGTTCCATACATAAATTAATAATGTTTTGATGATTAAAGTTGCTAAACAAAACAAAACAACAAAGAGACGAAGCAAGCATCGAATGAAAATGAAGTGCAAAATGCTGAGGAAAAACAAAGCTAACGTACGTAACAGAAACATGTTAACGTACGCAATATGATGAAGCTTATATACATAATGCAAGAGAGATAACGTACATAACACAGTTCAAACAAGTGAACGTTGGAGGAGTCAAAGTCAGAAAAGCATGCAACGGATATGACGTCATCAGTGACGTAAGGCTTAACGTACGTAACGAAGTCTATACTAACGTACGTAACCCAAAATGACGAAACTCCCTGGTCTGTTTTGTGAAGATGTTAACGTACATAACCAGCCATAGTTAACGTACGTAAAAGAGCCTACATACGTAATATAGATCAGATAGCGTACGTAATGAAAGAACAGGCAGCTAACGTCTAATTTGTTCATGGAGGCTATAAATACATGCTTATGGTATTGATCAAGTACAACAACTTCAAGCATTCTATACCTTGATCAGGGATTGATATTGATTATATTGTTGTTGTAATATTGAGCTTACATTGAGTGATTGAGTGTTATACACAAAATCATACACGAGTGGTAAATGAAAAGATACGATTGGATTCAGTGTTATTAGGATCAAGGATCCGGCATTATTAGAATCACAATCGATATCTAAGTGAGGTTTATCTAGTACCCATAGAAAGCTAGAGCGGTTGATTCCTTGTCCGATAGAAAAGGAAAACGGTTTAACTTGGACCGACGCAAAGACAAGTACGAGTGGTTTATCACGGACCAATAGAAGACGTGATTGTAAACGGTTATCCCTCAACCAATAGAAGAGAGGCGTAGAGGTTTTTATCTTGATCCTATAGAAAAAGATAAAGAGAGGACGTAGGCTCGTTTATAGATGAACCTCTATAAATTCTTGCGTCATTTATTTTACGCAATTTTATTTACGCTTCCGCAACACGGCGCAATATCCGACCCCGTGCCCAACAATTGGTATCGGAGCGGTACTCCAATACGCGGCTTAACATCCGAGGAAAAAAGATCCAAAAATGGCGTTTCAATTCTCTCCTGTCGAAGGCCTTGCTCTCAACCGACCACCATTCTTTGATGGCTCAAATTATTTGACATGGAAGAAAAAGATGTCAATCTTTATTCGTGCCTACGATATAGAGATTTGGAGGATTATTTATCTCGACCCAAAAGTTCCTATCAAATCCGACGGTACGCTCAGATCCTTTGAAGAATACGACGATGCCGATTGGAAAAATGACCATCTAAATTGTAAGGCCACCCAACTTTTATTTTGTGCCTTAAATCCCGAGGAGGTTAATCGAATTTCGTCGTGTGATAGTGCGAAAGAAATATGGAAAATTCTTGAAATCACACACGAAGGGACAACTCAAGTCAAGGAGACGAAGATCAATATGTTTCTCCATGACTAAGAGTTATTAATGATGAAGGGTGACGAGTCCATCACCAATATGCTCGACCGATTTTCGGTCATCACCAATGGACTTGCCTCGTTCGGAAAACCATTATCTAGTAGTGAAAAAGTCAAGAAAATTTTACGATCACTACCTAGCGAATGGGACGGCACCGTGACCGCGATTATGGAATCCAAAGATCTCAACACGCTCTATTTTAGTGCCCTTGTTGGTTCACTAATCAATTATGAGATTGTATTAAAATCACGAAGTGTCAAGCCAAAGCCGAAGGAACGATCATTAGCCATGAAGGCTAAGATATCGAGAAAGAAAGAAGAACCCCGGTGGAGGAAAGCGACGAAGAAGCGGCATATTATGCCAAGAATATTAATAAATTCCAAACATTATTAAACAGGAGGAAGAAGGATATCTTGAGCGAAATGAAGAAATTCGACAACTCTTGTCGACTATGTGGAAAACCAGGCCACTTCGCTAAGCATTGTGCTAAACCCAAGAAGGAGGTCCTCGTGGCAACTTGGAGCGATGAAGACGATGACGACGAATTTATCGAACAAAATAATCTCGCTCTCATGGCCCGGAATTCGTTCGACGACAGCGACGTCGAAAGTCAGGTTAGTACATCCTCTCGTGATGAATTTTTTAATGCATTTGAATTACTTCATACGGATTTTCAAAATGCATTATCGGAAATCAAATCCCTTAAGTCTAAAATTAAATCTTTGGAAATTTAAAATTCCAAAATTATCGAGAAGGGAAAATTTGTTGAAATCGATCATTCAAAGTGTATTGAAAATAAAAATATTTTGAAGGATGATCTCGCCAAAATTCAAACCGAGCTTAAATCTTTGACAAAGAAATTCTCGTGCGGAAACGAGAAATTTGAACAAATGCTTGGTGTTCAAAAGTTTACTTTGAATAAAGAGGGGTTAGGGTTCAAAACTCGTTCGAAAAATGAATCCGTTAATTTTAAAATACCCCACTGCGATAAATGTTTAAAAATCGGGCATCATATTTCAAGTTGCAAAAGCCCGAGGTGGATGATAAAAATTAAGAAAATTTGAGTTCCTAAAGGAACAATCGTTTCAAATATCGTCTACGTTTCTAAACAAAAACCAACTATAGGTTGGATCCCCAAAATTGATTTTTGTATTTTACTCAGGGGGAGTATTTTTTTAAGAGGAGATATTATTCTCAGGGGGAGTTTTTATCCTTTATGCAATTATTCATAAATTATATCATGCATATTTTATATTTTGGTATTATTTATTTCAATTGATATTTTATCCACTTTTTGATGAAAACAAAAAGGGGGAGAGAATGGAGAAGGAGAAAAAGAAGTCAAAAATGGGATTAACCCTAAAAGGGGGAGAAAATCGAAAAATGAAAAGGAGAAGTCGAAAATGACAGAAAAAGAAAAATGCGGAGATGTCGAAAAGACGATGAAAATTTGAAAATGAGAAAAGAAATGGAGAAAAGAAAAGAAGGAGTCGAAAAAGAAATGGGAGAAGATTCTAACGAAAAGGACAAAGTCGAAAACTTTGGTCTGTAAAGATATACATATATTTGTATTTTTGCAGGTAAATCCCATTGGCGTATTGTTGTTTTGTAATCATCAAAAAGGGGGAGATTGTTAGAACATTTTGTTCCATACATAAATTAATAATGTTTTGATGATTAAAGTTGCTAAACAAAACAAAACAACAAAGAGACGAAACAAGCATCGAAGGAAAAGGAAGTGCAAAATGCTGAGGAAAAACAAAGCTAACGTACGTAACAGAAACATGTTAATGTACGTAATATGATGAAGCTAACGTACGTAATGCAAGAGAGATAACGTACGTAACACAGTTCAAACAAGTGAACGTTGGAGGAGTCAAAGTCAGAAAAGCATGCAACGGATATGACGTCATCAGTGACGTAAGGCTTAACGTACGTAATGAAGTCTATACTAACGTACGTAACCCAAAATGACAAAACTCCCTGGTCTGTTTTGTGAAGATGCTAACGTACATAACCAGCCATAGTTAACGTACGTAAAGGAGCCTACATACGTAATATAGATCGGATAGCGTACGTAATGAAAGAACAGGCAGCTAACGTCTAATTTGTTCATGGAGGCTATAAATACTATGCTTATGGTATTGATCAAGTACAACAACTTCAAGCATTCTATACCTTGATCAGAGATTGATATTCATTATATTGTTGTTGTAATATTGAGCTTACATTGAGTGATTGAGTGTTATACACAAAATCATACACGAGTGGTAAAAAAATAGATATGATTGGATTCAGTGTTATTAGGATCAAGGATCCGGCATTATTTGAATCACAATCGATATCTAAGTGAGGTTTATCTAGTACCCATAGAAAGCTAGAGCGGTTGATTCCTTGTCCGATAGAAAAGGAAAACGGTTTAACTTGGACTGACGCAAAGACAAGTACGAGTGGTTTATCACGGACCAATAGAAGACGTGATTATAAACGGTTATCCCTCGACCGATAGAAGAGAGGCATAGAGGTTTTTATCTTGATCCTATAGAAAAAGATAAAGAGAGGACGTAGGCTCGTTTATAGCCGAACCACTATAAATCCTTGCGTCATTTATTTTCCGCAATTTTATTTACGCTTCTGCAACACGGCGCAATATCCGACCCCGTACCCAACACATGTGATTTCTGCTTTGGCAGATACTACATGCGGGACTGCCTCAGTGGCCGCTGTAGCCACCGGGGTTGCTATAGGAATAGCTTCCATCTTTGCAGATTTCCTGGTTTTCTGCTTCTTCTTCTTCCCGATAGCTATAAACGAGCTGCTGTCGGGAATGCTTCTTTTCTTGCTGACAGCTTTCTTCTTGTTGTCAATGGATTTGGTTTTGGAGGGAAGGTCAATAACATCCCTGGGATCTTTGGATGTTGGGAGGTATAAAGGACTGGGCCTGTTGGCGAGAAGCGACTCTTTGTTGAACATCGATGGCTTCGACCCACTAAGGAACTTCCTAGCAAGAATCTTCTTGGCATTTGCTGACTGTTATATGCCACAGCTAGTCAGGATGTAGTTCAATATGAGGCCAAAAGATTTTCTAGCAGATTCAGGCTTTGATGTTTCCTCTTGAAGCCTTTTCAAGATAATCTGACACCAATTCACCTTTTCTCCAGTCATGATGGCCACCATTATCCTAAAACACAGGCTTGTGCACATCTCGAATGCACCAATTCTGCTTTCAACCACCCTGGAGCAAAAATCATCCAAATAAAGGTATGACAGGGTGAAGTTATTTTTGTGACAAGACAAATGAACTTGATAAGGTTGGGGAGTTCCCGGTGAACAGATCCCAATACGCCTATAAAAGCTCCTCAGATCCAAAAGACTCCAGCTCCTTCAAGGTCAGTCCATTAGAGGAAAGTCTATACAAACGTTCAAGGAGTTCCCGATTGACGGTTATTTCCTTATCTTGGACGGTGTTGATGATGGCAGTGACGTCAGAACCCTTCTTATTCGACGCATACTGAACTCAGCGTCAGTGAAGAACTCTTCAACGATCTGCTCATCATAGCTTTCGAGATGCAAGCTACCCAAACGGTAGAGGCCAGTTTTGTTTAGACGGGATACCACAGTGTTCATCCTGGCTATATTTCCATCCTCAGACCTTATATGCTCCTGAAGAACTGAGCGTGCAAAGATTCTTCCCATGGTTAAGTCCTTCTTCTTAACTGAGAAAGATGAAGTTTCGGAAGAAGACATTTTTGTAGAGGTGAATAGAAAAAGAAGTAAGTAGAAATTATGTAGGTTGTATGTTGTAGGCTCGATAATCTGCAGAAAGTGTAGAGAGTCTGCAGATCAGCATACTTGCCCTTTTATAGGGTGCAGGGAAGACTAGGTTATAGTGAACGATCAGATTTAAGGGATGGGAACCGTCTTTTAAATGAACGTACAGGATGGACTCAGATGTAACTTATATATCTAATCTATCATTTTTGACACTAATGAGCGGTCCCACTTCCGACACAGTTCGTCTTCCACTATTGTACAAAACGGCGGTTCGAATTTCGAAATTGCAGATTTTAAGGCATTGAAGTCCAAATGTCTCTTCAGTATTGAAAGATAAATCATTTTAAATTCAGACAATGTACGTGGACTTAAAACAGTTTGATCTTTTTAAAAGTATGAATTTAGATATGATTAAAATATTAATTGATATCCTATAGTGTATGTGTTGGATCCGTGAAAAGACAGTGTTCCCCCTTACATACATGATTTAATTGTTACAACAATTTTAGATTAGTATTGTATTCTTGGGTCATATTGTATTCCCCCTTAATTAATGCACACGTCATCTGTATGAAGGTCATAAACCCTTCTTCTTCCAACAGTAAAGATACAACTTGGAGTTTCTTCGTGTATAATTAATTAAAGTGGATATTGTATTCATGGGTCTTACAGCATTCCCCCTCAATTGATGAGTAAAATGTAAAAACTTACAGGTAATCTGGCTATAGCATTACCAATTCTTGGCGAAGCATACAGAATCTCGTGGTGCTGAGAGATTTTGTAAAGATGTCGACTAGATTTTTGTATGAATCTTCTCGATCCGAACATCTTTATTCTCAACATGATTCCTGATGAAATGATGCTTTATATCAATATGCTTAGTTAGCGAGTGCAATAAAAGATTGTGCGTGACTGCAATTGCACTCATGCTATCGCACATGATTTGTCTCTATTGCATTTATTCCATAATCGTGTAACTATTGTTGCATTCTGACTCAATTGTAGAAAGCGAGTTGGCCAATTGCTCCATGGAAGTGATAAGTGCCGCTTGTACTCTCCCTATCTAGCTTACAGCCTACGAGATCTGAGTCGCTGTAGCCTACCAAATCGAATCCTCTTTCCTTATCATTCCTTTCACGCATTCAAGGATTCGTTTGATTGTGGTGAAGTATGACTCTTTAGGTGCTACCTGGTACAGAGCACACACTCCTACATCAAACTGGATATCAGGCCTGCTAGCTGTTAGGTACACGACTGAGCCTATTAGCTTCCTGTAGAGTGGTTGATCAACCGTCTTTCCAACTTCGTCAGCACTTATCTGTCTGGAAGTGCTCATGAGGGTGGACGATGATTTGGAGTTGTTCATCCCAAATTTGTTGAGCAGCTCCTTGCTGTACTTCTCCTGGTTGATAAATATATCTGTAGGGAGTTGTTTCACCTACAATCCTAGGAAATAACTAAGTTTTCCCATCATACACATTTCAAATTTACTTTGGATGAGATGAGAGAACCTCTGCCATAAAGCAAGGTTAGTTGAACTAAATATGATATCATCGACATATATTTGAACCATAAGTAGATCGTCACCTTCCTGTATTTTAATGAGGGTTTTGTCGAATGCACCTTTCTCAAATCTATTGTTGATTAGATACAGTTATTGGGTTTGATACCAGGCTCTAGGTTCTTGCTTGAGTCCATATAGTAATTTCCTTACCTGTATACAAGGTCTCCGCCTTCAGTATTGACAAACCCTGGTGATTGTTCAACATAGACTTCTTCACCTAGGTCTCCATTCAGGAATGCGCTCTTAACATCTATTTGATATACAATAAAGTTCTTGTGAATGGCCAATTCTAGAAATATCCCGATGGCTTCTAGTCGGGCTACGGGTGCAAAGGTTTCATCATAGTTGATTCCTTCTTCTCGCTTATATCCTTGGGCTACTAGTCTGGATTTGTTCCTGATCACAAGTCCATTTTCATCCTTTTTGTTTCTCAATACCCATTGGGTTCCTATGACTGATTGATGTGTTGGTCTGCGAACTAGGTACCAAACATTGTTCCGTTCAAAACCATTGAGCTCTTCTTCCATCGAAGTGATCCAGTGAGAATTATTCAGAGCTTCATTGGTCGGAACAGGTTCAGACTGGGTTAAGAATACAGCTAGGGTTCACATGGCGAGTCTCCTAAGTTCGGCTTGAGATTTTCATATAGGGAATTGATATTTCTTAAAATCTGTCTCTGCCTGTTGACCGCTGTTGACGCGTCAAAAATAGTTATTTTTATTTTCCTTGGCTTACTTCTACTAACTAGTAGTATCGGCAAGTAAGAGTCGATCCCACGGAGAACGGTAAATCAATTATGCTTTTTAAAGAGTTAAATACTTTTAGCAATTAAAATAAAATAAAAACGTAGGGGGAGGGATTTAGTTTATGATCTTTACTAAAAAAATAATTTGCGTGAAATAAATTAAATCAAAATAAACAAAGGAAATAAAATTCCAAAATATCAATTAAAGAATAATCTAGTTCTTAGTTCCGTTATCCACCGTTTCGAATTAATTCAAGTTTAATGCAGTGCTTATCTCTTCTCTAATCTCATGAACTCCTATTACGAAGCCAACAAGAAGCTCTGTTGACCCCAATTATTTCTTAAGTTTATTCAATTAAAACAAGCTCTTTAATTAAACCTATCTATGCGGTGGATTCAAAACAAGCTCTTCAAATCTTGCTCGCTAGATGAATTAAAAACCAAAATAATGAAATAGGCCAGATATTAAGTTCATAAGCTCGACTTAAGGGATCTCGATTTTGTGTTACTCAATTGAGAAAATTCAATTGTTTGCTACTTGTGAAATTAAAATTGCAACAATTATGGATTACAACTCAATTTCTAGCATAAGACATAAAACCCTAATCTAGTTGGCCAAAACAAATCTAAATTATATGGCATAGTAGTGAAATCAGTAACACAAAAGTAATTCAAGAGATTTCGAGTTGAAAATACGCTACGGGATTAAAACATGAATAATTCAAATACGGTCTCAAACTTTACTAAGAACTAGAATAGAAAATTAGCCAGACATGTTGGCTTTAGAAAACATCGAATTAATAATAGACATAAGAAGAAAGAAATTCAAATGGTGTATTCTTCTTCCTCGCCCGTCGGAAACGGATCGGCTTGCTCCGGTGAGAATTTCGGTTCGGTCGTCCGATTTTTCTCCTCTGCTCCAGCTGCAATATGATGTTAATAATGATAATAATGGTCCTCCATAATAATCTCAGCCCCTTCCTTTTATAATAGTCCCTTATCTATTATTTTCCTTCTTTAATTGGATCTCCTTCCTTCATATCCTTCTTGAGTTTTAATTCTTTTGGAGTCTTTCTTTCCAAATCTATTCAAATTCCTTTCCCCAGCCTAGAGACCGATTTTATGCCTTGTGGAACTGATTGGGGTGGATTGGAGTCGTTTCTTGGGCTCCAAGTAAGATTATTTTCGGAACATGGGTCATCAAACTGACACTGGGCCACCCAGTGTCGCGCGACAGTTTCTTCATTAGTGCCCAAATCACCTTGGATTGGTCCGTTTGATGGCCCAAATTATTCCTTAAGCTTAAAAACTCCATCAGACACCTAAATTAAATAAAAAATTGCCAATTGAAGTAAATTGCTTCCAAAATATAAATAGGTAGAAAATAACCAAGTGTGCCAATATAAAATTCATTAAAACCTTATAATTAACAATGATTTTAGCACACTATTTTCGTCCTATCAAATCTCCCCAAACTTAAACCAATGCTTGTCCTCAAGCATAATTCGAGTGAAAGAAATTCAAGAAGCATGTATTGAAGAATCCAAGATGATAGCCATATTCAAGGGAGAACAAATAATCATGAACAAGTATGAAGAAAATTGAAGTACCTCATCCAATCATGAACAAGGGTCGCTCTCGCTCAAGTATATATATGGATTATTAAGCAATCACTCACGTCAAATCATGGTGTGTCATTACCACATACTCGCACAAAAATCAAATCTCTACTACTTAGATGAACTCATGCATATAATCAAAAGGGCTTTTATGGTTGTAACGGGGCTTTAGGTATGGGTAGGATAGAAAGGATAAATAAAGGATTCGTTGGTCGAGACTAATCATGAAATTAAGTGCATAACAAATCCTGCAAACAATGAATCACCATCCTTTCCTTGAACACCGTTTTTGGCACATATAATCGCATAGCCACGAAAGATCAATTGAGGTCAGTGACTTTAACAACATTCGAGGGGGGTATTTATACGCCCCCCTTTTTTTTCGGCCTTTATTATTTCATCTTAATTTCAACACCCGTTTCTTTTCACTCCACCACCCACTTTTTTGATAATTCCTCGTCCTTCCCTCGACTTGTTATACACCTAATTCACAACCAAATCTTGACCAAGGGTTCAAATGGATGAATTTTCACCAAAAATTAGAAAATAGCTAATAGAATGTGGTGGATCAAAGAATAAGGCTTAGGACCAAATGTGCTTCTAATGGTGATTATGTCGAGGTGGGAAAATATAATCCAAGTGGGTTATTCCTAATTGCCTTTATCACTTTAATGCATGAGAACACTAACATAGTCTTGACATGTATAATTGATTAAGTTCTAGCATGAACACAATGCGTTCGACCCCACAAGAAGAAATAGTGAGCATGTATATGTATAATTATATATATATATGTGTGTGTATATATATATATATATATATATATATATATATATATTGCTCTACGGCTCAAAACTCACGAATAAAAAGGGCTTGTGCTATGAATCCCTCACACTTTTATCCAAATCCAAAATCAAGATAGTGAAGTACCCTAATTAAAATCAAACTAGTCAATCATATCCATTTCCTATGTCAGGTCATACTTAAATCCCCAATACATGAACTTGATTCGCTCACACAAATGTAGCTAAGGACACAAATTTAAATTCAACACAATTGCCAAAATTAACTAATCGTTCCAAATCTTACTTCCCCGAACTTAAAATTAAGTACACAACTCCAAATAAGAGAAGGAAAAGAAAAAGAAAAATAAATGATAGTAAAAAGTCTAGAGTAGGAATCACCGGGATAATGAGGGAGAAGGGCCTCTAGCTGCTCGGTCAAACAATCCACTTTGGCTTGAATTGCGTGATGCCCCTCCTCAAGTTGCTCGATCTGACGCCTCAGCTCAGGCTACATAGCCGAATCTCCTGCTCGGCTTGTGCTAGCACCGTCTGCCAGTGCCCTTGCCGACGAGTTGTCCGAATGAATGGATGGGAATCTCTTGTGCATCATTTTCAAATTTTCCTCCTCCCATGGTGAGTTTTAATCGGTGTTCAGTAGAGCTATCGTCTCGTTTGCTGAAATTCGCCACATAAAAATTCTTCCACTCTTTTCCAAAACGCCCATTTTCGTAAGGAGAGTCCTATCCAATTTTTCCACTGCCCTGACCGGGAACCGACCGCTGAAATCAGTCCCGGCGTGCCGAGATATTGCCGTGACAAAACCCCCCATTACGATTGGCTTTTTCGTGACATCTTCCCCAATGAACAGCATTAATAAATCCTTAACACACTTCACCCTTTTTCTGAAAACCATCGCATATATCATCCGCCACTCAAAAATTTACACCACATTCCGATTTTAATATCTCCCGGTGACCGTATATGCCATAAGGCATTAAACGTAGCGGATCACCGGGTTACGAATGGCGATAGCCTTAGTTTTTCCCGCGACAAATGGATCGGCATCATTTGTAATCATTTGCCAAAATGCATTTTCGGGTGGCATGTCATCTTCACCCTCGGGGTCGGAAGTCAGCCCAAGTGTTTGACCGAACTACTAGACCCTCCATGTATACCCTCTACCATTTAAACGAAAATAAAAAGTTCCATTTTTTTCAAAATCCCCTTCCCAAATTGAGCTAAAAAATTCGTACGTCAGATCCTCATAGACTTCTCAATTCTCGGTTGCCAACCTATCCCACCCCAATACATTCAGCAATGCTATGACATCATCATACAATCCCAACTGTCGCAAAATAATTTCATCAAGATAGACCGACGGGATTAGCTTTTGTTCCGTGAGTTTGCGGTAGCGTGTAAACTGTTCGGGGGATCTGAAGGAGACATTGTATCGATTCGGCAGACCGAGGAGACTTTTGCATTTCTCTCTTACTGGAGGTGGAGCTGGGATCTAGGCTTGTGTGAAGCTGTGGTGCTGCTCGACCTTGGTTTCACTTCTTTGCACGGCTGTAGGTTGCGGCTCATTTTCTAGTTCGCGTTCGGTTGGCGGTGGATGTTCCGAACTAGTTCCATTGGATGCTTTGGGGCTCAATTGCTCCGCTCCATACCATGTGAGTAATAAAGGGGGTGGCGGTGGGAGCTCATAGATGATCCCAGGGGCCAATTCTTCGCTAGGCGGTGCGTTCAACGAAGGCAGAGATGGCGGCGGTGTTGGTTCGTCCCTCAAGCCGCGGCCCGGCAATTTCTGGGGTTTCTTCGCCCTTTTTGATAGCTGACCCATTGGACGCCGTCTTGGCTTTTTCTTGAGTGGTTTGCCAGATGCTGCTTGGCCGACCTTTCGTTTTCCGGTGAAGGGTTTCGCCGCGGGCTGCTCCGGCTCGGTGAGGTCATAGTAGGTCGGAGCCCTAGTTAACGTACGTAACTCATCTATCATAACGTATGTAACACTCATTGTTTTCGTAAGTTTTTCTGTACAGGTAATGTACGTAACCAGAGTTATCTAACGTACGTAATGCTTGAATTATTCTGACCGTTGGAAAAGTCACTAGCCGTTGCAACAAGTCGTCACACTCAACGGATCTCTGATCGGAATATTACGTACGTAACCATGCAGTTCATAACGTACGTAACGTATATTATCATATCTCACTGGACCAGTTCTTCACTGTTCGTTACGGCCGCTATTCGTAGCATATAATGTACGTAATGTTCATAACGTACGTAACCATCAGCACGTAACGTACGTAATCAGTTAAACTGTTCCAACGGGAATATGACCTCAAGAAGGCTATAAATAGCCCACTTCATGGAGATAGAAGAGATATAAGCATTTTGAGCCTACTAGCATACTCAAGCAATATCAAGCAAACATTTTGAGAGATATACTTATTCTAGATTGTGATACGAGAAGATTTGTTCTATAATTTCCAATCTTCATTCTTGTATCAAAGAGCGATATATCGTGAAAGTCGAGTTCCTACTCGCATTTGTTTTGTGTAAAGGTTATCTTGTACCCAGAAAAACAAGAGTGTTTTAGTGAGGTTGTTCTTGAGCCCAGAAATCAAGAAGTAGTAAGAAGTTGGCACTAAACTAGAAAGTGCAATTCTAAGTTCTAAGAAAAGTCCTAGTCGATAAAACTAGGTAGGGGACGTAGGCTTCGTTAATAGTCGAACCTCTCAAACAATTTCTTGTGTTCTTTCTTTTCCGCATTTTTATTACTCCGATATTTTTGCTTCCGCACAAAAAGAGTACAATACTCTTATCCGCACTATTCAACCCCCCTTCTAGTGGCGGTACCAATCTAACAATTGGTATCGGAGCCAGGTCTCTTTATCACCGGATTAACACCCGCTAGAGAAAAAAGCCAGAAATGGCCTTTATCCACTCCTCCGTTGAAGGCAACGCTCTCAATCGCCCTCCCTTCTTCGATGGTTCAAACTTTATGACATGGAAGAAAAAGATGCCCATCTTCATCCGAGCCCACAGTATTGAAATATGGAAGGTCACTGCCCTTGGACCTACTATTCCTAAGAAGACGGATGGGTCTCTCAAAAGTTTTGAAGAGTACGACGATGCCGACTGGAAGAACGATCACTTCAATAGTAAAGCCACTCAATTGCTTTAATGTGCTCTCAATCCAGAAGATCACAATATAATTTCTTCCTGCGAGATGGAAAAAGAAATCTGGAAAATGTTAGAGATCACCCATGAAGGTACGAGTCAAGTTAAGGAAACTAAAATCAATATGCTTCTTCACGATTATGAACTCTTCACTATGAAAGAAAAAGAAAGCATTACCACTATGCTTGATCGTTTCTCGGCAATCACTAATGGGCTAGCTTCATTCGGGAAACCGATATCAAGTAGTGATAAAGCCAAGAAAATCCTTCGGTCTCTACCAAGAGAATGGGACGCTACTGTTACGGCTATCATGGAGTCGAAAGACCTCAATACCATAGAATTCAGCGCTCTCATCGGATCTCTCATTAATTATGAGATTGTCATTAAATCTCGAAGTTCAAAACCAAAACCCAAGGAGAGAGAAAGGACAATCGCTTTCAAAGCCAAAGAAGAAAGCGATCTAGAGGATGAACCTATCGAAGAAGAGGACGAAGAAACCGCCTTTTATGCCAAAAACATAAAGAAATTCAAAAATATTCTACAAAGGCGTCGGAGAGACATCAAGCAAGAATCAAGGGATGAATCCAAAAAGACTCACTTCCCTCAAAACAAAAATTTCGACAACACCTGTCGAAGGTGCGGCGTTCCAAGCCATTTTGCGAAAGATTGTCGTGCTGCTGCTCCAATAAGTTCATCAAAACCACCTCACGAAAAGTTCAAAAAGAAGGAAGTTTATGTCGCCACATGGAGCGATGATGATGAGGATGATGAACCACAAGTCCAAACCAATCTTGCTCTAATGGACCGCACATCCGAAGATAGTGACGAAGAAGTCGAGGTTAGTGATTCTCATGAAGAACTACTTGATGCTTTTGAATCCCTAAATAATGAATACGAAAAGGCTTGCAATAGTAATAAAGATTTGAAAAACAAAATAAAACTCCTTGAAAATGAAAATGCTAAATTATTGAAAAACAAGGAAGTTTCGATTGATCATACGAATTGTTTGGAAACTGAGAAAATTCTGAGAGATGAATTGCACAAAACTCAGAAAGAATTAAAACTTTATGTTAGAAAATTCTCATGTGGTAATGACAAATTCGAGCAACTATTATTTGGTCAAAAATTTTCTCTTTCAAAACAAGGACTTGGATATAATTCATTTACAATGAAAAAGTCCTTAGAAAGTACCACAAAAGATTCGGACACTTTAAATACGGGAATTCCATCATGTCCAAAATGTTTAAAACCTGGACATACCAAAACTTACTGTCGTAATTCTAGACGTACTATAAGGGTTAAGCAAATTTGGGTACCAAAAGGGACCATTGTTAAAAATCATGTTTTTGTATCTAACTCCTCAGGACCCAAATTAGCCTGGGTACCTATAAAACGGAAGAAAATTGTTTTGTAGGTACAAGCAAGGGAAACAACATTATCAAATAAATGGTATGTTGATAGTGGATGTTCAAATCACATGAGTGGAAATGAACATCTCTTCACGGAGCTGAAAAAGGAAGATCGTGGTTGTGTTACCTTTCGCGATAATAAAAAGGGCCAAATAAAAGGGACAGGTAAAATTGGTAAGAAACCTTTACCTACTATTGAAAATGTTCTATTTGTTGATGGACTTTGCCATAATCTCCTAAGTGTTTCCCAACTTTGTGACACCGGTCTTAAATTAATTTTTGAAATTACGCATTGCACGGCAATGAGAAAAGACCAAATCGTTTTTATTGGATTGCGTTATGGAAATATTTACATTGTTGATCTCCAAGATGAATCTTCTTTCAACGAAAAATGCCTACTTTCATACGATGAAAACGCCGTTATTTTGCACCGAAAATTGGGACATGCCTCTTTACCACTTCTTTCAAAATTGGCCAAAAATGATATTGTTCGTGGTCTACCAAAATTAAATTTTAGAAAAGACCACATTTGTGAGGCCTGTATTAAAGGTAAACATGCAAGAGGCTCGTTTAAACCAAAAATGAAAATTTCCACTAGTCGCATTCTTGAATTAATTCATATAGATTTAATTGGTCCGTCTCGACATGCCAGTCTAACAGGTAAACTTTATACTTTAGTTCTTGTCGATGATTTTTCAAGATTTACTTGGGTAAAATTCTTAGCTAATAAAGATGATGCTTTTAACGAGTTTGTTAAGTGGTGTAAGGTTACCCAGAAGGAAAAAGAATTACCAGTTATCGCCATACGAACCGTTCATGGTGGAGAATTTGATTCTAATCTCTTTGAAGATTGGTGCGATAAATATGGTATTGGGCACAACTTTTCGGCACCTCGGACACCCCAACAAAATAGAGTTGTCGAGAGAAAGAATCGCTCTCTAGAAGAAATGAGCCGGACAATACTCAATGAGTATGGTCTTCCTAAATATTTTTGGGCCGAAGCCGTTAACACTGCCTGTTATGTTATTAATCGTGTCCATCTCAGGAGAAACAAAATGATAACTCCGTATGAGATTTTTAAAGGTAAAAAGCCCAATTTATCTTATTTTCATCCATTTGGTTGTAAAGTGTTTATTCATAATAATGGTAAGGATAATTTGGGTAAATTTGATTCAAAATCAGATATTGGAATATTTCTTGGTTATTCTACTAATAGTAAAGCGTATCGTATATTTAATTGTAGAAGAGGCTCGGTAGAAGAATCTATTCATGTAAAATTCGATGATACAGTTTTACCCCCGAGAAAGGTTGTTTTTGATGATGATGCAGGTATGGTTCCAGCTAACGAAGTATCCGATGTATCAAAGGAGCTGGAGAAACTCGACGTAAGATCGGAGAAGCAGGAGGAAAATACTTACAACCTTCCTAAAGATTGGGCAAACGTGAAAGACCATCCGATGGAACAAATTCTCAGAAAAATCGATGAAGGTGTACGAACTAGGAGGAATGTAAATGATTGTATTAACAATATTGCATTTATTTCTCTTACAGAACCAAAGAATATCGATGAGGCCATAAATGATGAGAAGTGGGCTATTGCTATGCAAGAAGAGCTAAACCAATTCGAAAGAAATAATGTTTGGGAATTAGTTCCGGCACCGGTAGACAAATCAATCATTGACACCAAATGGGTTCATAAAATCAAAACCGATGATGATGGTCTCCCAATTAAAAATAAATCGTAGTTGGTCGCCCAAGGTTATAATCAAGAAGAAGGCTTGGATTATGAAGAGACGTTCGCTCCTGTTGCTCGTCTTGAAGCTATTCGTCTTCTCTGTGCTTTTGCCGCATACAAGAAGATCAAACTCTATGGATTAAAGTGCATTCCTAAATGGAATCATCCAGGAGGAAGTGTATGTCAAGCAACCACCGGGTTTTGAAGATTATGATCATCCGGATCATGTGTACAAGATCCATAAAGCTCTCTATGGATTAAAACAAGCTCCGAGAGCATGGTATGATCGTCTAAGCTCTTTTCTAATGGGTATAAAAGAGGTAATGTTGATACTACCCTATTCATTAAGGTTTTAAGTGATGATATGTTAATTTGTCAAATTTATGTGGACGATATTATTTTTGGTGCAACTAACGAATCTCTGTCCAAAGAATTTTCAAATCTTATGAAGGGAGAGTTCGAAATGAGTATGATGGGAGAGTTGAAAAACTTTCTCGGACTCCAAATTAGGCAACTCAATGACGGAATTCTCATTCATCAATCCAAGTACGTCAATGAGCTTCTAAAGAAATTTAAGATGGTAGATTGCAAAGAAATATCCACTCCTATGTCTTCCACTCTTAAACTCGACAAAGATGAAAAAGGTAAATCTGTTGACCAAAAACAGTACCGAGGTATGATCGGCTCTCTACTTTATTTAACTGCATCTAGACCTGATACAATGTTTGCTACTTGTCTGTGCTCGTTTTCAAGCAAATCCTAAAAAATCTCATCTCATTGCATGTAAAAGGATTTTTCGATATTTAAAATATACTGCTGGTTTAGGCATGTGGTATCCATCTAGCATTGATTTTCAACTTTTTGCATATAGTGATGCCGACTTCGGTGGATGTAAAATTGATAGAAAAAGCACCACCGGAACTTGTCATTTTATGAGTTCGTGTTTAATTTCATGGGGAAGTAAGAAACAGACTAGTGTCGCTACTTCCACACCAAGGCAGAATATGTGGTCATGGGAAGTGCATGTGCACAAGTCCTTTGGATCAAAAATCAATTACTTGATTATGGCATCGAACTTAAAAATACTCCTATTTTTTGTGATAATACAAGTGCCATTAATTTAAGCAAAAACCCCACTTTGCATAGTAGGACTAAACACATAGAAATTCGTCACCATTTTATTCGTGACCATGTCCAAAACGGGAATGTCCGTCTCCAATTTGTTTGTACTAATGAACAATTGGCATATATTTTTACAAAACCATTACCCGAAGAGGCTTTCAACTTTATTCGCATAAATTTAGGAATGGGTCATGTTGATCATTTTTAAATGTTACATATTCATCATAGTCACATTAAATGGTCATTTAAATCGGTACATCATCGAAATGAAAAAGACTGCTCATTTGGTCCTGCTTACGGACGTTACGGGCGGTCCATTACGTACGTAATAGGACCTTATGTACGTTACAGGACAATATGTTACGTACCTAACAAATCGCAGGATTCAGTCCAGAGAATTCAGGTTTTCATGCTACGTACGTTACAGAAGGGATATAACGTACGTAATCCGCCTTTGACCCTAACATATATAAACCCTTTTCGACCGTCTGTTTCATTTCATCTCAAATCCTAGCATCGACGGCGAAAGAAATCTCCACAAAATCGACCGAAACTTCAATATCATTCATCAACCTTCACTTTTCTGGCAAATTCACTCAAGATGGCTTCCAGAACCGGAAAGAAGCGAATAGGAGAAACCTCCCAATCATCTTCCACGGCTTCAGGCAAACCAACCTTTCGAAATGCTCAGGCTATGAAAATTTTCAATGAAATCCTTATTGACGAAGAGGTAACTCCGAGTCACCATTTTGATTTCGAATCACTGAACTCTGTTGGTGTTGCTATCGAAGAATTCTTCGATATGCTTGGGATAAATCGTTTTGTTAGCCTTGCTCGACCGATATATGTGGACTGTGTGAAAGAATTTTATTCAAAAATTTTTGTCACATATGATGCCGATGGACTTGTTGTGGTTAACTCTCTTGTGCGTGGTAAACCTATATCCTTTGATGCCGCAAAACTTTCTGAACTTTTTGGTATCCCTAATGAGGGATTTAGTTGTAAATGAGAGTTTGCCTCTCCAGATGACGTCATTGACAACTTCTCTGACGATGAAAGCTATGGTGTTCATGAGTCCAAGGTCCGTTATTTCTTGACGGACAAAGTCGTTCTAAATGTTTATTCAGGGCGTTTTGAGAACAACGACTTTGGGATAAACATCTGCTTGCTTCATGATGCCATTACCCGATGTTTAATGCCAAAAGTGAATGCTCAGCTTCGTCTTGTGAATATCGATATGGAGATCACATATCACGTTTTGAAAGATCATCAAGTCAACTTCGCGTCTATTATGCTTAAATGGTTCGTGGAAAAAGGTCAAATTTTCCACAAAAAGAATTACGCGAAAGTTGATCGACAAAGAAAATCGGGAATGCCGTTTGGGTCAATCTTAACAGAAATATTTGAGAATGCAGGAGTTGATTTGTCTGGGGTTCATGGGGTTCCGATTCCTAGGGGGAGCCTCGTCACCGAGGGGAATATACGGACGATGAGGTATCTACGCACGAGAAATCGTGGGTGGATATACTTTGCGTACATCAAGGATGACGATCGGCTTGTAGATGGGGGTGCTCTTCCAAGATCGGAGGAGAGGATCACTTCTAGGGGGATTGAGCATACTAGACCTCGTCCTTCATCTCAGCTTGGTTCCTCCCGACCTCGTCCAGAATCCTCTTCATCTCAGATGGCTTCTCGGATGGATAGGCTCGAGAAAGATATGAGCGAAATCAAAATCATGGTCAAAAGCATCTGCACGCATTTTGGGATACCGCCGACACCTCCGGATGCGGACCTTGACTAGTCGGGCTATCCTTCTTATGATGATGTTTCCCTTTTTCTATTTAGCCCAAACATTTCACTTCCATGCATAAACTCTATTGGTGTTTTATTTTGAATATGTTTCGTTTGTATTAACTATTTTTTGTTTATATGCATTGGTTTGGTTATTCGTTGCTTTGGATTTTATTAATTATTATGCGTATCATTGATTTCTCTTGCATGATCTCTCAACTTTTTGTTAATGACAAAAAGGGGGAGAAAAATATGTATCGGTTTTGAAATCATTTTTGAAATAACCCGTGCTCGTTTTCAGGGGGAGCCTTATTCAAGGGAAAAGCTTATTAAATTTTTAAATCTTCCTTAAAATCATGTTTTCAAAAACGACCATACTTAAATTTTGTCATCATCAAAAAAGGGGAGATTGTTGGAACAATATCTTTTAGATCATTTTGATGATGTGTTATTAAAGCCAAAATTTACTTAAAACATATTTTTCCTTCAGTTAACATATGTAACGCAAACCATCTTAACGTACGTAACATTCACAGTTGTCTGCAAGATTTTCAATACAGTTAACGTACGTAACTCGTCTATCATAACGTACGTAACACTCATTGTTTTCGTAAGTTTTTCCGTACAGGTAACGTACGTAACCAGAGTTATCTAACGTACGTAATGCTTGAATTATTCTGACCATTGGAAAAGTCACTAGCCGTTGCAACAAGTCGTCACACTCAACGGATCTCTGACCGGAATATTACGTACGTAACCATGCAGTTCATAACGTACGTAACGTATATTATCATATCTCACTGGACCAGTTCTTCACTGTTCGTTACGGCTGCTAACGTTCATAACGTACGTAACCATCAGCACGTAACGTACGTAATCAGTTAAACTGTTCCAACGGGAAAATGAGCTCAAGAAGGCTATAAATAGCCCACTTCATGGAGATAGAAGAGATACAAGCATTCTGAGCCTACTAGCATACTCAAGCAATATCAAGCAAACATTTTGAGAGATATACTTATTCTAGATTGTGATACGAGAAGATTTGTTCTATAATTTCCAATCTTCATTCTTGTATCAAAGAGCGATATATCGTGAAAGTCGAGTTCCTACTCGAATTTGTTTTGTGTAAAGGTTATCTTGTACCCAGAAAAACAAGAGTGTTTTAGTGAGGTTGTTCTTGAGCCCAGAAATCAAGAAGTTGTAAGAAGTTGGCACTAAACTAGAAACTGCAATTCTAAGTTCTAACAAAAGTCCTAGTCGATAAAACTAGGTAGGGGACGTAGGCTTCGTTAATAGCCGAACCTCTCGAACAATTTCTTGTGTTCTTTCTTTTCCGCATTTTTATTGCTCCGATATTTTTGCTTCCGCACAAAAAGAGTACAATACTCTTATCCGCACTATTCAACCCCCCTTCTAGTGGCGGTACCAATCTAACAAGGGTTTCCTGTATAGGTATGGGATCCTGTATGGAAGTGCGATTCCTTACAGGGGATGGTGCCCCAAAGGAAGTTGGATCCTGTACGGGTGTGGGATCCCGCAGAGGAGAAGTAGATTTTGGCTCCAAATGAGCATCCGACTCGCTAAAGTCTTTTTCGTTGGCAGATGTCTCATCATCCATCCTAGCCGCCAAAGGCTCAGGATCTACTGGCGATATAGTAGTGGACACCTCTTTCACAGGGGTTGGGCCCTGGGGTTGTTCTCCAGTGGGTTGAGCCACGGGGGAAACTTCTTCGGAGGGCTTTGCAGATTTGACTTTAGAAAGCCTCCTAAGTTTCTTCTTTGGCTTCTCACCAGCAATGGGTTTCTTGCTGTGAGATCTTTTTCTCTTCTTTGAAGATTCCACGTCCTAGGACTTCAAAGACTCATCTCGTGGATTTGCGGAAACTGGAATGCTTCCGGTTTTTGGGTGGTTGCAGACCATAGTGGTTTGGTTATACGCAGTAGGCTTGACGCCTCCTAGGTATATCCTGGAGTTATTCTTCTTAGCATCAGTGGATTACGACAGACCGCATTTCGTCAGGATATGGTTTAACATTAAACCAAAAGATTTCTTCTGGGTGGCAGGCTTGCACACCTCCTCTTGCAGGTGCTTCAGGATTATCTAGCACCAGTTGACCTTTTCACAGGTGAGAATTGCCACCATCATCCTGAACCTCAGATTGGTACACATTTCGAACGCATCGGTTCGGTTCTCAATGATCCTGCAGTAGAAATCATGCAAGTATACATAAGGCAGACAGAAATTCTTTTTGTGACAGGTGGTTTGAACCATGTCAACAACTTTTGAGCCTGTGAACAATCCATAAAATTTAGTTATTAGCTCTTGAGACCCAAATGTCTCAAGTTGATCCATTGTCAGGCCATCAGCGGGTAGCCTGTAGATATTCTGGAGCAGATCGCTATCAACACAGATCTCAACTCCTTGAATTGTAGCGGTTATGTCAGGAACGTGACCTCCTTGGGCCAGCGACAAAAAGCATACGACGGCGTTGAGGTAAAATTCCTCAACCAGATGAGCATCGTACTTGTCAGCAGCCTGACTTCCAAGGCGATAGAGGCCTTGTTGATGAAGACGAGTGATGATGTACTCCATGGGTTCTGCGTCGTTGGTTTCAGACAGAATACATTCGATGACAACAGATCTTGAAAAGATCCGTCCATCGATGATGTTAGCTGTTTTCTTGAGAGCGGGAGAAGAAGTTTGTCGAGCCATTTGATGATTTTACAAGGAAAAGTGAAGAAGAAAATACGTAATATGCAGTAAAATGCAGAAAAGTATGTGGGCTGTTTTTGCTTGAGAACTCTTAAATTTGCAGAAAGCGTAAAGAGTCTCTAATGGCAGTATCAGTCCTTTTATAGTTGGGCGGCGAAATAGGGTTTTGCAGAGTACGAATGGTCAGATTTTAAGGGATGGGAACCGGTTTTTGAAATCAACGGTTAAGATGGACTGAGTGTAACTGGTACGCTAATCCATTAAAATATTTCAAATATAAGCGGGTCCCACTTCTGACATTTGTGTCACCCTAAATGCCTGAAACGGCGGTTTTAAAACAATAAACGATTTAAAACATCGCGGATTTTGAGATTCAGTTGTCCAGATGTCGTGTAAGGCATTTAATGTACATGACGTTTGACATAAAACAGGGCATGTGGACAAAAATTATTTTAAAAAGAAATGATATAATATAATATATATACTGAATCGAAATCCTATAGTATGTGCTGTTTCCGCGTCGATACAGCGTTCCCCCTTAAAAAGGTACATATAGGTTTTAAATTCCATACAGCAACTTGTGGATTAATGCTGTATTCATGGGTCCTACAGTATTCCCCCTTAATTATTGCACACGTCAGCTGTAGGATTCATATGTCTTCGCTCACTACAGTGCTGTATTGACGGTTCTGAGTGTACAGATAATTAACGTTGGATACTGTATTCTTGGGTCTTACAGCGTTCCCCCTCAATTTGTTGAGTGAAAACAGTAAATTACTTACAGGCAGTCGGGCTGTAGCATTCCCAATTCTTGTCTAAGCATGTTGAATCTGACTGTGTCGAGCGGCTTGGTGAAGATATCGGCCAACTGAACGTCTGTATGAACTTTTTCAAGGCGAACATCCTTGTTCTCGACATGATTCCTTATAAAGTGATACTTCATGTTAATATGCTTAGTGCGCGAGTGCAGGACAGGATTGTGCGTGATTGCAATTGCACTTGTGCTATCACACATGATTGGAGTCTCTCTGGCATCAATTCCATAATCTGACAATTGTTGCTGCATCCAAAGGATCTGCATACAGCAGCTACCAGCAGCATAGTATTCAGATTCATCCGTGGAAAGAGAGTTAGCCAATTGCTTCTTACTGAACCAAGAAATGAGTCTAGGTCCAAGAAAGTGACAAGTTCCACTTGTACTCTTCCTATCTAGCTTGCAGCCTCCGAGATCCGAGTCACTGTATCCAACTAAATCGAGTCCGCCTTCCTTAGGATACCATAGTCCTACATCGACTGTTCCTTTAATGTACTTCAGGATTCGTTTAGCTGTATTGAAGTGTGATTCCTTTGGTGCTACTTGATACCTCGCACACACTCCAACAGCAAACTGGATATCGGGCCGTTAGGTACAGGAGCGAACCAATGAGCTTCCTATAGAGTGATTGGTCAAACGGCTTTCCGGCTTCATCTGCACTAATTTGCACGGAAGTGCTCATGGGGGTTGGCGAAGATTTGGAAGTGTTCATTCCAAATTTGTTGAGAAGCTCCTTGCTGTATTTTTCTTGGTTGATTAAAATACCTGTAGGCAACTGCTTTACCTGCAAACCTAGGAAATAACTAAGTTCCCCCATCATACTCATTTTAAATTTACTTTGCATGAGATGAGAGAACCTTTGACATAAAGCAAGGTTAGTTGAACCAAAAATTATGTCATCCACATAGATTTGCACCATAAGAAGGTCATCACCTTCCTGTATTTTGAACAAGGTCTTGTCCACAGCACCTTTCTCAAATCCGTTGTCGGTTAGATATTGGGACAGGGTCTCATACCAGGCTCTAGGGGCTTGTTTAAGTCCATACAGTGCTTTCCTTACCCTGTAAACTAGATCGATACCGTCTGTGTTGGCAAACCCTGGTGGTTGTTCAACATAAACTTCTTCTGCAAGGTCTTCATTCTGGAATGCACTCTTGACGTCCATTTGGTATACAATAAAGCTCTTATGGGCGGCAAAGGCTAAAAATATCCTAATGGCTTCTAGTCTCGCTACAGGGGCGAAGGTTTCATCATAGTCTATGCCTTCTTCCTGACTATAGCCTTGTGCGACTAGTCTAGATTTATTCCTTATAATAAGTCCATTTCGATCCTTTTTGTTTCGAAATACCTATTTGGTTCCTATAACCGATTGATGTGTAGGTCTGGGTACAAGATACCATACATTGTTTCTTTCGAAACCGTTAAGCTCTTCTTCCATAGATGTTATCCAATGAGAATTATTAAGAGCGTCTATGGTCGAAACAGGTTCGGACTGGGCTAAGAATACAGCAATAGTGCACATATTGAGTCTTCTAAGCTCGGATTGAGATTTCCATTCAGGAAACTGTGATTTCTCAGATTCTTCTTGTGCACAAAGTACATTTCCTTGTGTACTCTGTATTCTCCTACGAGTAGAAACACCAGCATTTATGTTTCCAATGATCAGCTCTTGCGGGTGATCTCTCAACCATCTTCGGTCGGGTTCTAATTCAGGATCCCGTACTGTATCGAGAGTTTTTGTAGATACAGCTTCAGCTTGTACAGCATCAGCTTCATCCACGTCAATTCTTACAGCTGCGGGATTGATTTCTAAATCAACGACAGGTTCTATGGGAGTTGGAGGATCCAAGATAGAGAGATGTTGAATGTTCTGGGTAACATCTTCTACTCCTGTAGGGTCATGGTAGGGTTCGTCGAACACTGCATGAACTGATTCCTCGATCGTCAGCTTCATTTTATTAAAGATTCTGAAAGCTTTGCTGGCGGAGGAGTATCCTACGAATATTACTTCATCTGATTTCTCATCAAAGGTTCTAAGTTGGTCCTTCCCATTATTCAATACATAACACCTGCATCCAAAAATGTGAAAATATGAAACTAACGGAGTTTTGTTGTTCCATACCTCGTATGCTTTTTGTTGTGGTGCTTGTTGACGATACAGCGGTTTTGAGTATAGCATGTTGTATTGGTTGCTTCACCCCAGAAATGCTGTGGCAACTTGCTTGCGGCAATCATTGTCCTTGTTGCTTCTTTCAACGTCCTATTCTTTCGCTCGGCAACACCATTTTGTTGAGTTGTATGGGCAGCTGAGTATTCGTCGTATTAGTTCTCCGAATGATTGCTCTATAAAGCAGTTAGTAAATTCTGTACCTCTGTCGGAACGAATGCACACGATACTCAATGCCTTTTAATTTTGCAACTTTCTCAGGAGCTCGGGCAGCTTTGATGTTGTTTCCTTCTTCTTGCTAAGGAAGATCGTCCAACCATACCTAGAATAATCATCAACAACAACCATGCAATATTTCTTATCTCCCAAACTTACTAGGTCTACAGGACCGTAGAGATCCATGTGTAGCATTTCCAACACTCTTTGGGTTGAAAGGTAGGTTCTGCTTTTCAGGGTTGACTTGATTTGATTGCCTTTCTGACATGGTCCGCAGACGCTGTATTTCTTGAATGACACATTTGGCAAACCTCCAACCATTCCGTGTCTTGAGAGCTTGTTGATCGTCTTGAAGTTGATGTGAGACATCCTCTTGTGCCATAACCAGCTAAGATCTGCAGTGCCTTTGGCAACAAAGCATGGAATTTAGGAGCTCATAAAGCTTCGATCAAGAATATACATGTTACTCGACCGCTTCTGTAAGCACAACTTCCTTGGTTTGGATGTTCTTAACTCTACAGCGATCTATATAGAATTTCACCGAGAACTGTTTATCACAGAACTGGCTAATAATAAGTAGATTGTACTGTAAGCCTTCAACATATGCAACATCGGTGACTTTGAATTTTCCGACAAGTAGGTTTCCTTTCCCTCTTGTTCTTCCTTTAGATTTATCACCGAAACGAACTTTTGAACCGTGACCTTCTACAAAATCTGATAGTTTGCTCCTATCTCCGGTCATGTGCCAAGAGCATCCACTATCAAAGTACCAGGTATCCTCCTCTAGAATGTCCTGTAACAAAGAAATTAAGTATATTTAGGTCCCCTTTGATTTTTGGGTCCATGTTTGTTAGTTCCTCTAGGTACCCAACTTTTCCTGGCAGCAATTGGTTTACTGTAGGTCATACTCGGTATAGTGTTGCGATATCTACGGGGGGCATATCCGTAGTTGTTATAACCATGATAATTATTATGCATGAAAAATTCAGGATTATTATTATTAATCCAGTACGAGTGCCGTCTTGGAGGTGGAGCCCTTTTCTTTGGCCTAACAGCTTGCCTTCTGGGTTTCCAGTTGGATTCCCAATGCTGTTGTTCATACTGAACCGGCATCTGCTGTCTCGAGGGATAACGGGGCTCCTGTATCCAATACCTAGGCATCTTTGTGCGATAGTACCGCTGCGGGGCCTTTGGTAATTGGATACGGCCTTCCTTCGAACGGCTGTTAGCGCTGTTGATATGCTCGGGAGCATGCTGTTGAGTGCGCCTCACAGGTTGGAACGGCTTATGATTCCATTGCCCTGAATAGGATTGCGGGGCGGAATAGCGACCTTCGGTTTTCTCGCATGCGAGTTCCTTCACGTGACTATGGGTATCTTCCGATTCTGGAATGTGTTCCACACTCTTGACAAACACTGTACTAGTTTTCCCTTTGTTTGAACATGAGCTGTATCCTAAGCCACTTTTATCATGAGCATTTTGCCCAGTGCTCAAAATTTCTTCCATTTTTTTGGACGATTTCTCGAACGATTTCAGAGTGGTCTCAAGTTCAATTTCTCGCTTTTCGAGAGTTGTGATTTTGGCTTGAAGTAGAACCAAATCATTTGTCTTGCTCTCGCTGTGAGTTTTAACCTCACTTAGTTCATGAGAAAGTTGATGATTGCTCTCCATGAGTTTTTCAAAATCGACTTTCTTTGGTTTCACCAAGAGACATATTTTCATAATTTATCTTCAACAAGTCATTTTCATCTTTCGGCTCTAAATTAGTTAATTGAAGTCAGTATATTCTCGATTTTCAATGTCTCATGGGCCTTTTGAATGTTTTTAAATTCATTCATCATGTTTTCAAAAGTATGAGATGCATTTGACTAATAGCCGAGGTTGAGCTTACCTCATCGTCATGTCTTCACCTTACGGAATGTCTTTGGCCATAAAGCACATATATGCTTTATCATCGAACTCATCGTCGATGAATCACTTTCATGACCACTGAAGACATTCTGCTGATTTGGATGGTGTGGGGAGGCTTCGATTCTCCAATCGGGGCCTTGAGCTTGTCTTTCCAAGCACGTCTTCTTTCATCTCTCTCTTGTTGCTCGGCCTCGTGCAACCTTTGGACTTTAGGATGAGGACATTTATTTGCATAATGCCTGGTTTCTGCAATTATAACATAGGTTAGCATCACCGAGATGATGTTTGGTACTTACCTTGTGGACAGGTTTGGGCTGTAGGAGTCTTTCAGCATTGTTTGATGAACTTTTTGAATTTGTGCATGAGAAGCGCCAAAACATCTTGAGACAGGAAGTCGTCACATCACAAGCATTCTTGTGATTAGGCTTGACGAGCCGGGCATCCGTGTCGACGATTCGATCTGGGCTAGTGCTGTGACCTTTGATGGAGATTCTTCAGCTTTCTCTCTTCTGTCTATATCATACTCAAAAGCTTTGAGGTCAGAGAAGAGATCAAAAGTAGATATTTCATTAAGATTGCAAGATACATGCATAGCTGTGGTCTTAGTGTCCCATCGGGCTGGGAGAGATCTGAAAATTTTTAAGTTCTTCTCCTTTTGGGTGTAAACTTTGCCCAACGCTTCAAGTTCACCAACAATACCAGTGAATCTGAGGTCAAGTTCCTCAAGTGTCTCAGTTGGTTTCATTTCGAAAGATTCAAATTACTGAGTCACTTTTGAAATCTTGTTTTCTTTTGAGAGCTCAGTTCCCTCACAAATCAGCTTGAGTTTATCGCGGATTTCTTTGGCTGTTTTGCAGCTCTTTACCTTTCAGAACGTGCCTTTGTCAAGAGTGACAAATAACGCGTTCTTAGCCACATTGTCGAGATTTGCTAGCTTTCTTTCATATGTTGTCCATTGCTTGCGTTCCTTCTCGAGCATCTCAGCATGGGCTTGGCCTTCAATCCATGCGGCCGTGTTTACCTTCATGATCTTGATAGGGCCATACTGTATCACAAAAATCATCTGTTCGTGCATTGCTGCAAGATGAGCCTCCATCCTAATTCTCCAATCATCAAATTCGTTAATAGAGAACATAGGCACTTTGTTGATCATAGAGGTATCCATGTGATAATACAGAAATGAAAGAGACTGTTTTCGAAAATAAGTGATTTTGGATCTGATTCGGTTAAAAATACGACTGATTCTCTTTAGAATCAACCGCTCCGATACCACTTGTTGGCCACTAAGTATACTGGATACAGTTTGGGAAATAGTTTAAACAACAAACTGTACTGATTTTAAATCTGAGTGCGTAGCGGAAGTCTTAGATACGGAGAGGTCTTGTGGATACAACAACTAAATGTATAGTGTATACTTAATTAATCACGAATTAAAACAAGAAATCAAGGTAAATAACACAGTAATTAAAGTGGTTCGAGGTAAACCCCTCTACGTCCACTGGTCCTCCACACAGGAGTAAAAAGTTTATTATAATTACTACGTACACAACTACGTAATTATAACAACAGACAATCAATATATCATTCACACATATTGATATAAAGATCTTAGCTTAAACCGTTCACACAGATTGGTTAAGAGCTAATGCTTTGACTTGCTTCTTCACACACATTTCTGAAGCTTCGTCTTCTTCAATGCAAATCCTTCACACACAGTTCCAGAGAAGCACAGATTACTCAGTCCACACAGAGCTGATCTGGGTTTGTTCAAAGTATAGAACAGATGGTGAACAACAACTTTGACTTTAAGAACTTTCAGCTGGTGAAGTGTTGTTCAAGATGATGAGCAATGTATATCTCTTTAGATCTGAATTGCAGTAAGCTTTGGAGATATGTTTTGCTCTGATGATAACTTTGATAGCTTGATAATTTCGATAGCTTGGGTAACTGATCTTCAGCATCTTGATGTGATATATATATACTCTGAAATATATATCCGTTGAGATGTATCCGTTTGAGTGAGATTACGTTCCAACGGGATTATAACACGATCCGGATTTAGCGGGATTTGAAGATCTGTTGACTGACAGTATTTAAATACTTTATCCTTGAGTATTTAAATACTTCTTTATTCAACGGGACTTGACTTCTGAAGATTCTGTCTTTGTCCTGTTGTGAGCTGTATGGAAGATAACTGTATTGGATATTCGAGACAGTTTCCATACTTGGTCTTTATAAGACTTCTTGCTGTACTGAGACAGGTTTCACTATTTGCTGGATTCGACACAGGTCTTCGATACAGGATGATGCCTCAATACTTTGATACAGTTTCCTTTACTGTATGCGGATTGGCATATATGTCAAAACCTCTTATCAGATACTATTCGATACAGGGATTGAATATCCCGGCTGTTTCGATACATGGTTCTTGTTTTCCCAACAGCCCCAATGGTTCAAAAGAGCAAGGGGGTCAAGAAAACGGATGTATGCCTCAATTGCGGTGAGATAGGCCACTGGAAGAGGTACTGTCCAAAGCTTGACCGAAATGCGCCTTCAGGTACGGAACTACTGGTTTTAGAAACAAATTGTTCTGTAACTATATATTCTACTTCTTGGATACTTGATTCCGGTGCAAGTTCTCACATTTGTACAATGAATTAGGATCTGGAACGAAGTAGGAAGCTGGATTCAGGGGAGGTGATGGTCACCGTCGTAAGTGGGCATTGTGTCGAGACTTCTGATATCGGATCCCTTATGTTGGATTTAGAATCTGGTTTTATTCTTACTTTAGATGATGTACTTGTTTTGCCCAAGGGGCACAAAAATATTGTATCAATTCGGGTCATGGACCGAAAGGGATTTCACTTCTTTATTGGAGACGAGTCCTGTCGTATTTATTTTAGAAATAAATTGGTTGGTACTACTACATTATTAAATAGTTTATACCATTTAAATCTAAAGAATAAAACAAATGTGAACACTATAACTAGGAAGCGTGGTTGGGATGAAACGAACCAAGCACTTAAGTGGCATCTTAGACTTGGTCATATCGGTCAGACCAAGGTTCATAAAATGGAGAAAGATGGGCTTACGGGTCCATTGGGATCAGATCCCTATCCAACTTGTGAATCTTGCCTTCAAGGCAAAATGACTAAGTTACCCTTTGCAGGGACTTTTGAAAGAGCTGCTGAAAAACTTGGATTGATCCATACCGATGTCTGTGGCCCATTTGAAGTGGCACGAGACGGCTTTCAGTATTTCATTACATTCACTGATGACCATACCAGGTATGGATTCGTGTACTTAATGAAACATAAGTCTGAAGCTTTTGATAAATTCAAGGAATTTAAATCCCTAGTTGAAAATCAAACAGGTAACCGTGTTAAGACTCTTCGGTCAGACCGGGGTGGTGAGTACATGAGTTCCGAATTTGATGAGTTCTTAAAAGAATTAGGAATAGTGTCACAATTCACTCCTCCAGCTACTCCACAATTAAATGGTGTATCAGAAAGAAGGAACCGAACCTTGTTGGACATGGTTCGCTCCATGCTTAACTATACTGATCTACCGATTTATCTATGGGGTTATGCGCTCCTTACTGCTGCACATGTCTTGAACAGATGTCCTTCCAAATCCATTCCTAAGACTCCACATGAGATGTGGAGAGGTAGGAAACCAAGTCTTAATCACATTAGGATTTGGGGATGCCCTGCTTATGTCAAGAAGACTAAAGTAGATAAATTGGAAACTAGGTATGTGAAAGGTCGTTTCATAGGATATCCAGGGGATTCCATGGGATATCTATTCTTCTTGCACGAAGATCATAGGATCATCGTTGCTATACAAGCACACTTCCTGGAAGATCAGTTTATTCAGGAAGGAGGGGCAGGTAGAAATATTTCTTTGGAAGAAATAAAAGAAACACCAAATGAGACACATATGCAAGATATTAGAACCCAACCTTCTGAAATACAAACACAACCTCGCAAGTCTAGTAGAATTTCTCAATTACCTGAGAGGTATGGCTATCTTCATCAAGAGGAACCGGGTGTCCATGAGATGACAGAAAGTAGTCAAGATAATGATCCTTCTAAAAATGACCAAGCGATGGTAGATGTTGACTCCACCAAGTGGCAAGAAGCTATGGAAGCTGAGATAGACTCAATGCATGCTAATCCGGTCTGGAATTTAGTAGATCATCCTAAAGGCATAGTGCCAATTGGAAACAAATGGATCTATAAAAGAAATACTGATGGAGATGGCAAGGTTGATACCTATAAGGCCAGGCTTGTGGCAAAGGGTTATTCCCAAATAGAAGGAATCGATTACTTCGAGACCTTCTCGCCTGTAGCTATGATTAAGTCTATTCGCATGATGCTTGCCATAGCAGCCCACTTAGATTATGAAATATGGCAAATGGATGTGAAAACGGCATTCCTAAATAGATTCCTCGAGGAGGAGATTTACATGGAACAGCCTAAGGGATTCATATCTCAAACCAATATTCATAAAGTATGCAAACTTCAGCGTGCCATTTATGGACTGAAGCAAGCTTCATGGAGTTGGAATCTTCATTTTAACGAGACAGTCAAAGAGTTTGATTTTGTCCAAAAGGAAGAGGAGCCCTGTATTTACAAGAAGGTTAGTGGGAGAAAAATTGCGTTCTTAATACTATATGTAGATGACATTCTACTTATAGAAAACGACGTAGGAATGCTCAGTTCTGTGAAAACTTGGCTTTCTAAAGAGTTCTCAATGAAAGACTTGGGAGAAGCTACCTATATTCTGGGTATTCGTCTCTACCGGGATAGAGCAAAAAGAATGTTAGGTCTTTCCCAAGCCCTCTATATAGAAAAGATCCTGAAGTGATTTAGGATGGAAGATTCTAAAATAGGGTTCCTTCCTATGAAACATGGTGCAAAACTTTCCTTAGAGATGTGTCCTCAAAGTCAGGAAGACAGAAAGGAAATGAGTAAGGTGGCTTATGCTTCGGCAGTAGGTAGCCTCATGTACGCTATGATTTGCACTAGACCGGACATTGCCTATGTTGTGAGCGTAGTAAGTCGATTTCAGTCAAATCCAGGGAAGGAACATTGGACTACTGTAAAGAACATTCTTAAGTACCTAAAGAGGACTAAAGACTTGGTTCTTACATACAGCGGTGGAGAAATTAGAGTGATGGGCTATACAGACTCAGATTTTTCGGGGGACATGGATGCTCAGATGTCCACATCAAGGTATATCTTCACTCTGAATGGTGGGGCAGTTTCTTGGAGAAGTGCCAAGCAAAGTTCGACTGCTATCTCTACATGTCAAGCCGAATATCAAGCAGCCAAGGAGGCTGCTAAAGAAGCTTTTTGGATTAAGAAGTTCAGCGAGGAACTTCAAGTGGTTCCTAATGCGGAGAAGCCCGTGACGCTGTTTTGTGACAACGACGGAGCTGTTGCATAGTCTAAGGAGCCTAGGGCTCACCACAATACCAAACATATTGCGAGAAAATATCATTTTGTGAGAGAAATGGTTCGGGAAGGAAATGTTATACTGCAGAGAGTAGACACAGCAAATAACGTTGCTTATCCGCTTACCAAGCCACTATCTCAGAAGGTCTTAGAGAGACATCTGGAGAGTATGCGTATTAGATACCATAGTTTGTGGCATTGAGTGCAAGTGGGATATTTTTAGGGATATGCCCTCGAATGCCACTCAGAGGATGAGAGAGTGAGAGTATTTGTATTGTAATTATGAATATTTAATAAGGCAATAATTATTTCTATATTATTGTATATCACTGGCATTGTGATTTGGTATATAGAATAATAGTCCTTGCATTTCAGAGCAAACATTCTACTCCTTATGGAGATAAGGAGATAGGCACTGGAAGTGTTTAGAGCTCGAATGCTTAACTCGTTCGCAAGTTGATAAAACTTAACTGGGCAATAAGTTTAGAAAAGACTTGTATAACGTGTACTTTGACATTTAGAGTGCCGGTCTTCACTAAGAGTTAGTGGGAGCACACGTTATAGGTATGCTAATGAGAGTAGTGTACTCGAACACGACTCACCTCGATTTGGTCACTTGGATATCACTCAGGGTTTGTCAATGACTGGATCGAAAGGTTGTGATAGGTATACGTGGACCTTTGACTTGAGGTTTCAGTAGGAGATGTGCTTGTGACATTGAGACAGTCATTAGAGTAGTTCGATCCAATCGCCGGTGGGTGGGGTCAACCTCGAAATGCAACTTAATGGGCAAGTAGCAGTCTCTACTGAATACCAAGATATAATTCTTTCTCCTGTAAGTGAGCAGGTAAATGTCCTATGTAGTTAATAGCAAATGAGATTATAAGTCTTTGGCCAAAGCATTTAGAGCTAGTTGTATTTGATACACGAGAGCTCGATGATCTCAGTTTGCATTAACAAAAAGCATAGAGTCAAGTTACAATAGGGTTTGACTTTACCGTGACCCTAATACTTGACCGGGACATATGATTGAAAAGTTTATACGTATACGGTATTCATGACATAATGGTTTTGGAATGATCCGATCATTCGTTCTTAGTTGGGTTACGGTACGAAGCACTAGACTGGCTAAGTGTTACCCGTACTCCTTAGTTCCTCCCATTGCCGACTAAGACGGACCTACGGAGTCGCGCACAAGGATATTTGATGGATAAATATATATTTATTATCTCTTCATTAATATTGGATATTAGATATCTAATTTGATTTATTTGATAAATCATGCGGTCTAGTGAATTGAAATTAATTACTGGGTAATTAATTTAATTCATAAATAATTATTTCTTGGAAATATATTATTATAATTTTGTATTCGATAAAATTAATTAACTGGATTAATTAATTAAGTATAAATACATTTGGGATAAAACGAAGTGTATTTAACGGACTAGACACGCGAACGTCCGGTACATGAACCGAGTGGCTCAGCTCGTTTTCTCACCTAAAATCTAGTGGCCCCCCCTCATTTTCCTCCCACCTTGCATGATACTTCCTTTAGTTGTCATGATGTGGTGTGGGGTGAGTTTGAGTTGTTTTTGTACATGAAGACAAAAGATAACATGAGAATTTTGATCTTTAGTATCTTTTCAATCATGTTATAAAATCATACCATAACTCACCACAAAGGAGTTGAAGTTTCAGCCGTGAGTGACTTAATAGGAGGGAGAAAATTTTTATTTCAATTTCTTGTTCATCTTTGAGAGAAAGAAAACGAAGAAGAGAAGAGAAGAAAAATACCGTATCAATTCCTAGCCGTGTTCTTTGAGAACGAATTGATATTTTATTTTTCCGATCAATATCCGACGCGTGATAACATAGAGACATTCGGCATTTTCAGTGTTGGATCATTCAACAAGCTACAACGAATTAGATTCGTGTTTGTGTCGGTAATCGAGAAAAGGCTTGCTCGGGTTTTTTCCTTCGAAGATTATATTATCAAAGGACTACGAGGGTAGGTATTCTTGGATTTTATTCCTCGTTATTTATATTCGTTTATATGATGCTTGATCGGTCCATTTTTGGGGTTTGGTTTTATCCGGTTGGACCGGTTTATTTTCCGCTGCATAATTCGATTTTAATCACCGAATCCCAACAGTTGAAACCGCTTCCCATTCCCGAGTGGAAGTGGGAAGACATCTCTATGGATTTTATCACTGGCATGCTGAGAACTCGGGCCGGAATGAATATAATTTGGGTAATTATCGATCGTTTAACCAAGTCTGCACACTTCTTGGGTATTAAGGATACTTGGGGACCGGATAGATTGGCTCGAAGTTTTATAGATGAGATCGTAAGGTTGCACGGTGCCCCCAAGACCATTGTTTCTGATCGAGATGGCCGTTTCGTATCGCATTTTTGGCAGGCCGTTCATCAAGCTTTGGGTACTGAGTTGAGATGACAGAGAGGACGATTCAGACGTTGGAAGATATGGTGCGAGCTTGTGCCTTAGACTGGAGTAATGATTGGGAGCTTCACTTGTCGTTGATCGAGTTTGCCTACAATAATAGTTGGCATGCGTCCATCAAAATGGCACCATTCGAGGCACTTTACGGCAGGCGGTGTAGATCGACATTATGTTGGGACGAGGCTTCGGAACTAGTCGGAACGGAACCGGATATGCTGTTGGAAACTAAGGAGAAGATTTCCATTATTCGGGACCGGTTGTTGACCGCCCAGAGCCGTCAGAAATCTTATGCTGATAGTCGTCGTCGACCTTTGGAATTCGAAGTGGTAGACCACGTTCTACTCAAAGTGTCTCCGACCAGAGGAGTTTTCCTCTTCGGGAAAAAGGGGAAACTTAGTCCAAGGTATATCGGACCATTCGAGATTTTGGACAGGGTTGGAGATTTAGCTTATCGCTTGGCGTTGCCCCCAGCCTTGAGTCATGTCCATAGTGTTTTTCAAGTATCTCAGTTGAGGAAATACGTGCCGGACCCAAGTTATGTTATCGACTATAGTGAGACGTAGCCGGGGATGTTACCTTTCCGGAGATGCCGATGAAGATCCTTGAATGTCGTGAGAAGCAACTTCGGCACAAAACCATTCCATTGGTTAAAGTGCAATGGTCGAGACATGGGGTCGAGGAAGTGACTTGGGAGACGGAAGAGAAGATGCGATCGGAATACTCCGAACTTTTCATTTCTTAAGTTTTGGGACGAAACTTCTTTTTAGAAGGGGAGAATGTAATACCCGAGTAGCGCACGCTAGCTTTGAGCTGTAGCGCACGCTAGCTTTGAGCTGTAGCGCACACTAACGGGCCAGACAGGGGAGAGTCAGTAACTTATACTGCTCTCTGGACTAGCAGTTAACACACGCTAGGATTTCGTTAGCGCACGCTATTCACAGGCATTAGCGCGCGCTAACACCATCCGTAGTGCATGCTAACGGGCTGGGTCGGCAGAGACAGTGAGGTTGTCTGACTGACTGGACTACCAGGTAACGTACGCTAGGCTTCGGCTAGCGCATGCTACAAGCATTTCGTAGCGCACGCTATGCTGGAACAGCAGCGCACGCTAGGACTCGAGCAGGGCAGAGGACAGTAGGTTCTGGACTCCAATTTCTGGACATCAACTCCCAGTTAGCGCACGCTAACTATCGGCTAGCGCAAGCTAAGAATAGTCGAGTAGCGCACGTAACGGATCATCTAGCGCACGCTAGCGAGGCTGTCAGAAGCCACTGGACTGACCGGTGACCCCGTTCGCGCACGCTAATTCTTAAGCGTAGCGTGCGCTAGACTGGGCGGATATATATTGGACAGTTGACTTCCATTTCGTCATTTTTCATCCTTTTCACTTATTTTCGACGGGATAAGCTCGGGAGAGGCAATTTTGGGCGATTGGAAGCAGTTCTTCGTCAAACAACAACATATTTGGTTGGAGAACAAAGGATTTCACAACAGCTAATCCATCCTAACGTCCAAATCAAGGTAAAAATCCTTAGAACCCTATTTTTGGGAATTTTGGGGTTTTCCCTAGATTCTTATGATTTATCCATTTTGAAGCTTGAGAACCTTGATATTATGATGTACCTATTCCATATTCATGCTTTTCCTACGATTTTACGGATTGGATTGTGCCATTTTCGAACTTGTGAGAGTTTGGGCGATTTTCCAACTTCAAATTGTTTATCCGTGAATTTTCGTGAATCATAGACGGGTTTCGGGAGTTTATTCATGAAATATGAGTATAGATTATTGATTATCATATCCCTTATGAATCGTTTAGGTGCCGAAAGCGCATTATTGGACCTACCGAACTCATACTCTTTTCCGTTCAATTTCACGATGTCTCAAAAGCAAGTATATATTTATGATTGTACGTTCTCGACTTTGAAAGTAAGATATATGAATGGCATGTTTATTTATATCCACTCTGGGGTGGGCCGACAGGTCCCCTGAGGGTTTCGTAGCCTTTGGTGCGATTCCACGGATAATTTGGGTAGCCTTTGGTGCGGTTCCATGGTTGATCATGTATGCATTGTTGTGATGCTAGTCTTGAATACCGGAATACTAGTCTTGAATTGATGAATTGACGGTTACCTTTACTTTATTGTCGAGGAGTATTGTGTTTCATACTTGATATACTTGCACTAGCTATTCGACGGCTAACCCCTTTATAGGGGAAATACTTTTTATGTATTTTAGGTTCTAGGAGAGCGGACAGGCAGGTATTGGGTCGGCATGAAGATGATGGGCAAGTGTGATACTGTGTCTTTCCTCCGGTTATGTTTTGTGTTTCTCCATTCAGGGTTGGTGTACTGGAATGGTTATTGAATACTCGAGTTATTCATGGTATAGTACAATGCCGTGAGCCCTTCCGTGGGACCTACAAGTCTATAAATACATGGAACCATGAATTTCGACCGATAAGGTTTAAACATAATCCAGTAGAAGGCAGTAAAAATGAGACTGAGGTAATAACCGCTTCAATAGAATAAAATACATCGGGAATTAAAACCCAGGGCAACACAGGCCAAAACATCAAGAACATCTGAAGCACTACTCGAGTTATCAAAGCCATTCCAAGTACAACAATACCGAATGGGTACAGACTGAGACAAGACACAGCATCACTCTTGCCCATCATCTTCGTGCAGACCCGGTACATGCCTATCCACCCTCCTGGATCCTGAAATACATGAAAGATACTTCCCCTGAAAGGGGTTAGCCATCGAATAGCTAGTACGAGTATATCAAATATGAAACACAATACTTCTCGACAATAAAGTAAATGTAATCCTCATTTCATCAAAACTCAAGACTAGTATTCCGGAATAACTAAATTTCATAGCATTTCACTTCAATACATATGTGATTAACCATGGAACCGCACCAACGGCAACGAAACCCTCTAAGGCCCCGTCGGACCCTCCCAGAGTGTTTAACCCCAAAATATTCGCACCAATGGCAATGGAACCCTCTAAGGCCCCGTCGGACCCTCCCATAGTGATTACATACAACCATACAATTCATATACCTCATTTTCAAAGTCAAGAACGTACAATCATAAGCATATACTTGCCTTTGAGACATTAGAACTCAAGTGAAAATGGTGTTCAAGCTCTAGAGGTCCAAGAACGCACTTCTGGGCCTAAACAATTCATAAGGAAATACGATAATCAATCATTAATACTCAATTCTCAAGGAAGACTCCTGAAACCCCCGTTTTACGATTCATAAATCTCCAAAATATTCTCATAGAGTTTGAAAATCATTCAAACCCTCTCCCCTTCAGGTAATACACAAAACATCTGTATAATCGCAAGGGAAACATGGGTACGGGGTAGATACATCATAATCTCAAGGATTTCATGACGAAGAAACGGATTAGATGTTGTATAATCCTTGTTATTCGACCAAAGTTGATGATGGATGATGAATGGTTGTCTCAAATCGCCTCAAGATTGCCTGTCTCGCGTGCCCTTGTCAAAAGTGTAAGAAATGAGAAGGAAAATGACGAAGAACACGACTGCCCAGCCTTTTATACTGGGTTTTATTAGCATGCGCTAATTTATAAGGATAGCGCGTGCTAACGGGGTCACCCGGTAGTCCAGTAGCTTCTGACATGCGTTGTTAGCGTGCTTACCAATAGCATTGCATGCGCTAACTGCTACCATGCAAAAATTCCGAACTCACTGCCCAATCCATTAGCGTGTGTTGGAATATTTTATTCCAAATATTAATTAATCGAGTTTTGATGATTAGTTGAAAAGTCACATTCCCATGCTCCAGTAGAATGCCTCAAGAGTCCACCACCCGCTGAAGAAGCAGATGATTGGAATAAACTTGCATCTTTATTTAGTTTTAGCCATGGGTTAGATGACAGCTTCCATGTGATCAGAGGCGCACCATCCATCCGTTGTCTATTTCTGCCGAGAAAAGCAGTCTTTATCTTTCCAAGCATAGCTTTGATTTGATTAATGATAACCGAAGATGGAGGGGTTTGTTAGTTGAAAATGCATTCATTTCTAGCCTTCCATACCTGCCAAAGAAACACAAGACAAAAATATAACACGGCAAGTGTGGTATCAAAGCTTTAATATAATCGTGTTCGAGCAGGCCTTTCAGCCAGGCCCCTCTCAAACCATATCTCAGCGCCTCCGATTTCCATCGCCCGACTCCAAAACACCATAACTCTTGCACCAAAGTACGCTCCAACAAAGTGTGGCGAATAGTTTCAGTAGCTTATCCACATCACAAACACAAGCCATCTTCAAGAATACCTCGTCGCATCAAGTTACCTCTAGTTGGCAATGAATCATGCGCACATAACCAAATAAAAAACTTGAGTTTAGAAGGGCACTTGAGACCCCATATCCAACCCTATTTATTACCACTTATCACTGATGGAGAAGGCTGCCATATAGGTTATAATGCTCGATAAGCCACTCTATAAGAGAACTTACCATCTCCAAAGCCCCAAAAATACCGTCTATCCATTGACCTCACATTCGTTGGCATAGTCAGATGTTTAATTGTATTTCGCATCTCTTGGGAAAGTAGCGACTCAACAGCCATCAATTTCCACCCCTCAACCACTGACCACACGTCTGCAATGCCCAACATCATGTCATAATCCAGACGAACTACCCCACAAACATCCACCACACTTTGAAATCCCATCCACGTGTCAAACCAAAATGAGATTTGACCCCCATCCCTAATTCTCCACACAAATATTTTTTTTTAAATCCACACAACTTTTAGAGACTCCCTTGAATGCATTTGATTCTATACCATGGAGTTCATAGGATAGAATATCCTTATCTTTCATATACATCGCTTAACACGCCGAGATCCACAAGCTCTTCTTACCTTGCACCATATTCCACCCTTCTTTGGCAAGAAGTGCGATATTGGTTTGATGTGTTCTCCTCAAACCAAGGCCACCCAAAGCTTTGGGTTTAGTGACCGAAGACCAGTTCACAAGATGTAGTTTCCTCCGGTTGATATCGTTCGACCATAAAAATGATCTATTCAAACGATCCAGCTGATTTCAAGTTACTTCTGAGAGCCAGTGTACTTGCATGATATGAATAGGAATGAAGCAAGTAACAGACTGTATAAGTGTCGTGCGTCCAGCAAGAGAAAACAGTTTCGCCTTCCATGATGCCAACTTCCCCGCCACCTTGTCAATAATCCCCCGAAAAGTTCTTGATGTAACTCGCCCATGAATTAAAGGCGCACCAAGATATTTGTCTAAATCATTATGATGCCAAAGCCCAAAAAATCACTGATTACATGTTTCCTACTCAAACCCCGAGAGCTAGAGAAGAAAATCTTTGATTTGGGCTCACTAATAGTAAGACCTGAAGCCGAACAGAAATTGGAAAGGACGCTCCTTATACAACAAGCATTGTCAGAATCTACCCTAGCAATCAAAACAAGATCGTCAGCGAAAAAAATGTGTGAGAACTTCGAACCATTTTTACACACCTGGAAGGGGCACCACTGCCCTTCGTCAACCTTCTCCATAATAAGATAAGAGAGTCTATCAATACATAGAACGAATAGATAAAGCGATAGGGGATCACCCTGGCGGAGGCCACAACTTGGTGCAAGGGGCTCAAGCCTTCCACAGAATTCTTGGCTTCGAGCTTCGTACACAAAACATAATTAGCCGCAGAATTTTATCAGGGAATTAAAAAAACCTCAATGTTTCTTTAATGAAGTCCCCACTTACCTTGTCATAAGACTTTTCCACGTCAAGTTTAATAACCATATGTCCAGTAGCATTACTTTTCCTTCTTCGCAAGACATGTAAGATCTCCTGAAGCAGACGTATATTATCATGTGTTCCCCGACCTTTAATAAAACTTCTCTATGTAGGTGCTATTAGCCATGGCATCATGTCTCGGAGCCTCATAGTTATCACTTTTGTAATAAGCTTATAAGTGACATTACATAGAGTGAATGGGCGCAAGCTAGTCACCACTTCACGGTTTCAACCTTCGGAATGAGACAGGTGTTGGGGTATAAGGGTTTTGTGGAGATCCGGATTTTCCAATGGATCGTGTAAACACTTTCCGAACTGATATTTCTACCCTATGCCCGGGTTACAAGAAATTCAGCCTAGGATAATCCAATGGAACACTTACGAATCAGAGGCGAAACGTAAGCCAAATTCTTAGAAATTCTGTGTTTATCGGAAAGATGAAGAGCTCGAAAGGGTGTCTCATGGACTCATGAGAGAGCCCTATTTATAATGTCGGATTAGGGTTACAAGTAGGTCGATTTTAGGGTTTTGATGACGGCGCCGTCATTAGTGGTCGAAATTAGGGTTGACGGGTGGTTAACGAAATTAATCAATTTTACCACGCCTCTCATAAAATTCGGAAATATCACTAAATCACGTCTAAATTTAGAAGGCTTTTGGCGCCGCCAAGCCATGAGCTCTGCCCCATGGACCCCGGCCGGGGCTCTGCCCCCTGGACCCAGCAGGGCGCCCCTAGACCCGTCATGCGCGCCGGACACAGCATTAGCCGTCTAGGTTTATAATTCGATCTTATACGTATGCACTCACTCACATCATATATTAGAATACGAATCATAAACCCCTTAGCTCACATATTAGTTCCAATTACACAAAATGAATGGTGACACTAAAATCACCAACAACAGGGGTACGAATCACCAATATGAGATGGAAAACTCCCAGTATCGAATGCATTCACCACAAGATCAAATAGCAAGGGGCTGCAGGATGCCCAGAAACGGTAATTAAATCTTTCTTGAAAATCATCAGGCCCATGAGCTTTATCTAGATGAAAAGACCACAGGACTGTATGCAACTCTTCCATATTCACATTCCTGTACAAAAATTCACAATCATCGGCAGTCAAAGCCGTTTGAAATGGTGACTAGTGTATGGATGATGAGGTCTTGAGCAAGCACGTTGGGATTTTTTATCTCTCTTTTCAGTTAATGCAACTTTATGGCGTAGATGAAAATTCGTATTGCAACTTTATGTGGTAGACATAATACAATAAGGTGTGTGATACTGTAATGCAAGCACAATTGGAAAATTCTACAATATCCATATAGGTATTGTAGCACCCTATTCTAGAAAAATAATTATTCTAGTTTTAAAAAGAATAAATAAAAATTTTCAGCGGAAATATATTTTCAAAAAAACAAAATTAATAATCGCAAGTAATATTCTCGAGTCACCATTGAATAAAAACATACTTTGATGTGAAAATTAAAACAATCCAGTCACTTATTCATAAAGCATAGCTTGAGATAAATAAGAGTAAATAAATAAACATGTAATCATGAAGCTTGATTATCCCACACTCAAACGCATACCACATCGATCTCCTCAACCTGAAAGGGTTATAAAATGGGGTGAGCTTTCAACTCGCTCACTGTGGAGGGTACTGTAATACCCGAATATCTGATGTGTATTTTATCTGTATTAGAACCTTCTGACATTGCATATGTCGTATTTTGATCTGAGTATAATCCTTTGTATTTCATAATCCAGTATCAATGAGTATATGATGTTGTAGATGTTGATTCATTCTCGTACTTATATACATTTAGCGCACACTAACAATTAAGTATAGCACGTGCTAAATCTGTGAGTTAGCGCATGCTAAAGTTGAATCTTAGCGCACGCTAAAGTTGAATCTTAGCGCACGCTAAAGTTGAATCTTAGCGCACTCTATGTGTGGTCAGCATGACTGAGACAGGTGGTAGGTGAGATCGGATCATGGATCTTTGATAAAGATATATCGGGATGAACCTGGATGGCTTTTGGAAAAGTCGAGTCAACGGTGCTTAGCGCACGCTACGGGAGAGATGCTAGCGCATGCTAAGTCTAGTACAGTGAGGTCAGTGAGCTTTTGTAAAGCCGATAGGGCACGTTATGATGGGTGTTAGCGTACCTAACTGTTGCATTTAGCGTACATAAAGGCTATTTAGCGTACGTAAGACTGAGGACAGATAGAGACAGTGGGCTGGGAGCCCGTTAGCACACGCTAAAAAGGAGCAGTAGCACGCGCTAATGGTCATTTTCTATAAATAGGACAGCACCTCATTTCATTTCTCAGTTTCCACTTCGTCCCATACTCGATTTCCGAGACTTAGAGAGTTACCCTCTCAATCTTAAACCTTCATATAAGCCTCCAAACATATTCATTGAAGGCAAGGAGCTTTGAGGATTGGTGTTCAAACGTTCGACGTGGAGTTTATCAAGTGATTTCACCCTTTCCTTCCGTATAAGATATATGGCGATTCACCAATATGGATTACGTGTTTCTTGTTGTCAAATATGAACATGCTATGGAAGTTGTTGAGTTTATTACTAAGATTACCAAGTTCTTACGTACAATCTGATCGAACAACACGTATTGCGGAACTTAATGGTTGAAATTAGGGTTATTCCTTGAAGAAGAAGACGGTAATCATGTTGAACCTAGTAAATGAGTTTTTATGGTGTTCTTCGAGATATTTCCGAAATCTTGCTGCATTGAATTAATGATAGGTATGGTTAGGATCCTTGTAAGACGAACTATCATGAGGTATAGTTGAAAAATCCGACTGAAAGATGTATTTAATCTTGAGTGGAATACTATGAGATTTTTGTTTGGATGAGTAGCGTAGTGTTGATTCAACTGGTACAGTTTGGGGCAGATTAGTATGCTTATTATGATCGGGTAGATTATGCCTTTTGATGTTCGTATGATGTTAGAACGATTATCCAGAACCGTTAGTTATATTGGTGTTATTGTACAATGAAGGTTCGGATTTTGGTGAATTGATCGAGTGAGAGTTCTTCGAGCGGGTTGAAGGTTATTCGTAGTACCAATCCTTGTCGCCATTTCGGAGGCAAGTATTGTAATTTGACTATTAGTTTAATATTGATGATTTTGATCATGCATATTGTTATTCATATTGTTGAACATGAGATCATCCAAGTTGAATTGTCATAATTTCGTTCAGGTTATTGATTTATATGTTGTTCATATTGATGGACATATCGATCTGCATATGTGTATGCATAGTTGTATTGTATATGTTGTAATGATCCGAAGGGATCGTGTGATCTATGCTAAGGGCGCTGGATCAGTTGTCCACCTCATGTTGCTCCGGCGGGATCATATTGGGATCTATGCTGAGGGCGCTGGATCATTGGACGGGTTTTCCACCTCGTGTTGGTCCGATGGGATCATCTTGGGATCTATACTGAGGGCGCTGGATCATTGGATTACCCTGTGTGTGTTGATGGAATCATGTGGATTCGCATAGTTGGATTCCGGTAGAGGAAGTCCGCGTTTTGTATTTTGTTATGCATCGTTGTTGCATATCTGATTTTGTATATTATGATACTTGTACTAGTATCATTTTGCTAACTCCTGCGGGGGTGGATATTTATTTTGATGTTTAGGTAGCCGAGAAGTGGGGAAGCAACCACAGTACCGGCATGATGACAAAGGGGCATAGTGATGTTATCCGTTGTATTGTTTTTGGTATTCTGGTTTGGTATTTAGTACTCGAGTACGTGTGTTCTTTTGATAATTTGGAAGTTTGTAATAAATGGATTGTTTTGGAGTGATTAAACCAGTTATTAAATTACTCAACTTTTGGCGGTACTTTCGTATTGTTCAGCATTTCTTTTAATTTAGCCATGTAAATTCTTATATAAAGGGTTTATGGCGCTGTAATTATTCCGAATATCTCGGGGTGTTACAGAATATGGTATCGGAGCTAAGATTCATGGATATCTTGGAAGTTAGGTTTAGTTGGGTCTGTTTATGTCGTTTGATTTATCGGTCGCGTATAACATCACTGTACAGCCAACATCGTCATGTGGACCATGGTTGTAAGTTTCATAATCTCATGTACTACCATTTGAATTATTTCATGTTTTGTGGATATTAACGAATTTTAGAAGATTTTTCTCTGGGTATAGTATTTGTGCTTACAGTATGTTGAGAGGAGGTCTTGGATGCAGACGCGGTCGTGGACGCAGACATGGTAATGCGAGACAGGAAGATTTATCGTCTACCCCGGATTTGTAGGCTAATCGAGCTGATTCCCGTTTTGACGGACAATAGGAATTGGTAAATAATGACCGAGCACGAACTGTGGAGGAAGATGCAAATCCTAACATGCTGGTAGTGCTTCAACAAATGGTCACTCATGTAACACCCCAAACTGGGCGACTATTACAGTGCCGTGGACCCCCGACTGGGACCCACCAGGCAAAAGAAAATTAATAACTTAAAATAATTTAATCGTAGTACTGAACCACATTATATCATCCATTACTCCGATAAGGAGTTTCAAGTACAACACACCCAAGATAATACAAAATACATGTATATTTTATATGAAGATAAAATATACAACACTGAATGAAACTGAGTATCCAAACAGAAATCTATAGCGGAAAATAAAATGACGACAACATGAATGACTGAAAGGACTAGGCCCCCATACTAGTATCACTGGGACTCCTCGCCATCAACGTTCTCTTCCCGTGCTTTTACCTTGCCGTGACCTGAAAACAATATCCCCCAACGAGGTCAGTTACACAGAACAACAATGCTCAAGAGTTGAATAAACACAATCATGATATATCTTAATTATGAAATTAAGCTGAAGAGGCGCATCGTAGTACGCCCGTAATGGTATGTGCATGTGCACAAGACGAGTGACTGGACACACCTGCCCTTGTACCTAATTAGTCTCACGGAGGTACGTTACCGTGTGCACAGTCCATTGTGTTGGTGAACCCGAACACGAGACCATCATATGCCCGACTAAAAATCCCACACATCACCTCCCATCCATGCAATACGAACCCAGAAGGTCATATGAACGAGAATGACCATGATGAATATTAATGAATAACAATCCGATAAAGTCAAGAATGACTCACCGAGATGAAATAATAGTGAAGTGATTGATATCTCAATGAAATGATTGGAACCGTCGTTCCTCGTGAATGAAGTGATTATTCGACAATTACAAGTCTCAATACAGCTAATACATTATGAATGAGTTATGATTATGAATGAACAACAATGAAAGGGATGAATATCCTTTTAACCTAGTAAGAATTAACTTACACAATACCGGTGATAAATGTCCTTCCTCGAACAAACGTCCTACAATGAGATGTTGGTCGCTCGAACAACCTTCAATAACACAATTACCAACAATCCGCTCAATAAATGAACCAATCACGATTATAACTAACTCAAAATGTCGATACGACTAAACCAAGTTCATTGGGGCATTATGACAAACACGTTGTAAACAATCTTCGATTGTTTACAATCAACCCTCAATTATATCGATACCAACTTCCAAGGAGTGATACAATCCAACAAAAACATCTTCAATACCATCAATCATCCAATATGAATATCCAATTCGAGGTTTCAACAACATCTAATCGAAAACCCCCAAATCCAAATTAATATTCAAAGTGTTCTACAAACAATCCTTCAATAATCCGATAAATATTCATACCAACTCACAATCATATGTATAGCTCTTCATATAACATGATTATAACATCCCAAAACATCATATTCCATCATAGAATCGAAATCTAGGGTGTTGAAGAATATTACCTTTGAGATCCAAACACTTTGATCCGATGAACACGTGTTAAATCAACTATCCAAGCTTCACAAATGAATGAAGATGATGAAAACCGAACACCCAAGTGATTTATGATGAAAAATCTCTCCCAAGCACTTCTCTCTCGGAACTCAAGTGAAGAAATGAGCAAAATGAGCTCAAAACCCCGTCCAGGTACTTAAGTACTGCCATGGTTACGGCCGTAACTCGGCCTACTTACGGCCGTAACATCCCCAAGTCAACGGCCTTACGGCCGTAACCAGCTAACTCGTACGGGCGTAACTCGGCCTCATCGAAAAATCTGCCGACAGACATACAGCCGTACCCGCACATGCCTTACGGGCGTAACTAGAATGTTACGGCCGTACTCGGCAAGACTTACGGGCGTATGACACCTTCGTCGAAACTGACCGGTCACCCTGTTCGAATCGTACGGCCGTAAACCTGCCAAGTCTTACTACCGTACCAGCCTCATCTTATGGCCGTATGCCGCAACCCTTACGGCCGTAAGCCCTCTTCGTCCGACATTTCCTGAAAACCACGAACGCATATTACGGCCGTAGCCTACCTATCCTTACGGCCGTATCTCACCTTCGGCCAAAACAACCTTAAGCCAACGAATGCATGTTACGGCCGTAATGCATGATTATTTACTTCCGTAACTCATTGCTGGAAGTGACGAAAATCCGACAACCCCGTCTACTCGCTACAAACGGTGAATGATCCGACATACAATACTTGTATGAATGTAATTAATTCCAATAACACGCGATAGATGATACTTCCACCACGAGACTACCATTCACGATGATTATGATAATACTCTCGTCTTGATCCTCAAATGGAGATGAATGACAATCGGTAACTGATACACGGTTAAAATATGCCAACGATGAATACAAATGAATGAATCATGAATGATGAGTGATTATTAATGAGTGAAAATTACTGAGTGACAATTACTGACTGATAATTACTGAATGATAATGACTGAATTACAACCGGGTATTACATACTCCCCCCCTTAAAAAGAGTTTTGTCCTCGAAACTAAGGGTCAAACAACTCGGGATAACTGTCCCGCATACTATTATCGGTTTCCCAAGTAGCCTCTTCGACTCCGTGTCTAGACCACTGAATTTTAACCAAAGGAATCGTCTTGTTCCTCAACTGTTTGATTCACCGCTCTAAAACTCGTATAGGACGCTCCTCATACGAATGATCATCTGCGATCTCGATTTCGTCGAACTGAAGTATGTGGCTCGGGTCGGCGACATACTTCCGCAACTGAGATACGTGAAACACATTATGAATTCGGCTCAACGCCGGAGGTAAAGCCAATCGATAAGCCAAATTGCCTACTCGATCCAAAATATCAAACGGTCCAATGAATCTAAGACTCAACTTCCCCCATTTCCCGAAATGGAAAATACCCCGACTCGGGGATACCTTGACCAAAATGTGGTCACCTGCCTCGAACTCTAATGGTCGACGACGATTATCTGCATATGATTTCTGTCGACTCTGAGCGGTCAACAAACGACCCCTGATCAAAGCTACCTTCTCTCGGGCGGCTATAAGCATATCGGGTTCGGTGCCGATTGATTCGGATAAGTCATCCCAACACAAAGGAGATCGACAACGACGACCGTATAAGGCCTCGTAAGGTGCCATCTTAATCGGAGCATGCCAACTGTTATTGTACATGTACTCAATCAACGGTAGTTGGGCTTCCCAATCGTCTTTCCAATCGAGAACACATGCTCTCAACATGTCCTCCAATGTCTGAATAGTCCTCTCTGATTGACCGTCAGACTGAGGATGAAAAGCTGTGCTGAAATTAAGCTGAGTTCCCATGGCACGATGAACTGATTTCCAAAGATGTGACACGAATCGTCCGTCACGATCAGAAACGATACTCTTAGGAGTACCATGAAATTTCACTATCTCTTTGATGAACAACTGGGCAAGTCTCTCGGGACCCCACGTATCCTTGATCTCAGGGAAATAAGCTGACTTCGTTAAACGGTCCACAATTACCCAAATTATATTCATGCCACGACGACTCGTCGGGAAACTCGTAATGAAGTCCATAGAAATATCTTCCCACTTCCACTCTGGAATAGGGAGCGGTTTTAGCATACCCGCTGGTCGCTGATGTTCTATCTTGACTTGCTGATAGGTTAAACATCTCGAAACAAATTCCGTGACTTCTCGCTTCATATTACTCCACCAGTAATTTTGTTTCAAGTCCTTGTACATCTTGCTAGACCCCGGATGAATGGAATAAGGGATAGCATCAGCTCCTCTCAAAATCGAGTTTTTCAACTAGTCATTCGCCGGTATGCATAACCGATTCTTAAATCGCAAAAGTCCATCCTCATGGACCACAAATCCAGAGGCTTTCCCCTGAGCCACATCCTCTCGGATGCGCAACAAAAATGGGTCTGAACCCTGATTCACTCTGATTGCCTCCTCAAGTGGCGATGAAATCTCCAACATGCAAAGTTGCCCTTGCACTAGCTGTAACCCGACCTCGATCTCGGGTCTAAGGATTTCCTGCTGAAGCTCCTTCTGAACTATTAGACGAGCAAGCATTTGCTCCTGAATGGACTTACGACTCAAAGCATCGGCGACCACATTCGCCTTGCCCGGGTGGTACAGGATTTCGATATCATAATCTTTGATTAGTTCCAACCACTGCCTCTGTCGCATATTTAACTCCTTCTGAGTAAATATATACTTCAAACTCTTATGATCAGTGAATATCTGACATGTAACGCCATAAAGATAATGACGCCAAATCTTCAATGCGAACACCACGGCTGGTAGCTCCAGGTCGTGGGTCGGATAATTGACCTCGTAGGGTCTCAATTGCCGTGAATCATAGGCAATAACTTTCCCATTCTGCATTAATACACATCCAAGACCGTGTCCGGACGTGTCACTATAAACCACAAATCCTTCCGTCCCTTGTGGCAAGGAAAGGACAGGTGCTGAAATCAAACGACTCTTGAGTTCCTCAAAACTCCGCTGACACGCGTCGGACCACGTGTACTTCTTATCCTTCCGCAAAAGGTTCATCTTGGGTTGAGCGATTTTAGAAAATCCTTCCACAAATCGCCGATAATAACCAGCTAATCCGAGAAAACTTCGGATTTCCTTAACATTCTTCGGAGGTAGCCAATCTCGTATAGCCTCGGTCTTCTGAGGGTCAACACGTATGCCGTTTTATGAAATTACATGTCCGATAAACGTCACTTCGGACATCCAGAACTCACATTTGGAAAACTTTCCATAGAGTTGCTCTCATCTCAACACGTCGAGAACCTGATGAAGGTGAGCCTCATTCTCCTCTCGGTCACGAGAATAAATCAAAATGTCATCAATAAAGACAACCATGAACTGATCAAAATAGTTGATGAAAACCCAATTCATTAAGTCCATGAATACCGCAGGTACATTAGTTAACCCAAACGGCATTACCACAAACTCATAATAACCATAGCGTGTTCGAAACGCCGTCCTTGCGATATCCGACTCTCGAATTCACAACTAATGATATCCATATCTTAAGTCGATCTTGGAAAATACTGAAGCTCCCTGAAGTTGATCCAAAAGATCATCAATACAGGGTAGAGGATATTTATTCTTGATCGTCACCCTGTTCAACTCCCGATAATCAATACATAAATGAAAAGAACCGTCATTCTTCTTGACAAATAACACCGGTGCTCCCCACGGGGACGCACTCGGTCTGATATAACCTTTATCGAACAATTCCTCAAGTTGATTCTTCAACTCCTGCATTTCAGTCGAGGCCATCCGATATGGTGCCTATGATATTGGAGACGTACCGGGCTCTAACTCAATCGTGAATTCCACATCTCTCTGTGGAGGCAACCCAGGTAACTCGTCTGGAAATACATCGGCATATTCTCTCACTACCGGAATATCCACCAACATTATTGATGATTTCTCGGTCTTGGTCATATAGCACCAATTACCAACACACCCCTGACTGAGTAATTTCACTGCTTTCATCATATTAATAACTCTCCCAGAACAGCTGGGATTACCTCCCTAAAATACACATTCGACCCCATCATCTGAATTGATAGTGACCATACACTTACGGACACTAATGATGGCATCGTGACGATCTATCCAATCAATACCCAAGATGACGTTGTCTCTCGATAAATCTACCACGATTAGGTCTGCTAACCAATCACGGCCATAAAGTTGAATCGGACAATTCTTAATCTCACGATTTCCGATAATTCGCCTACCATCAGGTAAACCAATGACATACGGCTCACAACTAGTAGCACTACCCAGACGTAGTCTACTCATACATGACTCGGAAATGAATGAATACGATGCATCAGTATCAAAAAGGGTACACACTGGTTGAGATAGAATATCGAGGGTACCTGAGATCATTCGGGCCTCCAAATCGTCGGTCTTCTTCATCTCATAAATTCGGGGCTTGCCGACCCCCGAACCGGATGCTCCCGTCTAATAGCTTTTGGCTCCGCCTTAGTTTGCTCCCGTCGTCTTGAACCACACAGACTGAGTGCCTGATTATGAACAGCTGACTGCTTCGGGGCCTGAGATGACGTCGGAGTAGGTTTGGAGTCCCTTTGGAAAAAATGGGCCTTATGCCCAGCAATCCCACAGTTATGGCATGTGATAGTCTGCCTCGGACACTTGGTGCTGACATGACCAAGTTCTCCACAGTTGAAATAGGTGATGGCCGAACTGGCCTCTCGGGACTGTGATTCCGCGGGTCTGGGTGCCACAGGAGGTCGTTCAGAGAAAGTAGAGCCCGCACCAGGCTTCTTGAAGGTTGCCTGACCGCCTTCAGACTGATTACGATTCTTAGACTTCTTGCTAGCAGATGAAGGTTGCTGCTTAGCAATCTCCTTAGCAGTAAGCTCATAAGTAAGAGCTTTCTCAATGAATTCGTCCAGAGTGGTGCAATTGTGATTATGCAACTGCATCCGCATACGAGGTTTCACCCTCTTGCTGAAATACTTGATTTTGTCCGCCTCGGAGTGAATAATAGATGAGGCGAAAGGAAGAAGTTCCTGAAATTTCTCGGCGGTGAGAACATCATCTTCTGCTGAGGGGTCGGGAGTGAGTAATTCTGATAACTTGGCCTCTCTGAGTGGGGCCGGATAATACCTCTCCATCATGAGAGTCTTGAATTGATCCCAAGTACATGATCCGTCGGTGGGCTTCAATGATAACCACCATGAATGAGCGCTATTACCCAGATAGTAAGCCGCAACTGAAACTTTGTGCCCTTCGGGACACTCGACCATAGCAAATAACTTATCGAAATGCTCGAGCCAGTGGACAATATCCACCGGCTCAGATGAGCCCTCAAAAGTAGGTGGTCTTTGGCGAGAGATGTTGCCAATAATACTGCTTACACCCCTTTCTTGCCCCTGAGGTGGCGGCGGAGAAGCCTTCTGATTCTGAGCTGTTGAGTTCTGCATCGTCTCCATGAGGCGTGCCATCTGTGTCATCTGGGCCATCATGCCCTGCATAAAAACGAGTGGATCAACCCAAACACCTTCTGATTGAGCTGTGTCCCGGGTACGACTCCCAGACAGTGAATGATCATTTCTGGGTGAATGAGTGGTCGCGTCGCTGCTCGATGAATTAGCATTGTTCCTCGCGTTCGCACGTGTATTCACATGAGGTCTCAGGTTTCGGCCCGCACTGCGGCCTCTTCCCCCGCGTCCTCTACCTGCTCTCTCCATACTGAAGTAGGGAAGTCACATGATAATTATAGCTCTCGTATGAATATTGTATTATGATTACGTCATGAAATGATGAAAATGAGCATACACGCTCTAACACAGTAATTACATGAATGATTAACTGAGGTGACATGATTATCTGATGATATTCTTGAAATGATTCTCTTGAACAAGTTAACAAGATTAATGATATGATCCTCAAGATCAACAACTGAACAGTGAAATGAACTGAGTGATTAATGAGTTAGCATGATCGACATGATCAAAATGAATGATGTTGAGGATTGTTGACTGTTGAATGATGAATGAGTGATTCTTATTGCCATAAATTACCATGGCGTTAGAAATCTTACAGTTCTTTCGGTCTGAGGGGTTCGGCATTTGCACAGGTCACACGTGACGCGAATGTCCAATGATACTAGTCTGATGACGATGATTTTAAATGAGACATGACTCGGAAGGTAGTATTCAAAACCACGCTCCGATACCAACTCTGTAACACCCCAAACTAGGTGACTATTACAGTGCCGTGGACCCCCGACTGGGACCCACCAGGCGGATGAAAATTAATAACTAAAATAATATAATTGTAGTACCGAACCACATTATATCATCAATTACTCCGATGAGGAGTTTCAAGTACAACACACCCAAGATAATACAGAATACATGTATATTTTATATGAAGATAAAATATACCACACTAAATGAAAATGAGTATCCAAATGGAAATCTGCAGCGGAAATAAAATGAAGACAACATGAATGACTGAAAGGACCGGGGGCCCCTACTAGTATCACTGGGACTCCTCGCCGTCAACGTACTCTTCCCGTGACTTTGCCTTGCCATGACCTGAAAACAAACGGGGTCAGTTACATAGAACAACAATCCTCAAGGGTTGAATATACACAATCATGATATATCTTAATTATGAAATTAAGCTGAAGAGGGGCATTGTAGTACGCCCGTAATGGTATGTGCATGTGCATAAGACGAGTGACCGGACACAACCGCCCTTGTACCTAATTAGTCTCACGGAGGTACGTTACCCTGTGCACAGTCCATTGTGTCGGTGAACCCGAACACGTGACCATATATGCCCGACTCAAAATCCCATACATCAACACCCGACCACGCAATACGAACCCAGAAGGTCATATGAACGAGAATGACCATGATGAATATTAATGAATAACAATCCGACAAAGTCAAGAATAACTCACCGAGATGAAATAATAGTGAGTGAGTGATAGCTCAATGAAATGATTGGAATCATCGTTCCTCGTGAATGAAGTGATTATTCGACAATTACAAGTCTCAATACAATTAATACATTATGAATGAGTTATGATTATGAATGAACAACAACTAAAGGGATGAATATCCTTTTAACCGAGTAAGAATTAACTTATACAATACCGGTGAAGAATGTCCTTCCTCGAACAAACGTCCTACAATGAGATGTCGGTCGCTCGAACAACCTTGAATAACACAATTACCAACAATACGCTCAATAAATGAACCAATCACGATTATAACTAACTCAAAATGTCGATACGACTAAACCAAGTTCATTGGGGCATTATGACAAACACGTTGTAAACAATCTTCGATTGTTTACAATCAACCCTTAATTATATCGATACCAACTTCCAAGGAGTGATACAATCCAACAAAAATATCTTCAATACCATCAATAATCCAATATGAATATCCAATTCGAGGTTTCAACAACATCTAATCGAAAACCCCCAAATCCAAATCAATATTCAAAGTGTTCTACAAACAATCCTTCAATAATCCGATAAATATTCATACCAACTCACAATCATATGTATATCTCTTCATATAACATGATTATAACATCCCAAAACATCATATTCCATCATAGAATCGAAATCTAGGGTCTTGAAGAATATTACCTTTGAAGATCCAAACACTTTGATCCGATGAACACGTGTTAAATCAACTATCCAAGCTTCACAAACGAATGAAGATGATGAAAACCAAACACCCAAGTGATTTATGATGAAAAATCTCTCCCAAGCACTTCTCTCTCGGAACTCAAGTGAAGAAATGAGAAAAATGAGCTCAAAACCCCGTCCAGGTACTTAAGTACTGCCATGGTTACGGCCGTAACTTAGCCTAATTACGGCCGTAACATCCCCAAGTCAACGGCCTTACGGCCGTAACCAGCCAACTCGTACGGGCGTAACTCGGCCTCGTCGAAAAAATCTGCCGACAGACATACGGCTGTACCTGCACACTCCATACGAGCGTAACTAGACTGTTACGGCCGTACTCGGCAAGACTTATGGGCGTATGACACCTCCGTCGAAACTGACCGGGCACCCTGCTCGAATCATATGGCCGTAACTGGCCAAGCCTTACGGCCGTACCTGCCTCATCTTACGGCCGTATGCCGAAACCCTTACGACCGTAAGCCCTATTCGTCCGACATTTCCTGAAAACCACGAACGCATATTACGGCCGTATCTCACCTTCGGCCAAAACAACCTTAAGCCAACGAATGCATGTTACAGCCATAATCCATGATTAGTTACAGCCGTAAGTCATTGCTAGAAGTGACGAAAATCCGACAACCCCGTCTACTCGCTACAAACGGTGAATGATCCAGACATACAATACTTGTATGAATGTAATTAAGTCCAATAACACGCGATAGATGATACTTCCAACACGAGACTACCATTCACGATGATTATGATAATACTGTCGTCTCGATCCTCAAACGGAGATGAATGACGATCGGTAACTGATACATGGTTAAAAAATGCAAACGATGAATACAAATGAATGAATCATGAATGATGAGTGATTATTAATGAGTGAAAATTACTGACTGATAACAAATAAATTACAACCGGGTATTACAACTCAGATGACCCAATTTGCTCAGGTGGTTGATCGCATGCAAGCGACGATGGGCCAGCAGCGTAACAAAGACAATCGGGGAGAAAGTGGCTTTCAGAAGTGGTCAAATTACACCCACCGAAATTTGACGGTTCCTCATAGATGCCTCTATGGGACCACTGGCTGAAAGAACTGGAGAAGATATTTGTGGGAATTAATTGTCCCGATGACCGAAGAGTTCCGATCACTCAGTATTTTCTGATTTGGGAAGATTTTAACTGGTGGGAAGCCATTCGACATGAGGATCATAATGCTGAATGGACAGAATTCAAATTAATGATGGAAGCACAGTATTGTCCTCGTCGAGTTAGATATGCTAGAGTCCGAGAGTTTTTCTCACTGCAGAATCTGGAGGCATCTGTGACAGATATGATTAAGACTTTTAATCACCAACTGACCTTTGTGCGACATCTGGTCAGAACCGAGGCAGAAAATATTTTTCACTTCGACATGCAGATGAAGCCGGAGATCCAACAATATATGTCGGGATTTGAATGTACTACTCTCCCACAGTATCATGAAAAAGCCCTGGCTTACGAAATGAAAGATACAGCAGTGGAGAAATTTGTAGAAGCAAAGAAGTAGAAAGTGTCTGGTAACTTCAGCGAGAGCAAGAGTAGTGGGCCCCGCAAGGGCTAGTCCTCATTCCATTCAACCAAGAGGCCTCCGTATCATTCTCGAGGCGGAAAGAAGTTCGGAACAGCATCAATGGTTACCGATCCAGCGAAGAAGTGTTATAACTGTGGATGACCAGGGCATGTTTGACGTGATTGCTCCGCTCCTTCTGTGACCTATTTTGAATGTGGGCAAGAAGTGCATCATGCGACTTTTTGCGGAAATGTGACTAGATCGTTTGGAGCTTGCACTTCAGCACAAGTTCCAAAAGAGACGAGTGTGAACCTGACACAACAGAGTCATCTTCAACAGCAAAATTTTTGGAAAAGAGAAGCATCCAATGCTGGGTCCGTTCCTCCGTGCATTTATGAGATGAAGAGTTCAGATAATCAAAACACTGCTGTTGCATCAGGTACGATTCAGATTCTTTTGCAACCAGTTAGTGTCTTATTCGATTCAGGAGCTACGCATTCTTGCATTTCATTGAACTTTGTTAATCGTTTGAAAATCTCGTGTTTGCATGATTGTAAACCTTATGTTGTGAGTCTGCCTAGTGGAGATATAATTGTGGGAAATCTAGAAGCTAGAAATTTTCCTGCATCGATAGAAGGGAGGGATTGGCCATCAAATCTTATCGTGATCGACATCCATGGTGACAATTTAATTCTCAGACATGATTGGCTTAATCGTTATGCGGCTGTTTTAAATTATCGAAAGAGAGTCATCTCGATTATTGCTGATGATGGCTCTGAACATCTATTCGAAGGATGGAGAGCAGGAAGCTCAGGGAATGTGATCCAAGCCATTACAGCGATTAAATTGTAGAAATAGGGTTGTACCGGGTTTTGGTGTTATGCCATGAAGAAGGAAGAAGGAATAGAGCTCTCATCTATTCCAGTGGTGAACGAATTCTCAGATGTATTCCCTGACAAACTAGTTGGATTACCTCCACATCGAGCTATAGAGTTTAATATCGAATTGGAACCAGGAGCCGCCACTATTTCCAGAGCACCATACCATATAGCGCCAATCGAGATGTATGAGTTAAAGAAATAACTTGAGGAATTGTTGCAGAAGGGTTACATTCAACTTAGCATTTCTCCTTGGGGTGCACCCGTTCTTTTTGTTCGAAAGAAAGACAGATCCCTCCGATTGTGTATTGATTATAGGGAGCTCAACAAGATGACGATCAACAATAAATACACATTGACTCGGATTGATTATTTATTTGATCAACTACAGGGGGCGACGGTATTCTCGAAGATCGACTTGAGATGAGGATACCATCAGTTAAGGATTAAGGAATCTGATATACCAAAATCCACTTTCAGATCCCGGTACGGGCACTAGGAGTTTGTGGTGATGCCATTTGGTCTTACTAATGCTCCGGCTGTGTTTATGCAATTGATTAATTGGGTATTCTTAGAATACTTGGATAAATTTGTGAACGTTTTCATCGACGACATCTTGATCTATTCGAAGGATCCAGAAGATCATGCAGAACATTTGCAAATTGTTTTGAATATTTTGAGAGCTGAGCAACTTTATGTGAAACTTTCCAAATGCGAGTTCTGGCTTAAGGAAGTAATGTTCCTTGAGCACGTGATATCAACCGACGGAGTACGGGTAGACCAGAAGAAAGTTGAGGCAATCTTGGAGTGGGAATCTCCTAAGAACGTGAAGGAAGTCTGAAGTTTCTTAGGACTTGCTGGATATTATTGTTGTTTTGTGGAAGGATTTTCTAAAATTGCTCATCCTCTTACTCAGCTGCTATAGAAGGCTCAGAAATTCGTGTGGGATGCGAAATGTCAAACTAGTTTTGATGAACTTAAGAGAAGACTGACAACGAAGCCAATATTAGCACTACCAGACGGAACTGATGGGTTCGTAGTTTACAGTGATGCTTCAACTCAGGGTCTGGGGTTGCGTATTGATGTAGAAGGATAGGGTAATTGCCTATGCCTCTCGATAGTTGAAACCATATGAGGTTAACTACCCGATGCATGGTTTAGAGTTAGCAGTCGTTGTCTTTGCCCTAAAGATTTGGTGACATTATTTGTACGGCACTCACTGTCAGATCTTCACAGATCACAAGAGTCTCAGATATATTTTCAGCCAGAAGGAATTAAACATGAGACAGAGGAGGTGGCTGGAATTGATTAAAGATTACGACCTGGAAATTCTTTATCATCTAGGCAAAGTGAATGTGGTAGCTGATGCACTAAGCTGCAAACCTGTTTCTATTCGAATGTTGGAAACACTTACGTCCCAGTCCAGCATTCAACGAGAATTGATTCGTGAAGGAATTGAAGTATGGTCGCAAGGAGTCCAAGGGCAACTCTGTGTGATGGAATTAACTTCGTCATTAATCGAAGAAATCAAATCTAAGCAGTTGGATGATTCTCTGATTTATCGGTTATGTGATAAAGTGAACAAGGGGAAGGCCCCAAGATTTATAATATATGATGATGGAGTTCTGAGGTTCCAGAGTCGACTTTGCGTCCCTGATGATGATGCTTTGAAATAGACGATCATGAAGGAAGCTCACCGTGCGCCCTATTCTATTCATACGGGCACCAGTAAGATGTATAGGTTCTAAAGCAGAATTTCTGGTGGGGACATATGAAGAAGGACGTAGCAGAATACGTCTTGAAGTGTTTAACTTGTCAACAGGTTAAGATTGAATATCAGCGACCTGCCAGAATGTTGAAGCCACTTCCGATTCCTGAATGGAAGTGGGAGGATATATCAATGGACCTTATCACCAATATGACAAGGACCAGAATGGGGATGAATATGATTTAGGTGATAGTTGATCGTCTAACCAAGTCAGCTCATTTCCTGGGTATTAAGGACACTTGGGGACCAGAGAAGTTGGCACGAGTGTTTATTGCGGAGAGAGCCCGATTGCATGGTACACCGAAGACCGTTATTTTGGATCGAGATGGTAGCTTTGTGTCACACTTTTGGAAGGCAGTTCATAAAGCCTTGGGAACCGAGATGAACTTTAGCACAACTTATCATTCTCAGACTGACGGACAGTCCGAAAGGACTATTCAGACAGTAGAAGATATGCTAAGAGCTTATGCCTTAGATTGTGTTGTGTCAAGATTTAACACCTTCCGACCGGCGATCGCCTCCGAGGCCGAGCGACCGACTTGCAGGCCGAGCGACCGACTTACTGCCGAGCGACCAAGGCAAGCCTGCCGATCGGCGACCAGGCGACCGAGCTTTAACCCAGTGGGCATGCTAGACTGGCCAACCGAAGGGCCCAGGACAAGTCCCGGTGCCGAGCGATCGACATCGAGACGATCGCCTCTCGGTACTCGGCGATCGACCCTGGCGACCTACGAACGGACGATCTCCTCTCGGCATCTTGCCGACCTACCCTTGGTGACCGACTATTGGCGACCTCGAGCCACTGGCCGATGACGACCTCGGGTGATCAGCCAGGGACGACCGCTCATGTCGATCACCACCGACGGACTCCCAGTCGGCGAAGACCGAGCCTCAAGACTGGCACCACGTGCAAAGGCCAAGACAAGATCCGCAAATCTCGGGCCATTGACCAAAGCTTGTGAGATTCCCTCCACCGGCCGACGGGGCCGAAAGCTTGTCGGTAGGGCCACATGTTGGCCCGACTCGGACACGTGATGGCTCCTTATTGGACCGCCTGGTGCCGGCCTCTTCCTTGGACTTTAGCCCGACAGGCCCGGGGAGATCGCCCCATTAAAGTATTGGCCGGCAGACAATCGGCAGATTATTTTAATAGCCGTCAGGCGATCGGCCACTACAGGACAGGATCCGGCTACCCCTATATAAACAAGACTCCCAGCACTTGTCCAGGGACGAGAAAAACAACGCTGCACTCTCTCACATTCTTGCAATACATACGCAATACAGGAGCAAATATACAGCACTTGGCTAACATCCAACTCTTGGCAACAGCTTTCTTTCGGTCTTACTTCTCGGCCTTTTCTCCTCGAGCAGTTACGGCGGACGAAGAACACCTAGCTTCGCTCAAGAGCCGGATCAACGAGTCTTTACACTCATTGTATTTAGATTTCTCTCATTAATACTTGTATCCACGAATATTTGTATTAATAACATCTCGCGAGAGCATTCAAGCCCGGGCCTAACAAACCCGGCAAATCTCGTTTTATTTTCTCTCGGAAGTGCTCCCGCATTTGTTTGTTGTCCGTCTTCCAGCAGTATTAATCTTCGGATAAATATTTTGGGCAACAACAATTGGCGCTAGAGGAAGGGCTCCAACCCTCGATTTTTTACACCTACCGTCCCGAAGAACACTCACTGTTCTCGGGGCAGATATTTGAAGTGACACTCACTGCACTTCAAAAGAAATCCTTCAGAAATCATGTCTTCCGCTTCCGCGTCGAAGAAAGCCAGCGGCCGGCCCGGACCTGTTCCGTCCCGGTCGAGCGCGGCCGATGGTAGAAGGCGGCCATGTCGAGACGCTCGACCACGTCGGGAAGGCGGCGAGCCTCTCGCTCGATCGGTTCGAACCAAAGAACGATCGAAGGGGCCTAGCCGTCCTTCGGGAGCGACGGAGTGCTCTCGACGCGCCTCTGCTGCCGCCCCCGGTCTCTCGCCGGAAGATCAAGCGGAAGCTTAAGGCACTCTTGGCCGAGCAAGCGCCGGGAGGCTCTCGCCCGCAAGAAGAGGCGCTCGCGGCCGGGGCACGTCTGTCTTGATCGCACAGGCGCGACCCGACACGCGGCCGGCGATCCGGCCCGGCTACGAGGCAGCGGAGTTGGTGTCCGTCACCGGGAGCTCGGCCTACCGGCCCTCACAAGGCGATCCGGCCGCTGGCTCCCTTCGCCAAATTCCCGAGGTCGGCAACAGTGGGGTCCGGAGGTCGGTACACGATCGCCTCGGCCCCCGCTCCCAAAGCCGATCCGCAAGCAGCCGAGCCGCGGCGATCGCCGCAATGCAACGTCAGATCGACGACATGAAGGCGCTCCTGCAATCCGGGGCAGGCGCCGTGAGGACGATCGCCCCGCCAAGCGAGCCGCTCGCGATCGACATCGAGCTCGCCCCGGTGCAGCACACGATCGCCCCTCCTAAGACACCCGTGTACCAAGGGCGATCGGACCCCCAGGCACACCTGCACAAGTTCAACATCTACATGACCGGGTGTGGGGCATCGGATGCGACCCGGTTCCGAATGTTCCCTCTGACACTAGACGACCTCGCCCACCGGTGGTACACTTCATTACCACCTCGGTCCATTGGCTCCTTTAACGAGCTGGCGCACGTCTTCACGGAACACTTCGCCACCAGGGTCGCCCGGCCAGAAGGTCGCCATCGCATGATGCAGATCAGGCAAGGAGAACAGGAGTCCGACTCGGACTACATCGACCGGGTTGACATGATCATCCTCAACGGCGAGCCCGTAAGCGATGAGACCGCCCTCTACGCGGTCCTAGGAGGTTTTCAGGGTTTCTCGCCTATGTTCAGGCATCTCACGAAGACCCTGCCGACGACCTACGCAGCCTTCCGGGCTAGAGCCGCAGACTTCTGTCTGTGCAAAGGCTTCTTCTCGGCTAGGAGTAGATCGGTCGGCGCCCCTACGACGACCTCCGGTCTTCGGCCCGATCGCTACTACCCACAGAGCCGGAGGACTCGATCACCGCCTACTGATCCATTCTAACATGAGTGACTAGCCGCCGCCCGATCGCCAATTTCGACCTACGAATAAAGCGATCGGCCGCGGCGACGATCGCGATCTTGGCGGTCGCAACATCATCAGCCAGCGGTGGACACGATCGCCATCTACGATCCCAAGATATAACATGACGGACTAAGGCCTAAGATCGCCTCCACCGCGCATCATAAAGCCATGGCCCCGGATCGATGGAACCGGGCCGCCGGTCATGCAAGGTCCCTTTCGGCCGAGATCGCCCGCCTTCGTTTAAATACGAGGCCGGCGTAGTCGGAGGGCCCTCCAACATTAATCGGTGGACTCATTCCACAACCCCGTATCAACGTACACCGTCGAGGTCGGCCATCTCCATGGTGGCCGAGGTGGAAGCAGAGCTAACAAGCCGCGGCGTGGAGTTGATTCATCCGACGCCGCCCAGCGCAAGGACTCCTCTAGACGAGACCGCACGCCTTTCGTTTAAAAACAAGGCGGCGCGGCTAACAGAGGACCCTCATAATAAAGTGAGTCACGAGGCACTCATTGTCTTTGTGCACCAAGACACGGTCATGGGGTCGGTCCATCGATCTCCGCGACCGTGCACGATTCCTCAAGCAAGCGAAACCACCAAGTTTCCATGGGGATCGGCCAATGTTGTTTTTGCAGGTACAAGACCGAAAGATAGCTAAGCCAATCGACCATGATTAAGCCCAAGTCCGAGTCCTAAGTCGGCTCGGATCGCCGTCCTCATCCATACACGATCACCAGCAAGAACCACCTCGCCCCATGTCTTCGACATAGGAGCAAGCTGGGGGGCAATTGTTGTGTCAAGATTTAACACCTTCCGACCGGCGATCGCCTCCGAGGCCGAGCGACCGACTTGCAGGCCGAGCGACCAGGCTTGCTGCCCGGCGACCAAGGCAAGCTCGCCGATCGCGACTGAGCGCGACCGAGCTTTAACCCAGTGGGCATGCTAGACTAGCCAACCGAAGGGCCCAGGACAAGTCCCGGTGCCGAGCGATCGACATCGAGACGATCACCTCTCGGTACTCGGCGATCGACCCTGCCGACCTACGAACGGACGATCTCCTCTCGGCATCTTGCCGACCTACCCTTGGTGACCGACTATTGGCGACCTCCAGCCACTGGCCGATGACGACCTCGGGTGATCAGCCAGGGACGACCGCTCATGTCGATCACCACCGACGGACTCCCAGTCGGCGAAGACCGAGCCTCAAGACTGGCACCACGTGCAAAGGCCAAGACAAGATCCGCAAATCTCGGGCCATTGACCAAAGCCTGACAGATTCCCTCCACCAGCCGACAGGCCGCCGAAAGCTTGTCGGTAGGGCCACATGTTGACTGACTCCGGACACGTGATGGCTCCTTATTGGACCGCCCAAGCTGTGCCAGCCTCTTCCTTGGACTTTAGCCCGACAGCCAGGGAGATCGCCCCATTAAAGTATTGGCCGGCAGACGATCGGCAGATTATTTTAATAGCCGGCAGGCGATCGGCCACTACAGGACAGGATCCGGCTACCCCTATATAAACAAGACTCCCAGCACTTGTCCAGGGACGAGAAAAACAACGCTGCACTCTCTCACATTCTTGCAATACATACGCAATACAGGAGCAAATATACAGCACTTGGCTAACATCCAACTCTTGGCAACAGCTTTCTTTCGGTCTTACTTCTCCCGGCCTTTTCTCCTCGAGCAGATTACCGGCGGGATGAAGAACACCTAGCTTCGCTCAAGAGCCGGATCAACAGAGTCTTTTTACACTCATTGTATTTAGATTTCTCTCATTAATACTTGTATCCACGAATATTTGTATTAATAACATCTCGCGAGAGCATTCAAGCCCGGGCCTAACAAACCCGGCAAATCTCGTTTTATTTTCTCTCGGAAGTGCTCCCGCATTTGTTTGTTGTCCGTCTTCCAGCAGTATTAATCTTCGGATAAATATTTTGGGCAACAACAGATTGGTCGACTGATTGGGAGGTTCATTTGCCGCTGATTGAATTCACCTACAACAACAGTTGTCATGCTTCTATTAAGATGGCACCGTTTGAAGCATTATACGGGAGAAGATACAGATCACCCCTGTTTTGGGATGATTTGTCTGACTTGATCGGGACGGAACCAGAGTTGATAGTACAGACTCAAAAGAAGGTAGCTCTGATTCGTGAAAGGATGTTGACTGCCCAGAGTGGACAGAATTCTTATGCAGACATGCATCGTCGCCTGTTAGAGTTTGAAATTGGAAACCACATGCTCTTAAAGGTTTCTCCTACTCGGGGTATTTTTCGTTTCAGGAGGAAAGGAAAGCTGAGTCCAAGATATATCAGACCATTCCAGATTCTTAAAAGAGTTGGAGAGTTGGCGTACAGGTTGGCCTTGCCGCCAGCGCTGAGTCATGTTCATAATGTGCTTCGCGTATACCAGTTATGGAAGTATGTACCAGATCCCAGTTATGTCATCGATTTCGGCGAGATTTAGATAGCTAATGATGGCACGTTCGAAGAGAAACCAATCAAGATACTTGAGAGTCGGGTCAAACAATTGAGGAATAAACCAATATCCTTGGTTAAAGTTTAATGGCCGCGACACGAAGTCGAAGAGGCCACTTGGGAGACGGAGGATGGTATGAAGGCTGGATATTCGAATTTGATCCTTGTGACATTGCATATGTCGTATTTTGATTTGAGTATAATCCTTCATATTTCATAATCCAGTATCGATGAGTATATGATGTTGTAGATGTTGATTCATTCTCGTACTTATATATATTTAGCGCATGCTAACATTTAAGTATGGCACGCGCTAAATCTGTGAGTTACCGCATGCTAAAGTTGAATCTTAGTGCACACTATGTGTGGTCAGCATTACTTAGACAGGTGGTAGGTGAAATCGGATCACGGATCTTGGATAAAGATATGTCGGGATGAACCTGTATGGCTTTTGGAAAAGTCGAGTCAATGATTCTTAGCACATGCTACGGTAGAGATGCTAGCGCATGCTAAGTCTAGTACAGTGAGGTCAGTGAGCTTTCGTAAAGCCGATAGCGCACGCTATGATGGGTGTTAGCGTACGCTAACTGTTGTATTTAGCATACGTAAAGGCTATTTAGCGTACGTAAGACCGGGGACAGATAGAGACAGTGGGCTAGGAGCCCGTTAGCGCACGCTTAAAAGGAGCAGTAGCACGCACTAATGGTCATTTTCTATAAATAGGACAGCACCTCATTTCATTTCTCAGTTTCCACTTCATCCCATACTCGATTTCCGAGACTTAAAGAGTTACCCTCTCAATCTTAAACCTTCATATCAGCCTCCAAACATATTCATTGAAGGCAAGGAGCTTTGAGGATTGGTGTTCAAACGTTCGACGTGGAGTTTATCAAGTGATTTCATCCTTTCCTTCCGTATAAGGTATGTGGCGATTCACCAATCTCGATTACGTGTTTCTTGTTGTCAAATATGAACATGCTATGGAAGTTGTTGAGTTTATATTGAGATTACCAAGTTCTTACGTACAATATGATCGAACAACGCATATAAGGGAACTTAATGTTTGAAATTAGGATTATTCCTTGAAGAAGAAGATGATAATCATGTTGAACCTAGTAAATGAGTTTTTATGGTATTCTTCAAGATATTTCCGAAATCTTGCTGAATTGTATTAATGATAGGTATGGTTAGGATCTTTGTAAGACGAACTATCATGAGGTATAGTTGAAGAATCCGACCGAAAGATGCATATAATCTTGAATGGAATACTATGAGATTTTTGTTCGGATGAGTAGCGTAGTGTTGATTCAACCAGTACGGTTTAGGGCAGATTGATACGCTTATTATGATCGGGTAGATTATGCCTTTTGATGTTCGTATGATGTTAGAACGATTATCCAGAACTGTTAGTTATATTGGTGTTATTGTACAATGAAGGTTCGGATTTTGGTGAATGGATTGAGTGAGAGTTCTTCGAGCGGGTTGAAGGTTATTCGTAGTACCAATCCTTGTCGCCATTTCTGAGGTAAGTATAGTAATTTGACTATTGGTTTAATATTGATGATTTTGATCATGAATATTGTTATTCATGTTGTTGAACATGAGATCATCCAAGTTGAATTGTCATAATGTCGTTCAGGTTATTGATTTATATGTTGTTCATGTTGATGGACATATCGATTTGTATATGTGCATGCATTGTTGTATTGTATATGTTGTAATGATCCGAAAGGGTCATGTGATCTATGCTGAGGGCGCTGGATCAGTTGTCCACCTCATTTTGCTCCGACGAGATCATCTTGGGATCTATGCTGAGGGCGTTGGATCATTGGATGGGTTTTCCACCTCGTGTTGGTCCGACGGGATCATCTTGGGATCTATACTGAGGGCGCTGGATCATTGGATTACCCTGTGTGTGTTGATCTAATCATGTGGATTCGCATCGTTGGATTCCGGTAGAGGAAGTCTGCATTTTGTATCTTGTTATGCATCGTTGTTGCATATTTGATTTTGTATATTATGATACTTGTACTAGCATCGTTTTGCTAACCCCTACCGTGATGGACATTTGTTTTGATGTTTAGGTAGCCGAGGAGTGGGGAAGCAACCACAGTACCAGCATGATGACGAAGGGGCACCGTGATGTTATCCGTTGTGTTGTTTTTGGTATTCTGGTTTAGTATTTAGTACTCGAGTACGTGTTTTCTTTTGATAATTTGGAAGTTTGTAATAAATGGATTGTTTTGGAGTGATTAAACCGGTTATTAAATTACTCAACTTTTCGTGGTACTTTCATATTGTTCAGTATTTCTTTTAATTTAGCCTTGTAAATTCTTATGTAAAGGGTTTACGGCGCTGTAATTATTCTGAATACCTTGGGGTGTTACAGCTACGCAATATGTCTATGTTAATTTCTAAATATATTAGCAAGCATAAATAACATGACTGATAAATTTTGAAGCCCGTCGGATAGCCCGAAGGCTTTATGCACAATTAAGTGCTTCTGACTGATTTGCACATTTAAGTGTTTCTAACTTATTTGCACAATTAAGTGCTTCTGACTGAATTGCACATTTAAGTGCTTCTGACTGATTTCACGTGCATGTACAAGATAATATATAAAGCGATTAAAATAAATAAAAGTGTAGTAATTTCCCCACACCTTCATGAAATGCAGAACCTGAACTTGAATGTGATGAATATGCTTGACCCGACAATCCTAGGCCCGTAAGTTCTTGTTAATATCTACAGATAATAATAGGCTATTATTAATATAATACTATAATTGAAAATAACATAATAGACATAATATAAATTGAATATTAATATTATTTGAAAAGTATACATATTATGGCTTGGATAAATAAGGCTGGATTTTAATTATTGAAAAGCTGATTGAAGAAAAATTGAAGGAACTAAACATTTAAGGACTAAAATTGAAAGAATTATAAGTAAACTGGGGTTAAATTGATAATAGGGGAAGTTAAGGCTATAAAAGCCTTGCCCTAGAAAAATCGGCCGCATAACTCATCTATTTCTCCTCCCGATCTCTCACTCTCTCATCGATCTCACTCTACATCTCTTCTAAAACACACACATACACACACATGCATATACTTAGACACGCACACAGAACCACAGTGGCAGAACCAGAAAAGGCAGTTTATGTGGTGGTGGTAGTACACAAGCGTCACAATGAACACAAACGGAGTTGGGTTTGATGCGTTCAGCCCGACCGCTGTGATTTTGGGCCGAAAAAAGTGGCTCTGATTTAGGTTTTAATTTTTCGAATTTGGTGTTGTGTTTGTAATACCCGTACTTGTCATAAATTTCTGGCTATGATATTCTTTCACTTTTGTCGCTCTTGTAAGCGCTTATTGAGATGTTGTAAATTGTAGAGTTTTGTACCTCTCGGAGCATGTTCGTATTGATCGGATTTCATAGCATGCTCGTATTGATCGGACTTCGTAGTGTTGTGTTTGTAATACCCGTACTTTTCATAAATTTCTGGCTGTGATGTTCTTTCACTTTTGTCGCTCTTGTAAGCGCTTATTGAGATGTTGTTGATTGTAGAGTTTTGTACCTCTCGGAGCATGTTCGTATTGATCGGATTTCGTAGTGGTATTTTTGAGTGAAACAGTTAGCGCACGCTAGGCGTGAGCTAGCGCACGCTTTGGTAGCATGCGTTAGCTTCGCCAGTAGCGCGCTCTAATGGTCCAAGTATTGGCAGAGGCATTAGCTGGGTTCCGTCCTCTCGACAAGCAGTTAGCGCACGCTAGGCGTGAGCTAACGCCCAATATCTGTGTTTGGTAGCGCGTGCTAGCTTCACCACTAGCGCACGCTAATTACTCGGGTTTGGCAGCGGCAGTAGGTTGGTTCTGTTCTCTGGACGAGCACTTAGCGCACACTAGGCATGAGCTGACGCACGCTATTGGTGCTGAGTAGCGCGCGCTAGGATCGCCTGTAGTGCACGCTAATGGATTGGGCAGTGAGTTCGGAATTTCTGCATGGTAGCAGTTAGCGCACGTAATGCTATTGGTAGCGCACGCTAACGACACAGGTCAGAAGCTACTGGACTATCGGGTGACCCCGTTAGCGCGTGTAATCCTTATAAATTAGCACACGCTAATTAGACCCAGTATATAAGGCTGGGCAGCCGTGTTCTTCGTCATTTTCTTTCTCATTTCTTACATTTCTGACGAGGGCATGCGAGAGAGGCGATCTTGATGCGATTCGGGACAACCTTTCATCATCTATCATCATCTTTGGTCGAATAACAAGGATTATACAACATCTAATCCGTTTCTTCTCTCCGAATCAAGGTAAACTCCTTAGAACCACTACTACAAAAACAGGGCTTTAACAGCGGTTCTGGAGCCATATTAACAGCGGTTTTGGAACCGCTGTTAAAGGTGCCGATGTTAAATTTAACAGCGGTTTTTACTAATAACTAATGTTAAATTTAACAGCGGTTATTAGTAAAAACCGCTGTTAAAATAATTTTTTTTCAAAAAAATATTTTTTTTAGAAATTATTTTTTAACAACGGTTCTTTTACAATCGCTGTTAAAATTGTTGAAATAAAAAAATTAATTAAACTGCCCCTACCCAGATCCCTACCCGACCGGCCCGCACATCCCTGCCTGCCACGACGGCACGCCCGCTCGCGACCCGCATATTTATTGTATATAAATGTGCATTTTTGCTGCACATGGGATTCGAACCTCTGACCTCCACTTTTGTGGAGGTGGTATCAAACCAGTGAGCCAAAGTCATTTTTTATACTTTTGTTGCTTTATTTTATATAAGTGTACAATTAATCATATATATGTATATATATGTTTATTAATATTTTCAGAATTATATTATATATATCAAAGTTATAATGTATATTATATAAAAATTTAATGAAACTGATTATTAAACTTTTATTATTTATAATATTAATTAGGATATTGTATTATTATAGAATAATAATATAATGTAATAAAAATTATATTACATATTTATAATATATATTGTACATAACCATGCTGAAAAACTAAATTTTATAATGTACATTAAAATTTACAATATATATTGACTACGAATATGTATTATTATAAATCAATATTTAAAATTATATGTTACATTATATATTAAATGTTACATTAACAGCGATTGTTTTAAACAACCGATGTTAAACGTTTTTTATATAGAATTAACAGCGGTTGTTTTAAACAACCGATGTTAAATGTTTTTTTATATACAATTAACAGCGGTTGTTTTAAACAACTGATGTTAAACGTTTGTTTATATACAATTAACAGCAGTTGTTTTAAACAACCGATGTTAAATGTTTTTTTATTTACAGTTAACAGCGGTTGTTTTAAACAACTGCTGTTAAACTTTTTTTTTATATTACATTAATAGAGGTTGTTTTAAACAACCGCTGTTAAACTTATGCAATTAACAACAATTGTTTTAAACAACCGATGTTAAACATTTTTTTTACAGCGGTATTTTAAAAAAACGTTGTTAAGTTCTTTTTTTGGGAATAATTAACATCGGTTATTATAATAAACGCTGCTAATGTTTCTTTTAACAGCGGTTTTTTTAAAAACCACTGTTAATATATTACACAAAATTTACAGGTATGCCACCGCGTCATTTTAACAGCGGTTTCCGAACAACCGCTGTCAAAATGGTGTTGTTAAAGGTCAGTTTTGAAGTAGTGAACCCGAGTTTGGGGGATTTTGGGGATTTTCTTAGATCCGTCTGACTTATCCATTTTGAAGCTTGAAATCCTTGAGATTATGATGTATCTGCCCCGTACCCACATTTTGCTTACGATTATACGGATGTTCTATGTATTACTTGAAGTGGAGAGGGTTCGAATGATTTTCAAACTCCATGAGAATATTTTAGAGATTTATGAATCGTTAAAAGGGGATTTCAGGAGTCTTTCTTGAGAATTGAGTATTGATGATTGATTATCGTATTTCTTTACGAATCGTTTAGGCCCGGAAGTGTGGTCTTGGACCTCTCGAGCTTGAACACCATTTTCACTTCGGTTCTAATGTCTCAAAGGCAAGTATATGTTTATGATTGCACGTTCTCGACTATGAAAGTGAGGTATATGAATTGTATGGTTGTATGTATTCACTCTGGGAGGGTCCAACGGGGCCTCAGGGGGTTCCGTTATCATTGGTGCGAATATTTTGGGGTTAACCACTCTGGGAGGGTCCGACAGGGCCTCAGAGTGTCCCGTTGCCGTTGGTGCGGTTCCATGATTAATCGCATATGTATTGAAATGAAATGGTATGAGATTTAGTTATTATGGAATACTAGTCTTGAGTTTTGATGAAATGTGGATTATGTTTACTTTATTGTCGAGAATTATTGTGTTTCATATTCGATATACTCGTACTAGGTATTCGATGGCTAATCCCTTTCGGGAGAAGTACCAATCATGTATTTCAGGATCCAGGAGGGTGGATAGGCATGTACCGGGTTGGCATGAAGATGATCGGCAATAGTGATGCTGTGTCTTGTCTATGTCTGTACTTTGTACTTTATCCATTCGGTATTGTTGTACTTGGAATGGTTTTGAACACTCGAGTAGTGCTTCCGATGTTCTTGATGTTTTGGCCTGTATTGCCCTGGGTTTTAACTCTCGATGTGTTGTATTCTGTTGAATCGGTTATTACCTCGGTGTCATTTTTACTGCCTTCTACTGTATTATGTTTAGACCTTATCGGACGAAATTCATGGTTCCACATATTTATAGCCTTGTGGGTCCCACGGAGGGCTCACGCGTTGTACTATACCCTGAATAACTTAGGGGTGTTACAGTGTTCTGGGTTGATAAGTGGCAGGTGGGTTTCAAACATATTCTGATTTTTGGTTTTAGTTTAATTTTCTTTTTTTTAGATGGGTCTGGATTGTAAATCGGACGGCCATACCACAGGCAGCAGCGGCGACTGGTGTGTGGTGTATGGCCTTTGGCCGATTTAAGTTTGATGCTTCTTGTTTTGGGTTGGGCTCGGTGATTCATTTTCTGGTGTTGGTTTTCGATCTGAAACTTGCGAGTCAGATATGATTTTTTACCATGGTGATGGTAGTGAAGGTGGTTTTTGGGTGATTATTTTCGTGAAGTCGGGTTGAGTATGGTGGGTTTCGTGAATTTTATGATGGTCGACAGGAGAAAAAGGGGGCTGAATTTCGATATTGAAATAACGATATCAAGATGACACAGTAGAGAGGTTTGCTTTGACATAATGTGATGATAGATTTGACGTAATTTAACAGAGACATCAAATTTACGGCGACGATAAACACACTAGTATGCGGAGAGGGTAATAAAATTCGAGAGTTTGATGTTTACCTTTTCTGAAGAAGGGGAGTTGCAGAAACGTGAGAATTGTAGAAGGGTTGAGGAACGGCTGGAAGCCTGGAACGATCGGCAGAAATTGTAAATGTATTTCTGTGTGTATTGTAAAAATTGTGCTGAGTATAGTACGTTGCATTTATGTAACACCCCAAGATATTCGAAGTATATTACAGTGCCGTGGACCCCTATGTGGGACCCACCAGGCTAAAACAAGAAAACGCTACTTGACTAACCATCTCGGTTAGTGAGGATACACACAATAACAACACGCCCGAAACAATCGGCGGAATAAAACATCAACCGACAAACATAAAAGCTCCAACAAATAATAATCACCATTTAAAGACAACAGCCTAAGTACTCGCGAGTACAATCTATTAGTTTAGAAAATGGGCAACAACCATATCGAAAGGAACAACGGAAATAAAAGGACTCAAATGCACATGTCAACGACCTTGGGCAGCATCCTCGTAACGTCCCAGCGCCCGCTCGTCTGGCTGATCATATCCTGAAATTCATAACAAGAATTTCCCCAAAACGGGTCCCCAGAGGGGTTAGCAATTACGCTAGTACAATTAATCAAGGCAAACCATTCGCTTACACATTTCATAGTACAATGCACCAAATTCATTTCAAAAACCAAAACCAGACATGTCTTTTCCGGAAACAAACAATCAAATCACATTTGCCTAGGACCGGGATGAAGCCATAAATCCCACTCGAGGCCTCTAAGGACCCTCCCGAGCTGGCCACAATCGTAAAACAAATCACGCACAGGCATCGCCTAGGACCGAGACGAAGCCATAAATTCCACTCGAGGCCTCTAAGGACCCTCCTGAGCTGGCTAGCGAAACAAACTCGTGAATCGAGAGTGAAGTCATAGATTCCCTCGAGGCCCCGTCGGATCCTCCCGAGGTGAGCAAAGCACACACAGTATATATTACCATTTCATGTTAAGCATAAAGGTTTCCAAAAATACTTGCCTTGAATAATTGACGACGCAACGAACGGAAAGGAAAATCACCGACGAACGCTAGAAACCGATGAAACCGAACCTAACGATTCGAAGAACATAATCACAACCACTTCTAAATGATTACGGAAATGGAATACTCCCGAAAACCCGCCTACGATTCATGTATATTCGTATAAAAATAACAACGAGGGCGGACCACAACCAAACCCTCTCGATTTCGCAAAACCACGAAAATATACCATGAATCCATAGGAAAATCAATGATATCAACAAGATTAATAATATTCATCATGAATTAACCAACAAAATGGAATGAATTGGACGAAAATCCAAAAACCCCCAAATTACCCAAAAGTAGGGTTCTAAGAGATTTACCTTGGATTGAGGATGAAGACACAAGTAGGTGTTGTTAATCTACTTCAAAAATTCAAGGTAAAAGACGCCTGAAATGATCGTAGGAAGAAATCGCCCGGAAATCACCCAGCTCGCGGTGGAAGAAGGAAAGAAGAAAAATGAGCTGTTCCGGGTCAACTCTCTGGTTTATATAGCCAGGGGGCGTTAGCGCGCGCTAATCCGCAAAAGTTAGCATGCGCTAACGGGACAAAACTCCAGTCCAAAAAGTTAACACCCCAGTCCAGTTCCCAGAGTTCTGGACCGCTAGCGTATGCTACCCGAAACGTAGCATGCGCTAATAGCCTCTCGGTAGCGCGCGCTATCGGTCATAGCGTGCTACCTGGACATCAGCCGAGTCCAGAAGTGAATTGCCCAGTACTCACCTGACCCCGTTAGCGTGCTCTGCCGGACAGACGTAACAACGTCTCGGTAGCGCGCGCTATCGGCCATAGCGTGCGCTACCTGGGCACCTGACCGAGTCCAGAAGTGAATTGTCCAGTACTGGACAGATTCGCTAGCGCGCGCTTCCAAATCAATCATAGCGTGCGCTACCGAAGGATGCTTAGCATGCGCTATACCATAATATTAGCGCGCGTTAGGCACAGGATAAAAACGGTCCTCAACACCGAAACACGACCGAAACATCAAATGGAACCACAAAATACGTATAATAACATACGATGGATTTACGGCAATCCCGTACGGCAGTTCCGAGCAACAATTACGAGAATTAGATCAACAAACGACGAAAGAATTGAGAATGGCATAACCGGACGACCAAAATCTCGAAACATTTACTCTCGAAAATCGATACGGTTACACGAGGGTCACAAAAATAAAACGAGAAATATACCAAAATGAAAATACCGAAAAAAAATGCGGATATTACAATTTATACAGTAGAGATTAGGTTTAGGGTAGAGATATAATTGGGCTAGGAAAATGACTTGGGCCAACTCATTCAATTGGACTTAAAATAAAATATATTTTTAAAATCATTATTAATTGGGCCATAATAAAAATAAATAATAATTGGGCTTAAAGTAATAATAATATTGGAGTAATTAAAATAATTGGGCTTAAATAAGCTAAAATAATAATGGTAACTATAATAATAGTAATATTATTACTAATAATTAATTGGGCTAAATAATATTTTGGGCATAATTCAATGTACTTCAACTTGGGCATAGAATTGGCGAGATGAAATACGATGACATAAAATGAGAGATGAAACAACATGAATCACATGACTTGACATGAACTATAATGACATAAATGAATTTACATGATCATGAAAACAAAATGATTTAAATGATAAATTATTCGGGCATTAATTTAATTAAATTGACCATATTTTCTATAATTCATAATAAGTGTATATGCGAAATCGAGGCATTATAGGTATCGTACTTATATATATATATATATATATATCCCTTAGATAAAAAAAAAAGAAAATTGTTCCGGTGCAAATAGATTTTCTACGTGCATCTGTCCCGTAGAAGCCATCTATACTACTTAAAGATTGAGTGGCTTAATTTAATGTGGAAGAGTGAATGTGCACAAAAGAGGTCTCAATTGAATATTGTGGTGGTTCGGTTATGATACAAACTTTCTGATTTCCAGGTGTACTTAATGTAATTAAAACAAGCGAATTGAATTGGTCTTTTAATTTGCTCAATCTTTTCAACATCCTGCAGTTACGAATCTGAACCATCTTCGAAGCATTTACACCCAAAAGAATTTGAAACATTTACACCATTAAATCTTTAAATGAGACTTTTCACTTGGTTTTTGGAAGATTATAAATAACCAAACAAATCCACATCTATCCTAATCTGTTCCACCACCTCACATAAAAAACAAACAACTTTTTTTTTTGTCAAAAAGTACGAAATTGTTTTATTTTGAATTTTGAGTGTCAAAATGCAGTAGTTCATGAATGTCAAATTATTTATGAGTTATTGTTTTTATCGTGACTGGATTTAAAATTGAAAGTAGTATTAAATGTTTCCTTTTGTGCAGATGACACAAGCTGTGTATATGACGATACTGGAGTTGATATGAAAGAAAGCAAGGAAAGGAGCAACGGAAATATCACATAAAATTCAAAGACTTTTACAAGATTCATAACACGAAAAAATTACCATCATTGATCCGAAACTTAAAAGACAACAAGATCTCATAAATTTTTTTCGTGTTTCACAAGATATTACAAGACCATAAAATCCAAGACTATCCTAAACCCATCTCACCACTCGAACACAATCAATAACAACACAATTACATCAAAAAATCACATCTCCAAATACAGCCACAACTCGAAGCGAACAATTAATAATAAAAGATCTCAGTTTCTTCTTCTCTTTCGTGTATAAAAACAACATCTTAGACCTTTTAAGATCGAAACACGAAGAGAAGTACATCATCATCGATCCATCTTTTGAAGCTTAGCCTCTTTTTATATCCGAAAAAGAAAGATAAGATTTATAACAACTATGTTATAATCTCTCTTTGATTCGAAGAAAAAATAACAAAATGAAAAATGAAAAACCCAAGTTGATCTTACCCGAGACCCTCCAAAGGATCTTGAAGCATTTAAACTCTCGCTTGATTCGTATTATGCATAAACTGAAGACAAGGTACAGGTATAGATGTCTTTGTATTTGTTTTTCATATGATCGGTTATAATGGTAGATGATGAGATCGATTTTGTGTGGAGGACATGAGTTTGGTGGGAGGAGAAAAGAGGGGGCGGATTGGAATTGGAAAGAGTAGGGTTATCCCAAATGAAGTGATAATAGTGTTTTACCGGGTATGTAATGTGTTTGGATCGGGTTTAATTAATTTGTCCGGGTCGGGTATGCCTTTTGAATTGGACTGGAAAAGTATATAAAAGTAATCCAATTGTAAATTTTGCTCTAATTAATTATTAATAGTAATGGGTTGCAATAGTTTGTAATTTGTGGAATATTTGTCATATATTAACAATAAATGAAGGAATATGGATAAGAATAATTGCGCATTATCGGAACATATTCTGTTAAAACGTATATATTCAAAATTTATCATTCTAAGAATCAATTAGATTTTTACCAAAAGTGATTTAAAGTTGTTGCTTCGTGTCTTTTATGCTTAGTATAGTTTATTAAACAAGTTTTAACCTTTAAGCAAAAGTATGTTTGTAGTTATTTGCTTTTTGGTATTCAATTCATTATTAACATTGATCCAAAAATTTGGGCTGACAAGAGTGGGTTAGTGTTGAGTTATTGCTATTTGTTATAATAGGTTAAGGTTAAAAAACATAATAAATCAAGCGACGAACAAACAAATCCAAACTGTGTGCAACGCAATAAACCCAAAAAAATGGTAAATCGACCTAAAAATTAACAAAATCCTACCGAGGCAGCCCAAGTTATACATTATTGTATATTTTAGCCTCACCATCACGGTAACAACTCAGCAATTTACTCGAATATTACGCAATCAACAATTAGATACAATTTATACAACGCACGGGTTCGTAAAGTCTCGTTGTTCAAAAAATGCACATGAAGTTTCAATTGCAGCAGAAAGCAGTTATTAAGGCATTTCAGCAGCATAAATTGACCTCAAACATGACGCAATAAATGATTAGTTTTTGTGGTTATATATGTTGACGTATTGCTTCAAAAAAAAAAATTGTTGACGTATCAAAGAGATATTATAGTTAATGTTGTAAATATATCTTTTAAATATATCTTATTGTGTTTAACCAAGATATTTACCCTAAAACCCTAGCTCATCACTTGTATAAATAGAGGCCTTTAGCCCTCATATTGAAGACATTGAATTCTCATTCTCTTCTCTATTCTCTCTAGTTTATCACACGTTATCAGCACGATAGTTCTTCTCCCCTTATTCCCCTTCGATTCCTTCAATCGAAGAAGGTAGTTTCTTCTTAAACCTATGTGTCTATATCGTTGTGAATAATATAAGAGTGTAGTTAATTAAATAACTTCATCTCTATTCGATTTCACAAAAACTTTCATGTTTTCTTTATTCTCTTTTTATTAATCTTCGATTGATACAATATTATGAAAAAAAATCGAATATTGTGGTTTATCACATGCCGAGAATATTTCAATTATTATTCTGAAAAATCGATATTGTGGTTTTCATGCTTCAGTTCGCATGATTTTACTCAAATACTGAGGTGCATGAGTTATAAGGATTTTGGACAATAGAAAAGTATTGTTGGAGTTCAAAAAAAAAATTGTTAATTGCACAAATTTCTGTTATATTCATACTTTAATATTTATTTGATATAATGATATTAGTATTACGAGAATATTCTTATATTAATGTTTTTATCTGCTTTAATATATCATGTATAATTCTCGTTTATTTTTCATGATTCACGAAGTAATCTTGACAATATTGATGCTATTCAAGTAGCACAAGTAGTATTCCTGAAGAATATTACATTCAAGATCTTAAATTGATGCTATTAAAGTAGGACAAGTAATATTCCTGAAGAATATTACATGCTCTAATTAGAGCAACTAAATTAAACAATTGGATAACATATCCTTGATTCTTTTTTGCAGAATTGCACGAATGGCAAACATAGCCAAACTTGAGTTCATCGCCCTTGACATCTCGGGAAAGAATTACATGCCATGGACTCTTGATGCTGATGTTCACCTGATCTCAAGGAGTTTAGGAGATGCAATAAAAGAAGGAAACAAAGCATCCGAACAGGATCGTGCTAAGGCACTAATTTTCCTTCGTCATCACCTTCATGATGACCTAAAGACAGAATATTTGACTGTCAAAGATGTTGGGTACGGGGTCGGATATTGCGCCGTGTTGCGGAAGCGAAAATATAAGTGCGGAAAGAAAAGGACACAGCGATTTATAGAGGTTCGGCTATTAACGAAGCCTACGTCCTCTCTTCAAGATCTTTTTCAATAGGCTTAAGATCAAAACCTTCGAGCCTCTCTTCTATCGGTCGAGGTATAACTGTTACAATCTCGTCTTCTATTGGTCCGTGATAAACCACTCGTACTTGTCTTTGTGTCGGTCCAAGTTAAACCGTTTTCCTTTTCGTAGGACAAGGAATCAACCTCTCTAGCTTTCTATGGGTACTAGATAAACCTCACGAAGATGGCGATTGATATTCTAATAATGCCGGATCCTTGATCCTAATAACACCGAATCCAATTGTATCTTTTCTTTTACCACTCGTGTATGATTTTGTGTATAAACACTCAATCACTCAATGTAAGCTCAATATAACAACAACAATAATATCAATATGAATCTCAGATGATTGTCTCGTATGTTTGAAGTTGTTGTGCTTGATCAATACCATAAGCATGGTATTTATAGCCTTCATGAACAAACTAGCCGTTAGCTTCCTGTGCACTGATTACGTACGCTATAGATCTTACATTACGTATGTAAGACCCTTTACGTACATTAACCATCCATGGTTACGTACGTTAGTATCTTCACAAAATAGTTCAGGGAGTTTTGTCATTTTTGATTACGTACGTTAACATATCATTGGTTACGTACGTTAAGCCTTACGTCACTGCTGACGTCATATGTCCGTTGCATGCTTTTCTGACTTTGACTCCTCCAACGTTCATCTGGTTTGAACTCGTTTACGTACGCTATATAACTTTCATTACGTACGTAAAATTCCATATATTACGTACGTTAGTGATCCCACGTTAGCTTTGTTTTTCCAGCTTTTTGCACTTCGTTTCCTTCGATGCTTGGCTTCGTCTTTTCGTTGTTTTGTTTTGCTTATCAATATTAATCATCAAAACACTTTTAATTTATGTATGGAACAAAATGTTCCAACAATCTCCCCTTTTTTGATGATTACAAAACAACACTTCGTCAATGGGATTTTCCTGCAAAAAATACAAATATATGTATATGTGTATAGACCAAAGTTTTCGACTTTGTCCGTTTTATTAGTTTCTTCTCCCATTTCTTTTTCGACTCCTTCTTCTCTTTCCTCGTTTTCAAAATTTCATCGTCTTTTCGACGTTTCCTCATTTTTCTTTTTAACATCTCTTTTTCGACTTTTCTTCTTTCAACTTCCATTTTTCAATTTCATCTTTTCGACTCAACTTCGATTTCTCCCCCTTTCAAGGTAAATCCCATTTTTCTCTTTTCTCCTTACTTCTCCCCATTTTTGTTTTCACGAAAAAGTGTAATAAATAATAATAAATGCGATACCAAATAACAAATATGCATGATACCAAATGATAAAAATAACAGGATAAATTAGGAAGGGTATAACTCCCCCTGAAAATATTATCTCCCCCTTAAAAAAATTAATACTCCCCCTGAGTAAAACATTAAAAATCAATTTTTCGGGATCCAACCGATAGTTGGTTTTTGTTTGGAAACATAGACGATATTTCAAACGATTGTTCCTTTAGGAACCCAAATTTTCTTAATTTTTATCGTCCGTCTCGGGCTTTTGCAACTTGAAATATGATACCCGATTTTTAAACACTTTTCACAATGGGGTATTTTGAAATTAACGGATTCGTTTTTCAAACGAGTTTTTAATCCTAACCCCTCTTTATTCAAAGTAAATTTTTGAACACCAAGCATTTGTTCAAATTCCTCATTTCCGCACGAGAATTTCTTTGTTAAAGATTTAAGCTCGGTTTGGATTTTAGCGAGATCATTCTTCAAAATATTTTCATTTTCAATGCATTTCGAATGATCGATTTCGACAAATTTTCACTTCTCGATAATTTTGGAATTTTCAATTTCCAAGATTTAATTTTAGACTTAAGGGATTTAATTTCCGCTAAAGCATTTTGGAAATCTGTATGTAATAACTCAAATGCATCAAAAAGTTCGTCACGGTAGGATGTACTTACTTGGATTTCGACATCGCTGTCGTCGAACGAACTCCGGGCCATGAGAGCGAGATTATTTTGATTGATGAATTCATCATCTTCGTCTTCATCGCTCCAAATAGCCACGAGGACCTCCTTCTTGGGTTTGGCATGGCAATGCTTAGCGAAGTGGCCTGGTTTTCCACATAGTCGACAAGAGTTTTCGAATTTCTTCGTTTCGCTCGAGATATCCTTCTTCCTCCGGTTTAATAAAGTTTGGAATTTATTAATATTCTTGGCATAATATGGCGCTTCTTCGTCGCTTTCCACCACCGGGGTTTCTTCTTTATTTCTTGATATCTTAGCCTTCATGGCTAACGATCGTTCCTTCGGCTTAGGTTTGACACTTCGTGATTTTAACACGATCTCATAATTAATTGGCGAACCAACGAGGGCGCTAAAATCAAGAGTGTTGAGATTTTTGGATTCCATAATAGCGGTCACGGTGCCGTCCCATTCTCTCCGTAGTGATCTTAAAATTTTCTTAACTTTTTCACTACTAGATAATGGTTTTCCGAACGAAGCAAGTCCATTTGTGATGACCGAGAATCGTTCGAGCATATTGGTGATGGACTCGTCACCTTTCATCATGAATAACTCGTAGTCATGGAGAAGCATATTGATTTTCGTCTCCTTGACTTGAGTCGTCCCTTCGTATGTGATTTCTAGAATTTTCCATATCTCTTTCGCACTCTCACACGATGAGATTCGATTGACCTCTTCCAAATTTAAGGCACAAAATAAGGGTTGAGTAGCCTTACAATTTAGATGGTCATTTTTCCAATCGGCATCGTCGTATTCTTCGAAAGATTTGAGCGTACCGTCGGATTTAAGAGGAATTTTCCGGCCAAGGCAAATAATCTTCCAAATCTCTATATCGTAGGCACGAATAAAGATCGACATCTTTTTCTTCCATGTCAAATAATTTGAGCCATCGAAGAATGGTGGTCGGGTGAGAGCAAGGCCTTCGACTGGAGAGAATTGAAACGCCATTTTTGGATCTTTTCTCCTCGGATGTTAAGCCGCGTATTGGAGTACCGCTCCGATACCAATTGTTGGGTACGGGGTCGGATATTGCGCCGTGTTGTGGAAGCGAAAATATAAGTGCGGAAAGAAAAGGACACAACGATTTATAGAGGTTCGGCTATTAACGAAGCCTACGTCCTCTCTTCAAGATCTTTTTCAATAGGCTTAAGATCAAAACCTTTGAGCCTCTCTTCTATCGGTCGAGGTATAACCGTTACAATCACGTCTTCTATTGGTCCGTGATAAATCACTCGTACTTGTCTTTGTGTCGGTCCAAGTTAAACCGTTTTCCTTTTCGTAGGACAAGGAATCAACCTCACTAGCTTTCTATGGGTACTAGATAAACCTCACGAAGATAGCGATTGAGATTCTAATAATGCTGGATCCTTGATCCTAATAACACCGAATCCAATCGTATCTTTTCTTTTACCACTCGTGTATGATTTTGTGTATAAACACTCAATCACTCAATGTAAGCTCAATATAACAACAACAATAATATCAATATGAATCTCAGATGATTGTCTCGTATGATTGCCTTCATGAACAAACTAGCCGTTAGCTTCCTGTGCACTTATTACGTATGCTATAGCTCTTACATTACGTACGTAAGACCCTTTACGTACGTTAACCATCCATGGTTACGTACGTTAGTATCTTCAGAAAATAGTTCAGGGAGTTTCATCATTTTTGATTACGTACGTTAACATATCATTGGTTACGTACGTTAAGCCTTACGTCACTGCTGACGTCATATGTCCATTGCATGCTTTTCTGACTTTGACTCCTCCAACGTTCATCTGGTTTGAACTCGTTTACGTACGCTATATAACTTTCATTACGTACGTAAAATTCTATATATTACGTACGTTAGTGATCCCACGTTACGTACGTTAGCTTTGTTTTCCCATCTTTTTGCACTTCGTTTCCTTCGATGCTTGGCTTCGTCTTTTCGTTGTTTTGTTTTGCTTATCAATATTAATCATCAAAACACTTTTAATTTATGTATGGAACAAAATGTTCCAACAAAAGATCCAAGGGAGTTGTGGGCCAACCTAAAAGAAAGGTTTGACCATCAAAAGACTATCGTCCTTCCTAAAGCTCGTCACGAGTGGATGCACCTTAGACTGCAAGACTTTAAGTCTGTGAGTGCTTATAATTCTGAATTATTTAGAATTACTTCTAAACTGAAACTTTGTGGAGAGAATATCGGTGATTCTGATATGCTTGAGAAAACTTTCTCCACTTTTCATGCTTCTAATGTGCTGTTACAGCAACAATATAGGGAGCGCGGTTTCAAAAAGTACTCTGAACTAATATCTTGTTTATTGGTTGCCGAGCAAAATAATGAGTTGCACTTGAAAAATCACGAACTCCGCCCCGCCGGTTCCACTGCATTGCCTGAAGCCAATGCAACTTTCAACCATAATGGACGTGATCGTGGGAACCAACGTGGTCGTGGATATGGTCGCGGCCGTGGACGTGGTAAACCGAATGATACAACCGCAAGCAACAAAAGGCATAAAGCATCCAACGAGCACAAACCATCCAAAAAGGAAGTTGAATGCCAAATCTGTGGCAGCACGGGTTATTGGGCACGTACTTGCCGAACTGCAAAACACCTTACGGATCTATATCAAGATTTGGTCAATGGAAAAGAAAAGAAAGACTCAAAAAATGTCGACTTTGACGGTCCAATTTCTAACCCCCCCGGATATTCGAGGTGTATTACAGCGCCGTGGACCCCTATATGGGACCCACCAGGCTAAAACAAGAAAACACCACACGACTAACCGTCTCGGTTAGCAAGGAAACAAATGTTAACAACACGAACATAAAATAACTCGTCCGGTGCAACCAGCATAATAAACCTCAACTGCCAAATATAGTAACTTTAACGAAGACCAATCACAATCCGACAGGAAAAGCCTAAATACTCGCGAGTACAATCTATAAGTTTACAATTTGGAAAACAACCATATCAAAAGAGACAATAGGAATAAAAAGACTGAATTGCACATGTCAACAACCTTGGCCGGCATCCTGGTACCGTCCCAGCGCCCGCTCGTCTGGCTGAACATAATCTGAAATCCATAACAAGAATTTTCCCAAAACGGGTCCCCAAAAGGGTTAGCAATTACGCTAGTACAAGTAATCAAGGTAAACTATTCGCTTACACGTTTCATAGTACAATGCACCAAATCATTTCAAAACCAAAACCAGACATGTCTTTTCCGGAAACAAACAGTCACAATCAATTTGCCTAGGACCGGGACGAAGCCACGAATCCCACTCGAGGCCTCTAAGGACCCTTCCGAGCTGGCCACGTTCATAAAACAAATCAAGCACACACGTCGCCTAGGACCGGGACGAAGCCACGAATCCCACTCGAGGCCTCTAAGGACCCTTCCGAGCTGGCTATTGAAACAAACTCATAAATTCAGGACGAAGCCATAGATTCCCTCAAGGCCCCGTCGGACCCTCCCGAGGTGAGTAAAGCACACACAGTATACATTACCATTTCATGTTAAGCATAAAGGTTTCCAAGAATTACTTGCCTTGAATAATTGACGACGCAACGAACGGAAGGAAAATCACCGACGAACGCTAGGAACCGAAGAAACCGAACCTAACGATTTGAAGAATACAATCACAACCATTTCTAAACGAATACGAAATTGGAATACACCCGGAAACCCTCCTACGATTCATGTATACTCGTATAAAAACGACGACGAGGGCGGACCACAACCAAACCCTCCCGATTACACAAAAATCACGAAATATACCATGGATCCACAGGGAAACTAAGAATACCAACAAGATTAATCATATTCATCGTGAATTAATCAACAAAATGGAACGAATCGGACAAAAACGCGAAAACCCCCAAATCTCCCCAAAAGTAGGGTTCTAGAGATCTAACCTCGATTCGCTGGATCAAAGGATGTTATAGGATGATTAATCAATGATATAACCTCTAGAACTTTGTGGATTCGTTGTCTAACAACATGGCTTCGCCTCCTCCGAATCTCCAGCCGCGGACAGAAAAGAAAGGAAATGAAAAACGAGTGAAAATGAGGCTGCTCTGTCATATATATTGGGCCAGACTAGCGTGCGCTAGCCTTTTCGGACTAGCGTGCGCTATCGGGCAGTATCGGCCCAAAACCCTCAGTCAGGGCCCGCACAACCCGGCATTGCTGACAAAACCTGCCGACCGAGACCTGCCCGCCCGACCCCGATAGCATGCGCTGCGCGGACGCTAGCGCGCGCTAGCCGACCTGTCCAGTACCCTCTGGACTAAACAGCTCGGCCAGGTAACGTGCGCTAGTCGGCTGACAGCGTGCGCTACACCTGCCGGTTAGCGTGCGCCACGACCGTTAGTAGCGTGCGCTACCTGCCGAGTTAGCGCGCACAGTCTTCTACCTACCGATGCTACCCGAGTCCAGAACCTCTGAAACCCCTCTGCCAAAATCCGTTAGTGTACGCTGGCCGGTCGACAGCGTGCACTACACCTGTCGAGTTAGCGCGCGCAGTCTTCCGGTAGTAGCGTGCGCTATGCCGGTTCCTGCCATGCCTGCTCGGCCAGTTCCCAGCACTTCCGACTGTGCCGCATGTCCGGCCATTACTCAGCCGCCATGACCCGACGACTCGATTTCCGAAAACGCACGGAACGAACACGACGAAAGGCTCGCGGACAGCATCAACGATCCGAAATGAAAACATAACGCAATAATTAATCATACGCGACCAAGAGAAGGGTTGAGACAACAAATACGGATACGGATATTCATAACTTTTAGGAAATTATAAAATGGCCCAAAATGCCCGAAATTCACGATACGTGATCAAATAACCAAACCGAAGTTCACAACACGTCTAACAATGTTAAACGGACTTACGGAAAACTCGAAACAACAGTTACAAATGAGATTCACAAGAATCAAACTCAAGTGCGGAAAAGTCGCTAAGGAACACGGAACTCAACAGAACGATACCGAAACGAACTCGGATGTCAAAAAGTGTAGAATTAATCATTCTCGAAATGACGAAACCGTCATAAGCGAGTTGTCAAAAATGGACTCTCGCCAAAAAAAGAAAATTACCGAAAAATCGAAATTTCGGATATTACATACTACCCTCCTTAAAAGAAGTTTCGTCCCGAAACTTAAAACAAGTAGGGAGAAGCAATATCCCGCCAGGAAAACTCAACTAGGTACACAAGAACCGAAGACTCATGCCCAAACGTCGAAACATTACGAACAATGCATAGAAACATACGGCGTGAAAACGCGCTCCACGACGACCAACACAACGCTACAGGTAGAGACATAATAAAACCAACAAGTGACAAGCGCCATCAAATAGACAATATCATCAAGTCAATTATCTGAACAGTAGCAAAACACAAGGCACCTATTACAAGGAAACACGAACAGCCGAAAAATAGAAATGATGCATACAGCAATCTGCAAAGGTGACCACGATCGAATCAATAATGATCCAACAACAATGATTGAACAGCAACGATAGAATCAACAATGATCGAACAACAACGATCGAAAAACAATGATCGAACAACAACGATCGAAAAACAAAGATCGAAAAACAACGATCGAAAAACAATGATCGAACAACAATGATCGAACAACAACAATCGAAAAACAATGATCGAACAACAACTCCGAAGTTCACACTTCAACTCAAGACGTTAAAAGATCTAGTAGGAACTAAAAGATGTTACTTTCGAACAAGGTTCACAAGAATCGAACCAAACTCGAAAAAGTCACAGCAATAACTAGATCAAACCAAAACAAGATCACGGCTTGTTCGAACGATAAAAACCGAAATACAAAACAAGTTCAGAAAGTATCAACGAACATGAGCGAGTCGATAGAATTGAGTAAGAGAAAATGCAAAAGTCAAAAATAATACGGGTATTACCTTCGACCTCGCCCCCGAAACTCACAACAACGGAAACAAGATAACAATACAACAAGCAACCGACACAACGCGGAACAATCACCGATGCACATAGACATACCAACCTAAGCTCTAACAGCTTGCATATATGCGATAACGCATAAATCACTACGAGGCGACAACATCCAATACCTACATCACACCTCTCGCAGATATACAACAAATGTGTGGCGAACGACTCAACGCTCACACCACCAATTCGATCACCAGTCGGGGGTTAACACTCTAATGAGAGTACGAATATCACACATATATTCCCGGACTGCAAACAGGAACGATAGGTTTTTAAAAAAAACAAAAACCACCTTTTGAAAATAATTTGGAAACACCAATTGATCTTGAGTATCATATATCAAAAAAAGTAGTACAAACATCGTCATCGAGACTTTGAAAAAAAAAACATCTTGCATTTGATAAAAATGAGGACACCTTTCTTTAAATTAAAACTTTTCAGCAATATTAGACCTTCGGGTCTAAGCGAATGCGCTTCTAAATCATTAGAAATATCTCAAAATATTTTGGTCCTCAAAGTAGAATAATTTTGAAACATAGTGTGGCACTAGTAGGCATCTTGAGAACACTGCGAGATAATAATCCATTTTAAAAGTATGTCTCGAGATTTATTTTCTAAGATACTCAAGGTTTTTCAGAAGTACAATATGTAATATCCGCAAATTCGATTTTCGGTAAAAAAATTTTTTTGGCGAAAGTCTGTTTTGACGACTCGCTTGGGACCGTTTCGTCACTATGAGAACGATTAATTCCACACTTTTTGATATCCGAGTTTGTTTCTGGGCCGTTTTGTTGAGTTCCGTGCTTCTTAGCGACTTTTCCGCACTTGAGTTCGATTCTTGCGAATCTCGTTCAAAACTGCTGTTTCGAGCATCCCGTAAGTCCATTTAACTTTGTTATTCGTGTTGTGAACATCGGTTTGGTAATTCGATCACGTATCGTGATTTTCGGGCGTTTTGGGCCATTTTGTAATTTACCCAAAGTTGTGGGTATCCGCATTCGTATTTGTTGTCTTGGCACTTTTTCATGGTCGCGTGCGATTAATTGTTGCATGGTATTTCATTTCGGGTCGATGATGTTGTCCGCGGCTTTTCGTCGTGTTTGTTCCGTGCGTTTTGGGAAATCGACTCGTCGGATCATGACCGCTGAGCACTGGCCGGACAGGTGCGGCAGGCACTGTCGGAAGTGTTGGGCACTGGCCAGGCAGGCGCGGCAGGAACCGGTGTAGCGCACGCTACTGCCGGAAGGCTGCGCACGCTATCTCGACAGGTGTAGCGCACGCTGCCGACCGGCTAGCGTACGCTATCGGGCTGGGCAGAGGGGTTACTGGAGTACTGGACTCGGGGAGGATCGGCAGGTAGCGCACGCTACTGTCGGTCGTGGCGCATACTAATCGGCATGTTTAGCGCACGCTGCCGGCGACTAGCGTATGTTACCTGGCCGAGCAGTTTGGTCCAGAGGGTTCTGGACAGGTTGGCTAGCGCGCGCTAGCGTCCGCGCAGCGCACGCTATCGGGGTCGAGTGGGTAGGTCCCGGTCGGTAGGTTTTGTCAGCAATGTCGTGTTGCGCAGGCCCCGGCTGAAGGTGCTCGGCCGAGACTGCCCGTTAGCGCACGTTACCAGGAAGGCATTAGCGCACGCTAATGCCTACTTCTATAAATATGACTAAGCAGTCATATTTCCACTCAGTTTTCATTTCTTTTCTTTTCTGTCTGCGGCTGGAGGTTCGGAGGAGGCGAAGCCATGTTGTTAAACAATAAATCCATGAAGTTCTTGAGTTCATATCATTGATTGGTCATCCTATAACATCCTTTGATCCAGCGAATCAAGATAAATTCCTTAGAACCCTAGTTTTTGGGAATTTTGGGGATTTTCTTAGATTCGTCCGATTTATCCATTTTGGAGCTTGAGAACCCAGGGATTATGATGTATCTATCCTGTATGCATGTTTTTCCTATGATTTTACGGATTAGATTGTGCCGTTTTTCGGGAGTTTTCTTGTGTAATTTGAGTATGGATAATTGATTATCATATTCCTTGCGAATCGTTTAGGTGCCGGAAGCACGTTCTTGGACCTACCGAACCCATACCCTTTTTCCGTTCAATTTCTCGATGTCTCAAACGCAAGTATATATTTATGATTGTACGTTCTCGACTTTTAAAGTAAGATATGTTAATGGCATGATTATTTATATCCACTCTGGGGCGGGCCGACGGGTCGCCTGAGGGTTTCGTAGCCTCTTGGTGCGATTCCACGGATGATATGAACGAACCACTCTGGGACGGACCGACGGGTCCTCTAAGGGTTCCGTAGCCTCTGGTGCGGTTCCACGGTATTCTTATATGTATTGATGTGATGCTATGAGATTTAGTTATTCCGGAATACTAGTCTTGAATTGATGAATTGCCGGTTACATTTACTTTATTGTCGAGGAGTATTGTGTTTCATACGTGATATACTTGCATTAGCTATTCGACGGCTAACCCCTTTATGGGGGAAATACTTTTTATGTATTTCGGGTTCCAGGAGAGCAGATAGGCAGGTGTCGGGTCGGCATGAAGATGATGGGCTAGCGTGATACTGTGTTTTATCTCCAGTTATGTTTTGTGTTCCTCCATTCAGTGTTGTTGTACCTGAATGGTTATTGAATACTCGAGGATTGTTCTTTTTCAGTCTTCCTTGATGTTCCGGCCTGTGTTGCCGAGGTTTTGATTTTGTACTGTGATGTATTTGGATACATTGAACACAGTTTGAATACCCTTTGTATCGTCTTTCATTTCATTGTATTTGGACCTTCTCGGTCAAGTTTTATAGTTCCGTGTATGATTAGCCTTTGGGTCCCTCGGTGGGGTTCACGGCTCTATAATATACCCTGAACAACTTGGGGGTGTTACAGAATATGGTATCAGAGCTTAGGTCTATGGATACCTAGGATGTTGGTCTTTTGGGTCGATTGAGTCGTCATTTGTCCACAGTATCACTACTCTGCCATCATCACAATGTGACCGATACTCTTAAGTCCTATTACTCCCCTTGCGTTTCTTAATAGTTTTGATTTTAGTTTGATATTCTTGAGAATCGATCACTTCGAAGACGTGCGTTTTGGATTGTACTTACGTACTTTGTGTATCCTTTAGAATGTCTGCTGGCAGGGGACATAGACGAGACCGTGGTCGCAGACGCGGACTTTTCTTTGAGATATTTTTAAAATTTCTAATTGCAGTACTGATGTGTGTTTGTGTTATGTTGAGACTCTGTATGGGGGTCGGATGCTAGTATCATGGGAGATCATCGACTTCACGCACATGTAAGTACACTGTTTTGGTTATTCGCTCGTGGCGACGATCGATTGCCCTTGTGATGAGTTTGGAAATTCTGGGTTAATCGGTTGTTGGTTGACAGTTATAATTTAGGATATTGTGTATCAGGTTGTTTAATTTTGATATCAGGCATATCGTAAGAAAATGTTATTGAATCAAGTATATGTATTCAGCATGTCATATATACGTGTCCAGTATGTCGAGGCAACGGACAGGAACCATTAGAATTGGCTAAGTGTAGCCTGTTTAGCACACGCTAATAGTGAAGCATAGCGCACGCTAGTGTACAAACTTAGCGCACGCTAAAGGCTTGGACTAGCGCGCGCAAGGCCAGGTCAGAACTTATCCGAGTGCTTGGCAAAGTTGACGACAGCTTCTGGGTTTCATGCGCCAGCGGCATTTAGCGCACGCGGGACATAAGTATTAGCGCACGCTAAATGTAGAACAGGCAAGGGAATCCCGGCAATCGCGGGTGCTTTCGGCATGTGGGGCACATGCGTATTCTGGGTAGGTGCAAGATGTCGAGTCAACTATGATTAGCGCACGATACGGGTGGATAATAGCATACGCTAATGAGACTTTTACTGTAGCAAGTCAACGTTATGTTACATACGCTATGACAAGGATTTTACGTACGTAACACTTGGTATGAAATGAGGCAGTAGCCTCTGGACATCAATTGTGCACGCTAACAAAGTCAGTTACGCACGCTATGGCAAGTAACGCGCGCCATTTTGTGAGAGTAGCGCAAGCTAGTAGTGTAAAATTGAATAATGTTATCCTTTTCGGCCCGTCCTTTCTTTTCCACCGAAAGAGAGAGTTCTTGGAAGATATTTTGAGGTTCTAAATACTTGTGTAATCATAGAGTTGACCGTTTTAACAACTCTAAGCTTGGAATCGATTGGAAATGGATTCAACCTTAAGAATCAATCCATTTCTTCGAAGAGGTAATTAATATTCACTTTGGATTTGGTTTTGAATTGAATATCATTGTTCTTGAGTTGATAATCGTCATGTATAGGAGTTGATAAGTATGATTATGGATGGATTACCGCGTTATGTTGATATTATTGTTGAAGTGCGGATATTGATATGATTCGTGTGGTTTTAAATGGTGTTGTTTATCTTCAAGAGATGTGTTGGTTAATATCTCCAGACATTTCGACTTTGATGTCGTTGTTGATGATTAGTTCGTATGATAATAGTTTATGGAGGTGTTATGATGATTCTTGGTATCCCACGGGAAGTTTGTTAAGGAAGATGATGACATGATGACTTATATGTTGGATTATGTTATGTTGTCATGAGTATGGTTAAGGGATCATAGTGTTCTTGGCAGTATTATTGCGATTCCTGATGTTATGATGATATATGCCTTATACCATGAGTTAGATGACGGCTTAGATGTTAGAACATTGGATTTTGTCGTTGTTCGATTGTGGACGTGATTTCGGATTAATTCAGGATTCCTGAGAAACTCTTGAATTATATGAGATGATGAACATTTATAAGGAGTGTGGGTTTTTTGATATGAATATAGAATATTCATGTCTAGAGCTGAATTATGTGTTTTGATATAATATTTGCATCGGAATACGAATATGATTACGAGTTTGATGAAATTATTATTCATCTCTGAGTTTGGAAGTCCGTACATATTGAACAAATGTTCAAGCCGAATGATTGGATTGGTTGATAACCTTAGAATATGATTATATATAATGTTGAACTAATTGGATGGTTCGAATTAATGATGATCATCATATTTCGACTCGTATTGTGGACAGGATTGTAAGTGTCTCAGTTGGATTGTTCAGACTGTGTTTAATCGAGATATGGTGGAACGGTTGAGTTTGTGGCTTGGTGGTATTGATATCGATCGTTAACGAACTTGTCGATTATTAATCCTTATTTATAAAATAAGTTGTGATGTCTGATCGTGGATTATGACTGTTGTGATATGGTTGAGGTTGAAAAGTTCATAGATTACTTTGGTCGGGGCTGAGGAACTCGTACACGAAAGCAACTGAATTGGTAACAGTTCGTTGTATTGATATCAAGGCAAGTTTTATACTTGCACTAGTCAATGAGATTGATGTTATCATGTATGTGCATGAATGTGTGGATCATGTTGAGACTTGGTCTTTTTATGATTTTGTTGATATCAGGGGATTGTTTGATACGATATCCTTAAGCAAGTTATGCCAATTGTTAGTGTTCTTCGTAAATGGCTGGTTCAGGGCATTACGATACTTGTTGATCATATTGATGTCGATATCCGGTTTGCGGTATTGATGTTTTGACTGTTGTCATTGATATTGGTGCTTCGCTATTGGTGTTGCATTGGCCGATTGAAGGCATTGATGTATTCGATTATCATCTTCGTTATCGATAACCGATTAAAGGTGCCGAGACATCCGTTGTATAATTGTTATCGGTTAACCGTTCTAAAGGTAATTGATGTATTGTTTTGGGACTGTCGAAAACATTGCCATCCGTTTTATCGTTGTTATCGATTGGCCGTTCTACGGTAATCGAAGTATTGAATTAGGACTGTCGAGGATAGATCCCATCCGTTGAATTATTATTGTCGTGTTGGCCGACTCAAGGCAGCACACTATTATTCTTGTGAACTCGGTAATTTTGTGACCGTTGAGGGTGGAGGATTTCCCGGATTGTTGTGTTGTGATTGTTGCTCGTATTAATCGGTCCTTAGGGATTTTGAGCCCAGGATGGTTGTTTTGAATATTGTTGGTCGTGTCGATCTTTCATTATTCGTGTGTCATCGTTCACTTGGTGAGTCGTATGATTCGTATTGGATATGTTATCCTTTGAGTTTCGTTGTCATGTTGTATCGTGACATATCTGGAATCATATCTGCGTGCCGATTGGTTATGTGTAGGATTTTTAGCCAGGCGCACGATGGTCATGCGTGGATGTTTCCGCATTGGACCGTGCACACGAGACGTAGTTCGTGAGGCTAATTAGGTACATTGTCACTCGTATATTCTGGATTCCATATATGGGGTGGACATGTGCACAGAAACATTTCCGGATCGGGCGTACTGTGATGTCCCTCTTGAGCCTTATTGTTTTTTCGTTCGTGGTCCATGTTGTATTGGATATGTCCGACGATTTGCGACTGGTTGTTCATATGCCGAGGGGTATGTCCGACAGTCAGGTTTGTTTCTTTGAGATCTGTATTGTGATGATTTATAGCTTCGGACTATTCGAATTTCAGGCCATCGTGATATACAGCTTCGACTGAGGAGCTTTCAGACCATTGTGATGTATTGGTATTTCTGTTGAAGCCTTCGGGCATTATGATTCGTATTTATTTCAACGTTCGCTTGGATTACCTTCGGGTAATGTATTGTTGTTTTGCTTGTAACGTTTCGTCGTTGGGTGTAAGTTACGCGTTTATTGTGTATCTCGTTGAGTTTTTCCTGGCGGGATATTGCTTCTCCCTAGTTGTTTTAAGTTTCGGAACGAAACTTCTTTTAAGCAGGGTAGTATGTAATATCCGCAAATTCGATTTCCGGTAATTTTTTTTTGGCGAAAGTCTGTTTTGACGACTCGCTTGGGACCTTTTCATCATTCTGAGAATGATTAATTCTACACTTTTTGACATCCGAGTTCGTTTCGGTGCTGTTTTGTTGAGTTCTGTGCTTCTTAGCGACTTTTCCGCATTTGAGTTCGATTCTTGCGAATCTCATTCGAAACTGTTGTTTAGAGCTTCCCGTAAGTCCGTTTAACTTTTTTATTCGTGTTGTGAACTTCGGTTTGGTTATTCGATCACGTATCGTGATTTTCAGGCGTTTTGGGCCATTTTGTAATTTACCCAAAGTTGTGGGTATCCGCATTCGTATTTGTTGTCTTGGCGCTTTTTCATGGTCGCGTGCGATTAATTGTTGCATGGTATTTCATTTCGGGTCGATAATGTTGTCCGCGAACTTTTCGTCGTGTTCGTTCCATGCGTTTTCAAAAATCGAGTCGTCGGTTCATGACGGCTGAGACCGCCGGACAAAGCGCGGTGCACCGGCCGGAAGTGGCCGGGCAATCGCCAGCAGTGCGGCAGGAACCGCGAGCGCACGCCATCGCCGAAGCTCGCGCACGCTAGCTCAGCAGGTGTAGCGCACGCTGCTGACCGGCTAGCGTACGCTATCGGGCTGGGCAGAGGGTGTAATGCCCGGATAAATGGTGTATTTACCTTGTACTCGACCTTGTATGATCTCGGCTTCATGATGTTACAAATCGTAGTTCGTTTCCCGTATTTGTATCCTTATGTTTATATATATCTTTCAACTTTGCATGCATGATTCTGCACGTACTTACGTACGTTAACAGGCGTCTATAACGTACGCTAAGGATGCAGTATTACGTACGTTATATGATGTTCTTAACGTACGTAAGCTAAGTCAACTTGGGTTCGGATAAGGGTCGGCGTGTGGGGGCCGAGGAAGGGGCCGGGGGAGATTCGTGTGATTTCCGCGTGAACCTGGACATAGGTGTTACGTACGCTATGGTGCATGTTTTACGTACGCTAAGGACATGGATATTACGTACGTAAACCCCGAGTTATTACGTACGTAAGGAAATGGCGAAATCAGGCCAGTGAACTCTGGTCAGACGATTACGTACGCTAAATCTAGGGTATAACGTACGTTAAGCTTGTTACGTACGTAAGGGTGATTGTATAACGTACGTAACGTCCAGAAATCTATTTATAGAACCCGACCCTCACTTCATTTCCCACTTTTGCCTTGACCGATTTTTGTGTTCTTGAGACTATCCTTCACCTCACATCCCTCATATCATCATCTACATCCGATTTTGGGAAGCCTAGACCGTGTGAGTTGGTGATCAAGCTTCCGGTGAAGAGTTTATTGAAGATTTTCTTTACTCTTACATCTCTTAAGGTATGTTACGATTCACCAAGCTAGAATTTACATTCTTAACTATACTTTGAGCTTGTTTTGGAAATCATTGGATTAGTAAATGACCTTTTGAGTCCAGCACCATATTTTGAAATTTAGAACCCGATTATACCTTGTCTTTCTTCCATTACGTAGAGTATTGTTATAGCATCTGTGGAGGAAAACCTTAGCATGAAGTATCCCTAATTCGTCGTAGTAATAGGCATGATTTCAGTTATATTCTCTGATCCCTTTTTATGTTCCATTGGAGGAATTCATATATGTTAGAAGAAATTGTTTTGACAATGTTCTCCATGTTCTTGAAGGTAAAATATCGACCAGGTCCTTGAACTCTAACCAAATCACCGTAGTGTCGTTTTCCTTGTGTATTATTCGAGTATGCTTGTCGTCTTGAGTAATATTGGGGGAAGAATCATAATAGCCGATCATATGAGGATTTGACATTCATTTCCTTATTAAACACGAAACCTTCAACACCTTGTGAAACAATGAACTTTTAAACAACGGTACTTCATATTCGAAATGATCGTTCAGCCTTTATAGAGTGCCTTACCGTTCCCGGTTCAGTTCTTACCTAGTGTTCTAACCGTGAACCAACCTAGTGTCACTACTTTACGATCATAAGATTAATATTCGGTGAGCGTATGTTAGTATCGAGTGGTATGTTAAGTTCCTTGTATCTCTTTTTGAACAAGGTGCGAGCCTTGCATAGGGGTCGATCGTGGGGCGGTGACATACGGACGCGTGACGTTTGTTGGAGTATTTCATTCTTGCCATTTCCGAGGCAAGTATCATATGTCGAGTTCGATTTATATTGAAGCTTTGATCATGCTTGTGGTTTTGTTCATGTTGTTGAATGTGAAATGTATTTCTGAAATTTCTCGTGGTATTCGTTGTTATTTGTTCGTATTGGTGAACATATTGAAATGCATATATGTATGCATAGTTGATTGATTTATGGTATAAATGATCCGAGGGGATCATGAGGATCTATGCTGAGGGCGCTGGATCGAATGTCCACCATGCGTTGGTCCGACGGGATCATCATGGGGATCTATGCTGAGGGCGCTGGATCGCTGGACGGGTTTTCCACCATGCGTTGGTCCGACGGGATCATCATGGGGATCTATACCAAGGGCGCTGGATCGCTGGATTACCCTGTATTGTGTTGATGGAATCGTGAGGATTCACATCGTTGGATTCCGATGACGGAAGTCCGTTTTGCATGATTAATGATTCACTGATGATTTATGTATTATGATACTTGTACTAGCATTGTTTTGCTAACCCCTTCGGGGGTGGACATTGTTTTGATGTTCAGGTAGCCGAGGAGCGGGGAAGCAACCACGCAAGACTGTGACGGTGAAATGGCTCAGTGATGTGGTTGATGTTTATTGTTATATTGTCATTTTGGTTCACTTTAGTACTCGAGTACGTGTGTTTTAATAATATCATTTTCGATATGGTTGTATAAGTAAACTCTTTGGATCAGTTGAATAAGTTCTATGTTTTGAACTTCAGTTGTGAGTTTGGATTATATTTACTTCCCTTTTTAATTAGCCTTGTAAATCCTTACTTAAAGGGTTTACGGCGCTGTAATGATTCCGAATATCTCGGGGTGTTACAAAATATGGTATCGGAGCTAAGATTCATGGATATCTTGGCAGTCGGGTTAGTTGGATCTGTTTACGTTATTCGATTTTTGGTCGTTTGTAACATCACTGCTGAGCCAGCATCATCGTGGGGACCGTGGTTGTAAGTTTCCTAATCTCAAATACTACCGTTTTATTCATGTTTTGTGAACATTGATGGACTTTCTTTTAGAAAGTTTGCCCTGGATATTGAGTATTTGTGTTTACAGTATGTTGAGAGGAGGTCGTGGACGCGGACGAGGTCGTGGACGCGGACGTGGAAATGCGAGACAGGAAGATTCGGTGTCTACTCCAGAAATGACCGCTAGTCGAACGGATTCCCATTCTGGAGGACAGCAGGGATCAGCAAATAATAATGCAGATCCTAATGTGCCGGGAGTGCTTCAGCAGGTGGTTGCTCAGATAAACCAATTCGCTCAAGTTGTTGATCGCATGCAGACGGCAATGGGACAGCAGCATAACGTGGATAATCGGGGAGACAAATGGCTTACTGAGGTGGTTAAATTGCACCCTCCAAAATTTGACGGTTCTGCTGAGACGCTTTCTTGGGATCACTGGCTGAAGGAGTTAGAGAAGATTTTTGCGGGGATTAATTGTCCCAACGACAGAAAGGTTCCGGTCGCCCAGTATCTTCTGACAGGGGAGGCTTTCGATTGGTGGGAGGCCATTCGACCTGAGGAGCATAATGTTGACTGGACGGAGTTCAAATTAATGATGGAAGCACAGTATTGTCCTCGCCCCGTTAGGGAGGCCCGAGTCCGGGAGTTTTTCGCACCACAAGATTCAGAAGCATCTGTGACAGACGTGATTAAGACTTTTAATCACTAGTTGACTTATGTGCGCCACTTGGTCAGGACCGAGGCAGAGAGGATTTTTCATTTTGACATGCGAATGAAGCCGGAGATTCAGCAGTATATGTCCGGATTCGAATGCACCACCCTGCGACAGTATCAGGACAAGGCGCTGGCCTATGGTATGAAAGAAGCGGCAGTCGAGAAATCAACGGAAGCAAAGAAGCAGGAAGTGTCTGGCAACGTCACGGAGAATAAGAGTAGTGGGCCTCGCAGGGGCCAGTCATCTTTTCATTCATCCAGGAGGCCTCCGCATCCTTCTCGAGGTGGAAAGAAGTTCCGGGCAGCACCAACCGTTTCAGACGCAGGGAAGAAATGTTATAACTGTGGAAAAACGGGGCATGTTCGACGTGACTGTTTCGCGCCTGCTGTGACCTGTTTCGAGTGTGGACAAGAAGGGCACCGCGCAACATTTTATGGGAATGCGACTCGATCTTTTGGCACTCGCACTCCTGCGCCGGTCCCAAAGGACAACAGTGTAAACCAGACGCAGCAGAGTGGTTTCTAGCAGCAGAATGTTGGGAAAAGAGAAGCATCTAGCGCAGGGTCCGTTCCTTCGCGTATTTACGAGATGAGGAAGTCAGACGATTAGAACACGGCTATTGCATCAGGTACGATTCAGATCCTTTTGCAACCAGTTAGTGTCTTGTTCGATTCAGGAGCTACGCATTCTTTCATATCTTTGAACTGTGTTAATCGTTTGAAAATCCCGTGCTTGTATGATTGTGAACCTTATGTTGTGGGATTACCGAGCGGAGAGAAACTTGTGGGAACCCTAGAAACTAGAGATTTTCCAGTGACTAGGAGGGAGAGATTGGCTATCAAATCTTATTGTAGTCGATATCCTTGGTGACGATTTGATTCTAGGAGATGATTGGCTCAATCGTTATGGAGCTATTTTGAATTACCGAAAGAGAGCATTTCTATCATTTCCGATGACGGGTCCGAACATTTATTTAAGGGGTGGAGACCGGGAAGCTCAGGAAAATTAATCAAGGCGATGAAAGCAGCGAGATTGCTAAAGCAGGGTTGTTACGGATACTGGTGTTATGCCATGAAGAAAGAAGATGGAGTAGAGCTCTCATCTATTCCAGTTGTGAAGGAATTCTCAGATGTATTCCCTGGCGAACTACCTGGGTTACCTCCACAGAGAGAAGTGGAGTTCACTATCGAATTGGAGCCTGGAGCTGCTCCTATTTCCAGAGCACCATACCGCATGGCGCCAACCGAGATGTATGAACTAAAGAAGCAATTGGAGGAATTATTACAGAAGGGTTACATTCAACCTAGCGTTTCTCCTTGGGGAGCACCCGTTCTCTTTGTCCGGAAGAAAGATGGATCCCTCCGATTATGTATTGATTACAGGGAATTAAACAAAGTGACGATCAAGAACAAGTATCCGATACTTCGGATCGACGACTTATTTGGTCAATTGCAAGGGGAAAGGGTATTCTCGAAGATTGACTTGCGATCAGGATACCATCAGTTGAGAATTGAGAAATCGGATATACCGAAGTCTGCTTTCAGATCCCGGTACGGGCATTATGAATTTGTAGTGATGCCATTTGGACTTACCAATGCTCCTGCGGTATTTATGCAATTGATGAATCGGGTATTCTTAGAATACTTGGATAAATTTGTAGTCGTCTTCATCGATGACATATTGATATATTCGGAAGACACAGAGGAGCACGCTGAGCATTTGCGTGTGGTTTTGAGCATCTTGAGGAGGGAACAGCTGTATGCAAAGCTTTCCAAATGCGAGTTCTGGCTTAGGGAAGTAACTTTCCTTGGGCATGTTATATCAGCTGACGGAGTTCAGGTGGACCCGAAGAAAGTCGAAGCAATCTTGGAATGGGAAGCTCCTAATAACGTGAAAGAAGTCCGGAGTTTCTTAGGACTTGCCAGATATTATCGCCGTTTTGTTGAGGGATTTTCCAAAATTGCTCGTCCGCTCACTCAGCTGTTACAGAAAACTCAAAAGTTCACGTGGGACGAGAAATGCCAGACTAGTTTTGATGAACTTAAGAAGAGACTGATGACAGCACCTATATTAGCGCTACCAAATGGGACGGATGGATTCATGGTATACAGCGATGCTTCAAATCAGGGTCTGGGATGTGTGTTGATGCAGAGGGATAAGGTGATCGCCTACGCTTCTCGGCAGCTGAAACCGTACGAAGTTAATTACCCGACTCATGATCTGGAGCTAGCAGCCGTGGTCTTTGCTCTAAAAATTTGGCGACATTACTTGTATGGCACTCGTTGTCAGATCTTCACCGATCACAAGAGCCTCAAATACATTTTCAATCAGAAAGAATTAAACATGAGGCAGAGAAGGTGGCTGGAATTGATCAAGGATTACGACTTGGAAATTCTCTATCATCCGGGTAAAGCAAACGTAGTAGCCGATGCATTGAGCCGTAAACCTGTTTCTCTTCGAGTGTTGGAAGCACTTACATCTCAAACCAGCATTCAACGGGAACTGATCCGCGAAGGGATTGAAGTATGGGCACCAGGAATCCAAGGGCAATTATATGTGATGGAATTGACTTCATCACTAGTCGAGGAGATCAAATCTAAGCAGTTGAACGATTCTCTGACCCTTCGGTTATGTGATGAAGTAAAGAAAGGAAAGGCCCCAGGATTCGTGATACAAGATGACGGAGTTCTGAGATTTCAGAGTCGACTTTGCGTTCCCGATGATGATGATTTGAGACGGACAATTCTGAAGGAAGCTCACAGCGCGCCCTATTCTATTCACCCGGGCAGTAGTAAGATGTATAAGGATCTAAAACAAAACTTCTGGTGGGGAAACATGAAGAAAGACGTAGCAGAGTACGTTTCAAAGTGTTTGACTTGTCAGCAGGTTAAGATTGAACATCAGCGACCTGCCGGAATGTTAAAACCGCTTCCGATTCCTGAGTGGAAGTGGGAGGATATCTCGATGGATTTCATCACCAATATGCCAAGGACCAAGACGGGAATGAACATGATTTGGGTTATAGTTGATCGACTAACCAAGTCAGCTCATTTCCTAGGAATTAAAGACACTTGGGGACCCGAGAGATTGGCGCGAGTATTTATTGCAGAGATAGTCAGATTGCATGGGATGCCGAAGACCATTATTTCAGATCGAGATGGTCGTTTCGTGTCACACTTCTGGAAGGCGACACAGTGGCTTTGGGGACCGAGCTAAACTTTAGCACGGCTTATCATCCTCAGACGGACGGTCAGTCCGAAAGGACTATACAAACAGTAGAAGGCATGCTTAGAGCTTGCGCTTTAGATTGGTCAACTGATTGGGAAGTCCATTTGCCATTGATTGAATTCACCTACAATAATAGTTGGCATGCTTCTATTAAGATGGCACCATTTGAAGCTTTGTACGGGAGGAGATGCCGATCACCCCTGTGCTGGGATGATTCTTCGGATTTGATCGGGACGGAATCGGAACTAATAGTTCAGACTCAAGAGAAGATAGCTTTGATTCGGGAAAGACTATTGACTGCCCAGAGTCGGCAGAAGTCTTATGTAGACGTACGTCGTCGCCCTCTAGAGTTTGACGTTGGGGACCACGTACTATTGAAGGTGTCTCCTACACGAGGGATTTTCCGTTTTGGGAGAAAAGGTAAGCTAAGTCCGAGATATATCGGGCCATTTGAGATCCTCGAGAGAGTTGGGGATTTAGCATACAGGTTGGCCTTACCGCCATCACTGAGTCACGTTCACAGTGTGTTCCACGTATCCCAATTGCGGAAGTATGTACCAGATCCCAATCATATTATTGATTTCGACGAGATCGAGATAGCTAATGACGGCACCTTCGAGGAGAGACTAATCAAGATACTCGTGAGTCGAGTCAAACAGTTTAGGAATAAACCGATCTCCTTAGTAAAAGTTCAGTGGTCTCGACATGGAGTCGAAGAAGCAACTTGGGAGACAGAGGAGAGTATGAGGTCGAGATACCCGGAATTATTTTCGTTTTAAGTTTCGGGCCGAAACTACTTTTTAGAGGGGTAGTATGTAATGCCCGGATAAATGGTGTATTTACCTTGTACTCGACCTTGTATGATCTCGGCTTCATGATGTTATAAATCGTAGTTGGTTTCCCGTATTTGTATCCTTATTTTTTTATATATCTTTCAACTTTGCATGCATGATTCTGCACGTACTTACGTACGTTAACAGGCGTCTATAACGTACGCTAAGGATGAAGTATTATGTACGTTATATGATGTTCTTAACGTACGTAAGCTAAGTCAACTTGGGTTCGGATAAGGGTCGGCGTGTGGGGGCCGAGGAAGGGGCCGGGGGAGATTCGTGTGATTTCCGCGTGAACCTGGACATAGGTGTTACGTACGCTATGGTGCATGTTTTACGTACGCTAAGGACATGGATATTACGTACGTAAACCCCGAGTTATTACGTACGTAAGGAAATGGCGAAATCAGGCCAGTGAACTCTGGTCAGACGAATACGTACGCTAAATCTAGGGTATAACGTACGTTAAGCTTGTTACGTACGTAAGGGTGATTGTATAACGCATTTAACGCCCGTAAATCTATTTATAGAACCCGACCCTCACTTCATTTCCCACTCTTGCCTTGACCGATTTTTGTGTTCTTGAGACTATCCTTCACCTCACATCCCTCATATCATCATCTACATCCGATTTTGGGAAGCCTAGACCGTGTGAGTTGGTGATCAAGCTTCCGGTGAAGAGTTTATTGAAGATTTTCTTTACTCTTACATCTCTTAAGGTATGTTACGATTCACCAAGCTAGAATTTACATTCTTAACTATACTTTGAGCTTGTTTTGGAAATCATTGGATTAGTAAATGACCTTTTGAGTCCAGCACCATATTTTGAAGTTTAGAACCCGATTATACCTTGTCTTTCTTCCATTACGTAGAGTATTGTTATAGCCTCTGTGGAGGAAAACCTTAGCATGAAGTATCCCTAATTCGTAGTAGTAATAGGCATGATTTCAGTTATATTCTCTGATCCCTTTTTATGTTCCATTGGAGGAATTCATATATGTTAGAAGAAATTGTTTTGACAATGTTCTCCATGTTCTTGAGGGTAAAATATCGACCAGGTCCTTGAACTCTAACCAAATCACCGTAGTGTCATTTTCCTTGTGTATTATTCGAGTATGCTTGTCGTCTTGAGTAATATTGGTGGAAGAATCATAATAGCCGATCATATGAGGATTTGACATTCATTTCCTTATTAAACACGAAACCTTCAACACCTTGTGAAACAATGAACTTTTAAACAACGGTACTTCATATTCGAAATGATCGTTCAGCCCTTATAGAGTGCCTTACCGTTCCCGGTTCAGTTCTTACCTAGTGTTCTAACCGTGAACCAACCTAGTGTCACTACTTTACGATCATAAGATTAATATTCGGTGAGCGTATGTTAGTATCGAGTGGTATGTTAAGTTCCTTGTATCTCTTTTTGAACAAGGTGCGAGCCTTGCATAGGGGTCGATCGTGGGGCGGTGACATACGGACGCGTGACGTTTGTTGGAGTATTTCATTCTTGCCATTTCCGAGGCAAGTATCATATGTCGAGTTCGATTTATATTGAAGCTTTGATCATGCTTGTGGTTTTGTTCATGTTGTTGAATGTGAAATGTATTTCTGAAATTTCTCGTGGTATTTGTTGTTATTTGTTCGTATTGATGAACATATTGAAATGCATATATGTATGCATAGTTGATTGATTTATGATATAAATGATCCGAGGGGATCATGAGGATCTATGCTGAGGGCGCTGGATCGAATGTCCACCATGCGTTGGTCCGACGGGATCATCATGGGGATCTATGCTGAGGGCGCTGGATCGCTGGACGGGTTTTCCACCATGCGTTAGTCCGACGGGATCATCATTGTAACACCCCCAGATTTAACCGGAAATATTACAGCGCCGTGGGCCCCGAGATGGAACCCACAAGGCTAAAAAGAAATTTTCACAAACATTTACAAATGCCCAAGAGGCCAACGATGGTACTATCTTTAAAATTCACAAAGACTTATAAAATCCATTTATCAAAAACCGTCGTAAAACTCATTTGAAATCGCAAGGCCAAACAGCCGATACTCAAAAGTTTAGAAAACGATTTCCAAAGTAACCTCAGTTACCAGATACCAAAAGAGCGTCTCAAAATACTCACGCAGCGGAAAAAGACCAACCAAAACGATACTCTAGCAGCGGAAAACAAGAACCAATCAAGAAACTCAATGTACAGAACATGTCCTAGCCAGTATCCTCCGGGAAGCTCATCTCTTCACGACCGCTACAAGCTCGATACTCCGAGAACCTAAAAGAAATCCCACGACGGGGTCAGCCATAATATCCAACAATGATAACCGTCACAAAACATCAATAATTACATACCAACGAGAATACAACATAAGAATACGACCAACGTAATCTTACCGCCATAACTTTACTTACTCAAGTAATTCTCATCAGAATAACCATTATCACATTTCACAACCTGTACTCGATTAACCAATAAACTCGAACATAATATCTGTACTGTACCTCAAACAATACTCAAGGTTCTCAAACTGTCATAGCCAACTCACGATACGGAAATATACCATTTCTGACCAATACGATCCATCGAATAACATCATCAAATCCCAAGAGGATAACCGATCGTCCATCAAACACAAGACCAAGGAAAATATGGAACATACCTCGAGATATGATGTGCCACGATAATCATATCAGTCTAATCCGATATCAGAACAATGCAATGCGGACAAGGTCCTAACACAAGACCTACAAATGCATACTCATATGACAACGTCAATATGCTCAAAAACAATAACAACTATGTATACTCAATGGAAATCCCATGATCCAGCGCCCTCAAAGATAGATCCCAAGATGATCCTACAAGATCAACACGAGGTGGATAACCAACAATATACATATGCACAACAATAACACAATACGGGTAATCCAACGATCCAGCGCCTCAAGATAGATCCCAAGATGATCCGTCGGACCAACACGAGGTGGAAAACCCGTCCCAATGATCCGGCGCCTCAAAGATAGATCCCAAGATGATCCCGTCGGACCAACACGAGGTGGACATCCGATCCAGCGCCCTCAGCATAGATCCTCATAATCCCGTCGGATTATTTACACAACATAAACAACACAATATGCATACACATATGCAAAACAACACGTTCATCAACATGAACAACATAACATGCACGACAACATGACAATTTACTAGGACGACTCCATGTTCAACAACATGAAAGAGAATGTACGAGACCAAAATAAATAACATAAAACCGTGACCAATATGGAATACTTGCCCCGAGTCCTTCGGAAGCAACCTCGATGTCCAATCATCACCGACGATTATCCCCACTGCTCGGCGATCCAAACGTACAACGAACTATAGATACTCATATCCTCGTCCTTACCATAATGTAACCTTGATACTCGAACATACCAATAACTGAGATAAGCATATACATTATGATTTATCTCCCAGAATCGAAAGAACGATATGCGATCCGAATACCCAGAGTTCACAATAATAATCATCGCTATATGCATTATAAACGAAATGAAACTGAAGCCATTCATTAAATATTATAACTGAGCAAGTAATAACTTGCCTCGATACCGATACCACGAAGCTGCTGCCGAACACATTGCCTTTGTCTACGAGCTCCTCAGCCCCGATCAAAAGCAATACAATGGACATACTCGAACACGACCGCAATATCCGGTTATAATCACCGATCAATAATCTCAACCTATCGAAGAAATCAAATAACACATATCCGATAACGGTCAACGACTGAGAAAACTAACCAATCGAACTCAACGGTTCAACACAACCTCGAATAAACACAATGTAACCAACCAAGTCAAACCATCACGAATTCCTAATCAAAACACAAAAATATCCGCATCGTCGCCTACTTAGCGCACGTTAATCACCTAACGTAGCGTGCGCTAAGTTGCTCCGTTAGCGGCGCTAGCGGTAAGCTTAGCGTGCGCTAATGTCGCATGGCATGCATTCCAAGCATCGACTAGCATCTTGCAACTACGAATCCTAATGAAGGGAGACATAAATCTCCATATCTCTTGAAGATAAACGACACCATAACTATCACAAGGATAATATCAATGTCCATATATCAATAATAACAACAACAATCAAACCGACTCGATAACAAGGATCATATCATATTCAATCCGAATTCAACCTCGTATCATGATTTAACTCCTCTAAATCGATCAATATAATTAACAAGATTCAAAATCCATCTTAGATCGGGTTAAACGAATCACCATCCTTATAGTAAGAAGAATCTTAACTAACATCCGAAACTCTTATCAAAATTCCATCAATCTCATATAACATCATCATATGATTATCCAACATGCTCCTTACATGAAATCATCCAATAAAACGAACCATCATCAAGAGGATACGAAAATTACCTGGATTGGATGAACCAAGAATAAGAACACTAGACTCCATTCCAAGAATCATGAATAACTTGAAGAACGAGGCTTGAATCCATGCTCTCCATCTTAATCTTGTTAAAGATCATCATCTCTCAGTGTTTGGGACCTCAAACCTCTCTCTAAAAACTCTCTCTCTCGGTTACAAGGAAGGAATGGACGAAATGCTTCATAACACCCTTCTGTCCCTTTTTATAATATTCATTATTAGCGTGCGCTAACATCTCATGTTTAGCGTGCGCTACCGCCTTAGCGTGCGCTAAATGACTTTGTTAGCGTGCGCTATCGAAGCCCAAAGGCTACTGCCTTGCTTCGTAAACTAACTTACGTACGTAATGCCCATGCATTAACGTACGTAAAACATCCTGCTTAGCGTATGCAAGTCATTTATCTTAGCGTGCGCTATCCGAAGTTGACTTGCTACAGTGTTCACCTACCACTCGCCCCCATATTCCGACAGCATCTAGCAAGGATAAGATTCCTTGTTGACTGATATATAGTTAGCGTGCGCTAAGCCTAATCTTTAGCGTGCGCTAATACTTCAGGACAACAACCGTTGACTTACCAGAACGTGCGCCGAAAGCAGCCGGGTCCACACGCAGATTCCTTCCGATTCATACGCACTAGCGACGCTAACCTATAAACGTAGGCGTGCGCTAATCACGCACGATAGCGTGCGTTATGCATGAATATCGGCGTGCGCTAATAAGGCTATACTTAGCCATTTTCCGCAGATTCTTGTCCAACGCCTCGACATACCAAAAGCGAACATAAGACACACCGAACACAAACACCGAATCCAATAATATCATCATACGATATACCCAATGTCAAAAGTACGACAACCCGATACACAATATCCTCAAATGTAATCACGACCAAATACGACAATTATACCGATATCGATATCTCGGTCCTTTCTTTATTTTATCCCTACTGCATGCATTTCACGCTGTACAATATAACTTCGGATAAAATAATATTAAACAACAAGAATAGAAATTCGGATATTACATTCTACACTTAAAATAAGTTTCGTCCTCGAAACTTGCAATCCATCATAAAACGAACAACCATCTGCTCAACCCAAAATATCCCAAAACCATCACGACACCGATCAATCATCATTATTCGAATAGCCAAAACCGCATACTTACAAATACGCAGTCGACGATCTCCGAGATACTAGCCAGCCGTTCTCACCGCATACAATCTCAATACGCTTACGATCACAATTCCCGAGTCTCAACAAAATATATCATCTTCGGATGAAACAATCGCCCAATCAAATCCTGTCACTTTACATAATCAAGTCTCAATCGATAAAACGAATAATATCCGATGTATCCGTGAAACAACCGCTCAATACAATGGCAACGAATCCCAAACATCGATAGACAATCAACGCCGATGATCACCAACAATGATCAACAATCAACCGAATTTATCATCGACATGATAAATTCCAATCGACCAACCGAGGTCAAAACACAATCGAGAATATCATCAACGTGATAAACTCAACTACACCCAACGAACGATCAACGGAAATCGAGAATACCTTCACACGGTAAACTCCAACACTATCAACACAGAACCACAGAAACAGATATACGAAAAAGCAAAATTCTCAAAACGACACACCGATCACATACAGTGGATCTCAATAAACATATCCGACTGGCGAACATACCCCTCGGCATATGAACAACCAATCACAAACTGACGAACATACCCAATCATACACGGAGTGGAAACGACCACTCACTATCTAAAACAACCAGTATGGGGTCACCATCCCCAAATCTACGCTTACAAGGAAATCATTCCAGAATCAGTAAGGTAAAATCGCGCTACTACCATACCAATGGAATCACATAGCACATATGTTCCGGTTTCACAAAATCCCAAGTTTCCAAAATAATATTATGTGCATGAATCTACAACACGCAACATATTTCTCTTATCTGATAACTCAACCGATCATCACCGGATAATCAAACTAACATACTGAAGTTCGAATTCCTTTTCCATCGTACCATCAATATGATATGCACTATGCACTAAATGCGTATGTATATCAATCACATTTTCAAAACCAGTTTGAAATCATATATTCTTGTCAAAAGACAAATTTTCGAAAATTCTTTCAAGAGTTTGAAAACTCAAAACATAAATTTTGGTAAGACCACAAAATCAATTTTCGAAAAATTAACTTGGCTCGATGGTGCCAAGTATTTGATAACAGTTTCCTTCGAATCCACACGATTTCGAAGTTTTAAAATGAAAAGTATGGAAATGCTCGACTATATCCATACTCCTGTATACCAATTCGGTTCGTCACCAATATCCACTGATATTCCATCGGAAAACCACACGATCGAGTTCCAAAATCTCAATATATAAATTCCGACTAAACTCCTTTTCCACACATGACTCGTATCGTCAACCATTTACCCATCCTGGATCACCTCAAATATGATATGACAAAACGTTGAAACGAATCAACAAATCAAACACGGCGAAAGACTTCCCGAGAAATTCCATTTGAACAAGTAAACCAAAGCCTCGAAACGCGGAAATAACATAGGTAAACGATTGGTAAAATATTTTACAAATCTCGGGAGTTTTAAGAAAACAGAAAAGCCGTTAGAAACATTAGGGTCTCAGCCCGTATCTCGTTCCGCATTACAAAAAGTTTAAAAATAGAAAACCCCTTTTCGGACTTCAAGTCCTGAGTTATAAAACCATTTCAAAATCGATTGGGTCTCGGCCCAAAATCATTTTCCGTAAAACATCCGTAAAATATTCATTTTGAAAAGTATCATTTTCAGATGCTCAAAAGCAGTTCATATATATCACAAAATGAACTAACATGACTACATGTTCTTCTCGACAATCCATAGTCCTTCTCCCGATTACACAATTCCGTTCCAAAATCTAGCTGATATACTGATTTCCAAAATCATAACTTCTCAAGATCATCAATCCTATCCCAACTCTGTCACCTTATATTGAAATGCATAATATCTGCTGAATCTCAAAACATATCAACCTAGAACGGCAGTAAATCTCAATGAAATTCAAAAATCCGAATACTTACAGATCGTGAAGCCGACGATTCCCCATGATACTGGCACATGTCTAGACTCAAGAAAATACTCGACACAGGTATTTTCAAAACTCACGTTTTGCAAACTCAGTGCAACTCAAGAACACAATATATCACGTAAACACCATTTGGAAAAATTATAACAAGCCCAGTACGATACTGGCAAATCCGATAACGCACAAGCCTGAGTGAACAACAAAGACTCACGGATCTAATATTTGTCAATCGACAACTCGAATGACGCAACAAAAACACGACCCAACTCGACCCAAATGCCTAGGTTTTCTCAACCTAAGCTCTGATACCATATTCTGTAACACCCCCAGATTTAACCGGAAATATTACAGCGCCGTGGGCCCCGAGATGGAACCCACAAGGCTAAAAAGAAATTTTCACAAACATTTACAAATGCCCAAGAGGCCAACGACGGTACTATCTTTAAAATTCACAAAGACTTATAAAATCCATTTATCAAAAACTGTCGTAAAACTCATTTGAAATCGCAAGGCCAAACAGCCGATACTCAAAAGTTTAGAAAACGATTTCCAAAGTAACCTCAGTTACCAGATACCAAAAGAGCGTCTCAAAATACTCACGCAGCGGAAAAAAACCAACCAAAACGATACTCTAGCAGCGGAAAACAAGAACCAATCAAGAAACTCAATGTACAGAACATGTCCTAGCCAAGATCCTCAGGAAGCTCATCTCTTCACGACCGCTACAAGCTCGATACTCCGAGAACCTAAAAGAAATCCACGACGGGGTCACCATAATATCCAACAATGATAACCGTCACAAAACATCAATAATTACATACCAACGAGAATACAACATAAGAATACGACCAACGTAATCTTACCGCCATAACTTTACTTACTCAAGTAATTCTCATCAGAATAACCATTATCACATTTCACAACCTGTACTCGATTAACCAATAAACTCGAACATAATATCTGTACTGTACCTCAAACAATACTCAAGGTTCTCAAACTGTCATAGCCAACTCACGATACGGAAATATACCATTTCTGACCAATACGATCCATCGAATAACATCATCAAATCCCAAGAGGATAACCGATCGTCCATCAAACACAAGACCAAGGAAAATATGGAACATACCTCGAGATATGATGTGCCACGATAATCATATCAGTCTAATCCGATATCAGAACAATGCAATGCGGACAAGGTCCTAACACAAGACCTACAAATGCATACTCATATGACAACGTCAATATGCTCAAAAACAATAACAACTATGTATACTCAATGGAAATCCCATGATCCAGCGCCCTCAGCATAGATCCCAAGATGATCCTACAAGATCAACACGAGGTGGATAACCAACAATATACATATGCACAACAATAACACAATACTGGGTAATCCAACGATCCAGCGCCCTCAGCATAGATCCCAAGATGATCCCGTCGGACCAACACGAGGTGGAAAAACCCGTCCAATGATCCAGCGCCCTCAGCATAGATCCCAAGATGATCCCGTCGGACCAACACGAGGTGGACATCCGATCCAGCGCCCTCAGCATAGATCCTCATAATCCCGTCGGATTATTTACACAACATAAACAACACAATATGCATACACATATGCAAAACAACACGTTCATCAACATGAACAACATAACATGCACGACAACATGACAATTTACTAGGACGACTCCATGTTCAACAACATGAAAGAGAATGTACGAGACCAAAATAAATAACATAAAACCGTGACCAATATGGAATACTTGCCCCGAGTCCTTCGGAAGCAACCTCGATGTCCAATCATCACCGACGATTATCCCCACTGCTCGGCGATCCAAACGTACAACGAACTATAGATACTCATATCCTCGTCCTTACCATAATGTAACCTTGATACTCGAACATACCAATAACTGAGATAAGCATATACATTATGATTTATCTCCCAGAATCGAAAGAACGATATGCGATCCGAATACCCAGAGTTCACAATAATAATCATCGCTATATGCATTATAAACGAAATGAAACTGAAACCATTCATTAAATATTATAACTGAGCAAGTAATAACTTGCCTCGATACCGATACCACGAAGCTGCTGCCGAACACATTGCCTTTGTCTACGAGCTCCTCAGCCCCGATCAAAATCAATACAATGGACATACTCGAACACGACCGCAATATCCGGTTATAATCACCGATCAATAATCTCAACCTATCGAAGAAATCAAATAACACATATCCGATAACGGTCAACGACTGAGAAAACTAACCAATCGAACTCAACGGTTCAACACAACCTCGAATAAACACAATGTAACCAACCAAGTCAAACCATCACGAATTCCTAATCAAAACACAAAATATCAGATCGTCGCCTACTTAGCGCACGTTAATCACCTAACGTAGGCGGCGCTAAGTTGCTCCGTTAGCGGCGCTAGCCGCAAGTAAGCTTAGCGTGCGCTAATGCCGCTGATGGCATGCATTCCAAGCATCGACTAGCATCTTGCAACTACGAATCCGAATGAAGGGAGACATAAATCTCCATATCTCTTGAAGATAAACGACACCATAACTATCACAAGGATAATATCAATGTCCATATATCAATAATAACATCAACAATCAAACCGACTCGATAACAAGGATCATATCATATTCAATCCGAATTCAACCTCGTATCATGATTTAACTCCTCTAAATCGATCAATATAATTAACAAGATTGTAAATCCATCTTAGATCGGGTTAAACGAATCACCATCCTTATAGTAAGAAGAATCTTAACTAACATCCGAAACTCTTATCAAAATTCCATCAATCTCATATAACATCATCATATGATTATCCAACATGCTCCTTACATGAAATCATCCAAGAAACACGAACCATCATCAAGAGGATACGAAAATTACGGATTGGATGAACCAAGAATAAGAACACTAGACTCCATTCCAAGAATCATGAATAACTTGAAGAACGAGGCTTGAATCCATGCTCTCCATCTTAATCTTGTTAAAGATCATCATCTCTCAGTGTTTGGGACCTCAAACCTCTCTCTAAAAACTCTCTCTCTCGGTTACAAGGAAGGAATGGACGAAATGCTTCATAACACCCTTCTGTCCCTTTTTATAATATTCATTATTAGCGTGCGCTAACATCTCATGTTTAGCGTGCGCTACCGCCTTAGCGTGCGCTAAATGACTTTGTTAGCGTGCGCTATCGGGCCCAAAGGCTACCGCCTTGCTTCAGAACTAACTTACGTACGTAATGCCCATGCATTAACGTACGTAAAACATCCTGCTTAGCGTACGCAAGTCATTTATCTTAGCGTGCGCTATCCGAAGTTGACTTGCTACAGTGTTCACCTACCACTCGCCCCAATATTCCGACAGCATCTAGCAAGGATAAGATTCCTTGTTGACTGATATATAGTTAGCGTGCGCTAAGCCTAATCTTTAGCGTGCGCTAATACTTCAGGACAACAACCGTTGACTTACCAGAACGTGCGCCGAAAGCAGACGGGTCCACACGCAGATTCCTTCCGATCACATGCACTAGCGACGCTAACCTATAAACGAAGCGTGCGCTAATCCCGCGATAGCGTGCGTTATGCATGAATATCGGCGTGCGCTAATAAGGCTATACTTAGCCATTTTCCGCGATTCTTGTCCAACGTCTCGACATACCAAAAACGAACATAAGACACACTGAACACAAACACTGAATCCAATAATATCATCATACGATATACCCAATGTCAAAAGTACGACAACCTGATACACAATATCCTCAAATGTAACTGTCGACCAAATACGACAATTATACCGATACTGATATCTCAGTCATTTATTTATTTTATCCCTACTGTACAGATTTCACGCTGTACAATATAACTCGGATAAAATAATATTAAACAACAGTAATAGAAATTCCGGATATTACAATCATGGGGATCTATACCAAGGGCGCTGGATCGCTGGATTACCCTGTATTGTGTTGATGGAATCGTGAGGATTCACATCGTTGGATTCCGATGACGGAAGTCCGTTTTGCATGATTAATGATTCACTGATGATTTATGTATTATGATACTTGTACTAGCATTGTTTTGCTAACCCCTTCGGGGGTGGACATTGTTTTGATGTTCAGGTAGCCGAGGAGCGGGGAAGCAACCACGATCAAACGGAGACGGTGAAATGGCTCAGTGATGTGGTTGATGTTTATTGTTATATTGTCATTTTGGTTCACTTTAGTACTCGAGTACGTGTGTTTTAATAATGTCATTTTCGATATGGTTGTATAAGTAAACTCTTTGGATCAGTTGAATAAGTTCTATGTTTTGAACTTCAGTTGTGAGTTTGGATTATATTTACTTCCCTTTTTAATCAGCCTTGTAAATCCTTACTTAAAGGGTTTACGGCGCTGTAATTATTCCGAATATCTCGCGGTGTTACAGAGGGGTTACTGGAGTACTGGACTCGGGGAGGATCGGCAAGTAGCGCACGCTACTGTCGGTCGTGGCACGCGCTAATCGGCATGTTTAGCGCACGCTGCTGGTCGACTAGCATACGTTACCTGGCCGAGCAGTTTGGCCCAGAGGGTTCTGGACAGGTTGGCTAGCGCACGCTATCGGGGTCGAACGGGTAGGTCCCGGTCGGCAGGTTTTGTCAGTAGTGTCGAGTTGCGCGGGCCCTGGCCGAAGGTGCTTGGCCGAGGCTGCCCGTTAGCGCACGTTACCAGGAAGGCATTAGCGCACGCTAATGCCTACTTCTATAAATATGACTGAGCAGTCATATTTCCACTCAGTTTTCATTTCTTTTCTTTTCTGTCCGTGGCTGGAAGTTCGGAGGAGGCGAAGCCATGTTGTTAAACAACAAATCCATGAAGTTTTTGATTTCATATCATTGATTGATCATCCTATAACATCCTTTGATCCTGCGAATCAAGGTAAATTCCTTAGAACCCTAGTTTTTGCGAATTTTGGGGATTTTCTTAGATTCGTCTGATTTATCCATTTTGGAGCTTGAGAACCCTGGGATTATGATGTATCTATCCTGTATGCATGTTTTTCCTACGATTTTACGGATTAGATTGTGCCGTTTTTGGACTTGTGAGGGTTTGAACGATTTTCCAACCTCTAGTTGTTTATCCGTGTATTTTCATGAATCGTAGACGAGTTTCGGGAGTTTTCTTGTGTAATTTGAGTATGGATAATTGATTATCATATTCCTTGCGAATCGTTTAGGTGCCGGAAGCGCGTTCTTGGACCTACCGAACCCATACCCTATTTCCGTTCAATTTCTCGATGTCTCAAAGGCAAGTATATATTTATGATTGTACGTTCTCGACTTTGAAAGTAAGATATGTTAATGGCATGATTATTTATATCCACTCTGGGGCGGGCCGACGGGTCGCCTGAGGGTTTCGTAGCCACTTGGTGCGATTCCACGGATGATATGAACGAACCACTCTGGGACGGACCGACGGGTCCTTTGAGGGTTCCGTAGCCTCTGGTGCGGTTCCACGGTATTCTTATATGTATTGATGTGTTGCTATGAGATTTAGTTATTCCGAAATACTAGTCTTGAATTGATGAATTTCCAGTAACATTTACTTTATTGTCGAGGAGTATTGTGTTTCATACGTGATATACTTGCATTAGCTATTCGACGGCTAACCCCTTTATGGCGGAAATACTTTTTATGTATTTCAGGTTCCAGGAGAGCAGATAGGCAGGTGTCGGGTCGGCATGAAGATGATGGGCTAGCGTGATACTGTGTTTTATCTCCAGTTATGTTTTGTGTTCCTCCATTCAGTGTTGTTGTACCTGAATGGTTATTGAATACTCGAGGATTGTTCGTTTTCAGTCTTCCTTGATGTTCCGGCCTGTGTTGCCGAGGTTTTGATTTTGTACTGTGATGTATTTGGATACATTGGACACGGTTTGAATACCCTTTGTATCGTCTTTCATTTCATTGTATTTGGACCTTCTCGGTCAAGTTTTATAGTTCCGCGTATGATTAGCCTTTGGGTCCCTCGGTGGGGTTCACGGCGCTGTAATATACCCTGAACAACTTGGGGGTGTTACAGAATATGGTATCAGAGCTTAGGTCTATGGATACCTAGGATGTTGGTCTTTTGGGTCGATTGAGTCGTCATTTGTCCACAGTATCACTACTCTGCCATCGTCACAATGTGACCGATACTTGTAAGTCCTATTACTCCCCTTGCGTTTTTGATTTTAGTTTGATATTATTGAGAATCGATCACTTCGAAGACGTGCGTTTTGGATTGTACTTACGTACTTTGTGTATCCTTTAGAATGTCTGCTGGCAGGCGACAGAGATGAGACCGTGGTCGCAGACGCGGACTTTTCTTTGAGATATTTTTAAAATTTCTAATTGCAGTACTGATGTGTGTTTGTGTTATGTTGAGACTCTGTATGGGGGTCGGATGCTAGTATCATGGGAGATCATCGACTTCACGCACATGTAAGTACACTGTTTTGGTTATTTGCTCGTGGCGACGATCGATTGCCCTTGTGATGAGTTTGGAAATTCTGGATTGATCGGTTGTTGGTTGACAGTTATAATTTAGGATATTGTGTATCAGGTTGTTTAATTTTGATATCAGGCATATCGTAAGAAAATGTTATTGAATCAAGTATATGTATTCAGCATGTCATATATACGTGTCCAGTATGTCGAGGCAACGGACAGGAACCATTCGAATTGGCTAAGTGTAGCCTGTTTAGCACACGCTAATAGTGAAGCATAGCGCACGCTAGTGTACAAACTTAGCGCACGCTAAAGGCTTGGACTAGCGTGCGCAAGGCCAGGTCAGAACTTATCCGAGTGCTTGGCAAAGTTGACGACAGCTTCTGGGTTTCATGCGCCAGCGGCATTTAGCGCACGCGGGACATAAGTATTAGCGCACGCTAAATGTAGAACAGGCAAGGGAATCCCGGCAATCGCGGGTGCTTTCGGCATGTGGGGCACAGGGGTATTCTGGGTAGGTGCAAGCTGTCGAGTCAACTATGATTAGCGCACGCTACGGGTGGATAATAGCGTACGCTAATGAGACTTTTACTGTAGCAAGTCAACATTATGTTACATACGCTATGACAAGGATTTTACGTACGTAACACTTGGTATGAAATGAGGCAGTAGCCTCTGGACATCAATTGTGCATGCTAACAAAGTCAATTACGCACGCTATGGCAAGTAACGCGCGCCATTTTGTGAGAGTAGCGCACGCTAGTAGTGTGAAATTGAGTAATGTTATCCTTTTCGGCCCGTCCTTTATTTTCCACCGAAATAGAGAGTTCTTGGAAGATATTTTGAGGTTCTAAATACTTGTGTAATCATGGAGTTGACCGTTTTAACAACTCTAAGCTTGGAATCGATTGCAAAAGGATTCAACCTTAAGAATCAATCCATTTCTTCGAAGAGGTAATTAATATTCACTTTGGATTTGGTTTTGAATTGAATATCATTGTTCTTGAGTTGATAATCGTCCTGTATAGGAGTTGATAAGTATGATTATGGATAGATTACCGCGTTATGTTGATATTATTGTTGAAGTGCGGATATTGATATGATTCGTGTGGTTTTAAATGGTGTTGTTTATCTTCAAGAGATGTGTTGGTTAATATCTCCAGACATTTCGACTTTGATGTCGTTGTTGATGATTAGTTCGTATGATAATAGTTTATGGAGGTGTTATGATGATTCTTGGTATCCCACGGGAAGTTTGTTAAGGAAGATGATGACATGATGACTTATATGTTGGATTATGTTATGTTGTCATGAGTATGGTTAGGGGATCATAGTGTTCTTGGCAGTATTATTGCGATTCCTGATGTTATGATGATATATGCCTTATACCATGAGTTAGATGATGGCTTAGATGTTAGAACATTGGATTTTGTCGTTGTTCGATTGTGGACGTGATTTCGGATTAATTCAGGATTCCTGAGAAACTCTTGAATTATATGAGATGATGAACATTTATAAGGAGTGTGGGTGTTTTTGATATGAATATAGAATATTCATGTCTAGAGCTGAATTATGTGTTTTGATATAATATTTGCATCGGAATACGAATATGATTACCAGTTTGATGAAATTATTATTCATCTCTGAGTTTGGAAGTCCGTACATATTGAACAAATGTTCAAGCCGAATGATTGGATTGGTTGATAACCTAAGAATATGATTATCTATAATGTTGAACTTATTGGATGGTTCGAATTAATGATGATCATCATATTTCGACTCGTATTGTGGACAGAATTGTAAGTGTCTGAGTTGGATTGTTCAGACTGTGTTTAATCGAGATATGGTGGAACGGTTGAGTTTGTGGCTTGGTGGTATTGATATCGATCGTTATCGAACTTGTCGATTATTAATCCTTATTTATAAAATAAGTTGTGATGTTTGATCGTGGATTATGACTATTGTGATATGGTTGAGGTTGAAGAGTTCATAGATTACTTTGGTCGGGGCTGAGGAACTCGTAGACGAAAGCAACTGAATTGGTAACAATTCGTTGTATTGATATCGAGGCAAGTTTTATACTTGCACTAGTCAATGAGATTGACGTTATCATGTATGTGCATGAATGTGTGGATCATGTCGAGACTTGGTCTTTTTATGATTTTGTTGATATCAGGGGATTGTTTGATACGATATCCTTAAGCAAGTTATGCCAATTGTTAGTGTTCTTCGTAAATGGCTGGTTCAGGGGATTACGATACTTTTTGATCATATTGATGTCGATAGCCGGTTCGCGGTATTGATGTTTTGACTGTTGTCATTGATATTGGTGCTTCGCTATTGGTGTTGTATTGTCCGATTGAAGGCATTGATGTATTCGATTATCATCTTCGTTATCGATAACCGATTAAAGGTGCCGAGACATCCGTTGTATAATTGTTATCGGCTAACCGTTCTAAAGGTAATTGATGTATTGTTTTGGGACTGTCGAAAACATTCCCATCCGTTTTATCATTTTTATCGATTGGCCGTTCTACGGTAATCGAAGTATTAAATTAGGACTGTCGAGGATAGATCCCATCCATTGAATTATTATTGTCGTGTTGGCCGACTCAAGGCAGCACACTATTATTCTTGTGAACTCGGTAATTTTGTGACCGTTGAGGGTGGAGGATTTCCCGGATTGTTGTGTTGTGATTGTTGCTCGTATTAATTGGTCCTTAGGGATTTTGATCCCAGGATGGTTGTTTTGAATATTGTTGGTCGTGTCGATCTTTCATTATTCGTGTGTCATCGTTCACTTGGTGAGTCGTATGATTTGTATTGGATATGTTATCCTTTGAGTTTCGTTGTCATGTTGTATCGTGACATATCTGGAATCATATCTGCGTGCCGATTGGTTATGTGTAGGATTTTTAGCCAGGCGCACGATGGTCATGCATGGATGTTTCCGCATTGGACCGTGCACACGAGACGTAGTTCGTGAGGCTAATTAGGTACATTGTCACTTGTATATTCTGGATTCCGTATACGGGGTGGACATGTGCACAGAAACATTTCCGGATCGGGTGTACTGTGATGTCCCTCTTGAGCCTTATTGTTTTTTCGTTCGTGGTCCATGTTGTATTGGATATGTCCGGCGATTTGCGACTGGTTGTTCATACGCTGAGGGGTATGTCCGACAGTCAGGTTTGTTTCTTTGAGATCTGTATTGTGATGATTTATAGCTTCGGACTGTTCGACTTTCAGGCCATCGTGATATACAGCTTCGACTGAGGGGATTTCAGGCCATTGTGATGTATTGGTATTTCTGTTGGAGCCTTCGGGCATTATGATTCGTATTTATTTCAGCATTGGCTTGGATTACCTTCGGGTAATATATTGTTGTGTTGCTTGTAACGTTTCGCCGTTGGGTGTAAGTTATGCGTTTATTGTGTATCTCGTTGAGTTTTTCCTGGCGGGATATTGCTTCTCCCTAGTTGTTTTAAGTTTCGGGACGAAACTTCTTTTAAGGAGGGTAGTATGTAATATCCGCAAATTCGATTTCTGGTAATTTTTTTTGGCGAAAGTCAGTTTTGACGACTCGCTTGGGTCCTTTTCGTCATTATGAGAATGATTAATTCTACACTTTTTGACATCCGAGTTCGTTTCGGTGCCGTTTGTTGAATTCCGTGCTTCTTAGCGACTTTTCCGCATTTGAGTTCGATTCTTGCGAATCTCATTCGAAACTATTGTTTAGAGCTTCCTGTAAGTCCGTTTAACTTTTTTATTCGTGTTGTGAACTTCGGTTTGGTTATTCGATCACGTATCGTGATTTTCAGGCGTTTTGGGCCATTTTGTAATTTACCCAAAGTTGTGGGTATCCGCATTCGTATTTGTTGTCTTGGCCCTTTTTCATGGTCGCGTGCGATTAATTGTTGCATGGTATTTCATTTCTGGTCGATAATGTTGTCCGCGAGCTTTTCGTCTTGTTCGTTCCGTGCGTTTTCAGAAATCGAGTCGTCGGTTCATGACGGCTGAGCACTGGCCGGACAGGTGCGGCAGGCACTGTTGGAAGTGCTTGGCAATCGCCAGGCAAAGCGGCAGAACCGGCGAGCGCACGCCATCGCCAAGGCCGCGACGCTAGCTAGGCAGTGTAAGCGCCGCCGACCGCCAGCGACGCTTATCGGGCTGGGCAGAGGGGTTACTGGAGTACTGGACTCGGGGAGGATCGGCAAGTAGCGCACGCTACTGTCGGTCGTGGCACGCGCTAATCGGCATGTTTAGCGCACGCTGCTGGTCGACTAGCATACGCACTGCCGAGCGCCAGCCTGCAGGGTTCTCGGGATGTGGCTAGCGACGCTATCGGGTCGAACGGTAGGTCCTTGGCCGCGGTTTTGTCAGTAGTGTCGAGTTGCGCGGGCCCTGGCCGAAGGTGCTTGGCCGAGGCTGCCCGTTAGCGCACGTTACCAGGAAGGCATTAGCGCACGCTAATGCCTACTTCTATAAATATGACTGAGCAGTCATATTTCCACTCAGTTTTCATTTCTTTTCTTTTATGTCCGTGGCTGGAGGTTCGGAGGAGGCGAAGCCATGTTGTTAAACAACAAATCCATGAAGTTCTTGATTTCATATCATTGATTGATCATCCTATAACATCCTTTGATCCTACGAATCAAGGTAAATTCCTTAGAACCCTAGTTTTTGGGAATTTTGGGGATTTTTTTAGATTCGTCCGATTTATCCATTTTGGAACTTGAGAACCCTGGGATTAGGATGTATCTATCCTGTATGCATGTTTTTCCTACGATTTTACGGATTAGATTGTGCTGTTTTCGGACTTGTGAGGGTTTGGACGATTTTCCAACCACTAGTTGTTTATCCGTGTATTTTCATGAATCGTATATGGGTTTCGGGAGTTTCCTCGTGTAATTTGAGAATGGATAATTGATTATCATATTCCTTGTGAATCGTTTAGGTACCGGAAGCACGTTCATGGACCTACCGAACCCATACCCTTTTTCCGTTCAATTTCTCGATGTCTCAAAGGCAAGTATATATTTATGATTGTACGTTCTCGACTTTGAAAGTAAGATATGTTAATGGCATGATTATTTATATCCACTCTGGGGCGGGCCGACGGGTCCACTGAGGGTTTTGTAGCCTCTTGGTGTGATTCCACGGATGGTATGAACGAACCACTCTGGGACGGACCGACGGATCCTCTGAGGGTTCTGTAGCCTCTGGTGCGGTTCCACGGTATTCATATATGTATTGATGTGATGCTATGAGATTTAGTTATTCCGGAATAGTAGTCTTGAATTGATGAATTGACGGTTACATTTACTTTATTTTCGAGGAGTATTGTATTTCATAGTTGATATACTTGCACTAGCTATTAGACGGCTAACCCCTTTATGGGGGAAATACTTTTTATGTATTTCAGGTTCCAGGAGAGCAGATAGGCAGGTGTCGGGTCGGCATGAGGATGATGGGCTAGCATGATACTGTGTTTTATCTCCGATTATGTTTTGTGTTCCTTCATTCAGTGTTGTTGTACTGGAATAGTTATTGAATACTCGAGTATTGTTCGTTTTCAGTCTTCCTTGATGTTCCGGCCTGTGTTGCCGAGGTTTTGATTCTGTACTGTAATGTATTTGGATACATTGGACACGGTTTGAATACCCTTTGTATCGTCTTTCATTTCATTGTATTTGGACCTTCTCGGTCAAGTTTTATAGTTCCGCATATGATTAGCCTTGTGGGTCCCTCGGTGGGTTCACGGCGCTGTAATATACCCTGAACAACTTGGGGGTGTTACACAATAGGCCAAAATGCCCAAAATTCACGCGTATCAACATTCACTTAAACACATCATAGCACACGCATCAAATCGTTCAAAATCAAGATAATGCATGAATTTTACCGGAAACTAATAGTAAAATATTACAGTTCCTCCCATGATACTAGCATATGACTCCATTTCGAAAATCTCAACACAATAAAATGCCAATACCAATAAATTGGTAATTTTCGCAATTACTCACACAATTTCGAAAACAATTGATCTCCGCCAAGATCAGATTACAATTTAGAGAAATGTCGAGTTTTGTGTGGGATTTGTGATGTTGTGTCCTCCTCACCTAGAGCGCATGAGCCGCTCCTTGACACATGCCCGTATCACCGGCGTTCCACTCCACATCGAAAGCCGCTCCTTGGCACGTGCCTCGCACCGGCGTACACTTTCTGATTGGAGCCGCCCATTGCACATAACTACGGCACCGGCGTTCACTCCCTGCCTCGTCGGTCTCGGAAACACCAACAATCTCCAAATCCACACAGCACTACAACAAAACTCAAAAATACCACAGTTCCAAAACATCACAGTTTGAATAACCAGAAATCCATATCACAACATCACGCTACCACCACACCGGTAGAGCCACATAACACACATGCCCGGTTTTCATAAAAATATTAAATTTTATTTTTATATTTAAAATAATATTCTGGAGTTTTAGTAATGAACTTGTTAAAGTTCGGATCGTCACTTTTGAGAAAGAGGAAAACAAAATTATAAAATTGGGATAGACGTTGATCGTGAAAATCGAATGTCGTATTATCTAAGTTATTGATATCGGATATAAATATTTTGTCAAGGTGTGGGAATCGAACCCTGGATCGATTTGCTTTACCGAATTCGGCTATTTGAGGCAAGTTGTTACTTGTTCGGTTGTAGTGTTTCAATAAGTAATTTCAATTGCATTTCATAAGTATTTTATGTTGTATTGCATATTGATGAATGAATAATGAAGTTTCTGTAAAGATTGTAGTATTCAGATGGTTTTGAGGATATTTGGATATTCTTGGTCTATGGTATGCGTTTCGGAAGGAAATCCAAATAGAGATATGTTTTTATGGTAACCGTACATAGAGGCTTGTGTACGGGAAAGTATTCGGTATTGAGGTATTATACGGTAATGTTGTGATATTGAGAATTTGACGAGAATCATTGGATTAACCGAAAGTGGTAAGGTTATAGTTGTGGTTATCTTTCTCATGATGCATGGAATGTGAATATTTATGTTTATGTGTTTGCGGTTATTTGTCAGGCATTATGGCTGACCCGATTGTGGGACTTTTTTTCCAGGCAGAGATGATTTTCGATGGACAGCGGTCGTGATGAGTCGAGGATCCCGTACGATACTGGCTATGGCTTATGTTGGGAATCGTGTATTTTGATGTTCATTTTATTTCAATGTAAATGCATATATTGGACTGTACTTTTATCCGCTGCGTGAGTATTTTGAAATGGCTTTTGGTATTTTACCAACTGAATTTTATTTCGTAAAACCGATTCCCTAAACTGAGTTTTTGGCATTTTGGCCTTGATCGTTTTGACGGTATTTTTATGACAGTATTTGCAAAATAATTTTTTTTAGTATTTGAAAAATATTACCGTCATCGGTCTTTTTGGCATTTTTGAAATGACCTGGAAAATTGTGCTTAGCCTGGTAAATCCTTGTGATAAGGGTTTACGGCGTGTAATATTCCCAGGAGCATCTGGGGGTGTTACACAATTGACACAACTCACCTAGGTGTATCTGATTTTTTTGATGACCCGAGTGGATAAAATATGGATCAGTTGATCGGTGGTGGTGTGCTTGAAGACAATAATAAGGACGTTGTTTAGTCCTTTATCTTTTATTCCTAGTTGATAAGAAAATATTGCTTATTTATGTTATTTACTTTCACATGATTGTTTTTCTGTTTAAAAACATCTGCGTATCTTTCATTCAAATTCTTATGCAATAAAAATTGATCTTCTTTTTCAAAATATATTTCAGAAAATTAAATGGAATCTTGTGATATTTGTCTTGCTGATAGTGCCACTACACACACCATTCTTCAAAAGAAGAAATATTTCTTAAGTTGACATTAGCTGAGGAAAATGTTAACACAATATCAGGTGCATCAAATATTATTGAAGGCTCTGGAGGAGCTTGTATCATTTTACCAAATGATACTAAATTAGACATTAAAAATGGCCTGTATTCTAGTAAGTCTAAAAGGAACTTACTAAGTTTCAAGGATATCCGCAATAATGGTACCACATCGAGACAATTGCGGAAGGTAGCAATGAATTTCTTTACATAAACTCTTTTGTTTCAGGCTATAAGCTGACAAAGAAAAAATTAGCAACACTGCCTTCTGGAATGTATTATACATTCATAAAAATAATTGAGACAAACCATGTCGTGAACATAAAGTTCAATGACACAAAAAGCTTTATGCTTTGGCATGATAGATTTGGACATCCTGGAGCAACTATGATGCGTCGAATAATAAATAATTCATATGGGCACAACATAAAGAATCAAAAGATTCTTTCTACAAATGAATTCCCATGTGAAGCTTGTGCGCAAGGCAAGTTAATCATTAGACCTTCATATACGAAGGTTAATAATGAAACTCCATATTTCTTAGAAAGAATTCAAGGAGATATTTGTGGACCTATAGATCCACCTAGTGGACCTTTTCGATACTTTATGGTATTGATCGATGCTTCTTCTATATAGTCACACATATGCCTGCTTTCTACTAGAAATGCAGCATTTGCTAGACTACTTGCTCAAATCATAAAGTTAAGAGCTCAATTTCCAGACAATTCAATTAAAAGAATTCGTCTTGATAATGCTAGTGAATTTACTTCTCAAGCATTTCAAAACTATTGTTTGGCTATTGGAATTGAGATTGAACATTTTGTAGCTCATATTCATACTCAAAATGGTCTAGCTGAATCATTTATTAAACATTTTCAAATCATTGCTAGACCATTACTAATGAAGTCAAAACTCCCAACTACTGCTTGGGGTCATGCCATATTACATGCTGCAACATTAGTTCGTATAAGGCCATCTGCCAATCATGAATACTTCCCAATGCAGATTATTGTTGGCCGAGAACCTGATGTTTCTCACTTACGAACTTTTGGTTGCGTGGTTCAAGTCCCAATTGCTCCGCCACAACGAACAACCCCCAACGAAGACTTGGGATATATGTTGGATTTGATTCACCCTCAATCATAAGGTATATTGAACCCTTAACAGGTGATTTATTTACTGCACGATTTGCATATTGTCATTTTGATGAAATGACATTTCCAACATTAGGAACAAATCTACATCCCGAAAAACACAAGGAAATATCTTGGAATGAGAAAAACTTGTCACATTTTGATTCTAGAACTAATCAATGTGAACAAGAAGTTGAAAAGATCATTCACTTGCCAAAGATTGCAAATCAAATTCCTGATGCTTTCATAGATACAAGAAAAGTGACACAATCTCATATACATGCTGCAAACACTCCAGCTAAAATTGATGTCCCTGAAGGACAAATAGCTTTGGCAGCAAATGAGTCTAAAATTCGTCAAAAACGTGGTCGACCACTTGGTTCCAAAGATTCTATGCCTAGAAAAAGAAAGGGGAAAGATGGAAACCAATCAATGATGAAAATGACTAATCATACAAATGAAAATGATGTAATTCCTGAAGAATTACAAGTATCTGAAAATCACAAGATCTCAATAAATTACTTATATTCTAATCAGATACTGGAGAGAGAAAATATTATTGTTAATGATATATTTGCCTTTCATATATCTCTTCAAGTTTTAGATGAGGATCCTAAACCACAATCCATTGCAGAATGCAAACGGAGAATTGATTGGTCAAAGTGGAAAGAAGCTATGGAAAGTGAAATAAATTCCTGTGATAACCGGAAAATATTTGGACCCGTAGTCCTAACTCCGGAATCTGAAATTCCTATGGGATATAGATGGATCTTTGTTAGAAAGAGAAACGATAAAAATGAAGTTACGAGATATAGAGCAAGACTCGCAGCTCAAGGTTTCTCGCAAAGACCAGGAATTGATTATGAGGAAACATACTCTCCCGTAATGGATGCGAATACTTTCAGATTCTTGATTAGTCTGGCCATGTCACGAAGGCTTGATATGAGCCTTATGGATGTAGTGACTGCTTATCTCTATGGATCTTTAAATAATGACATTTATATGAAAATTCCCGAAGGATTTAAAATGCCTGAGAAAATGCAGTCAAGACCTAAAAGCATGTATTCAATTAAATTGCAAAATCGTTGTATGGGCTGAAACAGTCTGGCCGTATGTGGTATAATAGATTGAGCGAGTATCTTTTGAAAGAAGGATATAAGAATCATGTTATCTGTCCTTGTGTTTTCATTAAGAAAGCCAAAAGGGGATTCGCAATCATAGCAGTTTATGTTGATGATTTAAACTTAATTGGGACTCGTGAAGAGCTCGATAAAACTGCTACATATTTAAAGAAAGAATTTGAGATGAAGGATTTGGGAAAGACAAAATTGTCTTGGTTTGCAAATTGAACGTATCCGTAGAGGAACGTTTATTCACCAATCCACATATACAGAAAAATGTTAAAACACTTTTACATAGATAATGCACATCCATTAACATCACCTATGGTCGTTAGATCTCTTGATACAAAGAAAGATCTATTTCGATCTATTGAAAAAGGTGAAACAATACTTGGTCCTGAAATACCGTATCTAAGTGCAATTGGAGCATTGACTTATCTGGCTAATAATGCTAGACCGGATATTGCTTTTTCTGTCAATCTTCTCGCAAGATTTAGCTCTGAACCCACTTTGAGACATTGGAATGGTGGTAAACATATTCTACGTTATCTAAAGGGTACCATTGATCTTGGATTATATTATCCAGAAAATTTTGATAACACTCTAGTGGGGTATTCGGATGCCGGATATTTATCCGATCCACATCAAGCCAAGTCCCAAACTGGCTACGTTTTCACATGTGGTGGAACTGCTATATCTTGGAAGTCGGTGAAACAAACCTTAACCGCAACATCCTCAAATCATTCTGAAATCATTGCAATCCACGAGGCAGGTCGCGAGTGTGCATGGTTGAGAGATATGACAAGTCACATCCAAGAGTCATGCAGATTAGCTTCATCAAAGGACAACCCAATTGTTTTGTATGAAGACAATGCTGCTTGCATCGCGCAACACAAGAAAGGATACATCAAAGGTGATATGACGAAGCATATTTCTCCCAAGCTTTTCTACACTCACGATCTTCACAAGGATGGCCATATCAACGTTTAACAAATTCGCTCAAGTGAAAATCTGGCGGACTTATTCACCAAGGGATTACCGACATCAACATTCAGAAAGTTGATATACAAGATCGGCATGCGCCGACTCAAAGATCTACAATGATCTTAACATCAGAGGAAGCAGTTGTACTCTTTTTCCTTCGACTAGTTTTTGTCCCATTGAGTTTTTCTAGCAAGGTTTTAATGAGGCAACATTTTTGTTTTAAGGTTGGTCAATCAAGGGGAAGTGTTGTAAATATATCTTTTAGATATATCTTAGTGTGTTGACCAAGATATCTACCCTAAAACCCTAGCTCCCCACTTGTATAAATAGAGGCCTTTAGCCCTCATATTGAAGACATTGAATTCTCATTCTCTTCTCTATTCTCTCAATCTCTCTAGTTTATCACAGTTAAGATATTGTTACTTTATCAAAGAGAATGGTATCCAAAGCTTCATCAAATGTATGAAAATAATACTCACCCCTTTACAATTAAGTGAGAGATTTTACTTTTTTTTTCTAAAATAAATTTTTTATTTGGATATTATTAATCTTCATACTCAGATTACCCCAATTGGAAATTAAAGAAATTATTTGGCCACCTATGTTTACGACTTTAAAAAAATGTATAAATTGAGAAAGAAAGAAATATCATTGATATTTACTAAAATTATAAAATACTAATAACACATAGAATAGAATTAAATAACAGAACTGAAACTACTTTTCATAAAAAACATTGTAAAAAGAGAATTAAAAGGCCTAAGCAACATTATGGCGTGGGATTCGTAAAATTTAAAATAAATTAGCAACATAATGATAGAACTTCTAACAAATATAACAAATATACGTCTTGCAGAATATAAATTCAAGCCACACCGTTGAAAGGAAAATAGAAGAAGCTAAATTCCAAAGAAAACACAATATTCATATTTAAGTAGGAATAAGTGAGTAATATGTGACGGATAAAACTAAAAAATCAAATACTAAATCAACAATCATTATTAATTAAAAAATAGAAATATCCCACTTAAATCGAGAGGCTGAGAGTAACATAAAAAGTTATGTCATGAATCTGACAAAATTGACCATCAAGATTAGCGGCATAAAAGAAAAATAACAAAAAAAAGGACCGGCTAAATTAGCGACGAACTAATCAGCTTTTTCTAGTCATCAAAAAAACTTCATTAAAAACTTGCAATCTTATGATATTTACGTCAGGCCAAATTTTTCGTGTCTGATGGTAGAAAACCGCTCTTCTTAATTCAATTACATGTTATTTTTTGGACAAAAGATATTTTAGAACATTTCGTACTTAATAAATAATGATGTAAATGATAAAGGTGGTCAAAACATTTCATACTCAATATAGATAAATACTTTTATTTATGGGACACATGAATTTACATTAATTAATTGCTATATTTCTCGGAATCGATTATGAGCGTTCATCCTGAAAGCCGAGTATTCAGTTTTAAAAAAATAAAATATATTTAGTGTATGTTTTGTAGAAAATAAGTTAACTTATAATTTTTTTTTTGAGCTTATTTAAACCAAACACCATTAGCTAGCTTATAACATAGCTTATAAACTAACTCATTGAGATGCTAATTCGAGTAATTTCTCATAAACTAACTTATCAGCTGTAACACCCCGAGATATTCGGAATAATTACAGCGCCGTAAACCCTTTAAGTAAGGATTTACAAGGCTAATTAAAAGAAATGTGAATATAATCCAACAATACCATAGAAATTCAAATTACAAAACCGGTTCCAACTGATCCATTGAGTTAATTAATACAACCATATCGAAATGATATTAATAAGACACGCGTGCTCGAGTACTGAAAATGAACCAAGAAGACAAATCACAAAAACAACAAACATCACTGAGCCCCTTCGTCGTCACATCTGTATTGTGGCTGTTTCCCCGATCCTCGGCTACCTGAACATCAAAACAAATATCCACCCCCGAAGGGGTTAGCAAAACGATGCTAGTACAAGTATCATATTAAACAAATCGAATATGCATCAAAAATACATAACAAGATACACCATACGGACTTCCGCTACCGGAATCCGACAATGCGAATCCACAAGATTCCATTAACACAGTATGGGTATTCCAATGATCCAGCGCCCTCAGCATAGATTCCAAGATGATCCTGTCGGACCAACACGAGGTGGAAAAACCCGTCCAATGATCCAGCGCCCTCAGCCTAGATCCCAAGATGATCCCGTCGGACCAACACGAGGTGGACATCCGATCCAGCGCCCTCAGCATAGATCGTACAACAAACACAAACACAACTCATGCATACATATATGCCAAATCGCTATGTCCATCAACATGAACATACAAACACTAGATAGCGAATATCATGACAATTCAACGAAATAAATCCCATGTTCAACAACATGAATAAACCACATGTATGCTCAAAAGACCAATATTAACAAATTACGATATTTGCCTCAAAGATGGCAAGAACTAATCACTCCAATGATCTCAACACACTCGAAGGCCGCCTCCATCGATCAACGTAGCAAGCTCGAACCTTAACAAAAGAAATAATATAGAATTCATCTCATGTCGTACGAATGTCTAACAATCCGGTCTACGACCGAAAGCTCTAAAAAAATGTAATCTGCCTGAACTACTTAGCGTACGCTAAGTACTCTACGTAACATGCGCTAAGCCTGCCCATTAGCGTACGTAAACGACGAAGTCTAGCGTGCGCTAACTATGTACTGACAGTCCTCTCTGATCAGTTGACTGATTCGTCTAATGACATAACGTACGTTACGTACCAAACGTAGCGTACGTTACTCATTCTTGATAGCGCACGTTAATATACACATCTTAGCGTGCGCTAACCGTGCATGGCAGTTTACTACTGGGCAGTAGACTTGATCTAATAGTGATGAAACTCATGAAATCTTCAGTGTTAATACATGTCATCTCCATGCATATCATGCTTATACGATTTGTGAAAGATCTTTACGGATTAAACGACTTCGAGATACAAGGATACGTATAATCATCACAACACCATAATTCATCTTGATCTTTAAGAAAGTATCCTAAGTTCCATCCATTCTATATCCTAAAACATATGATTCCATTATGTAAAAACATAAGAACTTGATAATCTCCATAAACTGGTCATAACCGGTTTTGAAGTTTCATGAATATGCTATGAGTTCAAACACTAAAAGGTTCAATGGTTTATACGATGAAGAAGTACCGAAACATCGAAAATATCCTTCTAACAACATGATGTTTGACTACGTACGAATTTAACGGACTAGATAATCCCAAATCATGATCAAAACGTCCTTCAGAATATTACTTAATATTGGTGATGTTGGGTACATATTCGGATATTTGCGCCGTTTGCGGAAGCGTAAATAAAATTGCGGAAAATAAATGACGCAAGGATTTATAGAGGTTCGGCTATAAACGAGCCTACGTCCTCTCTTTATCTTTTTCAATAGGTTAAAGATAGCAACCTCTACGCCTCTCTTCTATCGGTCGAGGTATAACCGTTTACAATCACGTCTTCTATCGGTCCGTGATAAACTGTTCGTACTTGTCTTTGCGTCGGTCCAAGTTAAACCGTTTTCCCTTTCGTAGGACAAGGAAACAACCTCTCTAGCTTTCTATCAGCACTAGATAAGCCTCACTAAGATACCGATTGCGATTCTAATAATGCCGGATCCTTGATCCTAATAACACCGAATCCAATTGTATCTTTTCTTTTACCACTCGTGTATAATTTTGTGTATAACACTCAATCACTCAATGTAAGCTCAATATTACAACAACAATATAATGAATATCAATCTCAGATGAATGTGTAGTATGCTTGAAGTTGTTGTTATTGATCAATACCATAGACATGGTATTTATAGGCTTCATCCTCAAACTAGCCGTTAGCTGCCAGACTGCTCATTACGTACGCTACCATCCCCTTATTACGTACGCAAGCCTCGTTACGTACGTTAACTACCACGGGTTACGTACGTAAGCCTCTTCCAGTTTCAGTCAAGGGAGTTTCGTCATATTGGTTACATACGTTAGCATATACTCCATTACGTACGTTAAGCCATACGTCAGTGCTGACGTCATGTGTCCGTTGCATGCTTTTCTGACTTTGACTCCTCCAACGTTCACTTGTTTGAACTGAGTTACGTACGTTAATTATCCTCCATTACGTACGTAAGCCTTATAATATTACGTACGTTAATCGTTCCATGTTACGTACGTTAAGGCTGTCCAGAATGCCTTTTTACAACTTTGTTTTCTTCGATTCTTGCTTCGCCTCTTTGTTGTTTTGTTTTGCTTATCAACTTTAATCATCAAAACATTATTAATATATGTATGGAACAAAATGTTCCAACAATCTCCCCCTTTTTGATGATTACAAAACAACACTTCGTCAATGGGATTTTCCTACAAAAAAATACAAATATATGTATACATGTACAGACCAAAGTTTTCGACTTTGTCCGTTTCGTTAGTTTCTTCTCCCATTTCTTTTTCGACTTCTTCTTTCTCCTTCTTTCCTTTTCTTTTTCTTTTCGACTTTTCAAATTTTCATCATCCTTTCGACGTCTCCTCATATTTCTTTTTCTGTCATTTTTCCGACTTCTCCTTTTCATTTTTCAACTCCTTCGTTTCTCCCCCTTTCAGGGTAAATCCCATTTTTCTTATATTCCTCCTTTCTCCCCCCCCCCCTTTTGTTTTCATCAAAAAGTAAAAAAAATAGCAATTGAATTTAATGATACCAAAATATAGAATATGCACGATATCAATTTATGATAAATAAATGCATAAAGGGTAAAAACTCCCCCTGAAAATATTATCTCCCAAAAAAATTATACTCCCCCTGAGTAAAATATCAAAAATCAATTTTTGGGGACCCAACCTATAGTTGGTTTTTATTTAGAAATGTAGACGATATTTGAAACGATTGTTCCTTTAGGAACCCAAATTTTCTTAATTTTTATCGTCCGTCTCGGGCTTTTGCAACTTGAGATATGATGCCCGATTTTTAAACACTTTTCGCAATGGGGTATCTTAAAATTAACGGATTCGTTTTTCGAGCGAGTTTTGAATCCTAACCCCTCTTTATTCAAAGTAAACTTTTGAACACCAAGCATTTGTTCAAATTTCTCGTTTCCGCACGAGAATTTCTTTGTTAAAGATTTAAGCTCGGTTTGGATTTTAGCGAGATCATTCTTCAAAATATTTTCATTTTCAATACATTTTGAATGATCGATTTCAATAAATTTTCCCTTTTCGATAATTTTGGAATTTTCAATTTCCAAAGATTTAATTTTAGACTTAAGGGATTTTATTTCGGATAAAGCGTTTTGAAAATCCATATGCAATAATTCAAATTCATCAAAAAGTTCATCACGGGAGGATGTACTTACTTGGCTTTCAACGTCGCTGTCGTCGAACGAACTTCGGGCCATGAGAGCGAGATTATTTTGATTGATGAATTCATCATCTTCGTCTTCATCGGTCCAAGTAGCCACGAGGACCTCCTTCTTGGGTTTGGCACGGCAATGCTTAGCGAAGTGGCCTGGTTTTCCACATATTCGACAAGAGTTGTCGAATTTCTTCGTTTCCCTCGAGATATCCTTCTTCCTCCGGTTTAATAAAGTTTGAAATTTATTAATATTCTTGGCATAATATGCTGCTTCTTCGTCGCTTTCCTCCACCGGGATTTCTTCTTTCTTCCTCGATATGTTAGCCTTCATGGCTAACGATCGTTCCTTCGGCTTTGGCTTGACACTTCGTGATTTTAATACAATCTCATAATTGATTAGTGAACCAACAAGGGCACTAAAATCGAGCGTGTTGAGATCTTTAGATTCCATAATCGCGGTTACGGTTCCGTCCCATTCGCTAGGTAGTGATCTTAAGATTTTCTTGACTTTTTCACTACTAGATAATGGTTTGCCAAACGAGGCTAGTCCATGGGTGATGACCGAAAATCGGTCGAGCATATTGGTGATGGACTCGTCACCCTTCATCATGAATAACTCGTAGTCATGGAGAAGCATATTTATCTTCATCTCCTTGACTTGAGTCGTCCCTTCGTGTGTGATTTCTAGAATTTTCCATATTTCTTCCGCACTCTCACACGATGAGATTCGATTGACCTCTTCCGGATTTAAGGCACAAAATAAGAGTTGAGTAGCCTTACAATTTAGATGGTCATTTTTCCAATCGGCATCGTCGTATTCTTCAAAGGATTTGAGCGTACCGTCGGATTTGATAGGAACTTTTGGGCCGAGACAAATAATCTTCCAAATCTCTATATCGTAGGCACGAATAAAGATTGACATCTTTTTCTTCCATGTCAAATAATTTGAGCCATCGAAGAAAGGTGGTCGGTTGAGAGCAAGGCCTTCGACTGGAGAGAATTGAAACGCCATTGGATCTTTTTCTCCTCGGATGTTAAGCCGCGTATTGGAGTACCGCGCTGATACCAATTGTTGGGTATAGATTCGGATATTTGCGCCGTTTGCGGAAGCATAAATAAAATTGCGGAAAATAAATGACGCAAGGATTTATAGAGATTCGGCTATAAACGAGCCTACGTCCTCTCTTTATATGTTTCAATAGGTTAAAGATAGAAACCTCTACGCCTCTCTTCTATTGGTCAAGGTATAACCGTTTACAATCACGTCTTCTATCGGTCCGTGATAAACCATTCGTACTTGTCTTTGCGTCGGTCCAAGTTAAACCATTTTCCTTTCCGTAGGATAAGGAAACAACCTCTCTAGCTTTCTATTGGCATTAGATAAGCCTCACTAAGATACCGATTGCGATTCTAATAATGCCGGATCCTTGATCCTAATAACACCGAATCCAATCGTATCTTTTCTTTTACCACTCGTGTATGATTTTGTGTATAACACTCAATCACTCAATGTAAGCTCAATATTACAACAACAATATAATGAATATCAATCTCAGATGAATGTGTAGTATGCTTGAAGTTGTTGTTATTGATCAATACCATAGACATGGTATTTATAGGCTTCATCCTCAAACTAGCCGTTAGCTGCCAGACTGCTCATTACGTACGCTATCATCCCCTTATTACGTACGCAAGCCTCGTTACGTACGTTAACCACCACGGGTTACGTACGTAAGCCTCTTACAGTTTCAGCCCAGGGAGTTTCGTCATATTGGTTACGTACGTTAGCATATACTCCATTACGTACGTTAAGCCATACGTCAGTGCTGACGTCATGTGTCCGTTGCATGCTTTTCTGACTTTGAATCCTCCAACGTTCACTTGTTTGAACTGAGTTACGTACGTTAATTATCCTCCATTACGTACGTAAGCCTTATAATATTACGTATGTTAATCGTTCCATGTTACGTACGTTCAGGCTGTCCAGAATGCCTTTTTGCAACTTTGTTTTCTTCGATTCTTGCTTCGCCTCTTTGTTGTTTTATTTTGCTTATCAAAGAAAGGAGGAATATAAGAAAAATGGGATTTACCCTGAAAGGGGGAGAAACGAAGGAGTTGAAAAATGAAAAGGAGAAGTCGGAAAAATGACAAAAAAAGAAATATGAGGAGACGTCGAAAGGATGATGAAAATTTGAAAAGTCGAAAAGAAAAAGAAAAGGAAAGAAGGAGAAAGAAGAAGTCGAAAAAGAAATGGGAGAAGAAACTAACGAAATGGACAAAGTCGAAAACTTTGGTCTGTAAACATATACATATATTTATATTTTTTGTAGGAAAATCCCATTGACGAAGTGTTGTTTTGTAATCATCAAAAAGGGGGAGATTGTTGGAACATTTTGTTCCATACATATATTAATAATGTTTTGATGATTAAAGTTGATAAGCAAAACATTATTAATATATGTATGGAACAAAATGTTCCAACAGGTGAAGAATCACCTACCTCAAAGTAATGAAGAACAAGGAGGAACTTGAAGAAATCCAATGCCGAAGGCTTGAACACCAATCTCCAATGATCTACAATTTTCCAACTCGTGCTAGGATGATGATATGAGAGGTTGAGGATGGAAGAAGTAACTCTCTAAGCCTAAGAATTCGGATTTGGGAAGTGAAAAGTCTGAAAAAATGAAAAAGGATGTTGTCCTATATATAGAAAATAGTTATTAGCGCGCGCTCGTCCATATCCATAGCGTGCGCTAACGGCCATACGAAGCTTACTGACTTCACTGTACTCAGAATTTAGCGTGCGCTATCCCTATACCAGTAGCGTGCGCTACAGTGTTGACTTGGCTTTTCTCGAAAGCCGTCCAGGTTCATCCCGACATGATCCGACCAAGATCCGCGGCTGATCTCACCTACTATCCTGTCTTAATCATGTTGACTATGTATAGCGTGCGCTAAGGTTCATACATAGCATGCGCTACGAACCCAATTTAACATACGCTACGCTAAGCCGATAGCGTGCGCTACATGTGCAAAAATCACCACTTAGAACACATTCATGCAATCGTGCGCTCAACAACACCGGATCATGAAATACGGAGAATAATACTCAGATTTAAAATGCAACAATACAATATCACAAGGTTCAAATACACATCAAAATCTCGGGTATTATCTCCCTAAAAAGAAGTTTCATCCCGAAACTTAAGATGAAAACAACTCCGGATATCTAGTCTTCATATTGTCCTCCGTTTCCCAAGTGGCCTCTTCAACTCCGTGTCGTGACCATTGTACTTTAACCAAGGGTATTGGTTTATTGCTCAGTTGTTTGATCCGACTCTCAAGTATCTTGATTGGTCTCTCTTCGAAGGTGCCGTCATTAGCTATCTCGATCTCATCGAACTCAATGATATGACTGGGATCTCGTACATACTTCCGCAATTGGGATACGTGAAACACATTGTGAACGTGACTCAGCGATGGCGGTAAGGCCAACCTGTATGCTAAATCCCCAACTCTCTCGAGGATCTCAAATGGTCCGATATATCTCGGACTTAGCTTACCTTTCCTCCCAAAATGGAAAATTCCTCGTGTAGGAGACACCTTCAATAGTACGTGGTCCCCAATGTCGAACTCTAGCGGGCGACGACGCATGTCTGCATTAGACTTCTGTCTACTCTGGGCAGTCAACAGTCTTTCCCGAATTAAGGCTATCTTCTTCTGAGTCTGAACTATGAATTCTGGTTCTGTCCCGATCAAGTCCAAAGAATCATCCCAGCACAGGGGTGATCGGCATCTTCTCCCGTACAAAGCTTCAAATGGTGCCATCTTAATAGAAGTATGCCAACTATTGTTGTAGGTGAATTCAATCAACGACAAGTGAACTTCCCAATCAGTTAACCAATCCAAAGCACAGGCTCTAAGCATGTCTTCTACTATTTGTATAGTCCTTTCGGACTGACCGTCCGTTTGAGGATGATAAGTCGTGCTAAAGTTTAGCTCGGTCCCCAAAGCCCTGTGAACTGCCCTCCAGAAGTGCGACACGAAGACACCATCTCGATCTGAAATAATGGTCTTCGGTGTCCCATGCAATCTGACTATCTCTGCGATAAATACTCGCGCCAATTTCTCGGGTCCCCATGTGTCTTTAATTCCTAGGAAATGAGCCGACTTGGTTAGTCGATCAACTATAACCCAAATCATGTTCATTCCCGTCAATATTGGTGATGAAATCCATCGAGATATCCTCCCACTTTCACTCAGGGATCGGAAGCGGCTTTAACATTCCGGCAGGTCGCTGATGTTCAATCTTAACCTGCTAACAAGTTAAACACTTCGAAACGTACTCTACTACGTCCTTTTTCATATTTCCCCACCAGAAGTTTTGTTTTAGATCCTTATACATCTTACTGCTGCCCGGGTGAATAGAATAGGGCACGCTGTGAGCTTCTTTCAGAATTGTCCGTCTCAAATCATCATCATCGGGAACGCATAGTCGACTCTGAAATCTCAGAACTCCATCATCTTATATCACGAATCCTGGGGCCTTTCCTTTCTTTACTTCGTCACATAACCGAAGGATCAGAGAATCGTTCAACTACTTAGATTTGATTTCCTCGACTAGTGACGAAGTCAGTTCCATCACATATAGTTGCCTTTGGATTCCTGGTGCCCATACTTCAATCCCTTCGTGGATCAGTTCTCGTTGAATGCTGGTTTGGGACGTAAGTGCTTCCAACACTCGAAGAGAAACAGGTTTACGGATCAATGCATCGGCTACTACGTTTGCTTTACCCAGATGATAGAGAATTTCCAAATCGTAATCCTTGATCAATTCTACCCACCTTCTCTGCCTCATGTTTAATTCTTTCTGACTGAAAATGTACTTGAGGCTTTTATGATCTGTAAAGATCTGACAATGAGTGCCATATAAATAATGTCGCCAAATTTTCAAGGCAAAGACCACCGCTGCTAACTCCAGATCATGAGTCGGGTATTTAACTTCGTATGGTTCCAACTGCCGAGAAGCATAGGCAGTCACCTTATCCTTTTGCATCAACACACATCCCAGACCTTGATTTGAAGCATCGCTGTATACCATGAATCCATCAGTTCCATCTGGTAATGCTAATAAAGGTGCTGTCGTCAGTCTCTTCTTAAGTTCATCCAAACCAGCCTGGCATTTCTCATCCCACGTGAACCTTTGAGTTTTCTGTAACAGCTGAGTGAGTGGACGAGCAATTTTGGAAAATCCCTCTACAAAACGGCGATAATATCCAGCAAGTCCTAAGAAGCTTCGGACTTCTTTCACGTTATTAGGAGCTTCCCATTCCAAGATTGCTTCGACTTTCTTCGGGTCCACTTGAACTCCGTCAGCTGATATCACATGCCCAAGGAAGGTTACTTCCCTAAGCCAGAACTCGCATTTGGAAAGCTTCGCATAAAGCTGTTCATTCCTCAAGGTGCTTAAAACCACACGCAAATGCTCGGCATGCTCCTCTGTGTCTTTCGAATAGATCAAGATGTCGTCAATGAAAACGGCCACAAAGTTATCTAGGTAATCTAAGAATACCCGATTCATCAATTGCATAAATACCGCAGGAGCATTGGTAAGTCCTAATGGCATCACCACGAATTCATAGTGCCCGTACCAGGATCTGAAAGCATATTTCGGTATATCCAATTCCTTAATTCTCAACTGATGATATCCTGATCGCAAGTCAATCTTCGAGAATACCCTTGCCCCTTGCAGTTGATCAAACAAGTCTTCGATCCGAGGTATAGGATACTTGTTCTTGATCGTCACCTTGTTTAGCTCCCTGTAATCAATACATAATTGGAGGGATCCATCTTTCTTCCGGACAAAGAGAACGGGTGCCCCCCAAGGAGAAACACTAGGTTGAATGTACCCCTTCTGCAATAATTCCTCCAGTTGCTTCTTTAGTTCATACATCTCAGTTGGCGCCATGTGGTATGGTGCTCTGGAAATAGGAGCGGCTCCAGGCTCTAATTCGATAGTGAACTCCACTTCTCTCTGCAGAGGTAACCCAGGTAGTTCGTCAGGGAATACATCTGAGAATTCATTCACAACTGGAATACATGAGAGCTCTACTCCTTCTTCTTTCTTCATGGCGTAGCACCAAAATCCGTGACAACCCTGCTTCAGTAATTTTACTCTTTCATCGCTTTGATCAATTTTCCCGATCTTCCCGGTCTCCATCCTCTGAATAAGTGTTCAGATCTGTCATCAGCAATGATAAAAATGACTCTCTTTCGGTAATTCATAATAGCTCCATAACGGTTGAGCCAATCGTCTCCGAGAATTAAATCGTCACCATGGATGTCAACTACAATAAGATTCGATGGACAATCTCTCCATCCTATAGACACTGGAAAATCTCTAGTTTCTAGGGTTCCCACAATTCTCTCTCCGCTCGGCAAACCCACAACATATGGTTCACAATCAAATAAACACGAGATTTTCAAACGATTAACACAGTTCAATGATATGAAAGAATGTGTAGCTCTGGAATCGAATAAGACACTAACTGGTTGCAAAAGGATCTGAATCATACCTGATGCAACAGCAATGTTCTGATCGTCAGATTTCCTCATCTCGTACAGGCGCGGAGGAACGGACCCAGCACTGGATGTCTCTCTCTTCCCAATATTCTGCTGCTGAAATCCATTCTGCTGCGTCTGGTTCACACTTATCTCCTTTGCAACTGGCGCTGGAGTGCGAGTACCAAATGATCTAGTCGCAACTCCACAGAAAGCCGCACAGTGCCCTTCTTGACCACAATCGAAACAAGTCACAGAAGATGCGGGGCAATCATGTCGAATATGCCCTGCTCGACCACAATTATAGCATTTCTTCGATGCGTCCGAAACTGCTGATGTTGTCCGGAACTTCTTTCCACCTCTAGAAGGATGTGGAGGTTTCTTAGATGAATAAAATGAAGACTGGCCCTTGCGGGGCCCACCACTCTTGTTTTCCGAGAAGTTGCCGGTCACTTTCTGCTTCTTTGCCTCCATCGATTTCTCCACCGCCGCCTCTTTCATGTCGTAGGCCAACGCTTTGTCTTGATACTGCCGCAACGTAGTACACTCAAATCCGGACATGTACTGTTGAATCTCCGGCTTCATCCGCATATCGAAATGAAAAATCTTTTCTGCCTCAGTTCTGACCAAGTGTCGCACACAAGTCAGCTGATGATTAAAAGTTTTGACTGAGTCTGTCACAGATGCTTCCGAATTCTGCGGTGAGAAAAACTCTCGGATTTTTGCCTTTCTAACTGGATGAGGACAATATTGTGCTTCCATCATTAGTTTGAATTCCGTCCAGTCAGCATTATGATTCTCAGGTCGAATAGCTTCCCACCAGTCAAAAGCCTCCCCAGTCAGAAAATAATGGGCAATAGGAACTTTCCGGTCCTCGGAATAGTTAATACCCGCGAATATCTTCTCCAATTCCTTTAGCCAATGATCACAAGTAAGTGCCTCAGCAGATCCGTCAAATTTTGGCGGGTTCAATTTGACCACCTCAGCAAGCCATCTGTCTCCCCGGTTATCCTCTTGGTGCTGATGTCCCATCGCCGTCTGCATGCGGTCAACTACCTGAGCGAACTGGTTTATCTCAGCCACCACCTGTTGAAGCACTACTGGCATGTTAGGATTCGCGTTGTCATTCGCTGATCCCTGCTGTCCTCCATAATGGGAATCGGTTCGACTAGCCGATAATTCTGGGGTAGTTGTGGAATCCTCCTGTCTCATGTTACCACATCCGCGTCTACGACCGCGTCCGCATCCACGTCCTCCTCTCAACATACTGTAAACACAATTTCTCAATATCCAGGACAAAATTTCCAAAATAAAGCCCGTCAATACTCACAAAACAGAAATCAAGTAAAACGGTAGTATAAGAGATTAGGAGACTTACAACCACGGTCCACATGACGAATTTGGCTGAACAGTGATGTTACGAATGACTCGTAAATCAAATAACGTAAACAGACCCAACTAAAACCCGACTGCCATGATATCCATGAATCTTAGCTCTGATACCATATTCTGTAACACCCCGAGATATTCGGAATAATTACAGCGCCGTAAACCCTTTAAGTAAGGATTTACAAGGCTAATTAAAAGAAATGTGAATATAATCCAACAATACCACAGAAATTCAAATTACAAAACTGGTTCCAACTGATCCATTGAATTAATTAATACAACCATATCGAAATGATATTAATAAGACACGCGTACTCGAGTACTGAAAATGAACCAAGAAGACAAATCACAAAAACAACAAACATCACTGAGCCCCTTCGTCGTCACATCGGTACTGTGGCTGTTTCCCCGATCCTCGGCTACCTGAACATCAAAACAAATATCTACCCCCAAAGGGGTTAGCAAAACGATGGTAGTACAAGTATCATATTAAAAAAATCGAATATGCATCAACAATACATAACAAGATACACCACACGGACTTCCGCTACCGGAATCCGACAATGCGAATCCACAAGATTCCATTAACACAGTATGGGTATTCCAATGATCCAGCGCCCTCAGCATGGATCCCAAAATGATCCCGTCGGACCAACACGAGGTGGAAAAACCCGTCCAATGATCCAGCACCCTCAGCCTAGATCCCAAGATGATCCCGTCGGACCAACACGAGGTGGACATCCGATCCAGCGCCCTCAGCATAGATCGTACAACGAACACAAACACAACTCATGCATACATATATGCCAAATCGCTATGTCCATCAACATGAACATACAAACACTAGATAGCGAATATCATGACAATTCAATGAAATAAATCCCATGTTCAACAACATGAATAAACCACATGTATGCTCAAAATACCAATATTAACAAATTACGATACTTGCCTCAAAGATGGCAAGAACTAATCACTCCAATGATCTCGACACCCTCGAAGGCCGTCTCCTTCGATCAACGTAGCAAGCTCGAACCTTAACAAAAGAGATAATAAAGGATTCATCTCACGTCGTACGAATGTCTAACAATCCGATCTACGGCCGAAAGCTCTAAAAATGTAATCTGCCTGAACTACTTAGCGTACGCTAAGTACTCTACGTAACATGCGCTAATCCTGCCCATTAGTGTACGTAAACGACGAAGTCTAGCGTGCGCTAACTATGTACTGACAGTCCTCTCTGATCAGCCGACTGATTCGTCTGATGACATAATGTACGTTACGTACCAAACGTAGCGTACGTTACTCATTCTTGATAGCACACGCTAATATACATATCTTTGCGTGCGCTAACCGTGCATGGTAGTTTACTACTGGGCAGTAGACTTGATCTAATAGTGATGAAACTCATGAAATCTTCAGTGTTAATACATGTCATCTCCATGCATATCATGCTTATACGGTTTGTGAAAGATCTTTACGGATTAAACGACTTCGAGATACAAGGATACGTATAATCATCACAACACCATAATTCATCTTGATCTTTAAGAAAGTATCCTAAGTTCCATCCATTCTATGTCCCAAAACGTATGATTCCATTATGTAAAAATATAAGAACTTGATAATCTCCATAAACTGGTCATAACCGGTTTTGAAGCTTCATGAATATGCTATGAGTTCAAACACTAAAAGGTTCAATGGTTTATACGATGAAGAAGTACCGAAACATCGAAAATATCCTTCTATGTTTGACTACGTACGAATTTAACTGACTAGATAATCCCAAATCATGATCAAAACGTCCTTCCGAATATTATTTAATATTGGTGAAGAACCACCTACCTCAAAGTAGTGAAGAACAAGGAGGAACTTGAAGAAATCCAACGCCGAAGGCTTGAACACCAATCTCCAATGATCTACAATCTTCCAACTCGTGCTAGGATGATGATATGAGAGGTTGAGGATGGAAGAAGTAACTCTCTAAGTCTAAGGATTCGGATTTGGGAAGTGAAAAGTCTGAAAAAATGAAAAAGGATGCTGTCCTATATATAGAAAATGGTTATTAGCGCGCGCTAGTCCATATCCATAGCGTGCGCTAACGGCCATACGAAGCTTACTGACTTCACTGTACTCAGCATTTAGCGTGCGCTATCCCTATACCAGTAGCGTGCGCTACAGCGTTGACTTGGCTTTTCCCGAAAGCCGTCTAGGTTCATCCCGACATGATCCGACCAAGATCCGCGGCTGATCTCACCTACCACCCTGTCTTAATCATGTTGACTATGTATATCATGCGCTAAGGTTCATACATAGCGTGCGCTACGAACCCAATTTAACGTATGCTACGCTAAGCCGATAGCGTGCGCTACATGTGCAAAAATCACCACTTAGAACACATTCATGCAATCGTGCGCTCAACAACACCGGATCATGAAATACGGAGAATAATACTCAGATTTAAAATGCAACAAATACAACATCACAAGGTTCAAATACACATCAAAATCTCGGGTATTACATCAGCCAATAATTAACTTATCAGCTTTGACCACCGAACATATCCTTAGATGGATAAAATATAAAAAATAGCACAAATATATATAAGTATTCCATATATAAAGATTCATCAAATTATCGCCTTTAAACAATTAATGCAAAATTAACAAGCTCCTCCAATTTTTAAGAGTACCGGTGCGTCCATTAGAGGCGCGGGAGGGTTTGGGGCAGAATGAAAGTGGAACCACACCTACAATTTTGTGTGGTATGGTCATATACAGGACAACACATTATTAACTGCATCATACCACAGTTTCGCGAGGGTGAATGGGCGGGGAAGGGGGTGGGAAAATAATGTTGGCATATATTTTCTAAATGCTTTTATTATTAAATACAGTTCGGGCATATTCATACAGGGCAGGGTGTGTCGACCTGAGCGGTGTGGGGCGAGAGGAATGATACGAGACTGCACTCGCCGTGCAATTTTATTACTTGTGGCCTTTTGGTGGGAGTGCCAAAATTAGCATTTTAGTGCACGGTCCTGATATTTTGTGGTGCGAGGTGGGATGGAGTGATGTATTTGTCGAGCTCTAGCATTAATTAGTATCATTGAAAAATGCTAAAAATATTGATATCTTGAGCATATCATATCGAAAATATTAAAATATTTGGTATACTATTTCTTCGGTATAGTACACTACTAAAAGTATCACTTTAGCCGACGACTAGCCAGAGAACGGCCGCCGGCCGGCCAACGACTAGCCGGAGAACGGCTGACGGCAGGTCGATGACTGCAGTGTTGGCGGCTAAACTACTTTAGCCAACGACTTTGTTTTTGGTCGTCGGCTAAAGTTCTGCTAGTCGTCGGCTAAGCTAGTTTAGCCGACGACTACGAGACTTTAGCCGACGACTTTGTAATGTTTAGCCGACAACTTTGTAAAGTTTCTTATGTATTTTTTTGCATAATATATAACCATCTAACACTCCAACACATCATTTACAACACACTCAGAAATTACAAAACAAGAACACGAAAAACAATAATCTTCTCTGGTTTAATCATTCAAGAAATCATATTGAAGGTATGTTTATTGAACTTTAATATCAATTATAATTATATTATCCATATAATATATCCATTTTGATGATTATGAATATGTTTAAGAATTAATTCGTTTTCTTGAAGATTTCTTGGTGTACACATACACACATATATATATATATAGTGATGATTATATTTTCAAATATTGTTTTTTTAATAATATGTGTGGATTTGACTTCTTGAATTCGAGCTATGATGATTGTGGTCGTAATTTTTGTATGTTCTTGATAAATACGAATTATGATTGTGTAATATTATTGTTATTTTTGTTATAAGATGGATAAAAGTTGGATTGGTCTACAAAAATGGGATCCAAGAGTCATAGACGGAATGAGAGGGTTTATTTGATTTTTGAAGGAGCATGATAGTGTTAGTATAATTTATTATTGTGTTGGAAATAAAACGCAGCGGAAGCGAAGTTGAGGAAATTTGATAAAAGCGTTTTACGCATCCACGAGCACAAAACTTATTTAGGCATGCCAATTAATTAACTACTAAGATTAATAAGCAATTTAAATATTATCTATTATTTAATAAATAAAATTGTTGGTAAATTCAATATCTCAATCTAGATCAAAAGATCATAAGATATTTACTTTTTGAAGCGTAGTGGTTGCTTTCTTGATCTCTTCCTCAAAATCTTCTAGAATATGATCCCGCCTTAATCCGGACGTTGTGTGGGCAACGAGCTAACGAATCTTGCTTGGACAAAAAAGTGGATCGGCCTATTATTCTCCCTCTCACACTCTCGATTTTTTTCTTCAAGTAATTCTGATTTGTAACAAGAATTAAAGTGTTATCTCAATTGTGGAATCAATGACACAAGTCAATATCCACAATTAAACACAAAGAAGAAAAAATCGAAATCCCTGTGTTGGATTATTGCTCACGGCCGAACCCTCCCCTTTGTGTTCTATTTATAGGCTTTGGACTACTCTAGGGATCTAAGAAGGATTAGGGTTAAGACTCCTAGTGCAATCCAACTTTCCATATTAATCTCTTTCCTAATATGGCTGAGTTCACTAATATCAATTCAGTCCATTAAAGAATTAATATTGCACTTTCAATCCAAATCCCAATTTACGAAATCGGGCTCCTTATTTAAATACATTATTTTCCGTGTTTAAGATATCGAATGCCCATTAATTATTCTAAGCTACTGACAGCTTTAATTAATTAATATCTTATTCAAGAGTAGTACCACTCGAACCTTATTATTATATCGGAATTAAATCCACTTGCAGGGTTTAATATAATAACTATTATAGAGCTCCTCAAGGGGACATCATCAACCCGCACAAATCGGGACACGATTTCTAGAAATAATAATAATAATAATTGTCATATAAATAATATTATTGCCCAAGATACGAAGCTTATTGAGTCAATCATTTTGAGTCTCACCCATGGTAAATCAAAGCAATAAATATTATAAATACACAATTAAATATTATATACTTAGAATTAAGAAATAATAATTATTCGAGATTTACGTTCTTCTTACAGTCAGTACAGAAGATACTATCTCATTTCGATCCAGTTCAACGTATGCAAATACGATAATGCATGCTAATAGTCAAGACCAACTAATCTCAAGCATACACTAACTTTTCATATAATTTGTCTAATAATTATATTGGTAGTGAACTATTGTATTATTTTATATGGCACCAATAATGTGATCTTCCGTGTGACACTAACACACCACATTATCTACAATATAACATAATTAAACATTTCATTTGCATAACTATAACATGAATAAATATGCAAAACATGTGATTAAATATAATTAATATTCTCATAGGTAGTTACAGGAAAATAAGGTAATACAAGCATAAAGTATGTTATGCAGTATACAACCCTAACAATCTCCCACTTATACTCAAAGCATGCTTTTAAGTATACTACTGTATTACATAGTCTCTCATATCTTCCACTTATACTCAAAGCAATGCTGCCATACACCATAATCCCATTCCTTCCACATGCCTTTCAAAAACTTTGAGGGTAGGCCTTTCGTGAAAGGATCAGCAAGATTATATTCCGATGCAACCCTTGCTACAACTATGTCTCCTTCCTTTACGAAGTGTCGTATTATGTGGTACTTGCGGTTGATATGTTTACTTGCCTTGTGGGCTCGTGGTTCTCTCGAATTTGCGACTGCACCAATATTATCACAATAAAGTGTAATACCCTTTAGCAAATCGGGAATCACATCTAAGTCCTGTAGGAAGTACTTGAGCCATACCGCCTCTTTGGCTGCCTCATAGGCTGCCACGTACTCTGCTTCCATGGTAGAGTCCGAGATGCGTTTATGCTTCATACTCCTCCAACTAATGGCTCCACCTCCCAGGCTAAACACATAACCTGAAGTAGATTTAGCTTTTCTTTGTCTGGTAAAAAATCTGAGTCATTATAACCCACTGGACATAGGTCGTCTGATTGATATACTAGCATGTACTCCCTAGTCCTTCTTGTAACACCCCCAGAATACGACCGGGAATGTCACACGCCGTAGACCCTTATCACAAGGATCCACCAGGCTAAACTCCAAAAGACTACTCAAAGATTGACCGGCCGGGGTCAAAATTTAATACAAAGCAGACCGACAAGGTCATAAACCAATTCAGAAACTAACGACATTCATATTACAATGACAACAATAAACTTGAACACAGAAAAGAATGACAATTCAATTTAATAAATGATAATTACACCCATGCAAGGGTGAATACTCGAACGACAGAGAAATACCGACCAAAATGATACAAAAGAAAAGACTCTGACTCTGGTGTGATTAGCATCGTCGTCTTCCATCTCCTTCCAAGCCAATCCCGTGATTGCTCCCGAGCCGCCAAAACTCGAGCGCATAACAGGCACCCACCCCGAAAACTCGGGGTTAGCAACCGGAATTTTGCTAGTGCAAGTACATAATATACAAGATATACGAACAAGAATAACACAAAATTTAACCGCCGTGAAGCCTTAACACAAACCATACATTCCCACAACAAGACAAATAACACTCGCATACACGAGGTGAAAGGTAATCACATAGTCATATTCTCCTTACGGAAAATAACATTCATGAAACTTTAAACGAGCCCAAGGAGTCAGGAAGATCCCTTTTGTAAAAGGAAAAGTATTTTGATAAGATAGTTTGCAATCATTATTATTGACTCGGGCCGTTTAGGGGTTTTTAAAATCGAATGGGAATACTTTTGGAAATAATTTCAAAACTCTCGGGTCCTTGACCCAACGTATGGAAAATGATTACACAAAAACCAAGTCAACTTATTTGGGGTTCTCGACCCAATTTATAGAACACCAACACAAACGAAATCATTACAACATCTCGCAGGGTTCTAAACCCAATCCAAATAACATCATCACGAATTCGATCATCTCAACATTCCACAGGGTCCTCGACCCAATACACAGAATGGCACCACAATACAATCAAAGGCACAATCTCTCATTCGACATATCCTGCTCAAGACCCCGACATTAACCCTGAGATTTCGTCAAACCTCCTTGGTTAATTAACCCTGATACCCACGCTTTAAAAACAATTTGAAACAAGCTTTCAAAAACACGAATCGCGTACCAAATCAAGACAAACATTTGAAAGTGAGTTGAAAGAATTTGAGATACGAATATCGTTCGGTAACGGGGTCTTAGCTATCACTCAAATACCCGTAACCAATAAGCCTGCCAGCGCCTCCCTTGCACACTGTGTACCGGCGTTCACTTCCATCATGTTGGCCGCTCCTTGAACATGTCACCGCACCGGCGTCACTCCCGCAAGAGCCGCCTTGCACGCGCATTAGGTGACATCGGCGTTCACCACCCATATGGAGCCGCACATTGCAAAGATACACCAGTGCCGGAGTGCACGCCCGCCCTCGAGAGGTTCCGGATACGACGTTTCTCACAACACGTATCCACATTATCACAAACATCCAAAGACATGAACAAATGTCACAACAATTTTCAACTCGGTACATCAAGTCACACAATTTCTCCGCTTACCATAACCACACAAGTAGCGGGAACACGCACGTTATTAATCAACTCAATCACGATAAGCGTTCAAGCATAACCAATCAACACCGCACATAGATATATATATAACCTTACTATATTATATGAATGACTATAGTTCATCCCTCAATCCAAGTTGAGTACGTCAACTAGTGTTAGCATTCATCACTCGTCGATCACCGACATAAGCATGTATATCAATATACGTATATACATACTTATTTTTTAACATATAAATATATATATAATACATATATATATACACATACATATACATATATATATATATATACATATATACGTCCGTATAAACTTATACACTTCAACAACAATGATTTCACGCAGTTACAATTCGTATATCGAGGTAATTGCCATGGTAATACGACGCGAAGGAGACGACGAAGGAATCGGTTCCGGTCCGAACAATCCTCTCAAATCCGACCCTAACACAATAATGATATATAATCAATCTCACATCATGAATACGAAGAAATCCCTCCTAGTTCTACCCGTTGGGACAATTTATCGAACACCAAGAGTGCGTAGGGAATTGAAATCGGTTAACGGTGAACTAACGGGATTTCATCCCAACCAAAAACAAGAAAGCCAAGGGTCACGAGAGTACTATCAAAATCTAACAACAACATCGGTTAATTCGGATTAAAACACAAGATCACCACCAAACCCTCCCCAAAAATCATACTAGGGTATAAGAGATCTTACCTCTTGAAGATACAAACCCTATAATCCGAAGAACACGTGCTAGATCCACAATCCGAGCTACACGATCGAAGGAAGACGAAGAAAAACACACAATCGAAAGGGTAGATGGAGAAGAAATCCCCTCTCAACCCTCTCTCTCGCGCACGGTGGAAGGGAGGAAGAAAATGTGCGAATCTCCGAAAACGCATGATTATAGCGCGACCGCATCGTGTGCCGCGGCTCGGCTAAAGCGTGCCGCGGCACAGTGGCCAAAGATTGCGCCCGGTGGTGGCCGACCGCTCGTTGTGCCGCGGCTCATTCGGAGTGTGCCGCGGCTCGACTGGCATGTGCCGCGGCATCACGGATCGTGCCGGGCACACGCAGACAGAGGTTTTAACCGGCAGTGCCACACGGTGTGCCGCGGCCGGACAAGTGTGCCGCGCACCGACTCACTGTGTGCCGCGGCTCACAAACCTTGTGCCGCGGCACAGTGCACCGCTTGGCCAACAATCGGGTAATGTGCGCCGCGGCGCACAATCCTTGTGCCGCGGCCCACACCCCCCTCGGGTCCCAAAAATGACGAAAAATGATCCGGAAAGAGAATAAAAGCAATAGGAATCGATATTTGGGCAACAATAACACGAAATGGAAGTACGGAACCCCCAAAAAGATCTGAGGTGCACAACCAAAGTCGAACAAGGGACAAATTCCCTAAACTTCTAGGAAATTACACAAACGGCCCAAACATCCGAAAATCACGATACAACGTCGGATTAACAATCCGAAACTCACAACATGCTCTACTCAATCATACGAACTCATGGAAGTAAGAAAATGACGAAATCGAACGAGTTTAACGAGAGACAAATACACATGAGACAAAATATAACACAAGATGAAATTACGTAAAAACATCATCGAGACCCGTCTAAGCGGAGAAACTCCAAGAACAAAATAGGTTCAGAATTCCAAAACAGTGACAAGCGAGTTGTCGAAACGGACCTCTTGGAAAAATAAAAATTAGGAAATCGAATTTGCGGATATTACATTCTACCCTCCTTAAAAGAAGTTTCGTCCGAAACTTAAAATAGAGAGCGGAACAATCAAGGAAATAACTACTTGCTCAGCCCCAAATCATCACGAGCAAAGCGCGAATGCAAGGTTCCAGAAATACGATGAACTGACCTAGCGAGCATATGGTACGTGAGTCGAGGCGATAAAAATGTATGGGAACACGATAAGTTGAGGTGAAGGAGTATGAATTTGGATACCAAAGCTCCCAGAGTTAAGAAAATCACAAAATAGTTCAGACGTCCTGAAAATCATGTTTCGAGCTCAACCAACCACAATCTAAGTTCATAACACATTCGGAAGTGTCAATTGCACACGTGGGAATAATAGTTCCGAACAAAATTTGCAAGAATTAGGTTCAGATATGGAAAGACCACAATAATTCACGGGTTTTAACAAAACAGCTCCGAAATTCGTTCGGAGGACGGCAGCTAAGTAGAACAAGATAGTTTAAAATCGTCGAGAGGATCATAATTGAGTTACCAACAATGAAAAATCATACAATGCCGAAAATACCAAGGAAAGTACGGGTAATACACTTCCCCATACTAAAAGGTATTTCGATCCCAAACTTAGAACAACAAGAGTTGGAAATATAGAGCAATGAAATGAAGAACGATCAAAGTCATGATTGTTCAAAACAAAGAACAATTAGGACATATTGCAAAATATTCATCCTCCCATGTTAGGCTCTTCAGAAGGAAACATAGGGTTTCGGGACATTCTCCAGTCACTAGCTCTGCTCTCTCTCAGGGCGGCATTCTTTGCCAATTCGGAAACTGTCTCACAGTGTTTCTCCCGATGACCTACACACCCACACCGGTAACAAGTCAAGAGTGGAGAGGGACAATTTGCACGAACATGTCCCTGACAGTTACAGTTGAAACATCTTCTCTTCTTACCGCGAGTCACCGATGTTGGTTTGGGATTTCCAGCGTTCACTCCCGACCGCGAAGATGATGCTTTCGAACAACGTGAGGGCTTGGGAGCCTTAGTCTCCTCATCGCCTGTAAATTTTCCCGATACCCTGGTCTCTTTGCTTCGCTCGTGGGCTCGACATCGAGGAGATTTCATAGGATATCGTTTGATCTCGATACTCCTCACCGTAGCATGGATAGTTGTCACGAACCACCTTGCCGCTTCCATTTCCATCATCACGCCCACGTCCGGCGAGGCTTGACATACTAATACGGATAACGCCGATCAACAAGATTAGTTTATCACTGCACAATATACCACAATTATCAACCCGAGTTTTAGTTAGCATCCTTAGAATAACGGTACTATCGTAAAGCATAAAGTTTTATGAAGTCAAGTTCGAGTTCCTCGACGAGGACGATCATTATATGTATGCACTTAATGAAAACAAATTTTTGAAAAGGGGCTCGTCACGTTGCGCCCAAGATTTGTAAACACCGTCTTTTATTTCTAAGAGGAAGTTTACATAATGACTCTAGAATTATTTTCGAGTGAAGAATAAAAGAAAAAGAAAGAAATCGAAAATTAATTCGTAACTAATTTGAAATATTTCAAAAATGTTGAGTCCCAAATATCACAATCTTGAAAATCTTTCCTCTTCTTCCAAAATGTTTATTCGAAAGAATTTTCCACCGAGATACGTGACCATTTAACATGACGGTATTAAATCGTGGCTTTACACAATGTTAGAAAATTTCAAAGCATTGTTTTAAAATATTCGTGATACTATAGCCGTGGCCCCGTTCCGGAACCTACCAGGCTAAAAATCATTTTAAAAAAAATGTTCAAAATGCCAAAAAGGCCGATGTCGGTAATGTTCTCAAATACTCACTAAAGTCATTTATGAAATATCAAATACCGTCATAAGAATACTATCAAAATATGCAAGACCAAAATATCAAAACTCGGTTTGTAAGATAACAAAAACCATCTTAAAATACTCATGCGGTGGATAACATTATCATTCGTAAATTCATTCTAATAAAGTACCGAAACAGATAAACATGCTCGACTTCCGAAGCATACTACGTAACTATTTATGCTCGAACCGCATGCGCATGTCATATCCTAAAACGATATTATCACCAACAAGTTCCAATTCCTAGTTCACATTAAGCATATTAGCACAATGTAATCAAATACGTATATAAGGGGACTTACGATCGGGAGGCTTACCATCACGGATTGCCGGAAGATGATGTCGGAACCACGATACTAATCACGACTACGATGCGCGCGACTTACACAAGACATGGACTTGACCCAACGGCCTAGGTTTTTCGCAAACCTAAGCTCGATACCATAAATGTAACACCCCGAATACGACCGGGAATGTCACACGCCGTAGACCCTTATCACAAGGATCCACCAAAGCTAAACTCCAAAAGACTACTCAAAGATTGACCCGGGGTCAAAATTTAATACAAAGCAGACGACAAGGTCATAAACCAATCGAAACTAACGACATTCATATTACAATGACAACAATAAACTTGAACACGAAAAGAATGACAATTCAATTTAATAAATGATAATTACACCCATGCAAGGGTGAATACTCGAACGATGAGAAATACCGACCAAAATGATACAAAAGAAAAGACTCGACTGTGTGATTAGCATCGTGCCTTCCATCTCCTTCCAAGCCAATCCGTGATCGCTCCCGAGCCGCCAAAACTCGAGCGCATAACAGCACCCACCCCGAAAACTCGGGGTTAGCAACCGGAATTTTGCTAGTGCAAGTACATAATATACAAGATATACGAACAAGAATAACACAAAATTTAACCGTGAAGCCTTAACACAAACCATACATTCCCACAACAAGACAGAATAACACTCGCATACACGAGGTGAAAGGTAATCACATAGTCATATTCTCCTTACGGAAAATAACATTCATGAAACTTTAAACGAGCCCAAGGAGTCGGAAGATCCCTTTTGTAAAAGGAAAAGTATTTTGATAAGATAGTTTGCAATCATTATTATTGACTCGGGCCGTTTAGGGGTTTTTAAAATCGAATGGGAATACTTTTGGAAATAATTTCAAAACTCTCGGGTCCTTGACCCAACGTATGGAAAATGATTACACAAAAACCAAGTCAACTTATTTGGGGTTCTCGACCCAATTTATAGAACACCAACACAAACGAAATCATTACAACATCTCAGGTTCTAAACCCAATCCAAATAACATCATCACGAATTCGATCATCTCAACATTCCACAGGTGGTCCTCGACCCAATACGAGTAATGGCACCACAATACAATCAAAGGCACAATCTCTCATTCGACATATCTGCTCAAGACCCGATTAATTAACCCTGAGATTTCACAAACCTCCTTGGTTAATTAACCCCGATACCCACGCTTTAAAAACAATTTGAAACAAGCTTTCAAAAACACGAATCGCGTACTCAAATCAAGACAAACATTTGAAAGTGAGTTGAAAGAATTTGAGATACGAATATCGTTCGAACGGGTCTTAGCTATCACTCAAATACCCGTAACCAATAAGTGCGGCGCCTCCCTTGCACACTGTGTACCGGCGTTCACTTCCATCATGTTGGCCGCTCCTTGAACATGTCACCGCACCGGCGTCACTCCCGCAAGAGCCGCCTTGCACGCGCATTAGGTGACATCGGCGTTCACCACCCATATGGAGCCGCACATTGCAAAGATACACTGTGCCGGAGTGCACGCCCGCCTCGAGGTTCCCGGATACGACGTTTCTCACAACACGTATCCACATTATCACAAACATCCAAAGACATGAACAAATGTCACAACAATTTTCAACTCGGTACATCAAGTCACACAATTTCTCCGCTACCCATAACCACACAAGTAGGCAGGAACACGCACGTTATTAATCAACTCAATCACGATAAGCGTTCAAGCATAACCAATCAACACCGCACATAGATATATATATAACCTTACTATATTATATGAATGACTATAGTTCATCCCTCAATCCAAGTTGAGTACGTCAACTAGTGTTAGCATTCATCACTCGTCGATCACCGACATAAGCATGTATATCAATATACGTATATACATACTTATTTTTTTAACATATAAATATATATATAATACATATATATATACACATACATATACATATATATATATATATACATATATACGTCCGTATAAACTTATACACTTCAACAACAATGATTTCACGCAGTTAAAATTCGTATATCGAGGTACTTGCCTTGGTAATACGACGCGAAGGAGACGACGAAGGAATCGGTTCCGGTCCGAACAATCCTCTCAAATCCGACCCTAACACAATAATGATATATAATCAATCTCACATCATGAATACGAAGAAATCCCTCCTAGTTCTACCCGTTGGGACAATTTATCGAACACCAAGAGTGCGTAGGGAATTGAAATCGGTTAACGGTGAACTAACGGGATTTCATCCCAACCAAAAACAAGAAAGCCAAGGGTCACGAGAGTACTATCAAAATCTAACAACAACATCGGTTAATTCGGATTAAAACACAAGATCACCACCAAACCCTCCCCAAAAATCATACTAGGGTATAAGAGATCTTACCTCTTGAAGATACAAACCCTATAATCCGAAGAACACGTGCTAGATCCACAATCCGAGCTACACGATCGAAGGAAGACGAAGAAAACACACAATCGAAAGGGTGGATGGAGAAGAAATCCCCTCTCAACCCTCTCTCTCTCGCGCACGGTGGAAGGGAGGAAGAAAATGTGCGAATCTCGCCGAAAACGCATGATTATAGCGCGGCCGCATCGTGTGCCGCGGCTCGGCTAAAGCGTGCGGCACGTGGCCAAAGATTGCGCCTGGTCGGCCGACCGCTCGTTGTGCCGCGGCTCATTCGGAGTGTGCCGCGGCTCGACTCGGCATGTGCCGCGGCATCGGACCGTGCCGGGCACACGTGCAGAGGTTTTAACCGGCAGGTGCCACACGGGTGTGCCGCGGCCCGGACAAGTGTGCCGCGGCCCAGACTCGGCGGTGTGGCGCGGCGCACAAACCATGTGCCGCGGCACACGCAGTACCGCTTGGCCAACAATCAGGTAATGTGTGCGCGGCGCACAATCCTTGTGCCGCGGCCCACACCCCCCCTCGGGTCCCAAAAATGACGAAAAATGATCCGGAAAGAGAATAAAAGCAATAGGAATCGATATTTGGGCAACAATAACACGAAATGGAAGTACGGAACCCCAAAAAGATCTGAGGTGCACAACCAAAGTCGAACAAGGGACAAATTCCTAAACTTCTAGGAAATTACACAAACGGCCCAAACATCCGAAAATCACGATACAACGTCGGATTAACAATCCGAAACTCACAACATGCTCTACTCAATCATACGAACTCATGGAAGTAAGAAAATGACGAAATCGAACGAGTTTAACGAGAGACAAATACACATGAGACAAAATATAACACAAGATGAAATTACGTAAAAACATCATCGAGACCCGTCTAAGCGGAGAAACTCCAAGAACAAAATAGGTTCAGAATTCCAAAACAGTGACAAGCGAGTTGTCGAAACGGACCTCCGCCGGAAAAATAAAAATTACCGGAAATCGAATTTGCGGATATTACACTTCTCAGGTACTTGAGTAGTTGCTTGACAACAATCCAGTGTCCTGGTCCTGGGTTCGACTGATATCTAGCAGCCATACCTGCGGCATGACAGATATCTGGTCTAGTGCAAAAAATAGCATACATGAGGCTTCCCACAGCTGACGCATAAGGGATCAGCTTCACGTCATCTATCTCATTTTGTGTCTTAGGACACATATCCTTAGATAGTTGAATACCATGTCTATAAGGTAGAAAACTTTCTTGGAATTCTCAACGCTAAACTGTTTTAACACTATATCGATATAGAATGCCTGAGATACGCAGAACATCCTTTTCTTACGATCACGAAAAATCTTGATCCCAAGAATGTGTCCTACTTCTCCCAAATCCTTCATATCGAACTGCTCAGATAGCATACCCATACGTTCGATAATCCGTTAACGTTATTTCCAATCAGAAGAATATCATCTACATATAGTACAAGAAACACCAATACATTTCCATCGCATTGCTTATACACACAACTCTCACTCAGACATTAGACGAATCCATATGACTGGACTACCTTGTCATATCGAGTGTTCCAAGATCTAGATGCCTGCTTAAGGCCATAAATGGATCTTTTAAGTTTGCACACTAAGTGCTCTTTTCCTTCAGCAATGAATCCCTCTGGTTGGTGCATGTAGATTTTCTTGTCTAAACTTCCATTCAAGAATGCAGTCTTGACATCCATTTGCCAAATCTCCAGATCCAATTGCGCAGCTATAGCTAAAATAATATGGATTGACTTAATCATGGCTACTGGCGAAAAGGTTTCATCATAATCGATACCCTCTTTCTGAGTGTAACCTTTCGCTACAAGCCTCGTTTTGAAAGTTTCAACCTTCCCGTTACCTCCTTTCTTTTGCTTTTATAGCCACTTATTCCTAATGGATTGTACCCCATCAGGTAGTTCTACTAGCTCCCACACTTGATTGGAATCCATAGACCCCATTTCTGATTCCATTGCTACTTGCCAGGAGTCAGCATCTTTATCTTGGATTGCCTCCTTGTAAGTCTAGGGATCTAATTCATTTTCACCTGGCATTGAGTCCGAAGACTGTCTCATCCCTATGAATCATCTCGATTGACGAACAACCCTCCCACTACGACGAGCTGAGTTGGTGTAAAGGTCTCAAAATCGAAACATGGTGTAGTGTTAGTTGGCACTTGTACAATTGGTATAGAAGGAGTCTCGCCCCTTAACTCTTCCAGAATTATTTTGCTCATGGGCTTGTGACTAATCATAAAGTCCTCTTCCATGAATCGGGTATTGCTGCTAACAATGATCTTCTGATCCTTGGGACTATAGAACAAGCCACCCTTCGTTCCCCTAGAGTATCCTACAAACACTCGTACCTCTGTATGAGCTGCCAACTTATAAGCTTCCTTATTCATCACATGTGCTGGAGTACCCCAAATCCGAACATGTCTTAGACTGGGATTTCGCCTACTCCACAGTTTTGTGGAAGCTTTTCGAACTGATTTCGAGGGCACCAGGTTTAGAATGTACGCCGCTGTTTCCATGGCATACCCCCAGAACTATTTCTAAAATAGTTATGTTCCTTCTCTCAGCAACACCATTTTGTTGTTGAGTTCCCGGTGCAGTGAGCTGGGACGAAATCCCCTCATTCGCCAAGAAATCCAAAAACTCTCCACTAAGGTATTCGCCAACACGATCAGATCGTAGTGACTTGATACTCTTTCCATGAAGCTTATCTGTTTCAACCTTGAAATCTATGAACTTTTCAAAGTCTTCAGACTTACGTCGCATCAAATAGATGTATCCATATCTCGAATAATCATCTACAAACGTGATGAAGTATTCGAAACCACCCCTAGCCTGGACGTTCATTGGACCACATACATCCGTATGAACCAATTCCAATACATTATGAGCATGGTTTCCCTTGGTCTTAAAAACCCTCTTGGTCATTTTACCTTCCAGAAAGAATTCACAAATTGGAAATGACTCGACTTGGAGGTCATCCAATGGGCAATCATCTATCAATCTTTGAATCCTCCTAAGGTTTACATGACCTAACCGTAAAGGCCACAAATATGTTTGGTTTATGCTCGAAGGTTCTTTTCTCTTTTTAGGTTTAGACAAAGAGTTAGGCGATTTATGTTTATACATTGGAGTTTGTGCAGTATTAATGACATACAGTCTATCACTATAAATACCATTGCAAATATATTCACGGTTTCCTCTAATAATAGCATCACCATCAAAAGAAACTGAATAACCATCACAACTTAATTTAGAAACGGAAATTAAATTCATTCTAAAATCTGGTACTAATAATACATTATTAAGGACTAATATTTTATCATTATCTTCAACTGCACGACTCCTACTGCAACAGCTATAAACCCGGGATAATCGCCCCAGTTGATGGTGATCTTGCCCGCACTAAGCTGCTTGGTTACTTGAAAACCATGCGAGTCAAAGCAAACATGATTAGTGGAGCCTGAATAAACTATCCACGAAGTGGAAGAACAAGCTGCCAAATATATTTTGACTACTAGTGCACGAGAGATACCTTTCTTAAGAGGAGGATAGTCCGCTTTAAAATGTCCTTTCTGATTGCACTTGTAGCACTTTCCCTTTGTTTTTTTTTCGAATCAGGATGAGGAGCCTTGCTCTTTACCTTGATAGCTGCCACCTGCTTTTGGCCCACTTGTTTCTTGTTATTCCCCCACTTGGGTTTAGAAGTTGAAACACCAGTAGCCGCAAGAACTTGATACCCTTGCCTAAGAGACCTTCCGCAGCTTGAAGCTCTGTTAGTAATTCCGCCAAAGTATACTCTCTACAATTCATATTATAGTTTTGGTGGAACTGCTCAAAGCTCCTAGGTAAATTATCTAGGATTATATCGACCTGCGTTTCCACATCGATAGTCTCCCCTAAGATATCAAGTTCATTTAGATGATAAATCATCTTTAGAACATGATCCCTTATCGGGGTTCCATCAGGCATTTGGGTCGTCATCAAGACCCTCATAGCATTTTGTCTAGCCGCCCGGTTCTAATGAGCAAATATCTCGCCGATATTTTCCATCATTTCTACTCTCGTGCCCATACTCTGATGCTGATGCTACAATACATTTGCTAAAAAAGCCAAGATGTAACAGCGAGCCATCTCATCAGATTTCTTGTCAGATTCGGGGGTAACATTTTTTTTCAATTCACTGTTGTGTTGTACGTATTCATTTGGAATTGTACAAGTGTTGTTGTATTTGACTGATACAATGTATATTGTATTGGGATATTTTAGAATCGAAATATTTATACTTGTCGTCGGTTTTGTTTCGTCGTTGGATGTTGCTTGGTGAGTTTGAAATTTTAGCTAAGTATACTAGCCATAACATACGCTATATGTTTAACATTACGTACGCTATGAGCTGAGGTATACTAGCCAAAACCATTTTTCTCTCCCTAGAATCGTCCCTCTGGACTTGTTCTTGATACTTAGCCTCTTCCAACTTGATTTGGAGCTTCATAACTTGGATTGGAGCTTAGGAACTTGAAGATTGGAGTGAATTCTTGATTATTTGAGGTTGTTCTTCATTTTTCTAGAGGTATGTTGGTTAATCTTGTGTTTAACTCGAGATTATATTGATGTTCTTGTTGATTACCTCGTGTAGATGATGATTTGTTGCAGGATAGTATGGTTCTTCATAGTTCTGATGAACTTATGATGAAGAACATGATGATATAGCTTGAGTTTGATTGTGTTCTTGATGTTTAAGAATACTTGGAGGCTATAATCATGTCTAGGAAGAGTTATGTTAAGATTTTTAGATGATTAACATAGCCTTGAGATGATTGTTGTTGTTGGTTGTGTTCTTGAGAGATTATAACCATTTTAGAAAGGATTTATGATGAATTAGGAGGTGATTATCATAATTTTTGAAATGGTTAAGTTAATCTTGTTGATTAATCCAAAATTCTTGAGGAATTGGTGATTGATTTTGGTGGAGAGATCATGTTTGTTGTAATGATGATGTTCTTGAGGTATTGATGATGATATTGGTGATATTATCACTTTGAGATGATTGATTTGATGTTGTTCTTGATAATCCTTGTTTAATTGTTTTTCACAAGTGTTAAGAACATAATGATCATGTTAATTGATCATTGAGGTGTTGGAGGATGTTAGGATTCATAGTTGAGAACTATGATATTCGTTTGTAGAGTTTAACCGATTCGTGATTGAATCGGGATTGTCTTTGGTGTTCTATTGATTTTGTGTTATTGAATGAATTGTATTTCATTCAAGGTTGTTCGAGTGCTTGTGATCGTCGGAGGATGCCGTTCGTCGTTTGTTGGAGGACTTCATCGCCTTCGGTTTGAGGCAAGTTTTATACTTGTACTAGTCAATGAGATAAATGTAATCATATATGTATATCAATGTGTTATATCATTGCGAGTCGTAGTCTCTTCATGATATGTTGTTGTCAGGGAATTGTTTGATACAAAACCCTTCGGTAATTATGCCAACATTGTTGATTGATCGTCTTGTTGTTATTGTTGTTCGTTAATGGCCGGTTCAAGGCATTGAGATACTTGTTGGATTATGTTGTTGCCGATAGCCGGTTTGCGGTATCGATGTATCGATGGTTATTGTTGACTGATGTTACATTGAGATATCATTATGATCGTTGCTCTTAATATCGGTGTTTTTCTGTTTATGTTGTATTGGCTGATTGAAGGCGTTGACGTATTCGATTATCAACTCTGTTTCTGGTGGTCAATTAAAAGCACAGGACATCTGTTCTAATTATTTTGTTGTTATCAATTGACTTTTCTAAGGTAATCGATGTATTGAATTGGCACTGTCGAGGACATTTCCAATCCCTTATATCGTTGTTATCGATTGGCCATTCTAAGGTAATCGATGTATTGAATTGGCACTGTCGAGGACATTTCCAATCCCTTATATCGTTGTTATCGATTGGCCATTCTAAGGTAATCAATGTATTGAATTGGGACTGTCGAGGATAGTTCCCATCTGTTGAGTCGTTTTTATCGATTGGTCATTCTAAGACAATCGAGGTATTGAATTGGGACTGTCGAGGATAGTTCCTATCCGTTGAGTCATTGTGATCGATTGGCCATTCTAAGGCAGTCGAGGCATTTGAATTGGGACCGCTGAGGACGGTGCCCATCCGTGAGTTATTGCTGTCATGTTGGCCAACTCAAGGCAGCACACTATTACTCTTGTGAATTCCGTAATCTTGGGATCGTTTTGTGTTTTGGAGGCTAGTCTCGGCTAGTGCTTGATGGGTAAGTTTGGGGCTTGAACCTTCGCGGTTGGTTCCCAACACCTACAGTTCATTAGGTCACGGTCATTAGGTGATCTCATTATGGGTAAGCTCGGGGCTTGAACCTTCGCGGTTGGTTTACCAACACCTACAGTTTAGTAGGTCACGGTCATTGGATGGCCTCATTGTGATACAGTTTCATTCCGTGGCTTTAGCCCTCATTGTGATATGGCTTCGTGTCGTGGCTTCAGCCCTCATTATGATACGGCTTCGTGTCATGGCTTCGGCCCTCATTATAATACGACCTCGTGCTGTGGCTTCGGCCCTCATTGTGATACGGCTTTGTGTCGTGGCTTCAGCTCTCATTGTGATACGGCTTCGTGTCGTGGCTTCGGCCCTCATTATGATACGACTTCGTGTCGTGGCTTCGGCCCTCATGTGATACAGCTTTGGAATATCTTGGCTTCGGTCCATTGTGATGATTGACAGCTTCGGCTTAGTGGCTTTCAGGCCATTGTGATATTTTGGCAGCTTTGGCTGAGTGGCTTTCAGGCCATTGTGATGTTTTGGTATTTCCGTTGGAGCCTTAGGGCATTGTGACTCGTATCTATTTCAGCTCTGGTTTGGTTTAACTTCGGGTAATTCATTGTTGTGTTCTATATTGATGATTCGCCATTGGGCACTTGTGTTCTAACCTGTTGAGCAGGTATAGATCGTATGCCGTGGGCATAGTGTTTCACGAATGCTCGGTTCTTACCTTGGTTTGTGAGCATCTCGTATTACCATTGTTGTACCATTTATTCTGCCTTTGGATGTATATCATGCTGTACATGTATTTGATATTCATTATCTGGATGACTGACCCCATAGGGGCGGAACATGTTTTCATATTTTAGGTGCTTCGGAGGAGAGATTTGAGACACAGGGGCATGCCAATGGCGATGAGGCATTCGAGCGATACTAGTCCGAGTTGTTTTAGTGTTCATGTCGATTAGATAGTTTGGAGTACTCCAGTTTCGTCAGTTATTGTCATTTTATATTATCCGAGCAGGGCTCGTGGATGTTGTTGTATTTTTATCTTGGCCATGTAGGCCCAAATTTGTCGTTGAAATTCTATACCGGAATATTATGTCGGATATCATAGTAGGGACTGTGGTTTCCCCTTTTGGTCAGTTTGTTGTGTTTTAGTTGTGTTCGTCTGGTAGATCACCTGGTGTGGGGTCCACGACACTGTAATAACCCAATGGGATTTGGAGGCGTTACAGAAGATGGTATCGGAGAAATGGGTTGTGAGATACCCTGGTATGTGAGTTATGTGGCTCTACCGACGCGGTAGTGGTGGGGCTGTCAGGTTATGACAATCTGGACAGTCGGGTTTTGTGAGTCGTGATAGTTGGACGATTGTATGCGTCATTCTTTCATCGAGTTGTCGTCAGTGAAGACTAGTATCGCAAGAACTCGAAGCTTCGTATGACCTGTGTAAGGACTCGATTCTCTTTTATGTTCATACATTCATTATGTCATTGATTATACATGTTTTGTTGAAACATGTATGTGATATGTGTGGTACGATTGATTCATGAGTATTTGTTTTGGAGCGTGTGGGCTCTGTATTGGATATGATTATCATGATTGATGTGATTATTTATTTGTTGAGTATGTACATTCGTGTTTGGCTTTTGACTTAGCATTCTGGATTGGCCATTGAGGCGTATTTGAGCTACGGTCATGATCAAGTGTTATTCTTTCAGTATGGAAAGAGGAATCCGAGGACGTGACAGAGGGGGTAAAGGCTGCAGAGCGGGCAAGAACCCAGAACCTCATGTCTATGCGCGTGCGGATACCGATATGGATCAGAGTTTGGATGGTGGTGTTACACTTGAGGAGTCAATCAGACTGAGAGTGGACACGTCGACCCTTTCTTGCTTATGAGGGGCATGATGGCCCAGATGACTCATATGACACAGATAGTGGAGACCATGCAGGCCACGATAGTTCGTGGTCTACCGCAGCAGGTATTCCAGGTGCCGTTTCATGGGCAGACTGGGGAAGTGATTCAGATTGTTGACAATATCTCTCGTCAGAGGCCGTCTACTTTTGAGGGTTCGTCGTAACCAGCTGACATTGTTTATTAGCTTGAACATTTTGATAAACTCTTCGACATGGTTCAGTGTCCGGAAGAGATATTCTTCGACATGGTTGAACATTTTGATAAACTCTAACATGATGACCCAGATGACTCATATGACACAGATAGTAGCGGCTTAATACTTGATTAAAGGCACTTATTCTTGGTGGCTTTCGGTGAAACCCACTGATCATGATTGTGTTTGGGGCGAGTTCAAGACTCTCATGTTAGAGATGTATTATCCGGCTTCACTTCGTGAAGCCAAGTTGTTAGAGGTTTTGAACCCCGAATCTGTCGAGGGCGAGGGTTGATAAGTGTCAGTTTTATACACTTATCTGTGATTATTATTGATATATTTTACCCATAATTATGAGCTAGTCTACTCGTTTTTGCTTTGAATTAATTAGTTTTTAATAATTTTACTTTTATAGGATGAAGATGTAAATTTAGTCTTAATCGGATTGAATTACTGATTTACTCAAGAAATAACATGTTTATAAAATATTCTCTTTATTGAATTTTTATGTATTCATGTTGTAGGGCTTTCCGAGACGAGTTCAGCAGTCTTTCCGGATTCAAAATCAGAGTTAAATATCCAAAGTTATCATCCGAAGAAGATTTGGGGCGAAAACGCAAAGTCTACGAAATTCTGGGCTAAAAATGAAGTCTGAAACTCCATACGGGCGTAACATCATAAAGTTACGGGCGTAACTCACACAGCAACTAATGTGCGAAAGCCGTAGCCATGTTACGGCCATAACATCTGAAAGTCACGGCCGTAAGTCCTCATAGTTACGGCCTTAACTCCTCAAAGTTACGGCCGTAACTCTTGACAGATTTTTGATCATTTTTTAATCTTTTATACTTTTGGTCTATTATTGAGGGGATAGCTGGCCTTGATCCGATCTAATATAATAATGTTGGAGTTTTGGAGCTATTAGATGACTTTAGGTGTATAAATAGACCTCTTAGATCCTTCATTAATCATTCATCTTATTATTTTTCCATTTTGTAATATTTTTCTTTGTGTGAAGAACACACTTGTATTCTTGAGTGTATGTGGTTTAGCTTATGTTGTTGACGGAGTTTATTGCTTCTTTCTCCTTTATGTACTAAGGGAGTTAGTATCAATTCTTTCCCTTTTTCAACTAATAATGACCACTCAAGCTTGTAATATGTTGAATAAAGCCTTCATGGGCTAAGTTATCCTTAGTTGGGATTATAAACAAGGTTTGTCATGTTATTTAAGTTTGTATAAAGATCTATTATGGATTACTTATTATTGTGTGTGATTTTCACTGTTTTACCAATCTTTATTTATTTAGCCAATAAATGATGATATTTATGGTCTTCATATGTTTCGAAAGAAAATATGTTTGACTAGATCAAATGATCTTTACCCTAAGTTGTTATAGGGGATAGAAATATACCTCTAGACCTTAGATGATTCTTTGAGTTATTTTCATAAAACCTAATGCTATGTATTGAAGCCAATCAACATAGAAATATAGTAGATTGATTCAATATATAAGGGGCGTTTTGACATTCGAAAGAGGAACCGTTTTTTTAAGGAAAATCGAATCTACACATCATAATAAGTAAATTCATCTTATGATATCCTATACATCTTCTATAACTAATGATGAACTAAGTTTGTAATCCCAACTATTTCATTTTACCCTTTTATTAATCTATTATTAGTGTAATCTTTAATTTCCTTAAATTTTAGAACTATTATTGCATTTTCCTTGCAATTGTCAAACCAAACTCTTAAATTGTGTGTTTCACTCATCTAAATCTCTATAACAAATAGATAAATAGTGTATAATTCAATATATATCCTAACTTCCTCGTGGGATCGATAAACTGGACTCAAAAAGTCCACTTACTACTTGATACGATATCGTGCACTTGCAATAGTTACACAAAAGGCGTGTCAAGTTTTTGGCGCCGTTGCCGGGGAAGTATAAGAGTTATTTTGAAATATTACATTATTAACTATTGTTATAAATACAACTTTTCCTTTGTTATAGATTCTCTTGTCTATGCGAAGGACATACAATCGCGATTTAGTTTCACTAGATCCCGAGATTGAAGCCACATCCAGAAGAAGGCGAAGAGAACAAAAAAACAAGCATTATTTCTTCACCATCAATGGCGGACGAACCAAACCCACGTCTCCTCCAAGGAAATGATAACGAAAGGATTCCTCCGGTAGGGGGAATACCTAATGTTCAAAACATTAAACATCAACAACATCCTATTGTGCCGGAAATAGATGAAGACAACATGCTCTTTGGGGAATTCATGAACCCCCATCTTTGAGCGTGCAATCAAGTGTGATCTATCCACCATTTGGAGTGGACAATTTTCAAATTCGCCCGGATTTCATCAATCTCTTCTCCAACAACAACTCATTTTATGGAAGAACCGACGAGAATCCATATCTCCATATTAACCGTTTTGTGGAGATTTGTGGAAATTTCAATATACCCAAATGTAAATGACGAGGCGATAAAAATGAGACTTTTCGTGCACACTTTGAAGGACAGAGCAAGAGAGTGGCTAGATAATTTGCCACCACGAATCATAACAAATTGGCCCGAATTTGTTTAAAAATTCACCACTAAATACTTTCCACCAATAAAAATGGCGAAACTCAAATACGAAATCTGTACATTTCTTCAACAAGATTTGGAGTCATTTCACGAAGCATGGGAGAGATACAAAGATATGCTACGAAAATGTCCTAACCATGGATTCAATTTGGGAGCACAAGTCAATTACTTCTATTCTGGACTCTTACCTACATGCCGAGCCAATGTCGATTCATCATCAAATGGCTCACTTAGCAACAAAACTATGAGAGAGGCTTATAATCTTTTTGAGGTTATAAGTGAACAAAGTTCAAGATGGTCAGACAGAAATATCCAAAAGAAACCAAATGGTGTTTTTGAAATGGATTCTTATTCACTTATGTTGGCAAAAATTGAAGCTTTATCAAAGAAAGTCGAGGACATGTCTTTTTCAACTCCTCAATCTGTGAAGACGGTGCAAACTCCACAAGTTTCAGCTCTTTCATGTGAAATTTGTGGAGCAACTCACAACAGCACTATGTGTCCCTTAGTGCAACAGGAGCAGTCATTTCCACCACCAGAACAAGTGGCCTATGCTCAGAATTTCCAAAGGCAAGCATACAATCCTTACGGGCCAACACACAATCCAGGGTATAAAAATCATCCAAATTTTTCTTATGCAAACAACAACAATGTGTTGAATCCAATGCATCAAGAAAAGAAGCCCGGGTGGGAAGAAGCAATCACGAAGCTAGCCGAACAACAACTGAAGTATCAACAACGCAATGATGCTTCAATTAAAAATCTGGAGACATAAGTTGGCCAAATGGCCAAAATACTTTCCGAAATATCCCACGGCATGTTACCTAGAAATACTGAGGTAAATCCAAGGGAGAGTGTCCAGGCTATCACAACAAGAAGTGGAGTGCAGTTGCCCGAGATTTCTGTGGATAATCATCTGAAAAGACAAAAAAATAAACAAAGTCGAGAAACAGAAAAAGGATATGAATCAGGACCTTTATCTCAAAAAGGTCCAGTTGCTGCCAAATCTTATGTTCCACCTATCCCTTTTCCTCAACGGTTGAATAATCACAAGCTCGATGCATAATTCGGCAAATTTGTGGAAATTTTTCAAAAAGCTACACATCAACATACCTTTTGCCGATGCTCTAGCACAAATGCCAAGCTATGCCAAATTTATGAAAGATATTCTTTCTAACAAACGAAGGCTTGAAGAATATGAAACTGTCGTGCTAACAGAGGAATGTAGCGCAATACTACAAAAAAAGTTGCCACCCAAGCTGAAAGATCCGAGAACTTTTACAATCCCATGTACAATTGGTGAAGTGAATATTGACAAAGCTCTTTGTGATTTAGGGGCAAGTATCAATTTGATGCCCCTGTCAATTTTCAACAAACTAAACTTGGGAGAAGCAAAAGAAACAACAGTTTCACTGCAATTAGCCGATCAGTCAATCAAATATCCACATGGGATAATAAAAGATGTGCTAATCAAGGTTGATAAATTTATATTTCCAGTAGATTTTATCATTCTTGACATGGAGGAAGATAAGGATATTCCTATTATCTTGGGACGGCCATTTCTTGCAACCGGGCATGCTCTTATTGACGTCTACAAAGGAAAGCTAATTCTTAGAGTGCAAGACGAACATATCACCTTCAATGTCCTAAGAACTTTGAATCATCCCTCCACAGATGATTATTGTCTAAAAATTGATGCAATTGATGCCAGAATATGAACAACGTCTTGGGAATCTGACGTTAAAAGACCCAGTTTGCCAATTTATAAGAAAATTGGATGGGAAGGTTCTCCCCGACTCTTAGAAGGCTAAGCCATTTCTGAACGTAAAATCAGAGGAAGATGTGAGCCACAATCACAACTACTGTACATACGCGTAAGTATCTTTTATTTTTGTCGTATGGTGAGATTTTCTGAATAAAAAATATGATACACTATAAATGCATTCATTATTCTATTGAGTAGTTGAAGCGCAATTAACGCAATCACAGATTTGTTAAATATCTTTACCTTATTTTTCTTCTATAAATAAACATTATGCTTGTTCCTTTTATTCATCCCTCAAACTTGTACTTTTCTCTTTTTCTCTCAAATAAGTTTCTTTTCAAAAATGGAATCATCATCTTTCACAAAAAGATTTAACCCAGTCTGCATTTTTGGTGGAGCTAGTTATGGAACAGAGGCATGCTTTATTGAAACAACCTACAAATTGGGTCATACATTAGGAGAAAAATGCATTCATGTAGTTTACAGAGGAGGAAGTCTAGGATTAATGGGATGCGCTGCTGCTTCCGCCTATATAGAAGGAGTAAAAGTGTTGGGAATAATTCCAAAATCTCTGGCTGAAAGTAAAATCATTGGGGCAACTATTGGAGATGAATTTAGAGCTGTAAATATGCAAGATCGCATAACTCACATGATGAATAATTCTGACGCCTTTATCACCCTTCCCGGTGGTTTTGACACTCTTGATGAACTTTTTCATGTGGTTACCAGAGCCCAACTTAATGTTCATAAAAAAACAAATAGGTCTGCTTAATGTCAATGGTTTCTTTGATGGTTTACTATCTTTCATCGACTACTCTGCCGAAAAAGGTTTTATTTCCGAGCGTGCTAAATGAATCATAGTCATTGCTACAACACCAGAAGAACTAATCAAAAAACTCATTGAATTTGTTCCTCAACCAGATCCAGCTCTAGATAATATTGGCTGGATGAAAGATTTTACCTTGAGAAAACGAAAAGTGGATTCATTTCTCTCCCTTTGATAACCTATATCGGACCTATTGTTATTTTTACTTTCTGTCGTGTGTAAAAATCGTGCTAAATGATGGCAGCTTAAGGAGTTTCTCTTTGATCTCTTGATGCACATCTATTCGCGATTTATGTATTGTTATTTTTATTGTTGTAATTTTTATTTCTTGTTTTTAATAAAAGCATTGATGGCAGCGTAAGGCGACTCTTCGGACTTTCCTGAAGCGCATCTTAAAAATTGTGTTATACTTCCAGGTATATTTTATTTTCTTTTGTTGTTTGCCTCGTATATTTTTCTCTTGCAGATCCAAAAAGGCGTTAGCTCAAGCATCAACTTTCATACCAGGGAGTATTCTGTTCCCTTGCTTTTTATTTTATTTTTTTATTTTTTTTAAACTGAGGACAGTTTCTTTTGCAAGTTTGGGGGTGGTGTGTTTTGATTATTTTGGTGTGTTTAGTTTTGATTATTGTGGTGTGTTTTGATTATTTTTATTATTTGGCTTTGACTTTTGTTTAGTGTATATTTATTTTGTTTATTTTGATTTGTGAGATTTCTAGATCTGGCCATAACACCAATAAGTTAGCTATATACAAGCTTCTAAAATCGTTGTATATTCCAAAATTTTTGAGCCTTAATCTCTCTTTCCAAGCCTTGTAGTTATCATGTAAAATCGAGTCATTCGTTACCTTGAGAAAATAAGAATCAATCGGTTGATGAAAAATAGAAGTGAAATTTACTTAATTTGAGGAGTTTTTGATTTTTCATGCTTAGCTAATAAACGATTTTTCTGCAAAAATTCTATTCCATAAAAAAAAGTCATTGGTGAAAGGAGGCTAGTTAAAAAAAAAGAGGTGTTGAGCAGCAACAGCTGCCTAATTTTGGGTGTCCTAAAATATTGCGAAAAATAAAGGACTAACCATTGTTGGTGCGTAGCTGCCGTCTCACACGAGATGGAAAATGTGTTGGTGAAAAGACCTACACGTTAGCAAATAACGGTGTGAAAGCTATCACCTTAAAAAAATGAAAAATGTGTTGGTGAAATGAGCTACACATTAGCAAATAACAGTGTGAAAGCTATCACTAAAAGGGATGTAGATTATGAGCAGATTTGAATTAATTGGTGGCTGAATTTCAATACACTCAATTTTGTAAACAATCATAATATTTGATGACGCCGATGAAATTCTTCTTCATGTTGAGTCGAATATAAACAAGTGATCGAGAGCAACTATTAATGGGAGTCGTGTGTGTCACGAGTGGGAAAGAAATAATCAACCTTTTTGAGGGGAAACCTTGCATTTTGGAATTACAAAAATAAAACCGTGTTTTAACTTCAAAATCATTAGTAGATTTAGTTTGAATCTTGATTCATTTTTATCTACTGTATAAAGCTGGTTGTTGTGTAAATGGCATTTCGATCTCTTTTTCTCTTTATATATATAAGTATTTTTCTTAATTTGTGTGTGTTTTATTAATTTATGTGCTATTTTTCTTTTTTACATTGAGTGTGAATAATAAAGAGTCTTGCTTGGGACTAGCAAGAATTCAAGTTTTGGGGTGTGATAAGTGTCAGTTTTATACACTTATCTGTGATTAGTATTGATATATTTTACCCATAATTGCTTTGAATTAATTAGTTTTTAATAATTTTATTTTTATAGGATGAAGATGTAAATTTAGTCTTAATCGGATTGAATTACTGATTTACTCAAGAAATAACATGTTTATAAAGTATTCTCTTTATTAAATTTTTTTTTATGTATTCATGTTGTAGGGCTTTCCGAGACGAGTTTGGCAGTCTTTCCGGATTCAAAATCAGAGTTATATATCAAAAGTTATCATCCGGAGAAGATTTGGGGCGAAAACGCAAAGTCTAAGAAATTTTGGGCTAAAAATGAAGTCTGAAACTCCATACGGGCGTAACATCATAAAGTTACGGGCATAACTCACACAGCAACTAATGTGCAAAAGCCGTAGCCATGTTACGGCCGTAACATCTGAAAGTTACGGCCGTAAGTCCTCATAGTTACGGCCTTAACTCCTCAAAGTTACGGCCGTAAATCTTGACAGATTTTTGATCATTTTTTAATCTTTTATACTTTTGGTCTATTATTGAGGGGGTGGCTGGCCTTGATCCGATCTAATGTAATAATGCTGGAGTTTTGGAGCTATTAGATGACTTTAGGTGTATAAATAGACCCCTTATATCCATCATTAATCATTCATCTTATTATTTTTCCCATTTTGTAATATTTTTCTTTGTTTGAAGAACACACTTGTGTTCTTGAGAGTGTATGTGGTTTAGCTTATGTTGTTGACGGAGTTTATTGCTTCTTTCTCCTTTATGTACTAAGGGAGTTAGGATCAATTCTTTCCCTTTTTCAACTAATAATGACCACTCAAGCTTGTAATATGTTGAATAAAGCCTTCATGGGCTAAGTTATCCTTAGTTGGGATTATAAACAAGGTTTGTCATGTTATTTAAGTTTGTATAAAGATCTATTATGGATTACTTATTATTGTGTGTGATTTTCATTGTTCTACCAATCTTTGTTTATTTGGCCAATAAATGATGATATTTATGGTCTTCATATGTTTCGAAAGAAAATATGTTTGATTATATCAAATGATCTTCACCCTAAGTCATTCTAGGGGATAGAAATATACCTCTAGACCTTAGATGATTCTTTGAGTTATTTTCATTAAACCTAATGCTATGTATTGAAGCCAATCAACATAGAAATATAGTGGATTGATTCAATACATAAGGGGCATTTTGACATTCGAAAGAGGAACCGTCTTTTTAAGGAAAATCGAATCTACACATCATAATAAGTAAATTAATCTTATGATCTTCTATACATCTTCTATAACTAATGATGAACTAAGTTTGTAATCCCAACTATTTCATTTTACCCTTTTATTATTCTATTATTAGTGTAATCTTTCATTTCCTCAAATTTTAGAACTATTATTGCATTTTCCTTGCAATTGTCAAACCAAACTCTTAAATTGTGTGTTTCACTCATCTAAATCTCTATAACAAATAGATAAATAGTGTATAATTTAATATATATATATATAACCTAACTTCCTCGTGGGATCGATAAATCGGACTCAAAAAGTCCACTTACTACTTGATACGATATCGTGCACTTGCGATAGTTACACAAAAGACATGCCAAGGGTGTTATTGTTATTGCTGAGAAGTTTCATGGACTTCTTCAATTTGCTTCATCTGTTATCCGTACTGAGGCGGATAAGATTGAGTATTTTAGCAATAGGCTAAACCCGCAGTTGAGGATGCAGTTGATCAATCATAATTGTAATTCACTTAGTGAATTCATCAAGAAGGCTCTTGGAGCAGAGCTTTTAATCAAAGAGCTCGCTCGGAAGAACCCTTCAGTTTCTTCTGGTGAGAGGACTAGGATGCCAGTTCGTTCAGAGGGACATATGGCTCCGATGTCCAGGAGGTCGTTTTCAAGTCGTCTTCGTGCTGGGAAAGCATCTTCGTCTCAGACGACAAGTTCGACTGTTGTTTGCTTTAACTGTGATTCACCGGGGCACGTCAACACTCGTTGTACGGTGTCAGCTTTTGTTTGTTGTTCATGTGGGAGGCAGGGACACCTTCAGAAATACTGCAGGAGTTCTAATTCCAGTATATCTCTAGAGAGCTCGCGGGACTCGAGAGATTTTGATACTCCAGTCCGTACTTCATCCAAGGGGTCCTATCTGAAGCCAGAGGTAAGGGCAGCCGAGGAGGGGCAGCAAGTGCAGATTTGGGTCTTCCTTCGGTCGATGAGATTGAGGAGATCGATGATCTGGTGGATATCGATGTTGGGTACACTTGAAATATACCCTTGATTTGTATTTTCCTTGTTTTTCGGATTGATGTTTGACTCAGTCTGTATTGTACTATTATGGTTGTGACCATTTGTTGTTGATCTATCTTGTAATGATAGTAATTGAGAATCTTGAGATTCGAGGTCGTTTGATGCATTTTTCTTTCCTTTTGGTGTTGTACCCGAGATTTCATGATAATCTGGGTAATTGTTCATTGTGATTCGAGACGTCAAGTCGTGAGGACTTGGGCACGCGATTGATATGGTCCCGATGACTATGTCTGTGTTGTTATTATCTTTGCGTGGCGTGAGTCAGTGTTTGCATGGGCGTCCGATGCCGACGAGAATGGGGAAGTGTACACCGATGATTGTAAACATGTATAATGGGCGGCTCCCGCGGGGTGTGTACGGGTCATGTGGTTGGTACGACTTTCTGGCAGGTCTCTAGCGGAAGAGTCATGATTCGACTGATCTCGCACTTGGTTGAGTGTTTTTATCACTTGATTTTCGCCGTGTTCTGGCAGGGGAGACGCGGGGACCGGAGGGGTTGGCCCAGCTACTCAGGAGGAGTTGTTCATATTGAGGAGTATTCTTGGAGATGTTTCTTTCAGATCCCGATGGATAGTTCATATCCCGAGTTGTGTACCCTTAGTTTCAGGAACGAAACTCTTTTTAAGGGGGGGTAGTATGTAATATCCGGGGGTAATATTTTTTTTCGTTTCACTATTGTGTTGTACGTATTCATTTGTAATTGTACAAGTGTTGTTGTATTTGACTGATTTAATGTATATTGTATTGGGATATTTCCGAATCGAAATATTTATACTTGTCGTCGGTTTTGTTTCGTTGCTAGGTGAGTTTGGAATTTTGGCTAAGTATACTAGCCATAACATACGCTATATGTTTAACATTATGTACGCTATGAGCTGAGGTTTACGAACGTTAAACCTAGAGGGTTACTTACGTAACGATGGGTATCAGATCGCATCTGACTTTTGGTGTGTGGAACCGGACCAGGCTGGATTCACGGAGTTCGATTGGGACAGGTAGTTCAATGCACATTACGTACGCTATACCTTGACGTTACGTATGGTTAGGTTTGTTACGTACGTAATTTAGTTAACGTACGTAATGGGTACACCGTTTTGAGGCAGTGAGTTTTGGACTACGTAGCGTATACTACGTAGAGGCGATATCGTACGTTAAGGGGGCATAACGTACGTTAAGGTGGTGCTATAGCGGCCGTAATGAGCTTGTCAGATTATATATCTTGGTTTCGTATTTCATTTCTTCATGAAGCAAAACCATTTTTCTCTCCCTAGAATCATCCCTCTGGACTTGTTCTTGATACTTAGCCTCTTCCGACTTGATTTGGAGCTTCATAACTTGGATTGGAGCATAGGAACTTGAAGATTGGAGTGAATTCTTGATGGTTTGAGGTTGTTCTTCATTTTTCTATAGGTATGTTGGTTAATCTTGTGTTTAACTCGAGATTATGTTGATGTTGTTGTTGATTACCTCATGTAGATGATGATTGTTGGAGGATAGTATGGTTCTTCATAGTTCTGATGAACTTATGATGAAGAACATGATGATATAGTTTGAGTTTGATTGTGTTCTTGATGTTTAAGGATACTTGGAGGCTATAATCATGTCTAGGAAGAGTTATGTTAAGATTTTTAGATGATTAACATAGCCTTGAGATTATTATTGTTGTTGGTTGTGTTCTTGAGGGTTTATAACCATTTTAGTAAGGATTTATGATGATTTAGGAGGTGATTATCATAAGTTTTAAAATGGTTAAGTTAATCTTGTTGATTAATCCAAAATTCTTGAGGAATTGGTGGAGACATCATGTTTGTTGTGATGATGATGTTCTTGAGGTATTGATGATGATATTGGTGATAATATCATTTTGAGATGATTGATTTGATGTTGTTCTTGATAATCCTTGTTGAATTATTTTTTACAAGTGTTAAGAATATAATGATCATGTTAATTGATCATTGAGGTGTTGGAGGATGTTAGGATTCATAGTTCAGAACTATGATATTCGTTTGTGGAGTTTAACCGATTCGTGATTGAATCGGGATTGTCTTTGGTGTTGTTTTCTATTGATTTTGTGTTATTGAATGAATTTTATTTCATTCAAGGTTGTTCGAGTGCTTGTGATCGTCGGAGGATGTCGTTCGTCGTTCGTTGGAGGATTTCATCGCCTTTGATTTGAGGCAAGTTTTATACTGGTACTAGTCAATGAGATAAATGTTATCATATATGTGTATGAATGTGTTGTATTATTTCGAGACGTAGTCTCTTCATGATATGTTGTTGTCAGGGAATTGTTTGATACAAAACCCTTCGGTAATTATGCCAACGTTGTTGATTGATCGTCTTGCTGTTATTGTTGTTCATTAATGGCCGGTTCAAGGCATTGAGATACTTGTTGGATTATGTTGTTGTCGATAGCCGGTTTGCGGTATCGATGTATTGATGGTTATTGTTGACTGATGTTCCATTGAGATATCATTATGATCGTTGTTCTTAATATCGGTGTTTTTCTGTTGATGTTGTATTGTCCGATTGATGGCGTTGACGTATTCCATTATCAACTTTGTTTCTGGTGGTCAATTAAAGGAACCGGGAGATCTGTTCTAATTGTTTCGTTGTTATCGATTGATTGTTCTAAGGTAATCGATGTATTGAATTGGGACTATCGAGAACATTTCCCATCCGTTGTATCATTGTTATCGATTGGCCGTTCTAAGGTAATCGATGTATTGAATTGGGACTGTCGAAGACATTTCCCATCCGTTGAGTCGTTGTTATCGATTGACCGTTCTAAGGTAATCGATGTATTGAATTGGGAATGTCGAGGATAGTTCCCATCCGTTGAGTCGTTGTTATCGATTGGTCGTTCTCAGACAATCAAGGTATTGAATTGGGACTGTCGAGGATAGTTCCCATCCATTGAGTCATTGTGATTGATTGGCCATTCCAAGGCAGTCGAGGTATTTGAATTGGGACCGCCGAGGACGGTGCCCATTCGTGAGTTATTGCTGTCGTGTTGGCTGAATCAAGGCAGCACACTTATTATTCTTGTGAATTCGGTAATCTTGGGATCGTTGCCATTGTGATTAATTGTGTTTTGGATGCTAGCCTCGGCTAGTGCTCGATGGGTAAGTTTGGGGCTTGAACCTTCGCGGTTGGTTTCCCAACACCTACAGTTTAGTAGGTCATGGTCACTTGGTGATCTCATTATGGGTAAGCTTGGGGCTTGAACCTTCGCGGTTGGTTTCCCAACACCTACAGTTCAGTAGGTCATGGTCATTGGATGGCCTCATTATGATACGTCTTCGTGCCGTGGCTTCGGCCCTCATTGTGATACGGCTTCGTGCCGTGGCTTCGGCCCTCATTGTGATACGGCTTCGTGCTGTGGCTTCGGCCCTCATTGTTATATGGCTTCGGCCCTTATTGTGATACGGCTTCGTGCCGTGGCTTCGACCCTCATTATGATACGGCTTCGTGCCGTGGCTTCGGCCCTCATTGTGATACGGCTTCGTGCTGTGGCTTCGACCCTCATTGTGATATGGCTTCGTGCCGTGGCTTCGGCCCTCATTGTGATATGGCTTCGTGCCGTGGCTTCGGCCCTCATGTGATATAGCCTCGGGCTGTCTTGGCTTCGGGCCATTGTGATGATTGGCAGCTTCGGCTGAGTGGCTTTCAGGCCATTGTGATATTTTGGCAGCTTTGGCTGAGTGGCTTTCAGGCTATTGTGATGTTTTGGGATTTCCGTTGGAGCCTTCGGGCATTGTGACTCGTATATATTTTAGCTCTGGTTTGGTTTACCTTCGGGTAATTCGTTGTTGTGTTCTATATTGATGATTCGTCATTGGGCACTTGTGTTCTAACCTGTTGAGCAGGTACCGATCGTATGCCGTGGGCATAGTGTTTCACGAATGCTCGGTTCCTTCCTTGGTTTGTGAGCATCTCGTATTACCATTGTTGTACCATTTATTCTGCCTTTGGATGCATATCATGTTATACATGTATTTGATATTCATTATCTGGATGACTGACCCCGTGGGGGCGGAACATGTTTTCATGTTTTAGGTGCTTTTGAGGAGAGAGACACAGGGGCATGACGATGGCGACGAAGCATTCGAGCGATACTAGTCCGAGTTGTTTTAGTGTTCATGTCGATCACATAGTTTGTAGTACTCCAGTTTTGTCAGTTATTGTCGTTTTGTATTATCCGAGCAGGGCTCGTGGATGTTGTTGTATTTTTATCATGGCCATGTAGGCCCAATTTGTCGTTGAAATTCCATACCGGAATAACCCAATGGCATTTGGGGGCGCTACATTTCTTCCATTTGTAGTATTCTTTTACCTCATCGGGTTTCGAATCTACATCTGGTTCCAATGAGAATTCCTCAGTTAGAACAAACTTGTGTTCCTCATCAGTCAGGATAATATTAAGATCACGTTTCCAAGCGGCAAAGTTAGTGCCATCTAGTTTGTTTTCTTTGAGAATTACAGCAACTGGATTGACACACATCAAAGATAAAATTAAAAATATTCATCATATAATGCATAGCAAAATATATTGAAAAACCTCAAAAACACAATATATATGCTAGCAACCAGCACCTTGAAAAACCCGCATATGCAAGCCACGAACGTGTGGACGTTTACACACACATTTTTCAAGTAGAGGTTTATGTCTTTAATTTTACTATCTAGTCAATTTACGTTATGACAAGTAAAATTAATAGTTGGCTCCTCTTGGCCATGTATTAATTAACATAGACTCTGATGGGGAGCTTATTAATTAATACACTTAAATGAATACGAGAATTTAACAACCTTAAAATATTGTATTTTAAATAATAGTCCTACAGATGGAGAGGTCCTATCGTAAAAAATAATATTGACCTTTTGTTATCATTAGAAATTTAAAACTAGTGAACCTATAATTAGCACATCCGATATGGAGGATGACCCTAATATCAATGTGCATGCTAATTACTTTACAATTTAATTTAATTATGGAGGCCAATTTGATTGTATTTTTAAGAAAATAAATCAATTTAATCACTTAATTATTTTAGTTTTTTTTTTAATTTTCTCGTTCTAACATGCAAGAAACATATCACGCATATATTAATATATGCCATACATCAAAATAATACAACTAAAATAAACGCACGGATAATTAAATTATCCAATTATCATGGTCTTCTTCCTTGAATGGAACCCGAGAAAATCTTCGACTCGATATCTCCACCTGGATCAAGCATCTCGCCACTCCTCCCCGGCCGGGCCGTGGATTTCCAAAATTAAAGTTTCCCTTTTATGCAAAATTAATTACATAAAAAAATTCAATTTTAAATCCCGACTCTCCAGCGGACGCAACGAACAGCGTTGAAATGGATCAGACCAAAAATTGGATGACCCGACCCGAACCGACGAACCGGCCCGGAACATGCTGCCCACGCCCCTCGACAGGCACGTCTTGCTCGGCGGCGGCCGTGTGCTACTCAAGAGCGCCGTGTCTTCTTTGTTCGGCATGATCGGCCGATCCAGTGTCGATCTGCTCTACTTCTTTGTGATTTTGTCTTCTCCAAATTCGGTTACAATTTACACAAATTAAAATACGTCGAATTTACTGCAAGATTACACGAAAAATAAGATCCTAGATCTACCCGCGGATTTTCTCACGGGAAAAACCATTACATACCTCAAACCCGGGCCAGACCAACAATTACATAAAATAATAAAATTAACCATTCACATAACCATGATAATTGAATCATATTCCCTGCAAAAACACATCTAGCAAAATATTCCAACATCAAATTACATGAATATTTAAACTGCTACCAATTAATCACCAAAATTAATTAAAATAGCAAAAGCCTAAACTCTGGCTCCGATACCAATTGTTGGAAATAAAACGCAGCGGAAGTGAAGTTCGAGAAATTTGATAAAAGTGTTTTACACATCTGTAATATCCGTAACTTTCCATTTTTAGCAGTTTCCATTTTTGGTGTATGTCTATTTTTATCGTCTCGCTTGTAACTGTTTTGACATACCAAATCTACTTTATTCTTGGAGTTTTTCCATTTGGACGAGTTTTAGTGATGTTTTCACGTAATTTCTTTGTATGACATGTTTTGTCGTATGAACGTTCGATTCTCGTAAAACTCATTCATTTTTGTTGCTTCTTGGTTTCTACAAGTTCGTATCGTTGAGTTGGTCATGTTGAAACTTTCGGTTTGTAAATCCGACGTCGTTTCGTGATTTTCGGGCACTTGGGCCATTTTTGTAATTTCCTATAAGTTTAGGGAATCTCATTTTCGTTGTCGCATTACGGACTCTCCGGTGGTCGGAATTATATTTTCTTTCAGTGCTTAGCTACGTCGTCTTGTATACCTCGTATTTATGTTTCTGGATTCTGGCCTTGTCGTGCGTTTCGAGTTTTATACCTTGGCGGCGTCTTCTGCGTCCCGGCGATCTTGAGCTGCTGCGTGGGTAGCGCACGCTACTCCTTGTTACCTTGCGTGCGCTACGGATGTGCAGTTAGCGTACGCTAACTCGTTATTGTTAGCGTGTGCTAACTAGTGGTAGTAGTAGCTACTGGACCGTCTATAGCCCCGTTAGCGCGCGCTATCTATGATAGTTAGCGTGCGCTAACTGCACGTTTTATATATATCAGCGGGCAGTTCAGAAACAGCATTTTTCACTCTTTTCTTCCGTTATCTTCACGGGGCGACTCCAGAAGGCGATTCCCTTCGGCTTTGATTGGAGAATTCTTCGTATTCCATCACTGTAGAATTGTGTTAGCATATTACCATCAGCGTAATCATCCTCCATCGTCCGAATCCGAGGTATTTTCTCCAGGAACCCTAAATTGTCAATTTTGGGGGTTTTTCCGGGTTTAGTTTATTAGACTCGAAATATTCTAGTATGTTGTGATATTCCTCACCAATTGTTGTTATTGGATGATTCCCAATTCGTTTTCCTCGAATTAATCCATGAATTATGGATACGGGGAGATTTTGCGTAAACCCTCGCCCGTATCGATTGATCTTTCGTTATCGTAGTTTGTAATCGGGGTTATGGGTGTATTCCGATCGATTATTGTTGTCCGTTGGGACTGAATTACGTTGATTATTTATTTAGGAACCGTTGTTTTCCACCCGGACCGTTCGTAGTCGTGTTTCATTCCCAATTCTTCAAGAATGTCTCAAAGGCAAGTACTTTACATTTGTTTACATGTTCTAGTATTTGAATTATGGCTTTATCGTGGTTGTTGTGGATGGATATGTGTATGTCCACCTAGGGACGGTCCGAAGGGGCCTCTAGGGATACGTATTGCCGTGTGTGTGCGTATCGCGAACTGTGGTTAACCACCCAGGGATGTCAGATGGGGCTCTGTGGGGTACGGTGGCCGTGAGTCTCGTACCAAGGTTAATTTTGAATTGTTTTGTTGGAGAAAATGTGTTTTGTGCTTGTGCACCGTATAATATTCCGGAATATAAATGATTTCTAAAAATGATTTTTCGCGCATATATTCATCTGATTAGAATGTAGTTCAAATGGATTGTACTTGCACTAGCAGTTGTCGCTAACCCCTTAAATGGGGGAAATACTTTTGTATTTCAGGTACAGGTCTTGGAGACAAGCGAGCATTCGAGCCGTACGAGGATGATGGGCAAGCATGATACTGTTCAGTAGTCAATTATTAGTTTTTCTGTTCTGTCGGTTTTTATCGATGTCTTGTTTTGGAACTTATGTAATTTGATATTGGTTTAAGTACTCGAGTACTTCCTTTTAAAAATTGTTAATGTTACATGTCTTCGTCGGATATCGTTTTGGTACGTTAGCCTGGTGGATTTCACAGTCTGGGGTCCACGGCGCTGTAATATGCCCTGACCGTCTTGGGGGTGTTACAGAATATGGTATCGGATATTAGGTTTATGGATACCTAGGATGTCGGTTAATTGGGTCTAGTCGAGTGTCATTTTTGAACAGTATCGCTTCCATGCCATCATCTCAGTACGCCGGTGCTCGTAAGTTTTCCTAACTTGACTAGTTGCGTTGTTCTGTTATATTCCTTCTTGGTATCTGGTTGTGTTTTGCGTTTGAATTGTACTCACCCACTACTTCTTCAGAATTCCTGCTGGTAGAGGACGCGGACGCGGTAGGGGACGTGGCGCAGCCGGTGGGGCGGCCATGTCCGATCACTCGGGAACCGATTCGGCTATGCCTTCTTTGTCGAACAGTGTCCCGCTTAGTTCCGGGTCACAGGACTACCGCTAGCTCCGGTAATGCACATGAGAATGTTGGAGTGGCCAACATTTTGCAGCAAGTAGCGAACCAGATGACGCTACTGACTCAGACTGTTTCGGTCGGCCAAGCTAATGCCAACCCGGTTCCGCCTACTGGATCCGGCAATGAGAAGGTACTTCAGGACGTGATTCGTATGCGTCTTCCGCAATTTGATGGTGCTTCCGACCCTTCCGGATGGGAGAGTTGGCTATTTGAGATGGAAAAAGTATTTGAGGCTGCTAATTGTTCTGAGGAGAGGAAAGTACCCATTGCTCAGTACTTCCTCGCCAAGGAGGCAGCAACGTGGTGGCAAGCGGTGAAACCGCGTGACCGGGCAGCCACATGGGCAGAGTTTCGGGATCTGATGGAAGATGAATTTTGTCCATGGCCAGTGAAAGAGGGGAGGATCCGAGCCTTCTTTGAGGCTAAGCCCCAAGATGTTCCTATTTCTCAAGCTATCAAAGACTACAATCAACAGCTGCATTATGTGAGAAACCAAGTCCGAGATGAGCTTGATAAGATCCGCCACTTTGATATGCGGATGAAACCGAGGGTGCGCCACTACATCTCTGGTCTGGGGTGCACAACTTTGAAAGAGTATCAGAATAAGGCGATGGCTTATGAGATGTTTGCTGCGACAGAGACGGCACCCGATGGAAAGAAGCAGAAGACCTCCGGTCAGTTTTCGGGAGGCAAGTCTGGAGGGTATCCGAAGGCTCAGTCTGGTTCGCGAGTCTTCGGGAGTCAGTCGCCGTCAGTTGGGTGAGGAAAGGGTTCCAGGTCTGCTCCTACTCGTTCCGTTCGTGGTCCTACGTGCTTCAACTATAGTCGTCCGGGCCACATGATGAGTGAGTGTGATAGGCCTCCGATTCAGTGTCTTGCGTGTGATCGGATGGGTCATCATGCTAAGTTTTGTACGGATGCAGCTCGGGCTCCAGTCACTCAGATATCAGCTCCAGCTGCGGGAGAGCCGAGTGTGAATCAGGCACCGATAGTTCCTCAGTTGCAGCAGAGTTTTGGTAGAGGTCGAGGACATGGACAACCTTCTAGAGGGGGAGCTTCTAGTGCGGGGTCTGTTCCGCCCCGAGTATATGAGATGAGATGAGCAGGAGACCCAGACGCGACGGTGGCTACAGGTACCGTCCACATCCTTGACCATCCTGTTTCCGTATTATTCGATTCTGGTGCTATGCATTCTTTCATATCTATGGATTGTGTGCATCGTCTGCATATTGATTGCCTAGTTGCGTGTGAACCATTTGTTGTTAAATTGCCTAGTGGGGATAGCATCGTGGGGGATCGTGAGATTAGAGATTTTCCATTGAGTGTCGCGGGGAGGGTTTGGCCTTCTAACCTGATTGCGGTAGATATTAGAGATGAGGATTTGATTCTTGGTGAGGATTGGCTAGACAGTCATGGGGCAATCATGAAATATAGAACGAGAACCGTTTCGATGTTAGCCTCTGACGGTACCGAGCATTCTTTTGTGGGGCGTAAGCGGAGGAGCCAGAGACTCCTGATTAGCGCCTTGAGGACGGTGAGACTTCTTCGAGGAGGTTGTACGGGTTATTGGTGTTACGCTTTGAGATCGGAAGATGGGAGAGTCGAGCTCTCGTCTATTCCGGTAGTGTGTGAGTATACTGACGTCTTTCCAGACGAGTTGCCGGGATTGCCGCCGGACCGAGAAGTTGAGTTTACCGTTGATTTAGAGCCGGGTGCAGCACCGATTTCCAAGACGTCATACCGTATGGCGCCTGCCGAGATGCTTGAGTTGAAGAAGCAGTTGGGAGAGTTGCTAGACATGGGGTATATTCGACCGAGTGCTTCACCTTGGGGCGCACCGGTCTTATTTGTAAAAAAGAAGGATGGGTCACTTCGATTATGTATCAACTACCGAGAGTTGAACAAAGTGACCATCAAAAACAAGTATCCGCTTCCGAGGATTGATGATTTGTTCGACCAACTGCAAGGGGCAACCGTGTTTTTAAAGATTGATTTGAGATCGGGGTATTATCAGCTCCGAGTAAAGGATACCGATATTCCGAAGACGGCCTTTCGGACGAGATACGGTCACTACGAGTTCGTGGTTATGCCTTTTGGGCTAACCAACGCCCCAGCCGTGTTCATGCAGCTTATGAACAAAGTCTTTATTGAGTACCTCGATAAGTGTGTAGTCGTTTTTATCGATGACATCCTGATTTACCCGAGGAGCGAGGAGGAGCACGCCCGTCATTTGCATATCGTGCTAGATATTTTGAGGAATCAACATCTTTTTGCGAAGTTCTCAAAGTGAGAGTTTTGGTTGTGGGAGGTTATGTTTCTCGGTCATGTGATTTCAGTCGAGGGTGTTCGTGTGGACCCACATAAGGTAGAGGCAGTGTTGGATTGGGCACCGCCCAAGAACATGAAGGAGGTCTGCAGTTTTATGGGATTAGCCGGGTATTACCGTAGATTTGTCGATGGATTCTATAAGCTCGCTCGACCGCTGACTCAGTTGTTACAAAAGTCAGAGAAGTTTGTGTGGACCGATGAGAGGCAGAATAGTTTTGAGGAGTTGAAGAAGCGGTTGACGACCGCTCCTGTCTTAGCTTTACCGAGTGGTAATGAGGGTTTCTCAGTTTTTAGTGATGCTTCGGGCCAAGGGCTCGGATGCGTACTTATGCAGCACGGAAGGACGATTGCCTATGCTTCCCGTCAGTTGAAACCGTATGAGTTGAATTACCCTACGCACGATCTTGAGTTGGCCGCAGTTGTGTTTGCGTTGAAGATCTGGCGTCATTACTTGTATGGCTCGTCGTGTCAGATTTTCACCGATCACAAGAGCCTGAAGTACATTTTTACGCAGAAAGAGCTTAATATGAGACAGCGGAGATGGTTGGAGTTTATTAAGGACTACGACCTCGAGATTCTCTATCATCCGGGCAAGGCAAATGTGGTGGCAGATGCCTTGAGCCGAAAATCGGTATCGCTTCGGGCGCTTGAATTGCTTACGGCTCAGTCGGTACTTCAGCGAGAGTTTATAAGGTTGAGCATTGAGATTGTGCTACCAGAGAGTTCCGGGCAGTTGCGTACACTTGAGATTTCATCGTCTTTAGTCGACGACATTAAGTTGGGACAGTTAGAGGACCCGATGTTTATTCAGCTTCGAGAGAGTGTAGGGAAGGGGAAAGCCCCGGGATTCGTTATTCATGAGTATGGTGTGTTGAGATTCCGAGGTCGGTTGTGTGTTTCGAACGACTCGGAATTGAGACAGAGTATTATGCGAGAGGCTCATGCATCACCTTACTCAGTCCATCCGGGCTCGATCTACCGACGTTGCCAATCACCGACATGTTGGTATGAGCCGTCCGATCTAGTTGGCACCGAGCCAGACCTTGTGTTAGAGATGAGGGAGAAAGTTCAGTTGATTAGAAAGAGAATGTTGGCTGCTCAGAGTCGACAAAAGTCTTATGCGGATGTTAGGCGTCGACCCTTGGAATTTGCGGTGGGAGATCATGTTCTGTTGAGAGTGTCTGCGTCGAAGGGAGTTTTCCATTTTGGGAAAAAGGGGAAGCTTAGTCCGAGGTATATTGGGCCTTTCGAGATATTGGAGAGAGTCGGTGAGTTGGCATACCGTTTGGCTTTACCTCCGTCCCTGAGTCATGTCCATAGCATATTTCACATTTCCCAGTTGAGGAAGTACGTTCCGGTCCCATCCCACATTATTGATTTTGGAGACGTGGAGATCGAGAAGGATGTTACGTTTGAGGAGAGACCCGTCAGGATTTTGGAGCGTCGAGACAAGCAGTTAAGGCACAAAACCATTCCTTTGGTTAAGGTGCAATGGTCGAGGCACGGAGTAGAAGAAGCGACGTGGGAGTTAGAGGAGGATATGCGTTCGAGGCACCCCGAGCTTTTTGATTCTTAAGTTTCGGGACGAAACTTTATTTTAGAGGGGGAGAATGTAATATCCGTAACTTTCCATTTTTAGCAGTTTCCATTTTTGATGTATGTCTATTTTTATCGACTCGCTTGTAACTGTTTTGACATACTGAATCTACTTTATTCTTGGAGTTTTTCCATTTGGACGAGTTTTGGTGATGTTTTCATGTAATTTCATTGTATGACATGTTTTGCCGTATGAACGTTCGATTCTTGTAAAACTCATTCGTTTTCGTTGCTTCTGAGTTTGTACAAGTTCTTATGGTTGAGTTGGTCATGCTGAGACTTTAGGTTTGTAAATCCGACGTCGTTTTGTGATTTTCGGGCACTTGGGCCATTTTTGTAATTTCCTATAAGTTTAGGGAATCTCATTTTCGTTGTCGTATTACGGACCTGTAACACCCCCAGAATACGACCCGGGAATGTCACACACCGTAGACCCTTATCACAAGGATCCACCAGGCTAAATCCCAAAAGACTACTCAAAGATTGACCGACCGGGGTCAAAATTTAATACAAGGTAGACCGACAAGGTCTTAAACCAATTCATAAACTAACGACATTCATACAACAATGACAACAATAAACTTGAACACAGAAAAGAATGACAACTCAATTTAAAAATCGATAACTACACCCATGCAAGGGTGAATACTCAAACGACAAAGAAAAATACCGACCAAAATGAAACAAAAGAAAAGACTCTGACTCTGGTGTGATTAGCATCGTCGTCTTCCATCTCCTTCCAAGCCAATCCCGTGACTGCTCCCGAGCTGCCAAAACCCGAGCGCATAACAGGCACCCACCCCGAAAACTCGGGGGTTAGCAACCGGAATTTTGCTAGTGCAAGTACATAATATACAAGATATATGAATAGTAACAACACAAAATTCAACCATCGTGAAGCTTTAACACAAACCATACATTCCCAAAGTTAACACAGTATAGCACTCGCATACACAAGGTGAAAAATAATCACATAGTCATATTCTCTATATGGAACATAACGCCAATCAAACTTTGGACGAGCCCAAGGAGTCAAAAGATTAAATTTGAAAATCCATTTTATAAAAAAAAGGAAAAAGTATTTTGATAAAATAGTTTGAAAACATTATTAATGACTCGGGTCGTCTTGGGGTTTTAAACAAAAATCGAATGGGGATGCTTTTGGAAATAATTTCAAAAACTCTCGGGTCCTTGACCCAACATATGGAAAACGATTACACAAAAACCAAGTCAACTTATTTGGGGTTCTCGACCCAATTTATAGAACACCGTCACAAACGAAATCATTACAACATCACACAGGGTTCTCAACCCATTCCAAATAACATCATCATGAAATCAATCATCTCAACATTCCACAGGGTCCTCGACCCAAAACACAGAATAGCACCACAATACAATCAAAGGTACAAAACTCTCATTCGACATATCCTGCTCAAGACCCCCGATTAATTAACCCTCGGAGATTTCGTCAAACCTCCTTGGTTAATTAACCCTGATACCAAACGCTTTAAAAACAATTTGAAACAAGCTTTCAAAAACACGGATTGCGATGCAGTATCAAGACAAACATTAAAAGTGAGTTGAAAGAATTTGAGATACGAACATCGTTCGGTAACGGGGTCTTAGCTATCACTCAAATACCCGTAACCAATAAGCCTGCCAGGCGCCTCCACTGCTCACCTGTGCACCGGCGTTCACTCCACTACGTCGGCCGCTCCTTGAACATGTCACCGCACCGGCGTCACTCCCGCAAGAGCCGCCCCTTGCACGCGCATTAGGTGACACCGGCGTTCACCACCCATATGGAGCCGCACATTGCAGCGTACACCAGTCCGGAGTACACCGTCCCGCCCTCAGAGGTTCCCGGATATGACGTTTCTCACAACAAGTATCCACATTGTTCAAACATAAAGCACACGGACAATTGTCACAACAAGTTTCAACTCGGTACATCAAGTCACACAATTTCTCCGCCAGTCCATATCATCACAAATAAACAATAACACGCACGTTATCAATCAAACTCAATCAACACCGCACATATATCTCTATGTTGCGACTCAACCGAATATATATACACATATATATATATATAAATATATAACCTCACTATATTATATGGATAACTATAGTTCGCCCATCGATCCAAGTTGAGTACGTCAACTAATGTTAGAATTCAACACTCGTCGATCACCGACATAAACATATATATTAATATACGTATATACATACATATATTTAACATGTAACTATATATATAAACACACATATATATATACACATACATATATATACCTCCATATAAACTCATACACTCCGACAACAATGATTTCACGCAGTTACAATTCGTATATCGAGGTACTTGCCTAGGTAATACGGCCGAAGGAGACGACGAAGGAATAGGTTCCGGTCCGAACAATCCTCTCAAATCCGACCCTAACACAATAATGATATACAATCAATCTCACATCATGAATACGAAGAAATCCCTCCTAGTCCTACCCGTTGGGACAATTTATCGAACACCAAGAGTGCGTAGGGAATTGAAATCGGTTAACGGTGAACTAACGGGATTTCATCCCAACCAAAAACAAGAAAACCAAGGGTCACGAGAGTACTATCAAAATCTAACAACAACATCGGTTAATTCGGATTAAAACACAAGATCACCACCAAGCCCTCCCCAAAAATCATACTAGGGTATAAGAGATCTTACCTCTTGAAGATACAAACCCTATAATCCGAAGAACACGTGCTAGATCCACAATCCGAGCTACACGATCGAAGGAAGATGAAGAAAAACACACAATCAAAAGGGTGGATGGAGAAGAAATCCCCCTCTCAACCCTCTCTCTCGCGCACGGTGGAAGAAAAGGAGGAAATGAGCGAAACTCGCTGAAAACACCCAGTTATAGCGCTGACCGCATTGTGTGCCGCGGCTCAGCTAATCTGTGCCGCGGCACAGGGCCAAAAATTGCGCCCAGTGGTCGGCTGACCGCTCGTTGTGCCGCGGCTCATAAGGCGTGTGCCGCGGCTCAGACTCGGCATGTGCCGCGGCACTGCCGGACTATCTTGAGGCACGCGTCTGAGAGGTTTTAGCCGGCAGGTGCCACACGGGTGTGCCGCGGCCCGGACAAGTGTGCCGCGGCACTGACTCGGCTGTGTGCCGCGGCGCACAATCCTTGTGCCGCGGCACACGGTACAGCCTGCTCGGCCAACAACTGGGTAGTATGTGTGCCGCGGCGCACAATCCTTGTGCCGCGGCTCATACCCCCCCTCGGGTCCCAAAAATGACGAAAATGATCCGGAAAGAGAATAAAAGCAATAGGAATCGATATTTGGGCAACAATAACACGAAATGGAAGTACGGAACCCCAAAACGATCTGAGGTACACAACCAAAGTTGAACAAGGAACAAATTCCCTAAATTTCTAGGAAGTTACAAAAACGGCCCAAACATCCGAAAATCACGATACAACGTCGGATTAACAATCCGAAACTCTCAACATGTTCTACTCAATCATACGAACTCATGGAAGTAAGAAAATGACGAAATCGAACGAGTTTAACGAGAATCAAATGCACATGAGACAAAATATAACACAAGATGAAATTACGCAAAAACATCATCGAGACCCGTCTAAGCGGAGAAACTCCAAGAACAAAATAGGTTCAGAATTCCAAAACAGTGTCAAGCGAGTTGTCGAAACGGACCTCCGCGGAAAATGAAAATTAGGAAATCGAATTTGCGGGTATTACATTCTACCCTCCTTAAAGAAGTTTCGTCCGAAACTTAAAATAGAGAGCGGCGGAACAATCAAGGAAATAACTACTTGCTCAGCCCCAACTCATCACGAGCAAAGCGCGAATGCAAGGTTCCGAAATACGATGAACCGACCTAGCGAGCATTGATGCGTGAGTCGAGGCGATAAAAATGTATGGGAACACGATAAGTTGAGGTGGAGGAGTATGAATTTGGATACCAAAACTCCCGGAGGGAAGAAAATCACAAAATAGTTCAGACGTCACGAAAATCATGTTTCGAGCTCAACCAACCGCATCCAAGTTCATAATACATTCGGAAATGTTAATTGCACGCGAGGAATATTAGCTTGAACAAAATTTACGCAAGAATCAAGCTCGATGTGGAAAGACCACAATAATTCACGAGTCTAACAACACGGTTACGAAATTCGTTCGGAGAACGGTAGGCTAAGTACAACAGGGTAGTTTAAAAAAATTATCGAGAGGGTCATAGATGAAGTACCAAGAATGGAAGTCACCCAATCGAAAATACTATGAAGAGTACGGGTAGTACATTTCCCATACTAAGAAAACATTTCGATCCCGAACTTAGAACAGCAAGAGTTGGTAACATAGAGCAATGAAATGAAGAACGATCAAAGTCACGATTGTCCAAAACAGCAACGATTAGGGCATATTACAAAATATCATCCTCCCATGTTAGGTTCTTCAGGAGGAAACATAGGGTTTCGGGACATTCTCCAGTCACTTGCTCTGTCCGCCAATAGGGTAGCATTCTTTGCGATTCGAAATTATCTCACAATGCTTCTCCCGATGACCTTCACACCCGCACCGGTAACAAGTCAAGAGTGGAAAGGGACAATTTGCACGAACATGTCCCTGACGATTGCGGTTGAAGCACCCTCCCTTCTTACCGAGAGTCACCGTCTTTGGCAGGATTCCAAGCGTTCACTCGATCGCGAAGGCAGCGTTCGAGCAGCGTTGGGGTTTGGGAGCCTTAGGCTCTGCACCGCCCAAAAACTTCCCAGATATCCTCGGTCTCTTGGCTTCGCTCGTGGGCTCGACCACTGAGGAGATTTCATAGGATATCGATTGATCTAGATACTCCTTCACCGTAGCATGGATCGTGGTAAATGCGAACCACCTTGCCGCTTCCATTTCCATCATCACGTCCACGTCCGCCGAGGCTTGACATACTAATACGGAGAACACCGATCAACAGTATTAGTTTATCAGTCGTACAATATACCACAATTATCAACCCGAGTTTTAGTTAGCATCCTTAGAATAACGGTACTATCGTAAAGCATAGAGTTTTATGAAGTCAAGTTCGAGTAGCTCGACGAGGACGATCATTATATGTATGCACTTAATGAAAACAAATTTTTGAAAAAGGGGCTAGTCACGTTGCGCCCAAGACTTGTAACCACTGTCTTTTATTTCGGAAGAGGAAGTTTACATAATGACTCTAAAGATTATTTTCGAGTGATGAATAAAAGAAAAAAAAATCGAAAATTAATTCGTAACTAATTTGAAATATTTGAAAATGTTGAGTCCCAAATATCAAAATTTTGAAAATCTTTCCTCTTCTTCCAAAATGTTTATTTGAGAGAATTTTCCACGAGATACGTGACCATTTAACATGACGATATTAAATCATGGCGTTACACAATGTTAGAAAATTTCAAAGCATTGCTTTAAAATATTCGAGATACTATACGCCGTGGGCCCGTCTGCAGAACCCACTGTGCAAAAATTCCTAAAAAAATGATCTAAATGCCAAAAGGCCGAAGTCGGTAACATTCTCAAATACTCACAAAGGTCATTTATGAAATATCAAATACCGTCATAAGAATACTATCAAAATATGCAAGACCAAAATATCAAAACTCGGTTTGCAAGATAACAAAAACCATCTTAAAATACTCATGCGGTGGATAACATTATCATTCGTAAATTCATTCTAATAAAGTACCGAAACAGATAAACATGCTCGACTTCCGAAGCATACTACGTAACTATTTATGCTCGGACCGCATGCGCATGTTATATCCTATAACGATAATATCACCAACAAGTTCCAATTCCTAGTTCACATTAAGCATATTAGCACAATGTAATCAAATACGTATATAAGGGGACTTACGATCGGGAGGCTTACCATCACGGATTGCCAGAAGATGATGTCGGAACCACGATACTAATCACGACTCTGATGCGCGCGACTTACACAAGACATGGACTTGACCCAACGGCCTAGGTTTTTCGCAAACCTAAGCTCCGATACCATAAATGTAACACCCCCAGAATACGACCCGGGAATGTCACACGCCGTAGACCCTTATCACAAGGATCCACCAGGCTAAATCCCAAAAGACTACTCAAAGATTGACCGACCGGGGTCAAAATTTAATACAAGGTAGACCGACAAGGTCTTAAACCAATTCATAAACTAACGACATTCATACAACAATGACAACAATAAACTTGAACACAGAAAAGAATGACAACTCAATTTAAAAATCGATAACTACACCCATGCAAGGGTGAATACTCAAACGACAAAGAAAAATACCGACCAAAATGAAACAAAAGAAAAGACTCTGACTCTGGTGTGATTAGCATCGTCGTCTTCCATCTCCTTCCAAGCCAATCCCGTGACTGCTCCCGAGCTGCCATAACCTGAGCGCATAACAGGCACCCACCCCCCGAAAACTCGGGGGTTAGCAAACTGGAATTTTGCTAGTGCAAGTACATAATATACAAGATATATGAACAGTAACAACACAAAATTCAACCATCGTGAAGCTTTAACACAAACCATACATTCCCAAAGTTAACACAGTATAGCACTCGCATACACAAGGTGAAAAATAATCACATAGTCATATTCTCTATATGGAACATAACGCCAATCAAACTTTGGACGAGCCCAAGGAGTCAAAAGATTAAATTTGAAAATCCATTTTATAAAAAAAAGGAAAAAGTATTTTGATAAAATAGTTTGAAAACATTATTAATGACTCGGGTCGTCTTGGGGTTTTAAACAAAAATCGAATGGGGATGCTTTTGGAAATAATTTCAAAAACTCTAGGGTCCTTGACCCAACGTATGGAAAACGATTACACAAAAACCAAGTCAACTTATTTGGGGTTCTCGACCCAATTTATAGAACACCGTCACAAACGAAATCATTACAACATCACACAGGGTTCTCAACCCATTCCAAATAACATCATCATGAAATCAATCATCTCAACATTCCACAGGGTCCTCGACCCAAAACACAGAATAGCACCACAATACAATCAAAGGTACAAAACTCTCATTCGACATATCCTGCTCAAGACCCCCGATTAATTAACCCTCGGAGATTTCGTCAAAACTCCTTGGTTAATTAACCCTGATACCAAACGCTTTAAAAACAATTTGAAACAAGCTTTCAAAAACACGGATTGCGGTCTGTATCAAGACAAACATTAAAAGTGAGTTGAAAGAATTTGAGATACGAACATCGTTCGGTAACGGGGTCTTAGCTATCACTCAAATACCCGTAACCAATAAGCACGCGGGCGCCTCCACTGCTCACCTGTGCACCGGCGTTCACTCCACTATGTCGGCCGCTCCTTGAACATGTCACCGCACCGGCGTCACTCCCGCAAGAGCCGCCCCTTGCACGCGCATTAGGTGACACCGGCGTTCACCACCCATATGGAGCCGCACATTGCAGCGTACACCAGGCCGGAGTACACCGCCCCGCCCTCAGAGGTTCCCGGATATGACGTTTCTCACAACAAGTATCCACATTGTTCAAACATCAAGCACACGGACAATTGTCACAACAATTTTCAACTCGGTACATCAAGTCACACAATTTCTCCGCCAGTCCATATCATCACAAATAAACAATAACACGCACGTTATCAATCAAACTCAATCAACACCGCACATATATCTCTATGTTGCGACTCAACCGAATATATATACACATTTATATATATATATATATATAAATATATAACCTCACTATATTATATGGATAACTATAGTTCGCCCATCGATCCAAGTTGAGTACGTCAACTAATGTTAGAATTCAACACTCGTCGATCACCGACATAAACATATATATTAATATACGTATATACATACATATATTTAACATGTAACTATATATATAAACACACATATATATATATATACACATACATATATATACCTCCATATAAACTCATACACTGCGACAAGAATGATTTCACGCAGTTACAATTCGTATATCGAGGTACTTGCCTTGGTCTGACCTTGAAGGAGACGACGAAGGAATAGGTTCCGGTCCGAACAATCCTCTCAAATCCGACCCTAACACAATAATGATATACAATCAATCTCACATCATGAATACGAAGAAATCCCTCCTAGTCCTACCAGTTGGGACAATTTATCGAACACCAAGAGTGCGTAGGGAATTGAAATCGGTTAACGGTGAACTAACGGGATTTCATCCCAACCAAAAACAAGAAAACCAAGGGTCACGAGAGTACTATCAAAATCTAACAACAACATCGGTTAATTCGGATTAAAACACAAGATCACCACCAAACCCTCCCCAAAAATCATACTAGGGTATAAGAGATCTTACCTCTTGAAGATACAAACCCTATAATCCGAAGAACACGTGCTAGATCCACAATCCGAGCTACACGATCGAAGGAAGATGAAGAAAAACACACAATCAAAAGGGTGGATGGAGAAGAAATCCCCCTCTCAACCCTCTCTCTCTTGCGCACGGTGGAAGAAAAGGAGGAAATGAGCGAAACTCACTGAAAACACCCAGTTATAGCGGCCGCATTGTGTGCCGCGGCTCGGCTAATCGTGCGCGGCACAAGGCCAAATGCGCCAGGTGGTGGTGACCGCTCGTTGTGCGCGGCTCATAAGGCGTGTGCGCGGCTCGACTCGGCATGTGCCGCGGCCTTTGCCGGATCTTGAGGCACGCGATCTGAGAGGTTTTAGCGGCGAGTGCCACAGGTGTGCCGCGGCCGGACAAGTGTGCGCGGCGGCTTGACTCGGCTGTGTGCCGCGCGCACAATCCTTGTGCCGCGGCTGCAGTGGCTGCTCGGCCAACAATCGGGTAGTATGTGTGCCGCGGCGCACAATCCTTGTGCGGCTCATACCCCCTCGGGTCCCAAAAATGACGAAAATGATCCGGAAGAGAATAAAAGCAATAGGAATCGATATTTGGGCAACAATAACACGAAATGGAAGTACGGAACCCCAAAACGATCTGAGGTACACAACCAAAGTTGAACAAGGAACAAATTCCCTAAATTTCTAGGAAGTTACAAAAACGGCCCAAACATCCGAAAATCACGATACAACGTCGGATTAACAATCCAAAACTCTCAACATGTTCTACTCAATCATACGAACTCATGGAAGTAAGAAAATGACGAAATCGAACGAGTTTAACGAGAATCAAATGCACATGAGACAAAATATAACACAAGATGAAATTACGCAAAAACATCATCGAGACCCGTCTAAGCGGAGAAACTCCAAGAACAAAATAGGTTCAGAATTCCAAAACAGTGTCAAGCGAGTTGTCGAAACGGACCTCCGCCGGAAAATGAAAATTACCGGAAATCGAATTTGCGGGTATTACAGGACCCTCCGATGGTCGGAATTGTATTTTCTTTCAGCGCTTAGCTCCGTCGTCTTGTATACCTTGTATTTATATTTCTGGATTCTGGCCTTGTCGTGCGTTTCGAGTTTTATACCTTCGGCGGCCAGATCTGCTGTCGAGCGATCTTGAAGCTGCTGCATGGGTAGCGCACGCTACTCCTTGTTACCTTGCGTGCGCTACTGATGTGCAGTTAGCGTACGCTAACTCGTTATTGTTAGCGTGCGCTAACGAGTGGTAGCAGTAGCTACTGGACTGTCTATAGCCCCGTTAGCGCGCGTTATCTATGATAGTTAGCGTGCGCTAACTACACGTTTTATATATATCAGCGGGCGGTTCAGAAACAGCATTTTTCACTCTTTTCTTCCATTTTCTTCACGGGGCGACTCCAGAAGGCGATTCCCTTCGGCTTTGATCGATAATTCTTCGTATTCCATCATCGTAGAACCGTGTTAGCATATTACCATCAGCGTAATCATCCTCCATTGTCCGAATCCGAGGTATTTTCTTCAGGAACCCTAAATTGTCAATTTTGGGGGTTTTCCGAGTTTAGTTTATTAGACTCGAATTATTCTAGTATGTTGTGATATTCCTCACCGATTGTTGTTATTGGATGATTCCCAATTCGTTTTCCTCGAATTAATCCATGAATTATGGATACGGGGAGATATTGCGTAAACTCTCGCCCGTATCGATTGATCGTTCGTTATCGTAGTTTGTAATCGGGGTTATGGGTGTATTCCGATCGATTATTGTTGTCCATTGGGACTCAATTACGTTGATTCTTCGTGTAGGAACCATCGTTTTCCACCCGGACCGTTCGTAGTCGTGTTTCATTCCCGATTCTTCAAGAATGTCTCAAAGGCAAGTACTTTACATTTGTTTACATGTTCTAGTATTTGAATTATGGCTTTATCGTGGTTGTTGTGAATGGATATGTGTATGTTCACCTAGGGACGGTCCGACGGGGCCTCTAGGTATACGTATTGCCGTGTGTGTGCGTATCGCGAACTGTGGTTAACCACCCAAGGATGTCCGACGGGGCTCTGTGGGGTACGGTGGCCGTGAGTCTCGTACCAAGGTTAATTTTGAATTGTTTTGTTGGAGAAAATGTGTTTTGTGCTTGTGCACCGTATAATATTCCGGAATATAAATGATTTCTAAAAATGATTTTTGGCGCATATATTCATCTGATTAGAATGTAGTTCAAATGGATTGTACTTGCACTAGCAGTTGTCGCTAACCCCTTAAATGGGGGAAATACTTTTGTATTTCAGGTACAGGTCTTGGAGACAAGCGAGCATTCGAGCCGTACGAGGATGATGGGCAAGCATGATACTGTTCAGTAGTCAATTGTTGGTTTTTCTGTTCTGTCGGTTTTTATCGATGTCTTGTTTTGGAACTTATGTAATTTGATATTGGTTTAAGTACTCGAGTACTTCCTTTTTAAAATTGTTAATGTTGTGTTCCTGTTTTGGGAAATGGATTTGATGTCTAATTGTAGTCTTTTATTCGAATTGTCATTTTGTTGGTGTTGCATGTCTTCGTCGGATGTCATTTTGGTACGTTAGCCTGGTGGATTTCACAGTGTGGGGTCCACTGCGCTGTAATATGCCCTGACCGTCTTGGGGGTGTTACAGAATATGGTATCGGAGATTAGGTTTATGGATACCTAGGATGTCGGTTAATTGGGTCTAGTCGAGTGTCGTTTTTGAACAGTATCGCTGCCATGCCATCATCTCAGTACGCCGGTGCTCGTAAGTTTTCCTAACTTGACTAGTTGCGTTGTTCTGTTATATTCCTTCTTGGTATCTGGTTGTGTTTTGCGTTTGAATTGTACTCACCCGCTACTTCTTCAGAATTCCTGCTGGTAGAGGACGCGGATGCGGACGTGGACGCGGTAGGGGACGTGGCGCAGACGGTGGGGCGGCCATGTCCGATCACCCAGGAACCGATTCGGCTATGCCTTCTTTGTCGAACAGTGTCCCGCTTAGTTATGGGGATCAGCAGGACTAGTCTGCTAGCTCCGGTAATGCACATGAGAATGTTGGAGTGGCCAACATTTTGCAACAAGTAGCGAACCAGATGACGCTACTGACTCAGGCTGTTCTGGTCGGCCAAGCTAATGCCAACCCAGTTCCGCCTACTGGATCCGGCAATGACAAGGTACTTCAGGACGTGATTCGTATGCGTCCTCCGCAATTTGATGGTGCTTCCGTCCCTTCGGATGGGAGAGTTGGCTATTTGAGATGGAAAAAGTATTTGAGGCTGCTAATTGTTCTGAGGAGAGGAAAGTACCCATTGCTCAGTACTTCCTCGCCAAGGAGGCAGCAACGTGGTGGCAAGCGGTGAAACCGCGTGACCGGGCAGCCACGTGGGCAGAGTTTCGGGATCTGATGGAAGATGAATTTTGTCCATGGCCAGTGAAAGAGGGGAGGATCTGAGCCTTCTTTGAGGCTATGCCCCACGATGTTCCTATTTCTCAAGCTATCAAAGACTACAATCAACAGCTGCATTATGTGAGAAACCAAGTCCGACATGAGCTTGATAAGATCCGCCACTTTGATATGCGGATGAAACCGAGGGTACGCCACTACATGTCTGGTCTGGGGTGCACAACTTTGAAAGAGTATCAGAATAAGGCGATGACTTATGAGATATTTGCTGCGACAGAGATGGCAGCCGAGGGAAAGAAGCATAAGACCTCCGGTCAGTTTTCGGGAGGCAAGTCTGGAGGGTATCCGAAGGCCCAGTCTGGTTCGCAAGTCTTCGGGAGTCAATCGCCGTCAGTTGGGCGAGGAAACGATTCCAGGTCTGCTCCTACTGGTTCCGTTCGTGGTCCTACGTGCTTCAACTATAGTCGTCCGGGCCACATGATGAGTGAGTGTGATAGGCCTCCGATTCAGTGTCTTGCGTGTGGTCGGATGGGTCATCGTGCTAAGTTTTGTACGGATGCATCTCGAGCTCCAGTCACTCAGATATCATCTCCAGCTGCGGGAGATCCGAGTGTGAATCAGGCACCGACAGTTCCTCAGCCGCAGCAGAGTTTTGGTAGAGGTCGAGGACGTGGACAGCCTTCTAGAAGGGGAGCTTCTAGTGTGGGGTCTGTTCCGCCCCGAATATATGAGATGAGACGAGCAGGAGACCCAGACGCGACGGTGGATACAGGTACCGTCCACATCTTTGACCATCCTGTTTCCGTATTATTCGATTCTGGTGCTACGCATTCTTTCATATCTATGGATTGTGTGCATCGTCTGCATATTGATTGCCTAGTTGCGTGTGAACCATTTGTTGTTAAATTGCCTAGTGGGGATAGCATCGTGGGGGATCGTGAGATTAGAGATTTTCCAGTGAGTATCGCGGGGAGGGTTTGGACTTCTAACCTGGAGATGAGGATTTGATTCTTGGTGAGGATTGGCTAGACCGTCATGGGGCAATCATGAATTATAGAACGAGAACCGTTTCGATGTTAGCCTCTGACGATACCGAGCATTCTTTTGTGGGGCGTAAGCGGAGTAGCCAGAGACTCCTGATCAGCGCCTTGAGGGTGGTGAGACTTCTTCGAGGAGGTTGCACGTGTTATTGGTGTTACGCTTTGAGATCGGAAGAAGGGGGAGTCGAGCTCTCGTCTATTCCGGTAATATGTGAGTATCCTGACGTCTTTCTAGACGAGTTGCCGGGATTGCCGCCGGACCGAGAAGTTGAGTTTACCGTCGATTTAGAGCCGGGTGCAGCACCGATTTCCAAGACGCCATACCGTATGGCGCCTTCCAAGATGCTTGAGTTGAAGAAGCAGTTGGGAGAGTTGCTAGACATGGGGTATATTCGACCGAGCGCTTCACCTTGGGGCGCACCGGTCCTATTTGTAAAGAAGAAGGATGGGTCACTTCGTTTGTGTATCGATTACCGAGAGTTGAACAAAGTGACCATCAAAAACAAGCATCCACTTCCGAGGATTGATGATTTGTTCGACCAGCTGCAAGGGGCAACCGTGTTTTCAAAGATTGATTTGAGATCGGGGTATTATCAGCTCCGAGTAAAGGATACCGATATTCCGAAGATGGCCTTTCGGACGAGATACGGTCACTACGAGTTCGTGGTTATGCCTTTTGGGATAACCAACGCCCCAGCCGTGTTCATGCAGCTTATGAACAAAGTCTTTATCGAGTACCTCGATAAGTGTGTAGTCATTTTTATCGATGACATCCAGATTTACCCGAGGAGCGAGGAGGAGCACGCCCGTAATTTGCATATCGTGCTAGATATTTTGAGGACTCAGCATCTTTTTGCGAGGTTCTCAAAGTGAGAGTTTTGGTTGCGGGAGTTTATGTTTCTCGGTCATGTGATATCAGTCGAGGGTGTTCGTATGGACCCACATAAGGTAGAGGCAGTGTTGGATTGGGAACCGCCCAAGAACGTGAAGAAGGTCCGCAGTTTTCTGGGATTAGCCAGGTATTACCGTAGATTTGTCGAGGGATTCTCTAAGCTCGCTCGACCGCTGACTCAGTTGTTACAGAAGTCAGAGAAGTTTGTGTGGACTGATGAGAGGCAGAATAGTTTTGAGGAGTTGAAGAAGCGGTTGACTACCGCTCCTGTCTTGGCTTTACCGAGTGGTAATGAGGGTTTCTCAGTTTTTACTGATGCTTTGGGCCAAGGGCTCGGATGCGTACTTATGCAGCACGGAAGGACGATTGCCTATGCTTCCCGTCAGTTGAAACCGTACGAGTTGAATTACCCTACTCACGATCTTGAGTTGGCCGCAGTTGTGTTTGTGTTGAAGATCTAGCGTCATTACTTGTATAGCCCGTCGTGTCAGATTTTCACCGATCACAAGAGCCTGAAGTACATTTTTACGCAGAAAGAGCTTAATACGAGACAGCGGAGATGGTTGGAGTTGATTAAGGACTACGACCTCGAGATTCTCTATCATCCGGGCAAGGCAAATGTGGTGGCAGATGCCTTGAGCCGGAAATCGGTATCGCTTCGGGCGCTTGAATTGCTTACGGCTCAGTCGGGACTTCAGTGAGAGTTTATGAGGTTGAGTATTGAGATTGTGCTACCAGAGAGTTCTGGGCAGTTGCGTACACTTGAGATTTCGTCGGCTTTAGTCGATGACATTAAGTCGGGACAGTTAGAGGACCTGATGTTTATTCAGCTTCGAGAGAGTGTAGGGAAGGGGAAAGCCCCGGGATTCGTTATTCATGAGAACGGTGTGTTGAGATTCCGAGGTCGGTTGTGTGTTCCGAATGACTCGGAATTGAGATAGAGTATTATGCGAGAGGTTCATGCATCACCTTACTCAGTCCATCCGGGCTCGATTAAAATGTATAAAGATTTGAGGAAAATTTTTTGGTGGAACGACATGAAGAATGAGGTAGTTCAGTTCGTGGCTAAGTGTTTGACTTGTCAGCAAGTCAAGATTGAGCATCAGCGGCCAGCCGGGTTGTTCATACCGCTTCCCGTCCCGGAGTGGAAGTGGGAGGATATCTCTATGGATTTTGTCACGGGTTTGCCGAGAACGAAGATTGGTATGAATATGGTGTGGGTGATTGTAGACCGACTGACTAAGTCGGCACATTTTTTGGGCATCAAGGATACTTGGGGTCCAGAAAAATTGGCTTGTATTTTTATCGCGCAGATAGTGAGACTTCATGGTATGTCGAAGACCATTATTTCGGACAGGGATGGCCGATTTGTATCGCATTTTTGGCAGGCGGTACATAAGGCATTGGGGACACGGTTACGTTTGAGCACTTCTTTCCATCCCCAGACCGATGGACAGTCCGATCATACCATTCAGACGTTCGAGGATATGTTGCGTGCGTGAGCGTTAGACTGGAGTAGTGACTGGGAGGAGCATTTGGCCTTGATTGAGTTTACTTATAATAACAGTTGGCACGCGTCGATTAAGATGGCACCGTATGAGGCACTTTATGACCGACGTTTCCGATCACTGATATGTTTGGATTAGCCGTCCGATCTAGTTGGCACCGAGCCAGACCTTGTGTTAGAGACGAGGGAGAAAGTTTTGTTGATTAGAAAGAGAATGTTGGCTGCTCAGAGTCGACAAAAGTCTTATGCGGATGTTAGGCGTCGACCCTTGGAGTTTGCGGTGGGAGATCATGTTCTGTTGAGAGTGTCTCCGTCGAAGGGAGTTTTCCATTTCGGGAAAGAGGGGAAGCTCAGTCCGAGGTATATTGGGCCTTTCGAGATATTGGAGAGAGTCGGTGAGTTGGCATACTGTTTGGCTTTACCTCCGTCGCTGAGTCATGTCCATAGCGTATTTCACGTTTCCCAGTTGAGGAAGTACGTTCCGGACCCGTCCCACATTATTGATTTTGTAGACGTGGAGATCGAGAAGGATGTCACGTTTAAGGAGAGGCCCGTCGGGATTTTGGAGCGTCGAGACAAGCAGTTAAGGCACAAAACCATTCCTTTGGTTAAGGTGCAATGGTCGAGGCACGGAGTAGAAGAAGCGACGTGGGAGTTAGAGGAGGATATGCATTCGAGGCACCCGAGCTTTTTGATTCTTAAGTTTCGGGAAGAAACTTTATTTTAGAGGGGGAGAATGTAATATCTGTAACTTTCCATTTTTAGCAGTTTCCATTTTTGGTGTATGTCTATTTTTATCGACTTTCTTGTAACTGTTTTGGCATACTGAATCTACTTTATTCTTGGAGTTTTTCCATTTGGACGAGTTTTGGTGATGTTTTCACGTAATTTTATTGTATGACATGTTTTGCCGTATGAACGTTCGATTCTCGTAAAACTCATTCGTTTTCGTTGCTTCTGAGTTTGTACAAGTTCGTATGGTTGAGTTGGTCATGTTGAGACTTTCGATTTTTAAATCCGACGTCGTTTCGTGATTTTCGGGCACTTGGGCCATTTTTGTAATTTCTTATAAGTTTAGGGAATCTCATTTTCGTTGTCGCATTACGGACCCTCCGGTGGTCGGAATCGTATTTTCTTTCAGCTCTTAGCTCCAACGTCTTGTATACCTCGTATTTATGTTTCTGAATTCTGGCCTTGTCGTGCGTTTCGAGTTTTATACCTTCGCAGCACAGATCACTGATCCGAGCAAGATCAATCGGCTGCTGGTAGCGCACGCCACTCCTTGTTACCTTCCGTGCGCTACCGATGTGCAGTTAGCGTACGCTAACTCATTATTGTTAGCGTGCGCTAACGAGTGGTAGCAGTAGGTACTGGACCGTCTATAGCCCCGTTAGCGCGCGTTATCTATGATAGTTAGCGTGTGCTAACTACACGTTTTATATATATCAGCGGGCGGTTCAGAAACAGCATTTTTCACTCTTTTCTTCCGTTTTCTTCACGGGGCGACTCCAGAAGGCGATTCCCTTCGTCCTTGATTGGAGAATTCTTCGTATTCCATCACCGTAGAATCGTGTTAGCATATTACCATCAGCGTAATCATCCTCCATCGTCCGAATCCGAGGTATTTTCTTCAGGAACCCTAAATTGTCAATTTTGGGGGGTTTTCTGGGTTTAGTTTATTATACTCGAATTATTCTAGTATGTTGTGATATTCCTCACCAATTGTTGTTATTTAATGATTCCCAATTCGTTTTCCTCGAATCAATCCGTGAATTATGGATACGGGGAGATTTTGCGTAAACCCTCGCCCGTATCGATTGATCGTTCGTTATCGTAGTTTGTAATCGGGGTTATGGGTGTATTCCGATCGATTATTGTTGTCTGTTGGGATTGAATTACGTTGATTCTTCGTTTAGAAACCGTCGTTTTCCACCCGGACCGTTCGTAGTCGTGTTTCATTCCCGATTCTTGAAGAATGTCTCAAAGGCAAGTACTTTACATTTGTTTACATGTTCTAGTATTTGAATTATGGCTTTATCGTGGTTGTTGTGGATGGATATGTATATGTTCACCTAGGGACGGTCCGACGGGGCCTCTAGGGATACGTATTGTCGTGTGTGTGCGTATCGCGAATTGTGGTTAACCACCCAGGGATGTCCGACGGGGCTCTGTGGGGTACGGTGGCCGTGAGTCTCGTACCAAGGTTAATTTTGAATTGTTTTGTTGGATAAAATGTGTTTTGTGCTTGTGCATCGTAAAATATTCCGGAATATAAATGATTTCTAAAAATGATTTTTGGCGCATATATTCATCTGATTAGAATGTAGTTCAAATGGATTGTACTTACACTAGCAGTTGTCGCTAACCCCTTAAATGGGGGAAATACTTTTGTATTTCAGGTACAGGTCTTGGAGACAAGCGAGCATTCGAGCTGTACGAGGATGATGGGCAAGCATGATACTGTTCAGTAGTCAATTGTTGGTTTTTCTGTTCTGTCGGTTTTTATCGATGTCTTGTTTTGGAACTTCTGTAATTTGATATTGGTTTAAGTACTCGAGTACTTCCTTTTTAAAATTGTTAATGTTGTGTTCCCATTTTGGGAGACGGATTTGATGTCGGATTTTATTTGTCGGATTGTAGTCTTTTATTCGAATTGTCGTTTTGTTGGTGTTGCATGTCTTCGTCGGATGTCATTTTGGTACGTTAGCCTAGTGTATTTCACAGTGTGGGGTCCACGGCGCTGTAATATGCCCTGACCGTCTTGGGGGTGTTACAGCATCTACGAGCACAAAACCTATTTAGGCATGCTAATTAATTAACTACTAAGGTTAATAAGCCATTTACCTTTTGAAGCATAGTGTTTCCATTCTTGATCTCTTCTTCAAAATCTTCTAGAGTATGATCCCCCCTTAATCCGGACGTTGTGTGGACAACGAGCTACCGAATCTTGCTTGGACAATAAAGTGGATCGGCCGATTATTCTCCCTCATAACTCTCGATTTTCTTTTCTTCAAGTAATTCTGATTTGTAACAAGAATTAAAGTGTTATCTCAATTGTGGAATCAAAGACAAAAGTCAAGATCCACAATTAAACACAAAGAAGAAGAAATTGAAATCCTTGTGTTGGATTATTGCTCACGGCCTAACCCTCCCCTAAAGAATTAATATTGCACTTTAATATAATTTGTCTAATAATTATATAGGTTGTGAACTATTATATTATTTTATAAGGCACCGATAATTTTATCTTTCGTGTGACACCAACACACCATATTATATGCAATATAAAATAATTAGACATTTCATTTGCATAACCATTACGTGAATAAATATGCAAAACATGTAATTAAATGTAATTAATATTCTCTTAAGTAGTTACAGGGAAATAAGGTAATACAAGCATAAAGTATGCTTTGCAGTATACAACCCTAACATACTGTCGATGCAATAAATGTAAATATCGCAACGATATGTACCGTTTTACACTTGATGTTATATGGGAGCACTTTGAAAAGAATGGATTTTGGGATAAAACACATGCTGGATTTACCACGGTGATAGATCAAATTCAATTATTCCTCATGACCACGGACAGTATAGTTGTAACACCCCCAATCCAATCAAGGATATTACACGCCGTAGACCCTATCCTCAAAGATCTACCAGGCTGGTAACAACATCGAATATCTAAATAATGCCTTTAAGGCTAAAACGACTCACTAGATCGATTTGGTCTTTCAATAAAAACATACAACTCAATCTCAATACATGCCCACGCAGGGAGTCAAATACAACACACTCCCGCACAACGGAAAAAGAATACCGCAGCGGAAATAAAATACAACAAAACCAATACGACAATGTACAGGTCCTCGTGTGATTAGTATTGATCATCTTTCATCATCCTTCGTGCCGACCCTATGTTATGCTCCTAAAACCTGAATGCAAAAACAGACATCCACTCCCCGAATACTCGGGGGTTAGCAAAACTCTATTGTTTTGCTAGTGCAAGAACAAAGTGCAAAATACGAGCCATATAAATCACATTTCCATGAATAACAATAACCAGGAATCCTCAACGATCCAAACGTAACGAAAAGTGCTTCCCGAGGCAAGAGTTTAGGTCAAACATTCCAAAACCGAAAGATCACAAATCAAGGGAAGCCATTTATAAAACAGTTTAAAATGCCATCGAGAGTTTTAATAGAAAATAATTTAGAATTACTGAATCCTTCTCTTTCCAAAAATCAACAAGGGTCACAGCCCAAAGGTTTTGTTTTCGCAAATAAAACCAACAACAATACACAGTGTTAAAACTCACGTCACGTGTCCTCGATGGACATAAAATCAATACCAACTCGTGAAGTTTTACTCGTGAATCCAGGGCTCTCCCATTGGACTCCCCCCGTGGCCCCGTTGAACCAACCCGAGGTGAGTAAAATATATTCACTAAATATACAAACCAACCTGTGAAGTTTTTACTCGTGAATCCAGGGCGAAACCATTGGACTCCCGCCGTGGCCCGTCTAACCAACCCGAGGTGAGTAAAATACATTCACTAAATATACACACCAACCTGTGAAGTTTTTACTCGTGAATCCAGGGCGAAACCATTGGACTCCCGCCGTGGCCCCGTCGAACCAACCCGAGGTGAGTAAAATACATTCACTAAACATACACAATCAACATGTCACACCAAGGATATCCAAGCAATTCACCCAAATGCAACAAACACAAAGCACGACACTATTGTCAAATCACAACGTACCAAAATGAGATAATATACGCATATATATTATCAAAGTACAACAACAATACCAAGCATATTCATAGGGTTCACTTATCCATTCACGAGACGCAACATTCACAAAACACATGCGTTTTGAAAGCGAGCCTTTAACGAGGCTAAACCAAATCTTTTGAAAGTTCATTTCAAATAAAACACATTTAGACGGTCACCAATTATCATATCCACGAAACAAGAAAAGTATGGACAAGGTACTTGCCTCGAACAACCACAACGTGGAGAATCGATCGAAGTAGGTTGGCACGAACCAACTACGAACTCGCTGACTCCACCGAATGACAACCCGCAACAATAAACTACGAACGACAATAATAACAATGAAAATTACTTCCAAAGTACGACCCAAAGCCGCTGAATTCAAGGAACAAACGACGAAAGTTCAAGGGTTTCCCCCAAAATGGCCAAGAACACGAATCGACCCGACAAAACATGAAAATGGACTTCCCAACCGAAATATGGATATTCAATCCATAGGATATGTTTAAAAACATCATTTTACAACAATCGGTTCATCAAAAACGGATGGAAAACGAAATCAAGTACAAATCCCCCCAAAAAGTCAATTCGAGGGAAATCAAGAAATATACCTTGATTCGACGAAGAACAATGGATTAAATGATGTTAAACACAAGAATACTATTAAGATTAATCATACCCATCATGGATTAATCAACAATACGGAACGAATCGGACAAAAACGCAAAAACCCCAAAATTTCTCAAAATAGGGTTCTAGGGAATCTCACCTTGATTCGCTAGATCAAAGGATGATATAGGATGATCAATCAATGATATGAACTTAAGAATTTCATGTATTTGTTGTTCAACAACATGGCTTCGCCTCCTCCGAAACTCCAGCCGCGGGAAGAAAAGAAAGGAAATGAAAAACGAGTGAAAATGCGACTGCTCTGTCACATTTATATTGGTGCAGCCTAGCGTGCGCTAGGCTGCCGAGCCAGCATGCGCTATCGGCCCGGGCCGCAATCCAGAGACTTCCTGGAATAGACTGCTCGGCTAGGTAGCGTGCGTAGCCTTCCGTCCGTAGCGTGCGCTACCTACCGGTCGTAGCGTGCGCAGTGTCCGACAGTAGCGTGCACTACCTGCCGATCCACCCGAGTCCAGAACCTCACTGCCCCTACTGTCTCGGCCGACTAGCGCGCGCAGCTAACCGGCCGTAGCATGCACTGCCTCCCGGCCGTAGCGTGCGCTACGCCGGTTCCTGCCGCACCCGTCCAGCCAGTGCCCACAATCATCCGGCCAGGGCCCGACCACCAGGACTCGACGACTCGATTATCCGAAATCGCACGGAACGAACACGACAAAACGCTCGTGGGCAACATCATCGACCCGAAATGAAATACCATGCAACAATTAATGACACGCGACCGTGAAAAGGGTCAAGACAACAAATACGAATATGGATACCCACAACTTTGGGTAAATTATAAAATGGCCCAAAACGCCCGAAAATCACGATACGTGATCGAATAACCAAACCGAAGTTCACAACACGTCTAACAAAGTTAAACGGACTTATGGGAAACTCGAAACAGTAGTTTCGAACGAGATTCACAAGAATCGAACTCGAGTGCGGAAAAGTCGCTAAGAAACACGGAACTCAACAAAACAACACCGAAACGAACTCGGATGACAAAAAGTGCAGAATTAATCATTCTAAGAATGATGAAACGGTCCCAAGCGAGTCGTCAAAACGGACTCTTGCCAAAAAAAAGAAAATTACCGGAAATCGAATTTGCAGATATTACATACTACCCTCCTTAAAAGAAGTTTCGTCCCGAAACTTGAAACAAGTAGGGAGAAGCAATCTCCCGCCAGGAAAACTCAACGAGATACACAAGAAACACGAAACTTATGCCCAACGGCGAAACGTTACAAGCAACTCAGAGGAATATACGGCGTGAAAACACACTCCACGGCGGCCAACACAACGCCACTGGTAGGCACATAATAAAACCAACAAGTGACAAGCGTCATCAAACAGGTAATACAATCAAGTCGATTATCCGAACAATCCCAAAACACTAAGCACTTATTACAAGAAACACGCACAATCGAGAAAACAGCAATTAAACACAAAGAGGTCCACAAGGGCAATCACAAACAATTCGGACTACTCCGAAATCCTCAAAAAAACTTCCGCTACCGTATCGCAGTGCACGGCTCGGTGACCTATCTGGCCACACTCGAAACAGCTGACTAACGGTGAACGACAATTCTTCGCAGTACGAGATCAGGCAACAACAGTCGGACAACCCCGATCGAACAACAACGATCGAATAACAATGATCAAATAACAATGATCGAACAACAACGACCAAAAAACAATGATCGAACAACAACGATCGAAAAACGATGATCGAGTAACAACGATCGAACAACAATGATCGAATGACAACGGTCGAACAATGACTCCAAGGTCCACACTTCAACTCAAGAAAAAGCTGGTAGAAACTGGAAGATGTTACTTTCGAACAAGGTTCACAAGAATCAAACCGAACTCATAAAAGTCACAACGATAAACAGATCGATCCGAAACAAGGTCACAACCCATTCGAACGATGAAACCGAAATATAGAACAAGTTCAGAAAGTATCAACGAACACGAGTAAGTCGATAGAATTTAGAAGGAGAAAGTGTAGAAGTCAAAAATAATACGGATATTACAATCGACCTCTTATAAAAGAAATGTCGTCCCCGCAACTCACAACAACGGAAGCAAGGTGACAACACAACAAGCAACTGACAGAAGCATCTTTCAAAGGCCTCTCAAAGCCGATCCTGATAACTGTTCTAAAGCGCGAACTCCGGAAGTCTCGGTAACCAATTCGCAAAACTCAATTATGTGTCCTTCGAGTCCACACTTGAAACGCGTTACCGACGAGAAAGACAATTGCACGTGCATGCCCCCGGCACATCACGGTTGAAACACCTTGGCTCGGCATACCAAATATAAAAATGCTAGATACAATGGAACATAACATCACAAAACAACAGAGATGCCAACTTGGCATAACATATCAACACATACTAAAATCACATCAACCACGGCATCGTTCGACGATTACAACAGCCCGAACGATAGCCAGCACACAATCACAAAACATCATGAACAATCACACATGTACATAAGCGTACAAACCCAAGCTTTAATAGCTCACATTCGTGCGACAACAATACGCAAATCACCACGAGGCGACAAACAGTGAATACCAGTTCACACCTCTTACAGAGGGCTAGTACAACAAATGCGTGGCAACGCCTCAATGTTCATGACACCAATTTGATCATACTCGGGAGCTAACATTATAACGACAATGCGAACATCATACATACATTCCCAGACCGCAAATGGGAATTGATAGGTTTTTAAAAAAATGAAAACCACCTTTTGAAAATAATTTTGGAAACACCGATTGATCTTGAGTATCACCTTTCAAAAAGTACAAACGTGAAACATTGTTATCGAGACTTTAGAAAACCATTTCGCATTCGATAAAAATGAGGACACTTTCTTTTAGTGAAAAACTTTCAAAAATATTCGACCCTCGGGTCTAAGCAAAGCAATTCTAAATAATTGAAAATATCTCAAAATATTTTTGGTCCTCAACTGGAAAATTTTTGAAATGTATTGCAGCATTAGAAAGCACCTTGAAAACACCGCAAGAAAATAATTCGTTTTAAAAGTACGTCTCGAAATTTAATTTTCTAAGATACTCAAGGTTTTCAAAAATTCAATAGGCCAGAATGCCCAAAACTCACAAAATCCTTTATCAAACCGTCATAAAACATCCAAGGCCAAAGTGCCAAAACTCGATTTAGGGAATCGGTTTTACGAATTAGAACTCAATTTGCAAAATACAGTTCGAAAATGACTCAGTAGACCGATTTAGTCTTTCAATAAAAACATACAACTCAATCTCAATACATGCCCACGCAGGGAGTCGAATACAACACACTCTCGTACAACGGGGAAAGAATACCGCAGCGGAAATAAAATACAACTAAACTAATACGACAATGTACGGGTCCTCATGTGATTAGTATTGATCATCTTTTATCATCCTTCGCGCCGACCCTATGTTATGCTCCCAAAACCTGAATGCAAAAACAGACATCCATCCCCCGAATACTCGGGGGTTAGCAAAACTCCACTATTTTGCTAGTACAAGAACAAAGTGCAAAATACGAGCCATACAAATCACATTTCCACGAATAACAATAACCAGGAATCCTCAACGTTCCAAATGTAACGAAAAGTGCTTCCCGAGGCAAGAGTTTAGGTAAAACATTCCAAAACCAAAAGATCACAAATCAAGGGAAGCCATTTATAAAACAGTTTAAAATGCCATCGAGAGTTTTAATAGAAAATAATTTAGGATTACTGAATCCTTCTCTTTCCAAAAATCAACAGGGGTCATAGCCCAAAGGTTTTATTTTTGCAAATAAAACGAACAACAATACACAGTGTTAAAACTCACGTCACGTGTCCTCGACGGACATAAAATCAATACCAACTCGTGAAGTTTTACTCGTGAATCCAGGGCTCTCCCATTGGACTCCCGCCGTGGCCCCATCGAACGAACCCGAGGTGAGTAAAATACATTCACTAAATATACACACCAACCTGTGAAGTTTTTACTCGTGAATCTAGGGCCAAACCATTGTACTCCCGCCGTGGCCCCGTTGAACCAACACGAGGTGAATAAAATACATTCACTAAACATACACAATCAACATGTCACACCAAGGATATCCAAGCAATTCACCCAAATGCAATAAACACAAAGCACGACACCATTGTCAAATCACAACGTACCAAAATGAGATAATATATGCATATATATTATCAAAGTACAACAACAATACCAAGCATATTCATAGATTTCACTTATCCATTCACGAGACGCAACATTCACAAAACACACGCGTTTTGAAAGCGAGCCTTTAACGAGGCTAAACCAAATCTTTTGAAAGTTCATTTCAAATAACCAAACAAACACATTTAGACGGTCACCAATCATCATATCCAAGAAACAAGAAAAGTATGGACAATGTACTTGCCTCGAATAACCACAACGCGGAGAATCGACCGAAGTAGGTTGGCACGAACCGACTACGAACTCGCCGACTCCACCGAATGACAACCCACAACAATAAACTACGAACGACAACAATAACAACGAAAATGAATTCCAAAGTACGACCCAAAGCCGCTGAATTCAACGAACAAACGACGAAAGTTCAAGGGTTTCCCCCAAAACGGCGAAGAATACGAATCGACCCGAGAAAACATGAAAATGGACTTTCAAACCGAAATATGGATATTCAATCCATAGGATATGTTTAAAAACATCATTTTATAACAATCGGTTCATCAAAAATGGATAGAAAACGAATTCAAGAACAAATCCCCCCAAAAAGTCAATTCGAGGGAAAACAAGAAATATACCTTGATTCGACGAAGAACAATGGATTAAATGATGTTAAACACAAGAATACTACTAAGATTAATCATACCCTTCATGTATTAATCAACAATATGGAACGAATCGGACAAAAACGCAAAAACCCCAAAATTTCTCAAAATAGGGTTCTAGGGAATCTCACCTTGATTCACTAGATCAAAGGATGATATAGGATGATCAATCAATGATATGAACTCAAGAACTTCATAGATTTGTTGTTCAACAACATGGCTTGGCCTCCTCCAAAACTCCAGCCGCGGGGAGAAAAGAAAGGAAATGAAAAACGAGTGAAAATGCGACTGCTCTGTCACATTTATACTGGTACAGCCTAGCGTGCACTAGGCTGCCGAGCTAGCGTGCGCTATCGGCCCGGGCCGCAATCCAGAGACTTCCTGGACCAGAGTGCTCAGCCAGGTAGCGTGCGCAGTGTCCGACAGTAGCGTACGCTACCTGCCGATCCACCCAAGTCCAGAACCTCACTGCCCTTACTGTCTCGGCCGACTAGCACGCGCATCTAACAGGCTGTAGCATGCGCTGCCTCCCAGCCGTAGTGTGCACTACCTTCCGGCCTGTTGTGCGGCGATTTATACGCCTCGATGGCGATCGGCGTACTGGTCAGGAGCCAGCTAAAGAAGACAGATACTGGGCAAGTGCCTAGCGGTCGATGTCCAAGGCGATCGTCTTTGGCATTCGGAGATTGCCTCTAATGGCCGACTAGTGACGATCGTCCCGTGCCACGTATGAATCCGACACCCGTCAAAGTCTTCGAAGACCGAATCTTGGGTCAAGACCCACGTGCAGATCCGCAAAAGGCGCCGCAAGAACAGGTCCTACTCCAGCCCATCAGCAGCTGTCCGTGATAGGGACGGCCTCACCAACCGACAGGCCCGCCGAAAGGACCTAAGGAGGGACCGCCCAGGACAGCAAAAAGAGACACGTGCCGCCTCCTCATTGGTTCACGCCCCAGGCAACCAGCAGCAGCTGCGGACTTTAAGGAAACAGTCCCACGTGATGGGACGATCGCCCACCTTATTTTAATCTAAGAAAGGGCGGTCGCCCGGGTTGGACAGGGAGAACCTAGCAACCTCTTCTCCTATAAATAGAAGGCCTTCAGCAGTGGCCAAAGAACACAGTGAAAAAACGTTAACACAATGAAAAAACATTAACACAGTGACAATTTACAACGTGAACACATAACACTAAAAGCAAACAATACGGAGAACTCTCCATCTTTGTAACAAGAACTCATAGAGCTTCAACTCTGGTTCTTCCGGCAATCTTCAGCACTCGATATCTAAGATAACTAGAGTCTTTACACTCATTGTAATTGTACTCTAACATTAATATCTGTACTCACTAGTATTCATATTAATAACATCTCTCAAGAGCATTCAATCCCGGGACTAACAACCCCGACAAATCTTGTGTTATTTATTTCCCTACGGACGTGCTCTCTCACTTTGTTTGTTACTCGACCATTCTAGCAATATCATCTCCGGATAATATTTTGGGTAACAACAATTGGCGCTAGAGGAAGGGCATCTTAACCTTCATTTTTTATTCTGACCGTCTCGAAAAACACTCACTGTTCTCCGGGGCATATACTTGAAGAAACACTCACTGTTCTTCAAAGAAAAACCTTCAGAATCATGACGTCCGCCACGACCTCGAAAAGGGCCACCCTACGATCTGCCGGACACCTTATTCCGGCCCAGACCATGTCCCAACCTACGGCGGAAGGCGACCGCGGCGATGCTAGATTCTCACTTCCACCCCCGAGGGACGGACCCAGCCTCTCACTCGATTAGTTCCAAACTGCGGAATAGATCGAGGAGGCCATGGCCATCCTAAGGGAGTGACGGAGAGCATGCGACTCGCCCACCATTACTCCATCAACCATCCTCCGTGCGGGAAAGCGAAAGCTCAAAGGGCAATATGCCGAGAAATTGTCAGAAAGCCCCGAGCCGCGGGAAAAGGCGCTCGTAAGTTGGGACGATTCCGTCTTCAGCCGCCTAGGGAGTGATCCCTCATGGAGACCCGGGCATTCGGGCCCCATCCGGGAGACATCGGAGTCTGAATCCATCACCAGGAGTTCGGCATACCCAACTCCCATAAGACAGGCCGGCCAACGGGATCCCACTCACCCCAGAATTGAGCTCTGTGGCATAGAACTCGTCACCTACCACGGGACCAGGAGATCGGTACACAATCGCCTCGGCTCCCGCTCCGAGAGCCAATCCACAAGCAATCAGGCTATGGCAATGGCCGCAATGCAGCGCCAGCTCAACAAAATGAAGGCGCTCATAGAAACTAGGGCAGGCGCCAAGAGATCGATCGCCGGACCGAGTGAGCCGCTCGCGGTCCAGATCGAGCTTGCCCCCGTACAGCCAAAGATCACTCCTCCTGAAACACCTCTATATGAGGTGAGGTCGGATCCTGAGACCTATTTGAGCAAGTTCCAGGTCTACATAACCGGATGTGGGGAATCAGACGCGACGAAGTGCCGAATATTCCCATTGACATTGGGCGATTTTGCCCATAGGTGGTACATCTCATTGCCACCGTGCTCAATCAACTGTTTTGAGAAACTGGCGAACAACTTCACGTCATATTTCACCGCCAAAGTCGCTCGGCCAAAAGCCCCCGCATGATGAAGATCAGGCAGGGGAAGGACGATCCCGACGAAGACTACATCGACCGGGTGGATGAAATAGTCCTCACCGGCGAGCCCATTAGCGACGATCTCGCTCTCTACTCGGTCCTAAGGGGATTCTATGGCCATTCGTCCATGTTCAGGCACCTCACGAAGGACATCCCCCCGACCTACGCGATCTTCCGCATCAGGGCCGCTGATTTTCTGGCTAGGCGGAGGATGCTCACCCTTCGCTTAGGCGAGGGATCTACTGGGGAAGGGAAGGCACCATCTTCCATCCCGAGAAAGGCAGTCGCCAAGCCCAGAATGGTGGTCGCAAAACCGCCCGGTGAATTCAAAGCCTTCGAGGATGTGAAAGTTCACCTCCTCCGCAACCTCAATCTATCTCCGGCCCACATTTTCAACGCCATCAAGGGGTGCGAGTGGCTTAGCAAACCAAAGCCGATGAGGGACAACGATCATCTAGACCGCAGCAAATTTTTTGCCTACCACAAGAGTCCTGGCCACAACACCAGCCAGTGCCGCAACCTCCTCAGACAACTCTAGAGACTGTTTGAGGAAGGCAAGTTTGATAACTTGGTTACCAAGCCAGAACCCCGGGCAAAAAGGACCGGGGGGCGCGATCGCCGTTAGAGCGACGGAATCCCTCCCAATCCGGTCACCAGGATCGAGCAGAACAAGCCAGAGTACTCAGACGAATCAATCCCTCCGATCAACCCAGGCGGCCAGATCAATATGCTTCAGTCGGGAGGTGGAAACCTCGGAGGCCTTTCCTCGGTTTCCACCATGTCGAATAGAAAGCGAAAGGCCGAGTTGAGGGCGTTCGCAGGGGTCCATGTCGTGGCGCTCCCAGAGCCGACCATCTCTAGAGACGCACTCATCACCTTCTCCAACAAGGATAGGGAGGGAGTGCAGTGCCCCAAAGAGGATGCATTGGTAATCTCTGCATGTATCCTTGGGAAAATGGTCGATCGTGTGCTGGTTGACAATGGGAGCTTTTGCAATATCATATTCAAATCCGCTTTTGATCAGCTCGGCAACCTAACCAAGTTCATCAAGCCATTCGATACCGTGCTTCAAGGGTTCGGCGACAACACAGTCTAAGCCTATGGAAGGATCAAGCTCTCTGTCGAGCTAATATGCTATTACGATCCCAATGATAGGATCACTAGGAACCTCAATTTTGTAATCATAGATAGGCCCAGCATCTATAATGGGTTCCTAGGTCACCCATTTCTAGAAACCTTCGAGGCGGTCGCCTCTTCTTTCTTTTACTGTATCAAATTCCCCACTACAGACGGAATGGTCGGTACTGTAAAAGGAGACCAGCTAATGGCTAAGAAATGTTTGAATTACTCCTGTGTCATAACTTCTTTCAACACTTCCCATACTATTTATAACATTGAGACAATCGACAATCAATCGATGGAGATTGACGAGCCAAGCACCTCGTACCAGCCCAATTCAGAGAACGGCATCTCACATCGATTGACGGACGACATCGAGCCAAGGATCGGTTTCGAGCCAAGCCTCGACATCGATCCAAGGATCGGGTCCGGAAATCGTTCCAAACGAGAAGCAACCGTCCCCATTGAAGAGTTGGAATGTATAACGATAGATCCGGCTCGCCCAGAGCGGGAAGTACAGATCGGCACAAGCGTCAGCATCGAGTTAAAGGATGATCTGATCAGTTTACTACGTAAGAACATCGGAGTCTTTGCCTGGTCGCATCAAGATATGGTCGGCATAAATCCTGAACGCGCTTGCCACTATCTAAAGATCGACCCTGCAAGGAAGCCTGTTTACCAGAAACATAGGAAATTCGGTCCTGAGAATTACGCAGCGCTCGACATAGAAGTCAAAAAGCTACTCGACAACAAACTAATCGGAGTAGCTATAGATGAGCCACAGTGGGTAGCCAACGCGGTGCTCGTCAAAAAGCCGAGCAACTCCTGGAGGTTATGCATCGACTTCACCGACCTCAATGCGGCATGTCCAAAAGACCACTTTCCGATGCTTCATATTGACCACTTAGTCGATAGCACGACAGGTTGCGAAATGATGTCGTTCATGGACGCCTTCGCCGGGTACCATCAGATCCCAATGGCTGAGAAAGACATAAAACACACGTCTTTCCACACGGAAAAAGACGTGTACTTTTGGGTCCGAATGCCGTTCGGTCTGAAGAATGCGGGGGCGACCTACCAACGGCTAGTCAACGGGATGTTCACCAACCAGATCGGCAAGACCATGGAGGTTTACATTGACGACATCATGGTCAAGATCCTCAAAAAGTAAGATCACCTCAATGACCTTGCCGAGACGTTCGCCATCCTCGAGAAGTTCAACATGAAACTGAACCCCAAGAAATGCAACTTTGGGGTAAGCTCCAGAAAGTTCCTGGGGCACATCGTGAGCCAGAGGGGGATCGAGGCGAACCCCGCCAAAATCCAGGCAATCCTCGACATGCAGGAGCCACGAAATGTCAAACAGGTGTAACGCCTCACAGGTTGTCTAGCTGCTCTTAACCATTACATTTCTCGGCTCAGAGACAAAAGCAAAGCCATTCTTCGCCACCATAAAGAATAAGAAATTTGCATGGACGAAGGAAAGTCAAATGGCGTTCGCCAAAATCAAGGAGTATCTGTCTAACCCCCAAATCTTGGCGAAGCCAATCCCCGGAGAGAAGCTATTCCTCTACCTGGAGGCCTCGGAGGTCGCGCTGAGCGCTGTATTAGTGCGAGCAGAGGGGCAAACCCACTTGCCGATCTACTTTGTTAGTCAAGCGCTCCATGACGCGGAAACGCATTACACGCCTCTGGAGAAGATCGCCTACGCATTAGTCATGAGTGTTCGCAAGCTGAAGGCCTACTTATTCGAACACCAAGTGGAGGTTCTGACGACTCTCCCCTTAAGGCAAGTTCTGCACCGGCCAGACACCAACGAGCAACTCCTCAAGTGGTCACTGGAGATCGCCCAATACGGTATTACGTACGCTCCTCGCACGGAAATAAAAGGCCAAGCTTTGGCAGACTTTGTGGTGGAATTAACGTTCCCACCCAGTCCGACCCAGGTCGGCCGTCCTGCTTGGAAATTCTACATAGATGGCTCGGCAACCAACTCGCGAGCAGGGGTAGGGATTGTCCTCATCAGCCCCGACGGCCAAAGTTTCACAAATGTTGTGCGTTTCGGTTTCCGTGCGACCAACAATGAAGTCGAGTACGAAGCCTTGGTAGGCGGGCTCGATCTAGTATTCGCCTTGGACGTTCGTCGCCTCCACATCTTCATAGACTCCCTCTTAGTCGTGAACCAAGTCAAGGGGGAATATGAGGCGCGTGGCGAACAGATGATCAAGTACCAATAATTGGTCGCCGAAATGTGCACAAAGTTTGAAGAAGTGCTGATCGAACAAGTCCCGAGAGAACACAACTCCCAGGCCGATGCCCTATCCAAACTAGCATCGTCAGATGGGGCGGCAGACTTCTCTAACATCCAAATCACAAAGTCAGCAAAGTCGGCGATCGACAGGAGCCTGATCACCACAGTTGCCATCGCCAAAGAGAGCTGGATGACTCCGTTCATCAAATACTTGAAGAACGGAACGGTCCCAGCCGATCGTATCAAAGCTCGCTAGCTTCATCTCCGTGCAACTAGATACACCCTATTGGACGACCGGCTTTACAAGCGAGCTTTCAGCCTTCCTCTCCTCAAGTGCATTACGCCGGAGGAAGGTCGACTCGTTTTAGCCGAGATCCATGACGGGATATGTGGAAATCACGCTGGAGGACGAGCTCTCATCCACAAGACGACCAGGTAAGGTTTTTTCTGGCCTACACTACAAAACAACGCGATTGCCTACGCCCGATCATGTCACAAGTGTCAAGTGATGGGCCCAAACATCAAGCTCTCCCCCGAACAACTCACTTCTATGTACAGTCCATGGCCGTTCGCCCAATGGGGCATCGACCTCATTGGTCCTTTGCCAATGGCGCCAGGGGGATGTAAATTTGCCATCGTTGGGGTCGATTACTTCACGAAATGGGTTGAGGCCGAGACACTGAACAAGATCGGCCAAGAACAAGTAATCAAGTTCATTTGGAAGAACATCATATGCCGGTTCGGTCTACCCCAGGCTATCATCTCCGATAACGGGAATCAGTTCGAGGGTTTGGAAGTCATGCAATTCTGCGAGAAATGGGGAATCAAAAAGTTGTTCTCGGACCCTTACCACCCTCAGACGAACGGGCAGGTAGAGGCTGTAAACAAGATCCTCAAACACACGATCAAAGCAAGACTCGAATCCAAACAAGGACGATGGGCGAGGGAGCTCCCGGATGTTTTGTGGTCCTACCGAATGATGACCCAAAACTCAACCGGCGAAACCCCATTCACCCTCGCCTTCGGAACAGAAATAGTGATCCCTTCGGAGATCGCCGTCCTCATCAACCGAACCGCGCAAGAGATGATGATGGAAAATGATATAGCCCGACGGATCTACTTGGATATGCTCGAAGAACGACGACTGACCTCAGAAATGAAGAACACGATCCACAAAAGGAAATCCAAAAAATTCTTCAATTCGAAGGTCAAGTTAAGGCGATTCCAAGTGGGCGACCTAGTCCTCAAAAAGGTCCAGACTCACACGGGAGTATTTGGCCCGAATTGGGAGGGCCCCTTCAGGATATCTAAATGGCTGACCAGAGGAGCCTACGAACTCCAACACCCAGACGGCACTCCGGACCAATATCCATGGAACGCCGTACATTTGAAGAAATACTACCAATAAAAACTATGTATTCAGTTACCCAATGTACAAAGAGTTTAATGTGATTCTTCGATCCCCTCTATATGATTCGCCTCGACAAAACAAACAAACAAAGAGAGGACAACTTGCTCGCCCTACAAGAGGTCGTCATCTAACCTGACGGACCTATGCAAGTGATCGCCCCTCCAAGCACAACATATACCGTCGAGGATCGTCATCTAACATGACGGTCCGAGGTAGAAAAGTGCAGCCATGGTCCTGGGAGTCGATGGACCGATGACCAGTCCATGCAAGGTTCCTTCGGGCAAAGATCGCCCGCCCTATCATTTAAATACGAGGTAGATGTAGCCGAAGGACCCTCCAAAACAAATCAGTGGACACACTCGCCCGTCCTCGGACCCATCATCTAATCTGATGGACCGAGGTAGGCGATCGCATCCAACCCCCATCACAACGTATGCCCTCTTAGGCAGAAAAGTGCTAACAAGCCACGGTAGCGAAGTCGATTTATCCGATGGCGCCCCGTGCAAGGACTCCTCCAGGCAAAGACCGGCCACCCATTCGCTACATTGCGAGGCGAAACGTAGCCTACGGAGGACCCTCACAATTAAGTGAGTCGCAAGAAGTTAACCACCAGACGGAATGTCGCTCGCGCATAAGACATAGTCATAGAGGTCGGTTCCATCGAACCCCACGACTGTGTGAAATATTTCTAGGCCGGGATGCTCGGCCTCCCTCGAGGAATCAACAAAATTGAGATCTCAAGAAACAAACTAAAGATAGCTCACTAAACGAATTATTTTCGTTCCCTTACTTTCACTAAGTAAACAAAAACAAGGGGCAAAGCTGAGCTATTTATACATGCGACCAGGAATACGGAACCACATACGATCGGCTTTGTTCAAACACACATATGACGATCGGTTTTGTTCAAGAAATTTACAAGTAAGAATTTCAAGTGTATCAATACATTCGGAGCTATTCATACAACGGCCGCTCTCCAAACAAATTTGTTGGAACAATATTTTTTTTAGATCGTTTTGATGATGTGTTATTAAAACCAAAATTTACTTAAAACATACTTTCTCTTCAGTTAACGTACGTAATATATATCACATTAACGTACGTAACATTCTATAGTTAACGTACGTAACGCATCTCTTATAACGTACGTAACATTCACTATTTTCGTAAGTTTTTCTGTACAGGTAACGTACGTAACCGGGATTATATAACGTGCGTAAGGCTTGAATTATTCTGACCGTTGGAAAAGCCACTAGCCGTTGCAACAAGTCGTCTCAATCAACGGATCTTTGACCAGGATATTACGTACGTAACCCTAAGGATCGTAACGTACGTAACGCATTTCATCAGAGTTCACTGGACAGTTTCGGCACTTTCATTACGGCCGTTATTCAGCTCATATAACGTACGTAACGTATGTAACGTACGTAAGCAACATCATATAACGTACGTAACTCTTTATACTGTTCCAACGGGAAATTGAGCTCAAGAAGGCTATAAATAGCCACCTTCATGGAGATTGAAGAGACACAAGAATTCTAAGCTTACTAGCATACTCAAGCAATATCAAGCAAACATTCTGAGAGATATTCTTATTCTAGATTGTGATACGAGAAGATTTGTTCTATAATTTCCAATCTTCATTCTTGTATCTTAGAGCGATATATCGTGAAAGCCGAGTTTCTACTCGCACTTATTTTGTATTGGTTATCTTGTACCTAGAAAAACAAGAGTGTTTTTGTGAGGTTGTTCTTTAGCCCGTAAATCAAGAATTTGTAAGAAGTTGGCACTAAACTAGAAAGTGCAAATTCCAAGTTCTAAGAAAAGTCCTAGTCGATAAAACTAGGTAGGGACGTAGGCTTCGTTAATAGCCGAACCTCTCGAACAATTCCTTGTGTTCTTTCTTTCGCACTTTTATTCTCCGCTATTTTTGCTTCCGCACGAAAAAGAGTACAATACTATTAATCGCACTATTCAACCCCCTTCTAGTGGCGGTATCAATCTAACAATTGGTATCGAGCGGTCTCTTTATCACCGGATTAACACCCGCTAGAGAAAAGATCCAAATGGCCTTTATCCACTCCTCCGTTGAAGGCAATGCTCTCAATCGCCCTCCTTTCTTCGATGGTTCAAACTTTATGACATGGAAGAAGAAGATGTCCATCTTCATCCGAGCTCACGATATTGAAATATGGAAGGTCATTGCCCTTGGACCTACCATTCCTAAGAAATCGGATGGCTCTCTCAAAAGTTTCAAGAGTACGACGATGCCGATTGGAAGAACGATCACTTCAACAAGAAAGCCACTCAATTGCTTTATTGTGCTCTCAATCCGTAAGATCACAATAGAATCTCTTCTGCGAGACGGCAAAAGAAATTTGGAAAATGCTAGAGATCACCCATGAAGGTACGAGTCAAGTGAAGGAAACCAAAATCAATATGCTTCTTCACGATTATGAACTCTTCACCATGAAAGAAGAAGAAAGCATCACCACTATGCTTGACCGTTTCTCGCAATCACAAATGGGCTAGCTTCATTCGGGAAACCGATATCAAGTAGTGATAAAGCCAAGAAAATCCTTCGGTCTCTACCAAGAGAATGGGACGCCACTGCTACGGCTATTATGGAGTCGAAAGACCTCAATACAATAGAATCTGGCGCTCTCATCGGATCTCTCATCAATTATGAGATCGTCATCAAATCTCGCACTCGAAACCAAAACCTAAGGAGAGAGAAAGGACTATCGCTTTCAAGGCCAAAGAAGAAAGCGACCTAGAGGATGAACCAATCAAGAAGAGGACGAAGAAACCGCCTTCTATGCCAAAAACATAAAGAAATTTAAAAATCTTCTTCAAAGGCGCGGAGAGATATCAAGCAAGAATCAAGGGATGAATCCAAAAAGACTCACTTCCCTCAAAACAAAAATTCGACAACACTTGTCGAAGGTGCGGCGTTCTGTGCCATTTTGCAAAAGATTGTCGTGCTGCTGCTCCAATAAGTTCATCAAAACCACCTCATGAAAAGTTCAAAAAGAAGGAGGTTTATGTCGCCACATGGAGTGACGATGATGAGGATGATGAACCACAAGTCCAAACCAACCTTGCTCTTATGGCCCGCGCATCCGAAGAGAGTGACGAAGAAGTCGAGGTTAGTGATTCTCATGAAGAACTTCTTGATGCTTTTGAATCTCTAAATAATGAATACGAAAAGGCTTGCAATAGCAATAAAGATTTGAAAAAGAAAATAAAACTCCTTGAAATTGAAAATGCTAAATTATTGAAAAACAAGGAAGTTTCTATTGATCATACAAATTGCTTGGAAACTGAGAAAATTGCATAAAACTCAAAAAGAATTTAAACTTTATGTCAGAAAGTTTTCATGTGGTAATGACAAATTCGAGCAATTATTATTTGGTCAAAAATTTTCTCTTTCAAAACAAGGACTTGGATATAATTCATTTCCAATGAAAAAGTCCTTAGAAATTAAGTCCTTAGAAATTACCACAAAAGATTCGGACACTTTAAAAACGGGTATCCCATCATGTCCAAAATGTTTAAAACCTGGACATACCGAAACCTACTGTCGAGACTCTAGACGTACTATAAGGGTTAAGCAAATCTGGGTACCAAAAGGGACCGTTATTAAAAATCAAGTTTTTATATCTAACTCCTCAGGACCCAAATTAGCCTGGGTACCGATAAAACGGAAGAAAATGGTTTTTGTAGGTACAAGCAAGGAAGACAACATTGTCAAATAAATGGTATGTTGATAGCGGATGTTCAAACCACATGAGTGGAAATGAACATCTCTTCACGGAGCTGAAAAAGGAAGATCGTGGCTGTGTTACATTTGGCGATAATAAAAAGGGCCAAATAAAAGGGACAGGTAAAATTGGTAAGAAACCTTTACCGACTATTGAAAATGTTCTATTTGTTGATGGACTTTGCCATAATCTCCTAAGTGTTTCCCAATTATGTGACACCGGTCTTAAACTAATTTTTGAAATTACGCATTGCACGGCAATGAGAAAAGAGCAAATCGTTTTTATTGGATTGTGATAAGTGGTAATTTTACCACTTATTTCTAGGATTTTATACTAGGTTTTTATCTCGTTTCGTGATTAATGTGCTCGTATTTGGCTTATTTATGATTAGTCGAGCCGTATTACGCGTTTGGGTTGGTTCTAGTGTGTTTGCAGGTTTTTAGAGCCAAAAGGACCCAAAACGAGACAAAGGACCGAGAGTCGAGTCAAACGGACGAAGAAACGGATTTTAGCGCCAAAGAAGACCTATCGCCACTTATCGGCCGATAGGCCGTCCGAAAGGAGCTCCCGCCTATCGAGTGAAGAAATCGACGAACCACCTATCGGCCACTTATCGGCCGATAGGCCAGCCAAAGGCTTCAAATGGGCTCTCGTTGGACGGATTTTGACTCTTTTGATATTATTTATTTCTGGATTAGGGCTAATCGGGATTTTAACCCTTAGGCTATATAAACCTCATTCTAGACCTAGTTTGAGGATCTTTTATCTATCTTTTCAAAGAAATTCTTTTCATCTTTTATTATCTAGAGCATTTTTACACTTTTTAGCAAGACTAATTTCTTTGATGCAAGAACTTTTGGAGGAGAATTATTATTGTTTTTGGGAGATTGAAGACTGGAGTTCATCCATAAGGGTTGTAATCTCTCTTTTCATATTAATAATATGCATTCTTCATCAATTTCTTGTTTGATTTCAATTATGTCTGGCTAATTCATTGATTGATTCTAGGGTTAGTAATTTTAATTGATGTTCACATGATGTTCTTTTGATTACCTTTTGACCTTTCATCCTAGGCTCGTGTTCAAGTTGTGTTAAATCTCATGTTAGATTAAAGGGCCCTTAATCGATGCATGTTAGCTAATTGATTTTGTCCGGAAGGAGTAATTGATTAGTGGAAATACTTGATGCACAATATGATTTTATCTTGAGACCTAGCGGAGAAAGATAAATCATAGATAAATAAGTTGGTGCTTTTTAAGTGATTTTAATTCTTTGAGCCCTGGCGGGGAAAAGGGTTTTAATTAACTATCTTTCTAGGTTGCCTTGACAGGAATTCTAGATCGACCGAGTGATTATTTCTAGGATTGAATTAAATTTTGGGGAGAAGGAATCAAGTGAATGGATTGTGTGAACTCAATTAGATGATACTACCCTAGGATCAATTACCTTTCGACTTGTGATTTTATCTTGTTAATTTGCTTTATTTGCTTAATTTAGATATTTCATCTTTTATTTATATTTTTATTTTTTCGATTTTTAAATTTAGATAATTAGAAGCAAACAAATTTTCGGATTCCTAAATAGCAGTCGAATTTTGAGTAGAGTTACTTCTTTTATTTCCGACACATCAATTCCCTTGGGTTCGACACCTTGGAAATACTCCGAGGTTTTACAAATTTTAAAATTGATCGGATTTGAAAACCATACTACGCGAATCCCAGCGATCAATTTTTGGCGCCTGTCGGGAATTGATAGAAAATTTAAGGGAATAATTCAAAAGAAGAGATTGTTACTTTAGGTATTTAACATTAATTATTAATATTCGATCTAGTTTCCTCACAAATTGTTTAATTTAACTAGTAGACGGTGCATGATCACGAGATCCCAAGGAAAGAACTTATTTCCTTTGACCGGAAATCGAGAAGTCTTTGAGGAGGAAGAAGCAAGAAGCGAGAACCGAGACTATTACTATACCTTTCGTTGATACCATGGCGGCATTGTTGACCAACCACGAGAACTCGCTCGTCCCGAGAAGATCCCTTTGAATGCCCGCTTCGACCTAAGCCGGACGATTATCAAGAAGGAGGTTGGGGAAAGATTGATGCCAACAACTTCGAGCTTAAGCCGTCCCTCATTGCTACAGTGAAGTCTCAAACATACGGAGGGGGAGTGAATGAAGATCCAAACGCTCATCTTGAGTCGTTTTTGGACATATGTGCCACCATCAAGCAAAACGGAGTGCCTCCAGATGTCATTAAGCTCCGCCTATTTCGGTTTTCTTTAGAAGACGATGCGCTAGATTGGTACAAGAGCCTAGATCGGAAGGAAATTGGTACTTGGAGAGAGATGACTCGGTTGTTCTTAGCACAGTTCTATCCTCCCTCGAAGGTGCAAAAACAAATCAATGATATCTTTCAATTCGAGCAATATGAGGATGAATATTTATACGAGGCATGGATCCGATTTAAGAAGCTACTTCGCAAATGCCCACAGCATGGAATTGACAAAGAGGAGATCTATATTCGGTTTTATCGGGGTTTGACGAGGAAGGCTAGAAGAGAGTTGGACTACTCATCGAAAGGGGGATTTCTGGCTAACGATTATGAAGAGGCCAAGAATCTCATTGAGCTAGCGGTCAACAATGATTACGAGGAGGTGACCGATAGGAAGATGACGAGAAGAAAGGTTCCATCCGGTGACGAGGACGCCTACGGTGATTTAAAGGCAAAATTTGAAAAACAACAAAAAGAGCTCGAGATGCTAAGAAAGAATACTTTGGGAGTCAATTCAGTTTTTGAAGAGTTAAACGAGCCGATTGCAGTTAAGGAGGATGTGAACTACATGCAAGGACGAAACTTCCGGCAAGGGGGAAATTGGGGGAACTCTTATCCGAACAATCGAAACCACCCTAATTTCTCCTATGCCAATCCGAACAATGCTCTCGAGCCACCACCGGGATTTAACGTGAAAAATGGGGTTATTCAAGAGCCGATTGCTAAGACACCTATGGAAGAGATGTTGGAACGGTTGGAGGCGAGTCAAAAAGAGTTTATTTATAAAGTAGACAAGAGGTTCGGGGCTCTCGAGCATAGTGTGACATCTATTGGAAACTCGGTGATAGCCTTGACAAAGCAGATGTCGATGGTGGAGACCCAAATGAGTCAAATGGCGAACGCCCAAGCCCGATTTCATAAGCCGGGGCATTTTCCGAGCAGCACCGAGACCAACCCGAAGACGCAACAATGCAACGCAATCGAGCTTCGGAGTGGAACGAGGTACAGTAATCATGGGGCTGAAGTTGAGAAACCTGGAAACAAAGATGTTCTAGAAACGGGAGCAGTAAAACGAAAGAAGATGGAATACGCAGAACCTATCGGGTAGCCTATCGGCCGATAGGCCAACCGATACCCATACAAAGATGCCGGCGGTGAAGCCTATCGACCCACATATCGGCCGAAAGGTCCCCGGAGATGCGAATGTGAAGAATTTTGAGGAAAAAGCTCCATTTCCACAGCGTTTGGCCAAGTCGAGATATGATGAAAAGCTTCAACAATTTATCGACATGTTTCAAAGGTGAATATCAACATTCCACTTCTAGACGCTTTGAGAGACATGCCGGGTACGTGAAATTCTTGAAAGACGCTGTGGCAAGCAAGAGGAAGTTGAGGAAGTTTGAAACAATAAATATGACAGAGGAGTGTAGCGCTATCATCCAAAACAAGCTCCCACTCAAGCGAAGGATCCGGACGCTTTACTTTGACATGCATGATTGGCGACCAAACGTTCCGTAATGGGTTGTGTGATCTCGGGGCAAGCATCAATCTTATGCCTCTATCCATCTTTAAGAGGTTGAAGATTGGGGAGATGAAGCCGACTACCATTTCTCTACTCATGGCGGACCTGGTCGATCACTTATCCGAGGGGAATTGTGGAGGATGTGCTCGTTAGAGTCCAACACTTGGTCTTCCTACGATTTCGTAGTTCTTGATATGCCCGAGGACGAAAATCAACCATTGATCTTTGGGAGACCGTTTCGCGACGGGGAGAGCACTTATCGACGTCCGTGAGGGTGATCTTACCTTCCGGTTAATGATCAAAATCTGAAAATTTCCATCTATGACGCGATGAAGAAGCCCGACGATGCGCCCGAGGAATGTTTTGAAATTGAGTCTATTATGCCGCCCCCGACCGACTTGTTGGAGCATTGTATTTCACACTCCATTTACTCACATTCTGAGGTTGATGAAGTTTCCGAGGATTTGCCGGAGTATGTTCGAATGTTGGAGGGGAACGAGTCTCGACTTAATGAGAGGAGCGTATGCTATCTTGATATCAACAAACCCGTTCAAGGGGGAGTTGTCACTGAAGACCCGGGTTGAATGAGGTATCGTCTAGCTAAAGACGTTAAACGTAGCACTTGTTGGGAGGTAACCCAACGTATGTATGTATATTAGTTCGTTTTATTCATTTATTTTCGATTTTTCGTTTGCGTGATTTTTGTAGTTTCTAATTTCGTAGTAGCTTTGTTAGTTTTTGTTAAGTTCTAATCCATGCATGCCGAGTTTTGAATACCTGCAGGTCTTCCATCGCCATATCCAAGCAAAAACGGACCAAGTATGTGAAGTAGAACGAGCTGAAAAAAATTTTGAGACAGAAAATCCTATCGGGCGAGCCTATCGGCCGATAGGCCCGGCCGATAGGCTGAGAAAAATAAACAAATTTTTATTGATTACAAGCAGTGGTCGATAGGGTATGCCTATCGACTGATATCCCACCCGATACAAGGTATGTAAGAGACGAAGCTCCTATCGACCCGGCCTATCGGCCGATAGGCTGGCCGATAGGAACATACCCGGCCAAGATCCACTTCGACCCGGTTATTTTATACCCTTTTAAACACTTCACACCCGATTTTCTCACACACTTGCACTCTTATCGGCCGATAGAACACAAGAACGAAAGGGGCGAATTTTTTTTCTACTTTTCTTCCTTCAAACTCGATCAAGGTACGTAGTTTCGACTCTTAATCCTCTTGTTTTTCAATTCTATACATGTTTTCAAGCACTTTGACGGATTCTTTTTGGAGTTTTGATGAAAATCGAATTGGGGATCCACTTTTTGGGGCTTTTGCTAAACTTTGATGTTCTTTGAATTTTATGCCCGATTGTTGATAGAATCTTGAGGGAAACATGTTATCTAGGCTTGATTGTTCATGGGTACTTTGAATTGGGGGATTATTTGATGAAATTGAACGAATTTTGAAAAAACCCCAAATTGGAAGAACCCTAATTTTGAAATTGTTGAAATTGGGGTAAATTTGTTGAATTGAATTGTTAATTGGGATTGATATGATTTGAATTGTTGATGAATTAGATTGGATTGGAGAGAATTTGCCCTAATATGTTCATAGTGTGTTGTTTTGTTATTGTGGGTTGTGATTTTGATACTTTGAATATGAAATGGGGGAGACTAAGTTTGGGGGAGGTTGAGTGATTTATTGATCGTAGTATATGGGATTATTGGATTATGTCGATGCTCATTGAATGTTTGTATTATGAGTGTTTATTGGATTTTAATTGGATGGTTGTTTTGTAGGAACGTTGAAATGGGAAAGCAAAGCAAGAAGTCGAATCCGAGTACGGCCGAAAATCTAAGGCAACCACGTAAAAGGAAAAGGCTCAGATGAAGGTAGTGCCGGCTATTCCGATCCTGCCGCACTCGACCGAAGAAGTTCAAGCCGAGATTGACCGGGCGAGTCTAAAAGAAGGTGGTCGCACCTTATCGGCATGTCACACAAGCATTGCCGATTTCGCATGAGGAGACGGCTCGGGTATGGGTGTTTACGATGATATTGTGCTACTAGCGAGGCGGTGCGGGTTTGAGCAAATCTTTCGGGCGAACTACCTCGCTTACCACGTGCTCACCGTGGAGTTTCATCCACACTTGAGGTTTTTAGAGAGAACGGGACTCGGCTTCTATTCGCTTCAACCTCGACAACATAGAAAGGGAGCTCTCGGCGATGAAGTTAATGCCATTATCAACGGGGCCGAGGACGGATCATTCGGCAGGCGATCATGCCAAAGAAAACTTAGAGCCGTGGTCCACGATGATTTCCCGAGGAGAGGCGCTTCTTATTTATAATCCGACATATGCCAAAGCCTCCTCGATCAGGAACCCAGTTCTCCGTTATGTCCACCGCCTGTTCACATCGACGATTTTGAGCCGTACCGACTCGGGGACGTGCTTGTCCACTGATCTTCATCTTTTATGGTCAGCCTTGAATGGTACACGGAAGCACGCCGGATGTTTTCTGATCGAGCACATGGAGAAACAAGCCCGGCTGACCGGGAAGCAGAGGATTGGTATTGGGGCGTTCGTGACCCCTATTGCGGAGCATCTCGGGGTGCGCATTAGCGGAGAGCCGGTGTCCCGAGACATCTATTTGGATAAACCGACACTACAGAGGCAAGAGATGCTTGCCTTCACCGAGGGGTTCGACTGGAAATTGCACGGTCGGAACAAAACCGTGTCCCTCTTCCGACTCCCCTCTCCGACCTTGACCACTGTGATGGGAGACGCACCCGATGTATATGCGAGGTGGAGTATGAGCTCCGCGGCTCATGTGGCACTTATCCGACCGTTAGATGCGCCTCGTAAGAGGCAACGCCGGGAGGTGACCATTGATGAGCCGTTCTTGGAGGGAGTCGAGGAGGAGATGGATGATATACCCGAGGGGGGTAGCCGTGACGAGATTCCCGCCGGTGGAGGTACTAGTTTTCAGATGAGAGCTCCAGATTTTGATGCTTTTGAGACGAGATTTTTTGAGAGAGTGAGAGAGATGCACGAAGAGAATATGCAAGCGCAAGACAACTATCACTTGGCGAGTATGCGTTCTTTGACAACCGAGTTTGGTTCTTTGGGAACTCGGTTGGGCGAGGTTGAGACTCGGGTGGAGTCCGTTGCCACTCGGGTCAATGAGTTGTACGAGCTCGTGGAGAGACGAGCCGAAGAGGACAGAGTGTGGCGACAAGAGGAGATTGCTTGGAGGGAGCAAGAGAGGAAGAGGCAGGAAGATAGGTGGGCCCAGGAGGACCACTACCACCGAATGCTACACGAGATGTACCACTTTGCTTCTTTCCCCGATTCACATGCCCGCTATGATCCGAGCTCGCCGACAAACCCGTCATTTCCGCCACAGTGATCAGGTACTCCATTAACAAAGCCACTCCTTTCTCTTTTCAAACTTATTCCTCCTTTGGGATGCGAAATAAGTTTGGGGGGGGGGGGAAGAAGTGCGGCTTTGTTAATTTCTTTACGTGTGAGTACCGTGTTTGCCTTGTATCTTTATTTGCTTGTGTTGGTGCCCGTTGTGTTTATTTATGCTTATCATTTTGGTGTTGCATGGTTTTGGCTTTTGGTTGCTTAGTTTTTAGATTTTTTTTTGTTCATTTTCGTTCGGTGTGTTTGCTAGTTTCTATTTTCTATTTTTTTGGTCGTAGTAGTTTTTTTTTTTTTTTTTTAGATTTCGTGTTTGCTTTTATTTGCTTTTCGTTGTTTGTTTTAGATAGCCTTGCTTGTCTTAGTTTTTCTTTATTAGTGAATTTTTCGTGCTTCTATTTGTGTGAAACCGATGTTACGACACTGTTTTTCTCTCTGAAGAAACGGTCGAGTTTTAGTCGAGTTGTAGTTAGTAATTTCTGTTTTGCATAGTATTCATTTAGGTCCAAAATTTTTCGTGATTGTAGAGGTCTTGGCAGATAAGAGACGATACATACTTGTTTTAAAATCACCGTCAATACGTTTGGTTACATCTTCCGGATAGTGAGTCGTACTGTTTCGTCAGTCGTGTTGGCACTTAGATTGAGTTTAGTGTCGGTCAGTTTCTCCCAAAAGTTGAGATAATGTTGTTCTATGAAGGGAAGTCTAGTAACCGGGGGCATTCGCGTGACCCGTTGTTTACCCTCGCGTAAAGCAGCGACTACGATTAGACTAGTGATTTAGATATTTCACATGTGCCAATGATAGGGAACCTAGTGCAGGGTATTCGCGTGACCATTGTTTACTCTCGCGTAAAACGGCGACCTTGATTCGGACATGCGGAAATTATATATTCGAGTTGTTTCTCATTGTAGACGGGAACTTAGTAACTAGAAGCATCCATGTGCCCCATGAGTGTCTTTTACGTCAAACGGTTTCCTAATACATGAGAATGGAAGTTCCACCTAGGATTACCCCGATGAAACATCCCGAGATCCTAACCTAGTGGTCAACTCGAATTAAATTCGTGAACATATATATAAGGGAATCTTGTAGAGGTTTATTTGTTATGAAACTCGTGAAAAATGTGCCACTCATTTATGTAACGGGACGAACTAGCTTGTTTATTTTAGCCTTTCATATTGTGGTCGATTTGACTCACGTTTTGTTAATCTTTGAGTGGATTTCCTTCATGAACGAATGATTAGGGTGAACTTGACTACTTTGTGGAATCATTATTCGAGTGCGGCTCGCTTTTACGACACTCGGATTATTTAGAGAGAATTACAGGTAGTATTGATTAGGTTGAACACTATGAGTTGCACGATGATTCACGATTTTCTTTTTCTTTTCTTTTTGTTGTTCGGGACGAACAAGGCTTAAGTTTGGGGGGGTTTGATAAGTGGTAATTTTACCACTTATTTCTAGGATTTTATACTAGGTTTTTATCTCGTTTCGTGATTAATGTGCTCGTATTTGGATTATTTATGATTAGTCGAGCCGTATTACGCGTTTGGGTTGGTTTTAGTGTGTTTGCAGGTTTTTAGAGCCAAAAGGACCCAAAACGAGACAAAGGACCGAGAGTCGAGTCAAACGGACGAAGAAGCGGATTTTTGCGCCAAGCGAAGACCTATCGGCCCGACTATCGGCCGATAGGGCCGTCGAAAGGAGCTCCGCCTATCGAGTGAAGAAATCGACGAACCACCTATCGGCCGGCTATCGGCCGATAGGCGGCAAAAGCTTCCCGAGCTCTCGTTTTGGACGGATTTTGACTCTTTTGGATATTATTTATTTCCTAGATTAGGGCTAATCGGGATTTTAACCCCTTAGGCTATATAAACCTCATTCTAGACCTAGTTTGAGGATCTTTTATCTATCTTTTCAGAACCCTTTTTCATCTTTTATTATCTAGAGCGATTTTTACACTTTTTAGCAAGACTAATTTCTTTGATGCAAGAACTTTTGGAGGAGAATTATTATTGTTTTTGGGAGATTGAAGACTCGGAGTTCATCCATAAGGGTTGTAATCTCTCTTTTCATATTAATAATATGCATTCTTCATCAATTTCTTGTTTGATTTCAATTATGTCTGGCTAATTCATTGATTGATTCTAGGGTTAGTAATTTTAATTGATGTTCACATGATGTTCTTTTGATTACCTTTTGACCTTTCATCCTAGGCTCGTGTTCAAGTTGTGTTAAATCTCATGTTAGATTAAAGGGCCCTTAATCGATGCATGTTAGCTAATTGATTTTGTCCGGAAGGAGTAATTGATTAGTGGAAATACTTGATGCACAATATGATTTTATCTTGAGACCTAGCGGAGAAAGATAAATCATAGATAAATAATTTGGTGCTTTTTAAGTGATTTTAATTCTTTGAGCCCTGGCGGGGAAAAGGGTTTTAATTAACTATCTTTCTAGGTTGCCTTGACAGGAATTCTAGATCGACCGAGTGATTATTTCTAGGATTGAATTAAATTTTGGGGAGAAGGAATCAAGTGAATGGATTGTGTGAACTCAATTAGATGATACTACCCTAGGATCAATTACCTTTCGACTTGTGATTTTATCTTGTTAATTTGCTTTATTTGCTTAATTTAGATATTTCATCTTTTATTTATATTTTTATTTTTTCGATTTTTAAATTTAGATAATTAGAAGCAAACAAATTTTCGGATTCCTAAATAGCAGTCGAATTTTGAGTAGAGTTACTTCTTTTATTTTCGACACATCAATTCCCTTGGGTTCGACACCTTGGAAATACTCCGAGGTTTTACAAATTTTAAAATTGATCGGATTTGAAAACCATACTACGCGAATCCTAGCGATCAGATTGCGCTATGGAAATATTTACATTGTTGATCTCCAAGATGAATCTTCGTTTAACGAAAAATGTCTACTTTCATACGATGAAAATGCCGTTGTTTGGCACCGAAAATTGGGACATGCCTCTTTACCACTTCTTTCAAAATTGGCCAAAAATGATATTGTTCGTGGTCTACCAAAATTGAATTTTAGAAAAGACCACATTTGTGAGGCCTGTATTAAAGGTAAACATGCAAGAGGCTCGTTTAAACCAAAAATGGAAATTTCCACTAGTCGCATTCTTGAATTAATTCATATGGATTTAATTGGTCCGTCTCGACATGCCAGTCTAACAGGTAAACTTTATACTTTAGTTATTGTCGATGATTTTTCTAGATTTACTTGGGTAAAATTCTTAGCCAATAAAGATGATGCTTTTAACGAGTTTGTTAAGTGGTGTAAGGTTACCCAGAAGGAAAAAGAATTACGGTTATCGCCATTCGAACAGATCATGGTGGAGAATTTGATTCTAATCTCTTTGAAGATTGGTGCGATAAATATGGTATTGGGCACAACTTTTCGGCACCTCGGACACCTCAACAAAATGGAGTTGTCGAGAGGAAGAATCGCTCTCTAGAAGAAATGAGCCGAACAATGCTCAACGAGTATGGTCTTCCTAAATACTTTTGGGCGAAGCCGTTAACCTTGCTTGTTATGTTATAAATCGTGTCCATCTCGGGAGAAATAAAATGATGACTCCTATGAGATTTTTAAAGGTAAAAAGCCCAATTTATCTTATTTTCATCCATTTGGGTGTAAAGTGTTCATTCATAATAATGGAAAAGACAATTTGGGTAAATTCGATTCTAAATCAGATATTGGAATATTTCTTGGTTATTCTACTAATAGTAAAGCTTATCGTGTATTTAATTGTAGAAGAGGCTCGGTAGAAGAGTCCATTCATGTAAAATTCGATGATACAGTTTTACCCCCGAGAAAGGTTGTTTTTGATGATGATGCGGTATGGTTCCGGCTAAAGAAGTATCCGAAGTATCAAAGGAATTGGAGAAGCTCGCGTAAGCTCGGACAAACAGGAGGAAAATACTTACAACCTTCCTAAAGATTGGGCAAATGTGAAAGACCATCCGATGGAACAAATTCTCGGAAAAATCGATGAAGGTGTACGAACTAGGAGAAATATAAATGATTGTATTAACAATATTGCATTTATTTCTCTTACGAGAACCAAAGAACATCGATGAGGCCATAAATGATGAGAATTGGGCTATTGCTATGCAAGAAGAGCTAAACCAATTGAAAGAAATAAAGTTTGGGAATTAGTTCCAAGGTAGGCAAATCAATCATTGGTACCAAATGGGTTCATAAAATCAAAACCGATGATGATGGTCTCCTATTAAAAATAAATCGAGGTTGGTCGCCCAAGGTTATAATCAAGAAGAAGGCTTGGACTATGAAGAGATGTTCGCTCCTGTTGCTCGTCTTGAAGCTATTCGTCTTCTCTCGTGCCTTTGCCGCATACAAGAAGATCAAACTCCATCAAATGGATGTAAAAGTGCGTTCCTAAATGGAATCATCCAGAGGAAGTTTATGTCAAGCAACCTCCGGGTTTTGAAGACTATGATCATCCGGATCATGTGTACAAGCTCCATAAAGCTCTCTATGGATTAAAGCAAGCTCCGAGAGCATGGTATGATCGTCTAAGCTCTTTTCTTATCTCAAATGGTTATAAAAGAGGAAATGTTGATAATACTCTGTTTATTAAGGTCTTAAATGATGATATGTTAATTTGTCAAATCTATGTGGACGATATTGTTTTTGGTGCAACTAACGAAACTCTGTCCAAGGAATTTTCAAATCTTATGAAGGGAGAGTTCGAAATGAGTATGATGGGAGAGTTGAAAAACTTTCTCGGACTCCAAATTAAGCAACTCAATGACGGAATATTCATTCACCAATCCAAGTACGTCAATGAGCTTCTAAAGAAATTTAAGATGGAAGATTGCAAAGAAATATCCACTCCTATGTCTTCCACTCTTAAACTCGATAAAGATGAAAAAGGTAAATCTGTTGACCAAAAACAGTATCGAGGTATGATCGGATCCTTACTTTACTTAACTACATCTAGACCTGATAATATGTTTGCTACTTGTCTATGTGCTCGTTTTCAAGCTAATCCTAAAGAATCCCATCTCATAGCATGTAAACGAATTTTTCGATATTTAAAATATCTCTTTGGTTTAGGCCTATGGTATCCTTCCGGCATTGATTTTCAACTTTTTGCATATAGTGATGCCGATTTCGGTGGTTGTAAAATTGATAGAAAAAGCACCACCGGAACTTGTCATTTTATGAGTTCATGTTTAATTTCATGGGGAAGTAAGAAACAGACTAGTGTCGCTACTTCCACGGTGAAAGCGAATATGTGGCTGCGGGAAGTGCATGTGCACAGGTTCTTTGGATCAAAAATCAATTACTTGATTATGGCATCGAACTTAAAAATACTCCTATTTTTTGTGACAATACAAGTGCCATTAATTTAAGTAAAAACCCCATTTTGCATAGTAGGACAAAGCACATCGAAATTCGTCACCATTTTATTCGTGACCATGTCCAAAACGGGAATGTTCGTCTCCAATTTGTTGGTACTAATGAACAATTGGCGGATATTTTTACAAAACCATTACCCGAAGAAGCTTTCAACTTTATTCGCATAAATTTAGGAATGGGACATGCTGATCACTTTTAAATATTGCATACTCATCATAGTCACATTAAATGGTCATTCAAAACGGGACATCATCGAAAGGAAAAGACTATTCATTCGGTCTTGCTTACGTACGGTATACGCGGTCCATTACGTACGTAATAGGACCTTACGTACGTTACAGGATGATTCGTTACGTACGTAACGAAACGCAGGTTTTGGTCCAGAAAGTTTAGGATTTTACGTTACGTACGTTATAAAAGGAACATAACGTACGTAAGAGATCGTTGACCATCTCATATATAAACCCATCGTCAGTTCCCTGTTCATTTCTTACTAATCCCTAGCGACAACCGAAGAAGCTGCTCGCAAACCCTATCAAAACTTCATCAAAACTTCACTTCTTCGACCGATTCAATCCTCATGGCTTCCAGAACCGGCAAAAAGAGAAGAGGAGAAACCTCTCAAACATCCTCCACGGCTTAGGCAATCTATCATTTCGGAATGCTCAAGCCATGAAGGTCTTCAACGAAATCCTTATTGTGAAGAGGTAACTCAGTCATCATTTTGATTTTGAATCATTGAACAATCTTGGTGTTGCTATCGAAGAATTCTTGATATGCTTGGGATCAATAAGTTCGTTAGTCTTGCTCGACCAATTTATGAAGAATGTGTGAAAGAGTTTTATGCGAATTTCTTTGTCACTTATGATGCCGACGGACTTGCCGTTGTTAACTCGCTTGTGCGTGGTAAATCAATATCTTTTGATGAAGCGAAACTTTCGGAGATTTTTGGACTCCCTAATGAGTGTATTCGTTGCAAGGAGAGTTTGATCCTCGGACGAAGTCTTTAACGTAGTCCGATGATGAAAGCTATAGTGTTCACGAGTCGAAAGTCCGTGATTTCTTATCGGACAAAGCCGTTTTAAATGTTCATTCCGGGCGGTTTGAAAATAATGACTTTGGGATAAACATTCGGTTGCTTCATGATGCTATCACTCGTTGTCTTATGCCTAAAGTTAATGCTCAACTTCGACTTGTGAATATCTATATGGAGATTATCTATCATGTGTGGAAGGATCACCAAGTCAAATTCGCGTCTATTGTCTTTGAAATGGTTTGTGGAAAAGGGACAAATTTTCCACAAAAAGAGCTACGCAAAAATTGATCGTCAGAGAAAGTCAGGAATGCCTTTTGGTTCTATCTTAACCGAAATTTTTGAGAAAGCTGGAGTTGACCTGTCTGGGGTCCACGGGGTTCCGATTCCAAGGGGGAGCCTCGTCACCGAAGGGACGTTACGGACGATGAGGTATCTCCGCACGAGAAATCGTGGATGGATATACTTTGCTTATATTAAGGATGATGATAGGCTCATTGATGGGGGCACTCTTCCGAGACCGGAGGAGAGGATCACATCGAGGGGGCTCGATCATACTAGACCTCGTCCGTCATCACAGCTTTGTTCCTCCCGTCCTCGTCCGGAATCCTCCCCTTCCCAGATGGCTTCTCGAATGGATAGGCTTGAGAAGGACATGAGCGAGGTCAAGATCATGGTGAAGAACATTTGCACGCATTTTGGGATACCGCCGACACCGCCGGATGCGGACCTTGACTAGTCGGGCTATCCTTTCTAATGATGATGTTTCCTGTTTATTAAAATGACCAAACATTTCATGTTTATGCTTTACTGTAATGACTATCTTTTCATACATCATTTTGGTTATCGTTTTGTTTAATCATTGACTTGTTTTATGTTGATTATTATGCGTATCATTGATGTCTCTTGCGAGTTTTCTCAACTTTTTGTTAATGACAAAAGGGGAGAATAATATGTATTCGTTTTGAAATCCACTTTTGAAATAACCGTGCGTTTTCGGGGAGCATATTATTTTTGCGGTGCTCGTGTTCGGGGAGTTTCTAATTTTTATTAAAATCATGTTTTCAAAAGTCACATAAAGTAAATTTTGTCATCATCAAAAGGGGAGATTGTTGGAACAATATTTTTTTAGATCGTTTTGATGATGTGTTATTAAAACCAAAATTTACTTAAAACATACTTTCTCTTCAGTTAACGTACGTAATATATATCACATTAACGTACGTAACATTCTATAGTTAACGTACGTAACGCATCTCTTATAACGTCGTAACATTCACTATTTTCGTAAGTTTTTAAATGCAGTGCGTCGTAAGGGATTATATAACGTGCGTAAGGCTTGAATTATTGGCCGTTGGAAAAGCCACTAGCCGTTGCAACAAGTCGTCTCAATCAACGGATCTTTGACCAGGATATTACGTACGTAACCCTAAGGATCGTAACGTACGTAACGCATTTCATCAGAGTTCACTGGACAGTTTCGGCACTTTCATTACGGCCGTTATTCAGCTCATATAACGTACGTAACGTATGTAACGTACGTAAGCAGCATCATATAACGTACGTAACTCTTTATACTGTTCCAACGGGAAATTGAGCTCAAGAAGGCTATAAATAGCCACCTTCATGGAGATTGAAGAGACACAAGAATTCTAAGCTTACTAGCATACTCAAGCAATATCAAGCAAACATTCTGAGAGATATTCTTATTCTAGATTGTGATACGAGAAGATTTGTTCTATAATTTCCAATCTTCATTCTTGTATCTTAGAGCGATATATCGTGAAAGCCGAGTTTCTACTCGCACTTATTTTGTATTGGTTATCTTGTACCTAGAAAACAAGAGTGTTTTTGTGAGGTTGTTCTTGAGCCCGGAAATCAAGAAGTTGTAAGAAGTTGGCACTAAACTAGAAAGTGCAAATTCCAAGTTCTAAGAAAAGTCCTAGTCGATAAAACTAGGTAGGGGACGTAGGCTTCGTTAATAGCCGAACCTCTCGAACAATTCCTTGTGTTCTTTCTTTTCTGCACTTTTATTCTCCGCTATTTTTGCTTCCGCACGAAAAAGAGTACAATACTATTAACCGCACTATTCAACCCCCCCTTCTAGTGGCGGTATCAATCTAACAAAATTGTGCAAAGTCAAAATGATGTGAAACATTCAGACAAGACGATCATACAAGCAAGACATCAGGCGCAATTATGTAAACACTTGTGTAAATTCGTATGGGAAACATTCAGAGAGGCGATCATACAAACAAAGAATCAGATGCAAATATAAATTTTATTCCATTCAAAGACGTTTGTACATACACACCCGAAGGCAAAACAAGAAGAAACTGAAAATTACAAGGAAAAAACAAAATGACAACGGTCTCCCTCAGGCCGCCCCCGCCTGCCTTCGTCCCCAGCAGATGGATCGGCGCGCGCTTCCTCACCGGCTTCCGGATAAACAAGTTTTTCCGGTGAAGAATACCAGCTCAGATCTATCCCGAGGTCGGTGAGGTCAAGGATCGGCAGAGAGAAGTCTGGCTGCAAAGGATGCTCAAGCACGTAGCCTTTGATGTTTTCGATCAGAGGGCCGACATCGAGCCCTCCCTTCTTGGCAGCACGGATGGCATCGGCGTAAGCCATGTAATATGTGAACTCGCCGACGTACTCCACACTGAGGTAGGGGTCGGTCTCGATCGCCTCCAACTTCTCCTTCATCCCTGCGGCTGTATTGTCTGCATCCTTGAGCTCGGCTACCTTCGCGGCTAGCTCTCCCTTTGACGACTCCAGCTCGCCATTTAGCCGATCCACCACCGCCTTCAGCCAGGTCACCTCCTCCTGCGAGGCCGCATGCAACCAACGAGCCTCCGTCATCTGGTCACGCATCCTATAGACCACCCTCCGGGACCAATCGAGCTCCTGCCTCATCCGGTCAAGATCTTGTTTAGCTCGCTTGGCCGTATCAGCATACTCCTTTTCCATGGACACGATCCTATCGGCAAACTCGGAGTTCTGGTTCCGAGCAGCCTCAAGATCCGAATGGAGGCGAGCAGTTGGGCCGCCCCTCATAATCTTTAACATCTTGAGCGGCCATCGTCGCCGCTTGGAGGGTCAAGGCAAGTGTCGCCTGCATGGCATCTCCAGACCGCTGGCGCGCAATCGCGTCCAGGTCGGTCGTCCAAGCCTTTGGAAGAGAGGAGATGGCCCAGGAGATGTAGGAAGGGACGTCGATAGGCTCGCGTGGGGACTTGCTCGCCAGGAAATCCAGCACCATCGGCGAGGTGTTCGGATCGGCAAGGCGGACCCTACAACAAAAAAATGAAGGAGTTAGTATGCACCCTACATAAGTGGCTTAACTCAGAAAGATCAAACCAGTCTTACCTTTCGACCTTCTCGGGGTCGCGGCCAAAATAGGGCTTGCCCCGTGGAGTCTGGGCGTCAGCGATCGCTGTGGCCTTTAGGAAGGCCGCTGAGGGCGTAGGCCCCTCCGCCATTGGAACGACGGAAATAGGAGGCGCGGAAACCGGCGGCACCACAATGGACGCCTCCGCTGCAGAAGTCGGCAGGGGCTCCTCCGGCCTCCGCCTCTTGCGGTTGCGCTGGAGCTGCTCCTCCTCCCGAGCTTCCGGCTCGACGACCGGCGCTATGAGAGGTCTCGCCTCAGGGACAGGGCGGGACGTCGTTACAGGGGCACGGCCCACCTTCTTCCCTTGTTGGAGATGACTCATGAGGCCGGTGTTCGACATTGCAATCTCTCTTGGCGGCTCGGAGTAGCGGGGGAAGTTGATCTCTGTCAAAGAAGACATTCAACCAAGTTAGACATCTCTTTCAATCAAAGACGATCGTCAACCAGAAAGTGGATAGTAAACATTTGTACCTGGAACCTTCAAGTGGCGAGGGAAGCGAAACAACCGAGCGCCCAACCAATGAGCTTCGTTGTTGACCATGCGAGCATCGATGTAGTTGTCCGCTAGACCGCGGATTCGCTCCCAGACGATCAGGAAGTCAAATGGAAGGTCGCCGGATGCTGGAACAAGGGAGCCTGCAAAAAGGAAACCAAATTAGATCAGTTCAAGGTGTATCCGAACAAAGGGAGAGTTAAAACCCTTACTCGGATTCCTCTCCCGAAAGCTGGTATGGATATCCAACTCATCCTCGGGCGTATCGCTCACCGCCGACCTCCACGCTCCGCCGACCCAACAACATTTTGTCAGGTCGCCCTGAACCTTGTTCGGCACCCCGAGGACCACCCTGCCCATGAGACCCTGAATGTGGTAGCTGCCAACTGAATCCTTCTGCGCCGTCAGCTTGAAGAGGTAGTTCATTTTTAGCGCAGAAGGTAGACGGAACAGCCGGTGACCGCCAAAAAGAGTTAAGGTACTGATAATCTGCAACCAGGCGTTCAGCGTCAATTGAAACGGCGCCACATTCCAGGCGGACAGCAGGTATGACACGGTGAACAGCAATGGGAACCGCAAACCGGCCTCCAGGATCAGTTCGTTAATGGCGACCATAGCCTCGGGAGTTTGGTCGGCGCGTTCGTTCTCCGAGGGCACATGCAATGAGACATCAGAAGGGATATGGAACTTCACCCTCCAGCGACTCAAGTCCTTCCTGGTCGCCGAACTCGGGATCTGACCGAGGGTCCACGGGGAGCGGTCCGCGGCCCGGAATGACGTCCGCTTCACGGGTTCATAGGGGTGGGCGACCGAGTATGCACCGAAATCAACCTGAGGACGTGGTACGGCCAGCCTCTGCATAAGTCCGGCGAATTCCAGAAAGACCCGGCCGAACACACTGTTCTGCTCCCAATACAGCCTCACCGCCTCATCCTCGTCTACCGGCGAGCCCTTCTGCCCCACCGCCGCCTACCTCGCCGCGTCAGCCTCATTAAAAAGTTCTTCAACCTCCGCGGGTGCAATTCCCATACGAATGGCCTCGACGGCCATCTCCATGTGAAGAGCCACGGAGGTTTCATCCCGAACAGGCGAAGTCGCAGCGGCGGAAGAACTACCCGCCTCATACACATTAGATCCTCCTCCAGACATGTTCGAAGAGAAAAGGGAGAGAGAATTTTCGTTCTTACCTAGAAAAAAAGTCGATCGGCGCAAGAAGCTTCAAGGAATTTCGGCAGAGTCTTCGTCTAAAGGCAAGGGCGCATAAAGATCTAAACTCCAGTAGCCCTATCCCTTTTACAGGCGAAAGCAGGGACTTCTATGCAAATAGGCGGAATCCCGGGGGCTGAAGTGCAACCGTCGGGGGGAGACACATTAAATGCAGCCCTTAAAACCCGCGTACGCGTCGTTTGGAGGGCACGCCAGGCGACAGGTCTGACAACAACCGTCGGACTCCTCCAACGGTAGCGTGACGCATGTCCCTGTGATGTTTTGAAAGCCCGCCTCCACTTCCCGCTTTTTCCAGCGCCTAAGGAGATCGTCCGAATTCAAAACTAGTTCGTCCAAGCGCCGATCGTCTGTTTCATAAGTAGATGAATCGCTCGTCTAAAACAGGAGATCGCCAGCAGTGCCACCTCACCCCACGTCTTCAACATCGGAGCGAGCTGGGGGCAATTGTTGTGCGGCGATTTATACGCCTCGATGGCGATCGGCGTACTGGTCAGGAGCCAGCTAAAGAAGACAGATACTGGGCAAGTGCCTAGCGGTCGATGTCCAAGGTGATCGTCTTTGGCATTTGGCGATCGCCTCTAATGGCCGACTGGTGACGATCGTCCCGTGCCACGTATGAACCCGACACCCGTCAAAGTCTTCGAAGACCGAATCTTGGGTGAAGACCCACGTGCAGATCCGCAAAAGGCGCCGCAAGAACAGGTGCTACTCCAGCCTATCAGCAGCTGTCCGTGATAGGGACGGCCACACCAACCGACATGCCCGCCGAAAGGACCTAAGGTGGGACCGCCCAGGACAGCAATAAGAGGCACCTGCCGCCTCCTCGTTGGTTCGCGCCTCAGGCAACCAGCAGTAGCTGCGGACTTTAAGGAAACAGTCCCACGTGATGGGACGATCGCCCACCTTATTTTAATACAAGAAACGGCAGTCGCCCGGGTTGGACAGGGAGAACCTAGCAACCTCTTCTCCTATAAATAGAAGGCCTTCAGCAGTGGCCAAAGAACACAGTGAAAAAACATTAACACAGTGAAAAAACGTTAACACAGTGACAGTTTACAACGTGAACACATAACACTAAAAGCAAACAATATGGAGAACTCTCCATCTTTGTAACAAGAACTCACAGAGCTTCAACTCTGGTTCTTCCGGCAATCTTCAGCACTCGATATCTAAGATAACTAGAGTCCTTACACTCATTGTAATTGTACTCTAACATTAATATCTGTACTCACTAGTATTCATATTAATAACATCTCGCGAGAGCATTCAAGCCCGGGACTAATAACCCCGGCAAATCTTGTGTTATTTATTTCCCTACGGACGTGCTCTCGCACTTTGTTTGTTACTCGACCATTCCAGCAATATCCTCTCCGGATAATATTTTGGGTAACAACACGTCCGTAGCGTGCGCTACGCCGGTTCCTGCCGCACCCATCCGGCCAGTGCCCGCAACCGTCCGGCCAGTGCCCGCAACCGTCCGGCCAGTGCCCAACTACCAGGACTCGACGACTCAATTATCCGAAATCGCACAGAACGAACACGACAAAATGCTCGTGGGTAACATCATCGACCCGAAATGAAATACCATGCAACAATTAATCACACGCGACCATGAAAAGGGTCAAGACCACAAATACGAATGCGGACACCCACAACTTTGGGTAAATTACAAAATGGCCCAAAATGCCCGAAAATCACGATACGTGATCGAATAACCAAACCGAAGTTCACAACACGTCTAAAAAAGTTAAACGGACTTACGGGAAACTCAAAGCAGTAGTTTCGAACGAGATTCATAAGAATCGAACTCGAGTGCGGAAAAGTCGCTAAGAAACACGAAACTCAACAAAACAACACCGAAACGAACTCGGATGACAAAAAGTGCAGAATTAATCACTCTCATAATGATGAAACGGTCCCAAGAGAATCGTCAAAATGGACTCTTTCCAAAAAAATAAAATTACCGAAAATCGAATTTGCGGATATTACAATAGTGGTAGAACATCCAATGATCCTACAAGGATGTCTCGGGCTGTAGTACATCAAGATCCATGTATGCATATATGATTGTACTTTATTTTGGGAAAAGCCTAATGAAGACCTAAAGAGATGTCTGGTATGTGACACAGAGAGGTATAAGTTCACTACTTCTCGTAAAGAGAAAGCTATGAAGGTTATTTAGTATTTTTCTATGAAAGATAGATTGGAGAGGCTTTTCATGTCCCCTCACACAGCTAAGGTGATGTGATGGCACGCCGAGCCTCGCGTCAATGACGAGGATACTATGTTACACCATTCTGATGGAGAGGCTTGGAAGCATATAGTTAGGGAATTTCCAGAGTTTGCATCAGATGTCTGAAATGTAAGAACCGGGCTTGCATCTAATGGATTCAATCCTTTTGGCAACATGAGTCTTTCGTATAGTATATGTCCGGTGGTAGTAGTTCCTTACAACCTTCCTCCATGGATGTGCATGAAGAAGGAGTATAATATGTTGACTCTCTTAGTACCTGGCCCTGGGGTATCCAGGAAAGTGTATTGATGTTTATTTGAGACCTTTGATAGAGGAGCTGCAGTTGTTGTGGGAGAAAGGTCATCCGACGTACGACAGTTACTCACATGAGATGTTCTACTTACGTGCTATGTGTACCGGTACCATCAGTGATTTTCCTGCATATGGGATGTTGTCCGGATCTGTTATTAGTGGATATAGAGGATGTCCAGTGTGCTTGAATATAGACTGCGCCAGGTATCACTGTCGGAAGGTTATCAGAATACGTCACCGTCTATGGCTTGACAAGATGCATGTATGATACACGGATGCTGCAGCATTTGATGGGACTGAAGAGGTTGGTGATTCACCACAGGGGTGGACTGGTGAGGAGATATTGGCCATGCTGAATGAGTATGATTATGGGCACTTGAGCAACCATCCTGAAAGACCGGACAGGTAGAAGTACTGGTCGCACAAGTGTATTTTCTGGTATCTACCTTATTGGAGTAAGTTGTTGATTAGGAACTACCTAGATGTGATGCAAATAGAAAAAAATTTTGTGAAAGTGTTGTCGGTACAGTGTTATGTTGGGAAGGAAAGACTAAAGACGGCCCTAAGAAACGTATTGGTTTAAAAGAAATGAACATTAGAAAACATTTATGGTTGAGGGAAAGGAAGGGGAAACACAAAATGCCGAAAGCAGCTTACACCGTCACCCCTAAGCTAAAGGCTGAGATTTTTTCGTGGATGAAGGCTGCTATGTATCCCACAGGATATGCTGGAAATATAGGGAGGTTTGTTAACTTCAAGGACAACAAGTTAACTGGACTGAAGAGCCATGATTGCCATATCCTCTTACAATGTTTGTTTCCAGTGTTTATTCAACCATACTTGTCCAAACATGTGGTCGAGCCTTGTGTATCGTTATCCAGGTTCTCTCAAAAGTTATGCACTAGGAAAGTAAGGAATTCAGATCTCTGACTCATACAAAAGGTGATAGTTTATATCTTAGGCAAATTTTAGAGGATTTTCCCACCGAATTTTTTGATCTCATGCCTCACCTCATGATTCATCTTCCTCGCCAACTTTTACTAACAGGCCCAGTCTACTACACGTGGATGTTTCCAATAGAAAGGAAACTTGGTGAGTACAAGGACTCTGTGACTAATAAGTCTGCACTTGAAGAATGTATAGCCGAAGCATATCTTGCATGGGAGTGTGCAACATATACCAAGTTCTATTTGGGCGCGGTGGATCCCATGCCCGAGCCTATGTCAACCATTCCAGTGCAATTTAATCTCTCCATCATCACCAATGAAGTTGAAGTTCAAGGAAGATTACCTGACAGTCATTTACAACCTTACGAGCTAGGAATTGCACACTGGTGGATATTGCTTAACTGTATATTAGTTCAAGATTGGAAAGACATTCACCTTTCATGTGATGCTCTGAATGGAGACATTAAATTCCACAATGAAATATTTGCTGATTATTTCGGACAATGGGTAAGTGTTTAATTATTGTTTACTTAGATTTCTTACATAATTTACTTAATTATGACATTCACCTTAATTAATATCCAGATGACGCACATACAAAGTGATGGCCACCCGATGTGGTCACGTGAGTTGATGCTTCTTTCGATGAAGCCGGTTATATCTAGAGTTTATTCAATGGCAAAGGTAAATGGTGTAACATTTGTATGTATCGACATAGATCAAAGAAGGAGGTGTCAAAATTCTGGGGTTATGATTGATGGTGGATATTACGGTGTTCTTCTCGAAGCAGTGGAACTAATTTATGGAGAAGGCTTGACTGTGTATTTGTTCAAGTGTAGGTGGTTTGATACTAATCCTGAAATCGAAAGGAAGGATAATTATGGACTTTTATCTGTTGATATTTCTACAAGTTGGTATGAAGGTGATCCTTTTATTTTTGCAACATCTGCTAAATCAGTTTAAAAAGAGCATGGAAGATCATAAATCATGTGACTACGAGAAATATATATAGTGCGGCATGGAAGATCGTAAAGCATGGAAGATCATAAATCATATTATATATATATATATTTATATATATATATATATATATATATATATATATTTATATATATATATATATTAATTAAATCCAAATATATAAAATATCAGTGCACACGTATAAATATAAATACTGTGTTTAAATGTATGAATGATAAACATGACTCAGTGACAAAATGTCATATCACTTATACAAATGGCCCGAGTTCGAACCTCGGCAGCCACTGAGTCATGTTTTTTTTGGAATTAAGTATAGGTGAATGTAAATCGGCTAAAGTCCATGTATAGCCGATAAAGACACGATGCCGTAAATAAAGTGTTAATATATTAATTCTTTAACAAATATATTTACAATTAAACATAAATATATAAAATATCATTACATAAAAATTGTATAAATATACAAATATATAATCATTATATATATATATATATATTTATAAATATATATATATATAATTAAATTCAAATATATAAAATATCAGTATATGTATAAATATAAAAAATGTGTTTAAATGTATGAATAATAAACATGACTTAGTGGCAAAATGCCATATCACCTATATAAATGGCCCGGGTTCGAACCCCGGCAGCAACTGAGTCATGTTTTTTTTTAGAATTTAATATAGCCGACGGTGGTCGTCGGCTAAAGTCCTGGTACACGCGGACGGCCAAAGTCGAACTCCGTAACTTTTATATGGTTTAGCCGACGATGCCCGTTATCGTCGGCTAAACTTCACTTATATATAAAAAACGGACTTCGTGATAATTTTTTCCTCTCTTCAGTCGTGACTTCCTTCTTGTTTAGGGCTTCTCCAACCTTCACACCAAAAAAACACATCAAAACACCAAATTTGGTGGGCCCAACACCAAAAAAAAAACCCTCAACTCCAACCATACTTAAAAAAAAACACCAAATTTGTGGGGCCCACATTAAAATAATATATTTTATTTACTATTAACTATTTTTATTAATAACAATAATTATAATTTGTAAATATAATAATAAATAATCAGTAATTAATTTATTTAATGAAAACCGATAAAAATAAAAACGATAATTTTTTAATTAATAATACATTTAAATAAAATTACATCAATTGAAATAACACAAATTAAACGAATTAAAATAAAAAACGAATTAACAAAAACATATAAAATATTATTTCTTTAATGGTAATTATTATTTATAAATTAATTTTAAATAAAAAAACGAATTAACAAAAACATATAAAATATTAAGTTAGATTAATATTTATTAAAATTAATATCATAAATAATAATTAGATTATTTAAAACATAAAAAAAAATTAAATAATTATATTTTAAAACATGAAAATAAATAAAATAAAATGATTTAATGGATGAATAGTGATTTGGTGTGTGAATAGTGACACACCAAATTTGGTGTGGTTTGAAAATTTTGAAGTGTGCTACAGTAACTATTTTGATGTTTTGATTTATGGTTGGAGTAAACCACACACCAAATTTGGTGTTTTGGTGTGTGGTTGGAGATGGTCTTAGCCTGGAACCCTCCACCCCTCCGTTCGCCACCTTCCGTCAAATTTCCGTCTTCCGCCGCGGTCCTTCCTTCGTCCTACCGCCTTCTGTCGCGTTCCGCCATCGTCCTTCCACCATCCGCCACGTTTCTGCTGAGCCAATTGTTTTCACCGTCCGCCGCGTTCCAACCGCCGTCCTTCTGCCGTGTTCCCCCGCCTTTCACCGTCCGCAGCCGACGACTCTCATCATCCGTAGGTACTACTTATTTTCTTAATTTGATGGCAGAACTTGTAAACTCTAGTAATTATTATTAATTATTGTCGTCGTTAGCAATTTTCCTTAGCTCCGTTAGCGGCAGGTGCAAATAGTAGATGTACGTAACCTCAATGGTGTTTTTGTATGTTTAGAAGTTGAATTTTTTGTAATTGGACGTAATTTCAAGAGTATTTTGGTGATTATCCCTTGTAAAAAAACTTGTAAAATTTAGCCTAATCGCAGAAAAAATCCAATTATCAGTTTAAAACATAAGTACCCTCGTGTGATTCGTGCTATGTTCACAAATATCCGTATGCGTAGGTTGATATTGGAGTTCAATTTTAGTTGGAATTGGAGTTGGAGTTCTTTTTAGTTGGAATTGGAGTTCATTTTTTTTAGTTGGAATTGGAGTTCAATTTTCTGAACTCTGCAAATGGTATGTTCATATAGCATGTGTTCAGGTATTGGCCAATGTACTAAACCTGACCTGGAAAAATTTTGTAATTGCTTTAAAAGGTCTGGTTTAGGTTTGGAGTTAGAAGGTATTAGAGTTCAGGTTTTGGGCCTCATTATCTAAGCCACAGAAGGATTTCTTTTCTGGTGAATAATATGTAAGCATAATGTCTAATTTGGAAATTATATACCATGTTATGGTATCACTATGTTTCTTTTTCTCGAGCTTTTTCGAATCATATGTTTTCCCGTGTATTTATCACACTAGATTTTGTTGTGCACTAAGTTGGGGGTCTTCAAAACAGCCTCCCTACCGTAATAAGTAGGGGTATGGTCTACGTACATCTTACCCTCCCCAGACCCTGCTCTGAGCGGGATATACTGGGTATGTTTGGTTTGGTTTGGTTTGGTTTATTCTGATCTGTTATAATTTTTTCCCTTTTTCCGCCATGAAAGTTTATTGGAGTTCTGATTGTTAAATTTATTGATTGTTGAAGTTATTGGTATCTAGTGTGTATATTGGTGTGTGTGAGTTTAGTTAATGTGATGGTTTTTGAACTTGTACAGGTTAAATGGATAAAATTAAGAGACTAGCGAGTAGTAAGAAAAATTCGAAGACTCCGGAGTCGGGGGAGAGTTCCGCAGCTTCCAATCGTGCGGATCCTGTGGGTAAGTATTTGGATCAGAGTAGCTCTCGCATACGTGAGATAGTAGAGAGTAGTGAACTGAAGTTTAAAGATGGAAACTTGTATCTGGCGGACGACGGACAGGCGCTTATCATATCAGACTCCCAGACCGAGGACGACCCCCACTACTGCCGAGACGACTCAACTTCGTATGCCTCATATACACCGCATTCCCTCCCCTCCTCCTACATCTGGGAGCGACCGATCTACACCGAGCACGTCATCTGAGATGCCATCCGGTCCACCGTCGACTCTATTTATGCCCCTTATGGTACCGGCGATTCCAGGGGTCGATGAGGAAGGAGTCCGCCGGCCATATAGCTTGTAACCCAACGGAGGCGTATGTGTTCCAGGCGTGGCCTGAGAAAATCATTTTGGGGGACATGTCGGATATCTAAGACGAAGTTGTACGCGGAGCTTTCAGAAGAGAATGAGGAGGGTTGTACCAAAGTCGAACTGAAAAAGAAGAAGAAGACTCGTGGCCCATCTAAGGAACTAGCACTTGACACATATGTTAAAAAAAATGGCCGTCACAAGATAGCAGTGGATGAAAAGTATCGACGACCCATTTTGGCTTCTGATGCTTGTACGGCATATTGTCGTAATGTTGGGTTTGTCATACCCTGTAGGTGTAATATCCGCATTTCTCTTTTCCCGGTATTTTCATTTTTCGGTGTATTTCTCGTTTGTAGCGACCCTCGTGTATATTTTCAGTGTATTTCTTCCGTCATCTATTGATCTGATTCTCATAATGGTTGTTCGGAACTGCCGTACGGGGTTTCCGTAGATCCATTGTATGTTATCATACGTATTGTGTTGTTCCGTTTGATGCTTCGTTCGTGTTTCGGTGTTTCAGACCGTTGTTACCCTGTGCCTAACGCGCGCTAATGTTACTTTATAGCGCGCGCTAATCATCCTTCAGTAGCGCACGCTACGCTTGTTTTGTAGCGCGCGCTAGCGAGTCTGTCCAGTACTGGACAGTTTGCTACTGGACTCGGTCAGGTGCCCAGGTAGCGCACGCTATGGCCGATACCGCGCGCTACCGATACGCTCTTAGTGCATGCTACGTTTGGCCGATAGCGCGCACTAACGGGGTCAGGTGAGTACTGGGCAGTTCACTTCTGGACTCGGCTGATGTCCAGGTAGCGCACGCTATGGCCGATAGCGCGCGCTACCGAGAGGCTATTAGCGCACGCTACGTTTCGGGTAGCGCACGCTAACGACCCAGAAATCTGGTTACTGGACTGGGACGTTAACTTCTGGACTAGAGTTTTGTCCCGTTAGCACACGCTAACTTCTGAGGATTAGCGCGCGCTAACACTCCCTGGCTATATAAACCAGGGAGTTGACCCAGATGTACGTCTTTTCTCATTTCTTCTCCCTCTCCGCGGCTTTGGCGATTTTGGGCGATTTTCTTGGCGATTTCTTCCTCCAATCATCCCAACCATCATCTTCCTTGAGTTCTTGGTGTATAATAACAATATCAACACGAATCTTTCATCCTAATCCAAGGTAAATCTCTTAGAACCTACTTTTGGATAATTTGAGGGTTTTGGTATTTTCGTCCGATTCGTCCCGTTTTGTTGGTTAATCCACGATGAGTATGATTAATCTTGTTGATATCATTAGTTTTCCTACGGATTCATGGTATATTTTCATGGTTTTGCGAAATCGAGAGGGTTTGGTTGTGGTCCGCCCTCGTTGCTATTTTTATACGAATATACATGAATCGTAGGAGGGTTTTCGGGTGTATTCCATTTCCGTATTCGTTTAGAGTTGGTTGTGATTATGTTCTTCGAATCGTTAGGTTCGGTTCCGTTGGTTCCTAGCGTTCGTCGGTGATTTTCCTTTCCGTTCGTTGTGTCATCAATTATTCAAGGCAAGTATTTTTTTTGGAAACCTTTATGCTTCACGTGAAATGGTAATGTATATTGTGTGTGATTTGCTCACCTCGGGAGAGTCTGACGGGATCACGGAGGGAATCCAATGGTTTGAGCCCTAGATTCATGAGTTTGTTTAGCTAGCCAGCTCGGGAGGGTCCTTAGAGGCGTCGAGTGGGATTTGTGGCTTCGTCCCGGTCCTAGGCGATGTATATGCGTTATTTGTTTTATGATATGGCCAGCTCGGGAGGGTCCTTAGAGGCCTCGAGTGGGATTTGTGGCTTCGTCCCGGTCCTAGGCAAATGTGATTGACTGTTTGTTTCCGGAAAAGACATGTCTGGTTTTGGTTTTGAAATAATTTGGTGCATTGTACTATGAAATGTGTAAGCGAATGGTTTGCCTTGATTACTTGTACTAGCGTAATTGCTAACCCCTTTGGGGACCCGTTTTGGGGAAATTATTGTTATGGATTTCAGGTTATGTTTTGCCGGATGAGCGGGCGCTGGGACAGTATGAGGATGATGGCCAGGGTCGTTGACATGTGCATTTGGGTCTTCTTATTTCTTTTGTCTACTTCGATATGGTTGTTTCCCACATTTATAAACTTATAGATTGTACTCGCGAGTACTTAGCTTTCCACTTCGAACTTCGTTTTGTATTAACCCAAATTGTTGTAATGTCGGTTTATGTTTATTACACCGGTTGCTACGGGCGTATCTTTATATGTTGTATTATTTAAATGTGTGTCCTCGCTAACTGAGATGGTTAGTCGAATGGTATTTTCTTGTTTTAGCCTGGTGGGTCCTATGTAGGGGTCCACGATGCTGTAATATACTTCAAATATCTCGGGGGTGTAACAGAAAATGGTATCGGAGCACTAGGTTTATGGATACCTAGGGATGTCGGTTATTTGGATCTAGTTGTGTTTGTTTTGCACATTGTCACACCGCTGCCAGCATCTTAGTACTTCCAGTTTTCGTAAGTTTTCCTTACTCGATTCTTTACTTTCTCGTACCGTATTTCCGTTTCTTGAACTGTGGTTATTCTCCCTCTTTTACTTATCATCGAGTTGCTTTTTGCCACCTCTTAACACCAGCATGGATGCTAGAAGGGGCCGTGGTCGTGGCGTGGTCGTGGCCGTGGACGCGGCCGGGGATGTGGGGCAGTCGGTGGAGCGGCCACGTCGCATTCTTCGGAGCCGGCAGTACCGGTGACCGTCACAGTCATGCTTCTTCTCAGGAGCGCGCCGACCTTGGTATTGCGGCTGTTATGCAGCAAATGGTAAACCAAATGGCGGCGATAGCTCAGGTGGTTCAGAACCCGGATCCGGCCCATGCTAATCGGCGCGGAGCGACCGTTGGCTCCAAGATGTCATCAAGATGCATCCTCCTCAGTTTTCGGGAGCATCAGACCCGATCGGTTGGGAGGGGTGGATCAAGGAGATATCTAAAGTCTTCGTTGCCACCAACTCTCCCGAGGACCGTAAGGTCCCTATTGCCCAGTACTTTCTCACTGGGGACGCTACGGATTGGTGGGAGGCCGTTGGGCCCAAAGACCATGTTGCTTCGTGGGCCGAATTTCATGAATTGATGGAGATCGAATATTGCTCGTGGCCGGTTAGACAGGCTCGAGTCCATGCTTTCTATGATGTTCATGTAACACCCCCAATCCGCTCAGGGATATTACACGCCGTAGACCCTCTCCTCGAGGATCTACCAGGCTAGTAACAACATTTAACATCTCGACAATGCCTTCAAGGCTAAAATGACTCAGTAGACCGATTTGGTCTTTCAATAAATTATACAACTCAATTACAAACGCATACCCACGCAGGGGTCAAAACACAATAAACTCCCGTACAACGGGGAAAAGATCTTGCGGAAAAGAAAATACAACTAGACCAATACGCCATCAACGGATCCTCGTGTGATTAGTATCGTTCATCTTTCATCATCCTACGTGCCGACCCTGTGTTATGCTCCAAAACCTGAATGCAAAAATAGACATCCACCCCCCGAATACTCGGGGGTTAGCAAAACTCCACTGTTTTGCTAGTGCAAGTACAAGTGCAAAAATACGAGCCATACAATTCATATTCCACGAATAACAATAGCCAGGAATCATCAAAGATCCAAACATAAAGAAAAGTACTTCCCGAGGCAAGAGTTTGATTAAACATTTCCAAAACCGAAAGATCGCAAATAAGGGAAACAATTTACAAAACAGTTTAAAATGCCATCGAGAGTTTTAATAGAAAACAATTTAGGATTATAAAATCCTTCTCTTTCCAAAAATCAATAGGGTCACAGCCCAAATGTTTTGTTTTCGCAAATAGGAAACCACCAATAATTTACAGGGTCAGAGCCCAACATCACGTGTCCTCAACGGACGTAAAATCAATGAAACATAATCACGCACGCGCATCGCCTAGGACCGGGACGCTACCACCGACGTCCCACTCGAGGCCTCGAAGGACCCTCCCGAGCTGGCTAGCGAAACAAATCACACACATCTCACGGTTGGATCAATCGCTTGTTGCATCCTGGCCACATGATCACATGCCATGTGCCACCGTAGATTATCTCAGGCTCTCACGGTTGGATCAATCACTTGTTGCATCCTGGCCACATGATCACATGCCATGTGCCACCGTAGACCTTCAACCATATCCACACATTCACACAAATAACATATCATATCAAGGATATTCAAACAATTCGCCCAGAGGCATCAAACACTTAGCAAAACACCACGTCAATCCACAACGCACCGAAATGAAATAATATACGTCCAGACACAATACCAAGTGCAACATGAACACCAAGCATATACATAGAATTCACATAGTTATTCACGAACCACACCAATCACAAAACACACACGGTTTTGAAAGAGGGCCTTTAACGAGGCTACCCAAATCTTTTGAAAACTCATTTCAAACAAACAAACAAATCAAGACGATCACCAATCATCATATCCACGAAACAAGAAAAGTATGGACAAGGTACTTGCCTCGAATAAGAACAACGCGGAGAATCGACCAAAGTAGGTTGACACGAACCGATTACGAACCCGCCGACTCCACCGATCGCCAACTCACGTCATAAACTACGAAGGACAATAATAACAATGAAATGAATTTCATAACACGACTCAAAGCCGTTGAATTCAAAGAACGAATGACGAAAGTTCAAGGATTTCCCCCAAAACGGCCAAGAACACGATTCGTTCCGTCAAATCACGAAAACGGAATTCGAAGTTGAAATATGGATATACAATCCATAGAATATGTTTAACAACATCATTTAACCATAATCGATCCATCGAAAATGGATGAAAAACGAGATCGGGGACAAATCCCCCAAAAAGTCAACTCGAAGGAAATCAAGAAATATACTTCGATTCGACGAAGAACAATGGATTAAATGATGTTAAACACAAGAATACTACCAAGATTAATCATACCCATCATGAATTAATCAACAACACGGAACGAATCGGACGAAATTGCAAAAATCCCCAAATTCACGAAATTAGGGTTCTAAGGAAGATTACCTTGATTATTTGGATCAAAGGATGATAACGGACGATTGATTGATGTTATGGACTCCAGAACTTCATGGTTTTGTTGTTAAACAACATGGCTTCGTCGCCCATGAATCGCCATTCGCGGACGGAGAAGGAAGGAAATGAAAACGAAGTGAAATGTGATTTCGACCATATTTATCTTGGGCCGGACTAGCGTGCGCTAGCCTTCCGGACTAGCGTGCGCTATCGGCGGTATCGGCCAGTATCCTCGGCAGGCCCACACGACCCGACATCACCAACCAACCTGCCCGACCAAACTGTCGACTCGACTCCCGCTAGCGTGCGCTACGGTCGGAAGCTGTGCGCGTGGCACTGTCCGGTAGCCACCTGGACTAACCAACTTATCCAGTAACGACGCTAGTCGGCGGCGGCGGCGCTACCCTGCCGGTTAGCGTGCGCTACGGCCAAGCGGCGGCGTCGCTACTGCCGATCTGGCCGAGTCGAGAACCTCGAAACCCCGCTTTGCCCGGGCGATAGCGTACGCTAAAGCCACCCGGCGGCGGCGCTACACTGCCGGTTAGCGCGCAGCCTTCCGGCCGTAAGCGTGCGCTCGCCGGTTCTGCCGCACCCGTCGGCGATCCGCCACCGTCCGGCGATCCCCGCCCGAGTTTCGGCGACCCGATTTCCGAAAATGTACGGGCGAACACGGCGAAAAGTTCGCGGACAACATAAACGACTCGAAATGAAAGCGTAATACCATAATTAGTCATACGCGACCAAGAAACGGGTCGAGACAACAATTACGAATCGGATACGTAACTTTCAAGAAATTACAAAATGGCCCAAACGCCCGGAAATCACGATACGTGATCGAATAACCAAACGGAAGTTCACAACACGTCTAACAAAGTTAAACGGACTTACGGAAACTCGAAGCAGCAGTTTGAACGAGATTCGCAAGAACCGAACTCAAGTACGGAAAAGTCGCTAAAAAGCACGGAACTCAACAAAACGACTCAAAGCGAACTCGGATGTCAAAAAGTGTAGAATTAATCATTCTCGGAATGACGAAGCGGTCATGAGCGAGTCGTCAAAACGGACTTCGGCCGAAAAAAGAAATTTACCGAAAGTCGAAAATTGCGGATATTACATTCTACCCTCCTTAAAAGAAGTTTCGTCCCGAAACTTAAAACAAGTAGGGGGAAGAAATATTCCGCCAGGAAAACTCAACAAGATACACAAGAATGCGTAACTAACGCCCAACGGCGAAATGTTACAAACAACGCAAAGAAATATACGGCGTGAAAACACGCTCCACGATGACCAACACAACGCCACAGGTAGAAACATAATAAAATCAACAAGTGACAAGCGTCATCAAACGGACAATACAATCGAGTCGATTATCCGGACAATCACAAAACACAACGAACGAAAATCAATAGGATTGACCAACCCAACGGTACATCAATCAAAACGCGAGCCAACCGCTGAACAAATACGGAATTCCACCGCCCAGGTTGGAAGATTGAAAACGAGACTAACTTCCCGAACTTAAGGGAATTAGGAAGGAGCCTGAACGCTCAACAATCACGAAACGAGAACAAAACCGAACAAACAAACGATCGAGACAACAAAAATCGAACGATCGTGTTCGGATCACGAAGAACAATAAGGTTCAACCGACAACTCCGAGGTTCACATCTCGACTCGAGACAAAACATGATCCGGTGAAAACAACAAGATGCACACTCGCATAAGATCCACAGGAAAGGGAATAACAATTGAAAAGTCACAACGACGAACGAGTAATTCCGAAATAATACCACCCTCGTTCGATCAACAAAAGCAAGGGGCAGGACAAGCTCAGAAAATGTCAATGAACATAAACGAGTCGACAGAATCGAAAATACAGAAGTTCCAACTCCAATCCACTTAGAATAAAAGAATTAGTAGAATCAAAAGATGCTACTTCCAAACAAGGTTCACAAGAATCGAACCGAACTCGGAAAAGTTACAGCGATAACCAGATCGACCCAAAACAAGATCACAGCTCGTTCGAACGATGAAACCGAAATACAGAACAAGTTCAGAAAGTATCAACGAACATGAGTGTATCGATAGACTGGAGAAAGAGAAAATATAGAAGCCAAAAATAATACGGGTATTACATTCGACCTCTTATAAAAGAAGGTCGTCCCCGCTACTCACAATAACGAAATCAAGGAGACGACACAACAGGCAATGGCGAAACATCCTTCAAAGGCCTCTCAAAGCCGATTCGATATCTCTGTCTTTGAAGCGCGAACTCCGAAAGTCTCGGTAGCCGATTCGCAAATCGAATTTGGTGTCCTCGAGTCCACACTTGAAATGTGTTACTGACGAGAAGGACAATTTACGCGTGCATGCCCAGGCACATCACGGTTGAAACGCCTCGGCTCGGCATACCGAAAATACAAATGCTAGATACAATGGAACTAACACCGCAAAACAACATACCGGAGATGCCAACTCAGCATAGCATATCAACGCATACAAAAATCACAACAACAACATCGTTCGACGATTACAACATCCCGAACGACAGCCAGCACACAATCACAAACATCATGAAACAATCACCCATGTGTATAACGCACAAAAATCCAGGCTTTAACAACTCACACTAGTGCGACAACACGCAAATCACCACGAGGCGATAAACAGTAAACACCAGTTCACACCTCTCACAGAGGGTCAACAAAACATATGCGTGGCGAATGGCTCTACGCTCACGCCACCAATTCAATCACAATTCGGGGTTAACACCGTAACGAAAGTTCGAAAACCATACACGCATTTCCGGTCCGCAAACAAGAATGATAGGTTTTAAAAACGAGAACCACCTTTTGAAAACAGTTTGGAAACAACAGTTGATCTTGAGTATCATTTTACAAAAAGTAGTACAAACACCTTTATCGAGACTTTGAAAATCATCTTGCGTTTGAACAAAAATGAGGACACCTTTCCTTTAGTGAAAAACTTTCAAAAATATTCGACCCTTGGGTCTAAGCAACTGCATTTGAAAATACCTCACAAATATTTTTGGTCCTCAACCGGAAAATTTTTGAAATGTATTGCGGCATTAGAAAACACCTTGAAAACACCGCAAGAAAATAATTCGTTTTAAAAGTACGTCCCGAATTTTAATTTTCTAAGATACTCAAGGTTTTCAAAAATAATTCAATGGGCTAGAATGCCCAAAAATTTGAGTAATTACAAGGAACAATATAGCGCCGTGGGTCCCGCGCCGGAATCCACCAGGCTAAAAACCATTCACAAAAACGCCAAAAAGGCCGATGACGGTAATATTTCAAAAACTCACAAAATCCATTTACAAAATACTAGATTCCGTCATAAGAATTTCGCCAAAATGATCAAGGCCATAATGCCAAAAACTCGGTTAAGGGAATTGATTTTGAAATAAAACTCGATCGGTAAAATACCGAAAGCCATTCTGAAGAACTCACGCAGCGGATAAAAGAAATAAAGTCAAACATGCACAAGACAGCAACACTACTCCTCATATGAACGAAAAATGGGAGTCAAATAATCACGTATCACGAAATCAAAATCCATAAGAGGATTCCGTCAATTAACTCATAATAAAAAAATAGCTCGTGTCACACGAGGCACAACACAAAGAAGGAGACTTACATCCACAGTCGCACGAAGATGATGATCGCCCCACGATACTAATCACAACAAACCAACTCGGACGACGCGTCGCGACACGATGATCGGATAAAATCCGACGAGACAAAAACTCAATAGACACCACTGACCCGACAACCTAGGTTTCCACAACCTAAGCTCTGATACCATTTATGTAACACCCCCAATCCGCTCAGGGATATTACACGCCGTAGACCCTCTCCTCGAGGATCTACCAGGCTGGTAACAACATTTAACATCTCGACAATGCCTTCAAGGCTAAAATGACTCAGTAGACCGATTTGGTCTTTCAATAAATTATACAACTCAATTACAAACGCATACCCACGCAGGGTCAAAACCTGATAAACTCCCGTACAACGGGGAAAAGATACTGCAGCGGAAAAGAAAATACAACTAAACCAATACGCCATCAACGGATCCTCGTGTGATTAGTATCGTTCATCTTTCATCATCCTACGTGCCGACCCTGTGTTATGCTCCAAAACCTGAATGCAAAAATAGACATCCACCCCCCGAATACTCGGGGGTTAGCAAAACTCCACTGTTTTGCTAGTGCAAGTACAAGTGCAAAAATACGAGCCATACAATTCATATTCCACGAATAACAATAGCCAGGAATCGTCAAAGATCCAAACATAAAGAAAAGTACTTCCCGAGGCAAGAGTTTGATTAAACATTTCCAAAACCGAAAGATCGCAAATAAGGGAAACAATTTACAAAACAGTTTAAAATGCCATCGAGAGTTTTAATAGAAAACAATTTAGGATTATAAAATCCTTCTCTTTCCAAAAATCAATAGGGTCACAGCCCAAATGTTTTGTTTTCGCAAATAGGAAACCACCAATAATTTACAGGGTCAGAGCCCAACATCACGTGTCCTCAACGGACGTAAAATCAACGAAACATAATCACGCACGCGCATCGCCTAGGACCGGGACGCTACCACCGACGTCCCACTCGAGGCCTCGAAGGACCCTCCCAGGGGCTAGCGAAACAAATCACACACATCTCACGGTTGGATCAATCGCTTGTTGCATCCTGGCCACATGATCACATGCCATGTGCCACCGTAGATTATCTCAGGCTCTCATGGTTGGATCAATCACTTGTTGCATCCTGGCCACATGATCACATGCCATGTGCCACCGTAGACCTTCAACCATATCCACACATTCACACAAATAACATATCATATCAAGGATATTCAAACAATTCGCGAGAGGCATCAAACACTTAGCAAAACACCACGTCAATCCACAACGCACCGAAATGAAATAATATACGTCCAGACACAATACCAAGTGCAACATGAACACCAAGCATATACATAGAATTCACATAGTTATTCACGAACCACACCAATCACAAAACACACACGGTTTTGAAAGAGGGCCTTTAACGAGGCTACCCAAATCTTTTGAAAACTCATTTCAAACAAACAAACAAATCAAGACGATCACCAATCATCATATCCACGAAACAAGAAAAGTATGGACAAGGTACTTGCCTCGAATAAGAACAACGCGGAGAATCGACCAAAGTAGGTTGACACGAACCGATTACGAACCCGCCGACTCCACCGATCGCCAACTCACGTCATAAAATACGAAGGACAATAATAACAATGAAATGAATTTCATAACACGACTCAAAGCCGTTGAATTCAAAGAACGAATGACGAAAGTTCAAGGATTTCCCCCAAAACGGCCAAGAACACGATTCGTTCCGTCAAATCACGAAACGTAATTGAAGTTGAAATATGGATATACAATCCATAGAATATGTTTAACAACATCATTTAACCATAATCGATCCATCGAAAATGGATGAAAAGCGAGATCGGGGACAAATCCCCAAAAAGTCAACTCGAAGGAAATCAAGAAATATACTTCGATTCGACGAAGAACAATGGATTAAATGATGTTAAACACAAGAATACTACCAAGATTAATCATACCCATCATGAATTAATCAACAACACGGAACGAATCGGACGAAATTGCAAAAATCCCCAAATTCACGAAATTAGGGTTCTAAGGAAGATTACCTTGATTATTTGGATCAAAGGATGATAACGGACGATTGATTGATGTTATGGACTCCAGAACTTCATGGTTTTGTTGTTAAACAACATGGCTTCGCCGCCCATGAATCGCCATTCGCGGACGGAGAAGGAAGGAAATGAAAAACGAAGTGAAATGTGACTGCTCAGCCATATTTATACTGGGCCAGACTAGCGTGCGCTAGCCTTCCCGGACTAGCGTGCGCTATCGGCCGGTATCGGCCGAGTACCCTCGGCCAGGGCCCACACGACCCGGCATCACCAACCAACCCTGCCGACCAAACCTGTCGACCCGACTCCCGCTAGCGTGCGCTCTGGCCGAAGCTGCGCGCTAGTGACTGTCGATAGCCACCGGACTAACCAACTTATCCAGTAACGTCGCTAGTCGGCCGGAGCGTGCGCTACCCTGCCGGTTAGCGTGCGCTACGACCGACAGCGGCGTGCGCTACCCGCCGATCTGGCCGAGTCGAACCTCGAAACCCCATCGCCTGTGCCCGGGCAGAAGCGTCGCTAGGCCACCGGCGGCGCTACACTGCCGGTTAGCGCGCGCCTTCCGGCCGTGGCGTGCGCTTACGCGGTTCTGCCGCCGTCGGCCCGATCCACTGCCGTCGGCCGATCCCGCCACCGCCGAGCTCGGCGACCCGATTTCCGAAAGCGTGCGGGCGAACACGACGAAAAGTTCGCGGACAACATAAACGACTCGAAATGAAAGCGTAATACCATAATTAGTCATACGCGACTAAGAAACGGGTCGAGACAACAATTACAGATACGGATACCCGTAACTTTCAAGAAATTACAAAATGGCCCAAAACGCCCGGAAATCACGATACGTGATCGAATAACCAAACGGAAGTTCACAACACGTCTAAAAAAGTTAAACGGACTTACGGGAAACTCAAAGCAATGATTTGAACGAGATTCGCAAGAACCGAACTCAAGTACGGAAAAGTCGCTAAAAAGCACGGAACTCAACAAAACGACTCCGAAACGAACTCGGATGTCAAAAAGTGTAGAATTAATCATTCTCAGAATGACGAAACGGTCATGAGAGAGTCGTCAAAACGGACTTCGGCCGAAAAAAGAAATTTACCGAAAGTCGAAAATTGCGGATATTACAGTTCAACCACGGGATATTCACGTATCCCAAGCTATTTCCGATTTTAACAAGGAGTTGGGCTATGTGAAGACCCAAGTTGTCGAGGAGAGCGACAAAATTTTCCATTTTTCCAGGAGGATGAAACTGTCAATTCGGGACTATATGTCTGGGCTCATCTGCACTACCTTGAAGTATTATCAGAGTAGGGCTCTCGCTTATGATATGTCGGTGACTTCTAGTGATGTGGCTCGTGAGAGCAAGAAGCAGAAGTAAGTCGGAAATTTTTCTGGTCCCAAGGGTGGAGGCCAGCAGAAATCCCAGGCTGCGAATATTTCTACGGGCGGTTCGGCTCGTTTCTCTGGGAGTTTTCGAGGTGCCGCCAGAACCTCCGTTCGTGATCCCACATGCTTTAACTGTGGCCAGTCGGGCCATAGGAACCGGCAGTGTCCTCGTCCGAAGTTGACTTGTCATACTTGTGGTCAGTCGGGCCACAAGGCCCTCTTTTGTGAACAGGTCAGACAGATTCGCGAGTCCCGTGATTCTTTTCCAGCATTTAGGGAGCCGAGTGTGAACCAGGGCTCATTTGCTCCGCAACCTCCGCCGAGTGCCGGCCGAGGTATAGGTCGGGGTTAGCCCGCTAGAGGAAGAGCTTCCAGTGTCGGCTCTGCCCAGCCGCATATCTATGAGATGAGGAGGGCCGATGATCCAGTAGCCACTGTGGCGACAGGTACCGTTCATATCCATTCTCATCCTGTCAGTGTGCTTTTCGATTCTGGTGCTACACATTTGTTCATATCACTAGAGTGTGTGCGCCATTTGAGTCTCGACTGTTTGTCGCCTTGCGAGTCTTTCATCGTTAAACTTCCTAGCGGTGATAGGATCGTTGGCGATCGAGAGGTCCGAGACTGCTCTGTGTTTATTTGTGAGAGAGCTTGGCTCTCTAATCTTATTGTCGTTAATATTGAGGGTGAGGATTTGATTCTCGGGGATGATTGGCTCGAGCGGCATAGCGCAATCATGAACTACCGCACGAGAATCATCACTATGTTAGCCGAGGACGTCACCGAGCACTCTTTCGTGGGGCGAAAGGGGGGAAACCAGAAGTTCGTTATTAACGCCTTGAAGGCGATGAGACTCCTGCGAAAGGGGTGTGCTGGTTATTAGTGCTATGCCTTGAAGGCAGAGGATGGTGGAGTCGAGTTTTCATCGATTCCAGTCGTTAGTGAGTTCCTTGATGTATTTCCTGACGAGTTACCGGAATTGCCACCGGATCGTGAGGTCGAGTTTGCTATAGACTTAGAGCCGGGCGCGGCTCCAATTTCGAAGGCGCCGTATTGCATGGAACCTTCAGAGATGGCCGAGTTGAAGAAGCAGTTGAGTGAGCTTCTTGAGTTGGGGTATGTTCGACCGAGCGCCTCGCCTTGGGGCGCACCGGTCCTGTTTGTGCGAAAGAAGGATGGTTCACTGCGTTTGTGTATCGACTATCGCGAACTAAACAAGGTGACCATCAAGAAAAAGTATCCTTTGTCGAGGATTGATGACTTGTTCGATCAGTTGTAGGGAGCTGCGGTATTCTCGAAGATTGATTTGAGATCGGGGTACTATCAGCTCCGGGTGAGGGAGTCTGATGTGCCGAAAACAGCTTTTCGGACGAGATACGGACACTATGAGTTTGTAGTTATGCCTTTCGGGTTAACTAATGCGCCGACGGTGTTCATGAAGTTGATGAACAAAGTCTTTATCGAGTATTTGGATAAGTGTGTCGTCGTCTTCATTGACGATATTCTTATTTATTCGAGGAACGAGGAAGAGCATGCCCATCATTTGCGAGTAGTGTAAGACATTTTGAGAACCGAGCAACTCTATGCGAAGTTCTCGAAATGTGAGTTCTGGCTAAATGAAGTGATGTTTTTAGGTCACGTGATTTCAGCCGAGGGGGTTCGTGTGGATCCGCAGAAGGTTGAGGCAGTGTTGGATTGGGCACCGCCCAAGAATGTGAAGGAGATCCGTAGTTTCTTGGGTTTGGCTGGCTACTACCGTAGGTTCGCCGAGGGTTTCTCGAAACTGGCTCGGCCTCTTACGATTACTCCGTAAATCCGAGAAGTTAAATGCGGAGCAGCGAGAGATCGAGTTTTGAGGAGCTGAAGAGGCGTTTGACTTCAGCCCCGATTTTAGCGTTGCCGTGTGGTAACGGGGGTTTCGCTGTTTATAGTGATGCTTCGGGTCAGGGTCTTGGGTGCGTATTGATGCAGCACGGCAAGACCATTGCATATGCATCGAGACAGTTGAGGTCGTATGATCTTAACTACCCTACTCATGATTTGGAGTTAGCGGCAATTGTTTTTGCACTCAAGATTTGGCGTCACTATCTTTTCGGCTCTGTATGTCAGATTTTTACCGATCATAAAAGTATGAAATACATATTTACTCAGCGGGAGTTGAATATGAGGCAGAGGAGGTGGTTAGAGTTGATTAAGGATTATGACGTCGAAATCCTTTATCATCCGGGCAAGGCGAACGTCGTGGCCGATGCTTTGAGTCGGAAATCAGTTGCGTTGCGAACGCTTGAGATCCTTACGTCTCAGTCTGAGCTTCGGCGAGTTTTGATCGAGTTAGATGTTGAGGTTTTGTTGCCTGGAGCTGTCGGGCAACTTTGTGCTCTAGAGATTTCGTCGTCTTTGATCGACGAAATTAAGCTGAAGCAGTTGGAGGATCCGATGATTACTCAAATCCAAGAGAACGTTCTTAAGGAAAAGTCTCCTGGGTTTGTGATTCACGAGGATGGTGTTTTGAGATTCCAGAGTCAGCTTTGTGTACCGAACGACTCAGAGCTGAGATAGAGTATTTTGCGTGAGGCCCATGCTACACCTTACTCCGTTCATCCTGGTTCGAGTAAGATGTACAAGGACCTGAGAAGGAATTTCTGGTGGAATGATATGAAAGAGGAGGTCGTGCAGTTTGTAGCGAGATGTTTGACTTGTCAGCAGGTCAAAATCGAGCATCAGCGACCGACCGGGTTATTGCAGTCACTTCCTGTTCCGGAATAGAAATGGGAAGACGTATCGATGGAATTCATTACGAGTTTGCCGAGATCGAGGTCGGGCATGAATATGGTATGGGTGATTGTTGATCGTCTGACCAAGTCGGCACATTTTCTGGGCATCAAGGACACTTGGGGCCCGGAGAAGTTGGCTCGTGTGTTTATCGCGCAGATTGTGAGGCTTCACGGTACTCCAAAGTCTATTGTTTCGGATCATGATAGCCGTTTTGTATCGCATTTTTGGCAGGCGATGCATAAGGCGTTGGGTACTCATTTGCGTTTGAGTACCTCTTTTCATCCTCAGTCAGATGGACAGTCGGAACGCACTATCCAGACATTCGAGAATATGTTGCGTGCTTGTGCTCTCGATTGGAGCAATGACTGGGAGGAGCATTTGCCATTGATCGAATTCACGTACAACAATAGTTGGCACGCGTCGATTCGGATGGCACCGTATGAGGCACTTTATGGGCGGCGTTGTCGATCACCGATTTACTGGAATGAGGCATCCGATATGGTTGGGACCGAGCCGGATATTGTTCTAGAGATGAGGTGGAAGATAGAATTAATTCGAGAATGGGTGTTGACTGCCCAGAGTCGACAGAAGTCATATGCCGATGTCCGTCGTCGACCTTTGGAATTCGAGGTGGGAGACCACATTTTACTGAAGGTGTCGCCGACGAGAGGAGTTTTCCGTTTCGGGAAAAGGGGAAGTTGAGTCTGAGATTTACTGGACCCTTCGAGATTCTCGAGCGAGTCGGTGGGTTGTCATACCGTTTAGCATTACCCCCGGACCTGAGTCATGTTCATAGCTTTTTTCATGTTTCCCAGCTGAGGAAATATGTCCCGGATCCTAGTCACGTCATCGATTATGGTGAGATTGATGTCGCTGAGGATCGTACTTTTGAGGAGCGTCCTTTGAAGATTTTAGAGCATCGTGAGAAGCGACTGAGGCATAAGACCATCCCTTTGGTCAAGGTGCAGTGGTCGAGACATGGTGTCGAGGAGGCAACTTGGGAAACCGAGGATAGCATGCATGCTAGGTACCCTGAGTTATTTGTTTCTTAAGTTTCGGGACGAAACTTATTTTTAGAGGGGTAGAATTTAATATCCATATTTTTCTTTTCCCAGTATTTTCATTTTTCGGTGTATTTCTCGTTTGTAGCGACCCTCGTGTATTTTTTCAGTGTATTTCTTCCATCATCTATTGATCTGATTCTCGTAATGGTTGTTCGGAACTGCCGTACGGGGTTGCCGTAGATCCATTGTATGTTATCATACGTATTGTGTTGTTCCGCTTGATGCTTCGTTCGTGTTTCGGTATTTCGGACCGTTGTTACTCTCTGCCTAACGCGCGCTAATGTTACTTTATAGCGCGTGCTAATCATCCTTCAATAGTGCACGCTACGCTTGTTTTGTAGCGCGAGGTGGCGAGTCTGTCCAGTACTGGACAGTTTGGTACTGGACTCGGTCAGGTGCCCAGGTAGCGCACGCTATGGCCGATAGCGCGCGCTACCGATGCGCTTTTAGCGCACGCTACGTTTGGCCGATAGCGCGCGCTAACGGGGTCAGGTGAGTACTGGGCAATTCACTTCTGGACTCGGCTGATGTCAAGGTAGCGCACGCTATGGCCGATAGCGCGTGCTACCGAGAGGCTATTAGCGCACGCTACGTTTCGGGTAGCGCAATTTAACGACCCAGAAATATGGTTACTTGACTAGGACGTTAACTTCTGGACTAGAGTTTTGTCCCATTAGCGCACGCTAACTTCTGAGGATTAGCGCGCGCTAACACTCCCTGGCTATATAAACCAGGGAGTTGACCTAGATGTACGTCTTTTCTCATTTCTTCTCCCTCTCTGCGGCTTTGGCGATTTTGGGCGATTTTCCTGGCGATTTCTTCCTCCAATCATCCCAACCATCATCTTCCTTGAGTTCTTGGTGTATAATAACAACATCAACACGAATCTTTCATCCTAATCCAAGGTAAATCTCTTAGAACCCTACTTTTAGATAATTTGGGGGTTTTAGGATTTTCGTCCGATTCGTCCCGTTTTGTTGGTTAATCCATGATGAGTATGATTAATCTTGTTGATATCATTAGTTTTCCTACGGATTCATGGTATATTTTCATGGTTTTGCGAAATCGAGAGGGTTTGGTTGTGGTCCGCCCTCGTTGCTATTTTTATACGAATATACATGAATCGTATGAGGGTTTTCGGGTGTATTCCATTTCCGTATTCGTTTAGAGTTGGTTGTGATTATGTTCTTCGAATCGTTAGGTTCGGTTCCGTTGGTTCCTAGCTTTAGTCAGTGATTTTCCTTTCCGTTCGTTGCGTCATCAATTATTCACGGCAAGTATTTTTTTGGAAACCTTTATGCTTAACGTGAAATGGTAATGTATATTGTGTGTGATTTGCTCACCTCGGGAGGGTCTGACGGGATCACGGAGGGAGTCCAATGGTTTGAGCCCTGGATCTATGAGTTTGTTTAGCTAGCCAGCTCGGGAGAGTCCTTAGAGGCCTCGAGTGGGATTTGTGGCTTCGTCCCGGTCCTAGGCGATGCATGTGCATGATTTGTTTTATGATATGGCCAGCTCGGGAGGGTCCTTAGAGGCCTCGAGTGGGATTTGTGGCTTCGTCCCGGTTCTAGGCAAATGTGATTGACTGTTTGTTTCCGGAAAAGACATGTCTGGTTTTGGTTTTGAAATGATTTGGTGCATTGTACTATGAAACGTGTAAGCGAATGGTTTGCCTTGATTACTTATACTAGCGTAATTGCTAACCCCTTTGGGGACCCATTTTGGGGAAATTCTTGTTATGGATTTCAGGTTATGTTCTTATTTCTTTTGTCTACTTTGATATGGTTGTTTCCCATATTTATAAACTTATAGATTGTACTCGCGAGTACTTAGGCTTTCCACTCCGAACTTCGTTTTGTATTAACCCAAATTGCTGTATTGTCGGTTGATGGTTACTACACCGGTTGCTCCGGGCGTATCTTTATATGTGGTATTATTTAAATGTGTGTCCTCGCTAACTAAGATGGTTAGTCGAGTAGTGTTTTCTTGTTTTAGCCTGGTGGGTCCCATGTAGGGGTCCACGACGCTGTAATATACTTCGAATATCTCGGGGGTGTTACAGTAGGGTTCCGGTACTGTGGGTTGAGTGGAAGGATGTGCCACAATGTGTGAAGGGTGCATTGAACAATGCTATGTCGGTAAGTTTACATCTCAATTCCGAAAGCTGCATTTTGTATTTAAATTCGGAATAAATTTAGTAATATATATTATATGGTGATTGTTGGTATGTTTTGATGTTCCTTCTTTCCTACTACATACTTGGTATGATGAAGTGCAAACAATCAAGTAAGTAATTTTCACAATACGTAGTTGAGTAATTACTCGAGATAGTTTGTGCGATTGATTATTATTTATAAATGTTTGTTATAGGTACAAGTCCTGGAAGAATGAGATACACATGTTTTGGTTCGGCTTGGGGTAATACCTGCGAGACTATTCCCGAGGAGTTCAAGTATCAGGAGTTGTAGCGACCATTATTCTAAAAAAATAATTCTTCTAATTTTAAGAAGAATAAATAAAATTTTTGCAGCGGAAATACATTTCAAAAAGACGAACTTAATAATCGCAAGTAATATTATCGAGTCATCGTTAAAGCAAAACATAATTTGACGTGAAAATAAAACAAATCAAACACTTGTTCATAAAACATAGTTTGAGAGAAATAACATTAAATAAATAAACATCAAATCATAAGCTTGATCATCCCACACTCAAGCGAATGCCACATCAAGCTCCTCAACCTGAAAGGGGGTAAATCGTGGGTGAGCTTCCAACTCGCTCAGTGTGGAGAGTACGCAATATGTCTACGTTAATTACTAAATATATTAGCAAGTATAAACAACATGACTGGTAAATTCTGAAGCCCGTCGGCTAGCCCGAAGGCTTTATGCACAATTAAGTGCTTCTGACTGATTTGCACATTTAAGTGCTTCTGACTTATTTGCATATTTAAGTGCTTCTGACTGATTTGCCTATTTAAGTGCTTCTGACTGATTTCACATTCACATACAAGACAATATATAAAGCAATTAAAATAAACAAAAGCATAATAAATCCCACACCTGGATAAAATGATGAAGATGCTTGACTCGACAATCCTAGGCCCGTAAATTCTTATTATTATCTACAATTAATAATAATAATAATACCATTATTATTATGATATATAATAAATAAAACACGAGGCATAGATTGAAATTTAATTGTTATGAATACAATCAATATTTTAATGGCCTCTGCCAAAAATAGGGCTGAATTGATTATTGAAAAGCTAATTAGGGTTACACTGAAAGAATTAAACATTTGAGGACTGAAATTGAAAGCATTATCAAGCTGATTGGGGTTAATTCGTAAGAATTAACTATCTGGGGACTGCAATTGAATGAACTAAAGAGTTGATTTGGGGTCAAATCAAGAAGTCTTGAATTCTAGAGGCTCATTTGAATTACTCTAAAAAACTGGGTATAAAACCCTTCTAACACACCAGTCGGCCGACTCATCTTCACTTCTTCTTTGGTTCATCCCTCTCTCCCAACTCTCCGATAAAACACACACACACACACACACACACACAAATCGCTCTCTCTCTGAAAATGCTCCCTAATCTTCTCTCTCTGGTCTAATCTCTCAAACAAACACACACACACACACACACACACACACACACACACACACACACACACACACACACACACACACACACACACACACACACCAAAAGAAGGCACACAATCCTTCAGATACACAAACACTAGACATATGCGTATATGTACGCACACATATAGACACAAGCACCCATCACGATGGATGCACAGAAGACGGGCGGGTAAACATCGCTGAAGATGGAAGTTTCATGTGGAAGCGGATGGGGAAGAAGGGTTTCCACGGCGGTGCAGGTTCTGAGTTTGGCGATTTGGGTTTTTGGCATGGAATTAGGGCGGCGGTTTTGGATCTGTGATGGGTCGGACTGGATGAAATTTCGGTTTCTAGGTTCGGGGTTTGATGATTTTGATTTCGGGTCTGATATTGGGTCGGAGGATAATTTCCTGGACAAGAATCATCGGTGGTTTATACGAGTTGTTTGGGATTGGTCTAACATTTGCGGATAAATTTCTGAATTTTGTTAATTCAACAAACACGTAGAGGTTGAACGAGAAACTACAGAAGAACGAAAGTGGAATTATACGACGAGGATGACAAAACATATAAATCACAGAGAAGATTGATGTTACCTCTGGAGAAACTGATAACTTTGAAGAAGATGAGAGAGGAAGCAGATGATTTGCAACTTCCGTGAACAATTTTGGTTTGCTGTGCAGATTTCTCTACTTCTACTTTCTACCGTGAACTTTTGTGTAGTGTATAGATGAATTATTGTTGGGTAATAAATTGTATTTATAGGTATAGATTTTAAAGTGTTTTAGTTGAATTAGGATTGTATATTGATATATCACAAGAAGTTTTAATGAATTGAGGAATTGTGATGAGAGGAACGATCGACTACAATGGGAGTTCTTAATTATGGTTAATTTAGTTTAATCATAGTTCGTTTAATTATAACATAAGATTAAATATAATTGACACAGTAATATTAATAGTAATAATAATAAATGTAAAAATAATAAGTTGGTAATAATGATAATAATATCGAAAATGATAATGATAATAATAATAATATTAGTACTAATAAAAATAGTAATAATAATATTATTGTTAATAATAATAATTTCAATAATGGTGATAGTAATATTAATAATAAATAATAATATTATTTATCTTGTAAAAATTTTGGCTAACAATTAATATTGTTTAAAATTGCCTCGGGCCTAGAAATGACGAGATGAAACGATGAAAATGAGAAATGAAGCGAAATGAATCACATGACTTGACATGAATTATAATGACATAAATGAATTTGCACGATCATGGAAATAAAATGAATTAAATGATAAAATTATTTGAGCATTAATTTAATAACATTGAACATATTTTCTATAATTCACAATATATGTATATCCGAAATTGGGGCGTTACAACCTACCCCCCTTTAACAAATTTTGATCCTCAAAAATTAAGTTACGTACCTTGAAAAATGAATGTTGGATACATAGAACGGATCTCCTCTTCACGTTACCAAGTTGCCTCATTTGGTCCATGACGACTCCATTGAATTTTCACCAATTTAACCTCTTTATTTCGTAACTGATGTACCTTACGCTCCAAAACAGCTGTAGGTACCTCCTCATAAGTCAGGTTCTTGGCTACATGCAACCCTTTGAAATTGCATACATGATCAGGATCATGTATGTATTTTCTCAGCATGGAGACGTGAAAGACATTATGCACTCCTGATAACTCTAACGGCAACGCCAAACTATAAGCAAGGTCACCAACACGACCCAAAATCTCAAAAGATCCGATATAATGAGGCTGTAGCATTCCCTTTTTACTGAATCGTATCACTCCTTTCATTGGCGCTACCTTCAAGAACACCTTTTCTCCAATCTCAAATTGGATATCTTTCCTTCATTTATCAGCATAAGGCTTCTGCCGATCCTGGGCAGTCTTAATTTTACTTCTGATTTCGGCTATCTTCTCTACAGTCTGCCCGACCAATTCTGGACCCAAAAGTTTTCCTTCTCCAACCTCACTCCAATAAAGGGGTGATCGACATTTCCTTCCATACAGAGCCTCATACGGGGCCATTTGTATAGTCACTTGGCAACTATTATTATAAGCAAACTCTACCAAAGGCAAAATATTCTCCCAGTTCTCACTAGTATCAAGAACACACGCCCTCAACAAATCTTCAAGTGTCTTGATAGTCTGTTCAGATTGACAATCGGTTTGCGGATGATATACAGTAATGAAATTCAATTTAGTGCCCAATGCACTCTGAAGACTCTTCCAAAATTTGAACGTAAATCGCGGATATCTATCCGAGACGATCGATACTGGAACACCATGTAACCTCAAAATCTCCCGAATATAAATCCTTGCATATTGTTCCATACTATAAGTCATCCTCACAGGTAGAAAATGAGATGACTTCGTCAAACGATCAACTATCACCCATATACCATCGTTCTTTCTCACGATTCGCAGCAGACCAACCACGAAATCCATTGTGATATGCTCCCATTTCCATTCTGGGATTTCCAATGGTTGAAGTAAACCTCCTAGCCATTGGTGTTCTGCCTTCAACTGCTGACATATCATACACCTCTCCACAAATACACCAATGTCCCGTTTCATTCCTCTTCACCAAAAGAACTTCTTCAGGTCATGGTACATCTTTGTACCTCTCGGGTTAACAGAGTATGGTGCATTGTGAGCTTCTTCAAGGATTTGCTTCCTAGGGATGGATCCTTAGGAACACATAACCTCCTATCATAAGTCAAAACGTTGTCTGCAACAACAACAAATTTCTCAATACTTCCATCTTGTGCTCAATCTTTCATCTTGCATAAGAACTTATCACGTGGTTGAGCCTCCTTAATCTAATCCCTCAAGTTTGGTTGCAAGACCAAAGATGATAGGATTGCTTTCGAACACTTTGAAGACTCAACTACCTCAATCCTCAACTGGGAGAATTCCTTTATCAAACTCTCATGATCAGTCATGCAAGCTAACTCGCCTCTGGTATTCCAACTCAAGGCATCAGCTACCACATTAGTCTTACCCGGATGGTAATGGATGGGACAATCATAGTCCTTCACAAATTCTAACCATCGCCTTTGTCTCATGTTAAGATCCTTCTGTGTGAAAATATACTTCAGACTTTTATGGTCCGTGTATATCTCACACTTCCCTCCGTAGAGATAGTGATGCCAAATCTTCAGCGCATGTACTACAGCAGCCAACTGCAGATCATGCGTTAGATAGTTCAACTCATGTGGTTTAAGCTGTCTCGATGCATAGGCTATTACTTTACCATGTTGCATCAAAACACAACCCAAACCCTGCTTTGAGGAATCGCTAATACTGGTGCCGAGGTTAGTCTCCTTTTCAACTCTTGAAAACTTTCCTCGCACCTGTCACTACATTCAAACCTCACGCCTTTCCTTGTTAATTGGGTCATAGGAGTGGCGAATTTCGAAAATCCTTTGATGAATCTTCTATAATAGCCATCTAAGCCCAGAAAGCTGCAAACTTCGCTCGTATTCTTGGGTACTCCCCAACTAGTCACTGATACAACCTTATCGGTATTTAGCTCAATTCCTTTTGAAGTCACCACTTGTCCAAGGAATCCAACTCTGTTTAACCAGAACTCACATTTCTTGAACTTGGCATACAACTTCTCCTTGCGAAGTGTCTCCAATGTAATCCTCAAATGCTCTTGATGTTGCTCCTTGTCCTTAGAATACACCAAGATGTCATCTATGAAGGCGATCACGAACTTATCCAAGTAAGGTTGGAACACCCTGTTCATCAAATCCATAAAGACTGCCGGTGCATTACTCTGACCAAATGGCATCACTACAAATTCAAAATGCCCATAACGGGTCTTGAAAGTCGTCTTGGGAATGTCACACTCCCTAATCTTCAGTTGGTGGTACCCCAACTGCAAATCAATCTTCGAAAAGGTTTCGGATCCCCTTAACTGATCGAATAGATCCTCGATTCTCGGTAGTGGGTATTTGTTCTTCACCGTGAGTCGATTCAACTCTTTGTAATCTATACATATCTGAAGTGACCCATCATTCTTTCTTACAAACAACACTGGTGCACCCCAGGGTGACACACTAGGACGAACAAATCCGAGCTCCAGCAGCTCTTGTATTTGGACCTTCAATTCTTGAAGTTCCTTCGGGGCCATTCTATATGGCGCTTTGGGTGTTGGGGCCGCCCCAAGGACCAAATCAATACTAAACTCCATTTGTCGGTCGGGTGGGACTCCCGGCAAATTTTCTGGAAACACATCCAAAAACTCCCGTACTATAGGTACATCTATATGGGACACCTCATTAGTACAAGTGTCGACTAAACTCACCAAGTAACCCTGACATTTTTCCTTCCTTAGACTTCTCAGTGCTTTCATGGCTGTGATTACTCTGGGTACTGTCCTACTCTTAGTACCATAAAAGGTGATCGACTCGCCTTCGGAACACCTCAGTGTCACCTTCTTCTCACGGCACCTTATATCGGCATCATGTCTATCGAGCCAGTCCATACCAAGGATCACGTCAAAATCCATCGAGCTAATCAAATACAGGCTAGCGTCAAATTCTCTACCTCATATCTCAATAGTCTCGTCAATCATTCTATTAGTGAGGATCGTATTTCCCAACGGTAAGCTAACCTCAACAGACTCAATAGTTCTAATGCTTCTATAAACAATGGCATGATAAAACTTTGCAGACATAAAAGTATGTGTGGCACCAGTGTCAAATAAAGCAAAAGCAGGCACATTAGAGATCATAAACATACCTGACACCGTGCCGGGATTCTCATCTGCGTTCTTTTGGGTCAAATAATAAATGCGAGCTTTCCTCCAGCACCTTGACCTTTGGCCCTATGGAGATGACAGTTCAAAGATGAATACCCTGGCTCCTTGCATCTGTAGCAGACACCTTTACCGTATAGGCACTCCCCTCCATGATTCTTACCATACTTCGAGCACTCTGGCTTACTGGTTTGAGGCTTAGGTCCCGACCTTTGATCAACCTTTGCTTGCTTATTAGAAGCCACAACCTTATTTTGGTTCCCATTACAATGCCTCTTACCGGTATTAGGCTTAGTAGACTGTTGTTGATCTAGATTATGGCTAGCTTCAACCTCTTGAGCTCGGAACACTGTCTCAGTATACGGTAGCACCCCATGACCAGCCACGATGTGACGAATACTCGGGCGTAAACCACTCTGGAACTTAAGGGCCCTATTTCGATCTGTATCCACCATATGCTCTACAAAGAAGCTCATTTGGTTGAATTTTCTCTTATATTCTTCAACTGTCATTCCTCCTTGTTCGAGATTCCAAAACTCTCTCTGGATCTTCTCTCGGTAGTGTTGTAGGTAGTACTGTTCCATCACTATTTCCTTGAATCGATCCCAAGTTAATGCAGCACGCTCGGCCACCGGCCTCAAACGCCAATAGCTTATCTACCAACGTCCAGCATCCTCCACCAATTGATATTGGCCGCAGAGAATTCTTTGCGCATCAGTGCACTCAATGAGCTCAAAGGTGCGCTCGAGCGACATGAACCATTCATCAACAAAAGCTGCTCCTTCTCGACCTTTAAATGAGGGTGGGGTGAAACGCCGGAACTGTTGCACAACTTGTGCCTGAGTAGGAACTGGTACGTTATTATTGTGGTTTTCCTGACCTCCGTCACCACCACCAAGGTTGGCATTCTGACCACCGAGATTATCTGCACCTCGGTTAGCTGGGCGTCCACGTCCACGATTTGCCATTAACCTAGGGCATACCACACGCAACGATCCCTCAGTACTTACCCAACGATATGGAGAAATAAAATGGAGAGTTACATTGCATCTATAGGTTGAGAACCATAGATTTATAGCAATGATGATTTACGCATGTCACACATATACTTATGAATTTATAAGAAAACAATTTCATGCCCAAATACTTTATCATAAAATTTTTATGTACAAAATAGACTGAAGATGCATCTTTAATGCATGAATCATGGTTGATCTGGTAAGCTGCATTTATCACATAATGAATAATAATAACTTAATGTACCTTGGAGTCGACATTGAGAGGCATAGGTGGATGATCATAATTGCTAAAAATAGTTGACTACTTGCGAAAAATGAAATTTCAGTTTAGAAAAAGAAACCATTTCAGTTTAGAAAAAGAAACCATTTTAACGAGTCTACAGAATTGTAGACCCGCTCTGATACCACTTATGTAGCGACCACTATTCTAAAAAACTAATCCTTCTAATTTTAAGAAGAATAAATAAAATTTTTGCAGTGGAAATACATTTCAAAAAGACGAACTTAATAATCCCAAGTAATATTCTCGAGTCATCGTTAAAGCAAAACATACTTTGACGTGAAAATAAAACAAATCGAACACTTATTCATAAAACATAGTTTGAGGGAAATAATATTAAAAAAACAAACATCTAATCATAAGCTTGATCATCCCACACTCAAGCGCATGCCACATCGAGCTCCTCAACCTGAAAGGTGGTAAATAGTGGGGTGAGCTTCCAACTCGCTCAGTGTGGAGAGTACACAATATGTCTACATTAATTACTAAATATATTAGCAAGTATAAACAACATGAGTGGTAAATTCTGAAGCCCGTCGGCTAGCCCGAAGGCTTTATGCACAATTAAGTGCTTCTGACTGATTTGCACATTTAAGTGCTTCTGACTAATTTCCACATTTAAGTGCTTCTGACTGGTTTGCACATTTAAGTGCTTCTGACTGATTTCACGTGCACATACAAGATAATATATAAAGCAATTAAAATAAACAAAAGCGTAATAAATCCCACACCTGGATAAAATGCAGTTCTTGAACTTGAATGTGATGAAGATGCTAGACTCGACAATCCTAGGCCCGTAAATTCTTGTTATTATCTACAATTAATAATAATAATAATAATAATAATAATAATAATAATAATAACCACTATTATTATGATAAATAATAACTGGGAATAAAATACGAGGCATAGATTCAAATTTAAGTATTATGAATACAATTAATATTTTAAGGGCTTGTGCCAAAAATAGGGCTGAATTGATTACTAAAAAGCTAATTAGGGTAACACTGAAAGAATTAAACATTTGAGGACTGAAATTGAAAGCATTATCAAGCTGATTGGGGTTAATTCGTAAGAATTAACTATCTGGGGACTGCAATTGAATGAACTAAAGAGTTGATTTGGGGTCAAATCAAGAAGTCTTGAATTCTAGGGGCTCAATTGAATTACTGAAAAAAAAAATTGGGTATAAACCCTTCTAACACACCAGTCGGCCGACTCATCTTCACTTCTTCAATTCATCTCTCTCTCCCAACTCTCCGATTAAACACACACACACAAAAAAATCGCTCTCTCTGAAAATCCTCCTGGATCTTCTCTTTCTGGTTTAATCTCTCAAACACACACACACACACACACACACCGGAAGAAGAGACACAATCCTTCAGATACACAAACACTAGACATATGCGTATATGTACGCACACATATAGACACAAGCCCCCGTCACGGTGGACGCACAGAAGATGGGCGGGGAAACATCGCTGAATATGGAAGTTTCATATGGAAGCGGATGGGGAAGAAGGGTTACCACGGCGGTGCAGGTTCTCAGTTTGGCGATTTGGGTTTTGTAATATCCGCAATTTCGAATTTCGGTAATTTTCTTTTTTCGGAGGAAGTTCGTTTTGACAACTCTATCATGACCGTTTCGTCATTCCGAGAATGATTAATTCTGCACTTTTTGTCATCCGAGTTCGTTTCGGTGTCGTTTTGTTGAGTTCCGTGTCCTTAATCGACTTTTTCACGTGGGAGTTCGACTTTGTAAAGTCACCATTAATTCTTGGAAACTCCAAAAATTCTGAATCTTTGCAACATTATATAGCATCAAGTTAGCTTTCCAATGGTTCAAACGGTGAGTCAATCGGAGTCCAGACGAGGGAGTTATGGTCGAAATAGCTAAGACTATACGATGTGCCTTTTTCGTGTTGGAGTGGGTTGTACCGTGTGCCGCGGCACACTTCAGCTGTGCCGCGGCACTAAGCTGATTCCTGGGCGTTTTTGGCCACAGGCGCGGCACACTCATACTGTGCCGCGGCACACGGGCTTTTTCTGCGTTTTTTAGCAGATTTTCGAGGAGAAAACTTCATTTTTCTCCTCTCTTCTTCCTCCTTCCATCTAGGGCGATTTGTGGGCGATTTTTGGGAGATTTGAGTGCTCCCAAACTTTTAGAGATCATCCACCTCAAGTCTTGTTGTAGATTTTCGACCTCTACTTGAATCCTTCATCCAAATCAAGGTATTTTGGCTTGAACCCTTGTTTTTGTAGATTTGGGGATTTTCCTTTTTGATTTAGATTCCAATCCGTTTTTGATCAATTAATTGTTGTATAAACATTGTTTTGAACTTGTTCTACGGATTGGATACTTGTATCTTTGGTTCATTCGACCCGAGGGGTGATTTCTTTGTTCTTGAAGGGTCTTGAACATTTAATGTTTGATTAAATGTTCGAATGAGTTCCCTTTGATAGTTTGTTGGGATTTCCGTTGTTTTCGGCCTTGATTCTCGTCGTAATCATGTTTTATTATTCCTTACGGAGGATTATAGGTGTTCGATGATTCCGATGTTGAATTCCGTTGGTGATTGATGATTCATGTGGTGTTTTCCCGTAGTAATTTCGGTGCTATCGCGTTCTAGATAGTGTTCGGGAATTTGAGGGCTACCCGGCCGTATCCGTTCATTTTTTCATTGCTCGTGGTATCGAGGCAAGTATCTTGACCATACGTTTCATGTTTCATAGGCATAATTGTTGATAAATGATTTTTATACGAAATCCAAATGTTTAATGAACGTAAAAAGGGATCGGTATGTTCTCGATAAATGTTGTCTTTCAACGATAATTCGTATACTTCGTGAATATGTGTTCTCGGAATATGTGTGTTGGTTTTGTATGTTGAAAGATAATATGATCACTTCGAGTGAGTTTGATAGACCGTAATCCTTCTTTGGGGATTACGTATTGTTATTATGTACTTGTTCGGTAAGAACGTAATGTGTGTGATATTAGTTGTTACTCCTTGAAAGGAGTTTGTGATGCTTAATGTTGTTTGGCTTGATAAGTGATTATTGTTGTGTGCTTGATGTATGTGATGTGCCTCCGGGTAGGATTGTTGAATCTCCGGGATCCATACTTGCTAGTATGGGTCGGGCGTGACCGTAGAGTTATCCAATCCGGGTATGTCTTGCGGGGACTCCGAGGTTCGTGGCTTGTTAGCCCGATGCCGAGATAACTTGTGGGGTTATCATCGGGTATGTCTTGCGGGGACTCCGAGGTTCGTGGCTTGTTAGCGCGATGCCGGGATAACTTATGGTTGTGGTTTGATTATGTACGTATATGTGCTTGTAGTCACGTGACTGCGGTTACGGTGACATGTGATTTGATATAGTTTCCCTGTGGGTTATTCACTCGGGTTTGTTCTACGGGAGCATCTGAGGTCCGTGGCTTGCTAGCACGGGACGCGAATAATCTGTGGAAATAGGTTGTTATGGTATGATCGGGTCGTGGACCCCATTTGTTGTTATCGAATTTACGTTTTGGGAAAATGACGTTTGGGCTGTGTCCCTAAATATTTTTTTTAAAGGTTTGAGAATTCTTACAATCCCAAATGTTTTCAAAACTCCCGAGATCGTAAAATATTTTCACAAGATGTATATCGAGTTTACCCCTATCTTTCGATTTAACCATTTTGATTAAGTGATTTACCTCGGGAAGTATGTTTATGATTAACAAGTTCCGTGGAGTATGATATGTATGGCTCGTTTTCGTATTTTATACTTGCACTAGCAAAACAGTGGAGTTTTGCTAACCCCCGAGTATTCGGGGGGTGGATGTCTGTATTGCATTCAGGTTTTGGAGCAGAGCACAGGGTCGGCATGAAGGATGATGAAAGATGAACGATACTAATCACACGAGGACCCATTGATGTCGTATTGGTTTAGTTGTATTTTATTTCCGCTGCAGTATTTTTCCCCGTTGTACGGGAGCATTTTGTATTCGACCCCTGCGTGGGCATGTAATGTGTTAGAGTTGTATGTTTTTATTGAAAGGCCAAATCGGTCTACTGAGTCTTTTTAGCCTTAAAGGCATTGTTGAGCTGTTCGATTGTTGTTACCAGCCTGGTAGATCCTTGAGGAAAGGTTCTACGACGTGTAATATCCCTTAGCGGATTGGGGGTGTTACAGGTTTCTGGCGCGGAATTGGGGCGGCGGTTTTAGATCTGTGATGGGTCGGACTGGATGAAATTTCGGTTTCTAGGTTCGGGGTTTGATGATTTTAATTTCGGGTCTAATATTGGGTCGGAGGATAATTTCCCGGACAAGAATCATCAGTGGTTTATATGAGTTGTTTGGGACTGGTCTAACGTTTGCGGATAAATTTTTGAATTTTGTTAATTCAACAAACACATAGAGGTTGAACGAGAAACTATAGAAGAACGGAAGTGGAATTATATGACGAGGATGACAAAACATATAAATCACAGAGAAGATTGATGTTACCTCTGGAGAAACTGATAAATTTGAAGAAGATGAGAGAGGAAGCAGATGATTTGCAACTCCCGTGAACAATTTTGGCTTCTTTGTGCGATTTCTCTATACCTTTCTCTAGTGAACTTTTGTGTAGTGTATAGGTGAATTATTGTTGGATAATAAATTGTATTTATAGGTATAGATTTTAAAGTGTTTTAGTTGAATTAGGATTGTATATTGATATATCTCAAGAAGATTTGATGAATTGAGGAACTGTGATGAGAGGAACGATCGACTACAATGGGAGTTCTTAATTATGGTTAATTTAGTTTAATCATAGTTAATTTAATTATAACACAAGATTAAATATAGCTGATACAGTAATAATAATAGCAATAATAATAAATGTAAAAATAATAAGTTGGTAATAATGATATTAATATCGGAAAATGATAATGATAATAATAATAATATTAGTACTAATAAAAATAGTAATAATAATATTATTGATAATAATAGTAATAATTTTAATAATGGTGATAGTAATATTAATAATAAATAATATTATTATTTATCTTGTAAAATCTTTTGGGTAACAATTAATATTGTTTAAAATTGCCTCGGGCCTAGAAATGACGAGATGAAACGATGAATTAAATGAGAAATGAAGCGAAATGAATCACATGACTTGACATGAATTATAGTGACATAAATAAATTTACACGATCATGAAAATAAAATGAATTAAATGATAAAATTATTCGGGCATGAATTTAATAACATTGGACATGTTTCTATAATTCACAATAAATGTATATGCGAAATCGGTGCGTTACAGGAGTGCGAGTAGAGGTGGCTATGCGCACATTTTAGCGACCCGAACTATATTGTATGTAATCGACCTCTAAATATTGTCGTAATGTTATTATTGTTTAAAGACATGTAACGTATATGAAACTTACTTGTGGTAATTTTATTCCTTGTTAAATGAAAATTACATGTTTCTGTGTGTAGGCGAGCAGTTCAACCAACACTGCTAACCATAAGGGTTTGACGGAGAACCATAGCTTAGGTTCGCGGTCGTTAGCGAGAGTTTCGCACGAGGCCATTTATGATGAAAATGTGGCGAATGCCTTTGTCTACGTGACTCATAAGGCATATCCGAACTATTCGGATAGACTTGTAAGTCGTAAATGTATCCTAACCATTTTAAGAATGCTATCAATATTTACCTCCGAACTTTATTAATATTCGGTTACTTTTTTTGTTCCCAATTAATTAGGATAGAGTGATGGAGGAGTCTAAGATGATGTTGACGGAGATGGCGAGGGAGGAGCATCCGGATTTGGACGACACTGGCCTCAATTTAGCACGCCCAGAGATCGATCAGGCGGCCGATCCCTACATTAGGGCAAGGATGTGGGCTAACATTTACCCTCATAAAGGGAGTCATCAACGGATGTCGATGATGGGAGCTGAAGGCAACAAATTATTGAAGGATACCATAGGGTTTTAGCGTAATCAAAGGGGCAACACTCAAAAGGCCTATATGGAGGAGCAATTGAGGATCGCGAGGGAGCTCCGTGCTGAGGAGCAAATTAACTCTCATGACCAGTTCCAGAAATTCCAATAGGAACAAAGGAAGGTTCAACAAGAGATGTTATCTCACCAACAGGCCATGATGCAGTATATGGTGTCATTGAGTCAGACTGTAACTCAATCTGGAATTCAGGCACCACCACCACCTCCATTCTTCAATTTACAAATACCCCCCTCTTCTTCACAGCCTCGGGACGATGACATGCAAGACGGTAGTAATTCTTCTTCTATCTTTAAGAATTTGACGGATTCAGGTGGATTTTAGTTGTCATTTTAGTAGTACTTTTGCTATATAAACAAATTAATGCTAAATATTTGTTTATTTGGACTTGTGCTCGTTAACGTTGGTGTTTATAGTGATTTTGTTGATGTTACTACATGACATGTTGATATGGTGTGATTTTTATAGTGTTGGTGTATAAATTTGGTTTTCGTACATTGATGTATGCTGATTGTGATGTATGGTGATGTACTGTACTGGAATAACAGGTTATCTGAACAGGTTTGGGGATCTCAAAATCTGAATATATGTTTTTTTAATGGACTTTAGCCGACAACATTTGCACAAACCGTCGGCTAAAGTTTTCTTTTATAATTAAAAAGCACTTTAGCCGACAACACGTAGAGGCTTTAGCCGACAATGGCCGAGCCTTCGGCTAAAACATAGAGACTTTAGCCGACAACTACAGAGTCGTCGGCTAAAACGTACAGAATTTAGCCGACAACCCTCTAGCCATCGGCTAAAGTTTAACTTTAGCCGACGAACTTTTGTGTTTGCCGTCGGCTAAAGTTTAGACGAACCGATCTCGACCGACCGACTTTTAGCCGACGGTCGGCCACTTTAGCCGACGGTTTTTGACTTTAGCTGACGATTTTTCGCTGTCGGCTAAAGAACATTGATAATAGTATAAGACCGTTACCGATATTTTTAGACGACAACCATATGAGATTTATAAATTTTTGGTATATATGTATATAATGAAAATGTGGATATATCAAGCATAACATATTGAAAATATTGAAATATTTGGTAGACCATTCTTCTTCGGTATAGTATGATCCTATTACTGGTACTTTTGGTATGATAACTTCATTTTTTTATTTTAAATTTGGTAGTGGAAGTGCAGACAAAATATTGACATATCGATCGTATCGGAAATATTGAAATATTTGATATACCAACTTTTTCGGTACAATATATTCCCTCCGTCTCATCCATCTTGAGCATTTGCTTTTCGGTGCGGGATTTAAGAAAAGCTGAAAAGTAGTGTATAAAGTGATGGTATGAATATATATTATTTAAAGTTGTGAGAGATAAATGTGTCTTAAAAAGGAAATGACCAGGTATCTTGGGACGGCCCAAAAAAAAATATGAACCAAGATCGGTGGGATGGAGGGAGTAATATTTTTGGTACGATAGTGATATAAGGCTTTAGAATTTTCCGATATAACCTATATATACTCAAAATTATCCATATACTGATCATTTTTTAAATACCTCAATTTTTTGTTATATTATGGAACTTTGCTATATCAGCATTTTTTTGAGATATACTGATACACAAATCAACAAAAATAACAGGTTTTATGTGTATAAGAAAATTGAAAACATTATATTTCTTGACATACACGGTAACACCCCTTTTCCATTTGTACTGAAAGTTTCATCTGAAAATTTGATATGTTATCGATGTGTTATAAAGACATATTGATGCTTTGACATATTAAAATTTTAGTACGGTGTCGGTAAAAATATAATTTACGATATCAATCCATCAACTATCCCAGCCCATATTTGTCTCATAGTAGTAATATTTTCCTATGCAAGTGGACAAATTTATGATGATGACGATTAGTGGAATTTCATCTTATTATTCTTTCGTATGAAAGTTGCGATATGAAGAGCATCCGGCGTAAAATTTTGCTACTTTGTATTTTCATTTTGCATTGTTTCATAGTGTTAGATAATTTTGATTATTATTTGATATTATATTTTTCATATCATCGACCCGACATGGTTGAGATTACAATACAGATGATGATGATGATGACCACTCATATTTTTGGTAAAACATACGATATGGCAAAAAGAAAAAATTGATATACCGTACAGAATCACGGCTGTGTACGTATTATAGAGATTACTTATACGTTAATAGTTAAGAAAAAACAACTCCAATAACCATTTTTGTATCAAACATTTATCATGAAGTACCATTTATTGGAAATAATTATTTTCTTGTAATGAAACATGAAGAAGCCTTGGTTCTTGGCTGTGCTGTAATAATGATTACCTCATCATTTCTCACCATTGCCACGGACAGCAACACCTCTGTATTGAGTTTGTGGGAAATGTGCCCACTACACATATAGTAGTATTCAAGAGCAAGTCAGAATCTTCTCACTATATATAGAAAGTTCTTTGGAATCATACTTATATAATCTAATAGACATTGCTAAAAGTACATAAATTCTTCTAAAGTTTTTTTTATATATATATGCAGCCCCTCTGTGCTACCTATAAGTATTAATTACATATATTAATTATGTTGAGTGTTATGTTAATTACTCTAAATTATATGTTATTTGTAGTTTTACTATTATTGGCTCTTATTTCAAATGCATTAAAATTACAAATAATATAAAATTTAATGCAATTAATGCACGTAACTAAGGGGGTGTCTGGGAGTGTTTATTTGAGGTGCTTATCAATTTATTTTAGTTTGGAGTTTGGGCCGGTGATGAGGAGTTTGGAGCGTTTTGATTGGAAAAACTAAAAACTGCTTATACAAGTAACAAACCGTTGAGTTTTTGATACGTCATTCTATTGTGACTTATTAGAAGCAACTTATTAAGGGGATAACCAAATTATATTTTTACCCTTTTTCAATCATTATACATCAAACGACTTGTCTTTTTTGGTCATTTTACATGTATTGCCACCACATGAGTTAATCCAAACACTTTATATAAAACTTCAGTATACCACCACATAAATTGATAAGCACTTTCACAAAAAAAAAAATATAAATTATTTTAAATAAGTACTTCCAAACACCCTCTACCTCTAGTGTTTGCATGCAACCCTAAGGACTATGTTACTTATATCATTTGCCTTTCTTTTAATAATTTAAAGACTTACATTTTTTGAGGCAGCACTGAAAGCCTGCTTGTGAGTCATGTTGGGATACTCAATCTTCAGCCTCTTTATTTCTTCCCTGTAAATTAATAATGCAGACTTTTCACTGTAAACTGAGTAATTATTTATTTAATGACTAAAAGAGAATACTAATAAAGATCAAAGTTTGTACTTGATGAAGCAATTGTAGGCAGATGGTGCACGTTGTTTCTTCAGAGGGGCTGTACAACTTAAGGATATTATCAAATCATAAATTTGAAAAAAAAAAACCATTTGGTGAAACACAAATTAAAAAAATTCGTTTACTTGAAAAAAAAAAAGAAAAACGACTATACGTTTATGTATAATTTGGTTAAATTGAGGAATAGAATCTTCATCATCTTCGTCATCCGATGAGAAACAAAATGATGGACGACATGTATTTGCAGCTCTCTTTCCTCCGACCACTTCTTCCGGACCAACTTCCGGTTTCGACTGCACTTAATTAATTATATAAAAAAATCATTAGAATTCGACAACAATAAAACTAAATAAAGTAAATCAGAGTGAAAACTACACCGTTTCTTGTTGCCGGTCGAGTGAAGAAAAAAAGTGAAGTGGGAATAGACAAGCTTTCATCATGTTGACAGAAAGGATGCCGTCACAGTGCCCACATTTGACTGTAACCACTTTGGACAAGCTGGTGCATGGAACATTAACCTGTAATTACAATGATCTTAATTAACATTAGACAAATGATTCAATTATTTGTGTATAAATAATCAAAATCGTAAATAAAACTGATGAACAGAGAAATGAAAATGGTAATAATATATTACAAGTAAGATGGTACTGCAAAATCCACATTGAACGTAGCAAATTTGCTCCTGGAGGAGATCAGGCACATAGTCTAAAGCTGACATTTTTTTTTTTTGTAAGCAAGAAAAAGAAGGAAGAAAAAGTTCAAGAATTATAGTAATTTATGTGAAGACCAAATTTAGGAACTATATACTATTAATTTCCTATTATATATTCTCTATTATAAATACACTGATTTGACTTGTGTTTCGAGTCCTTATGCATTCAATCAATTTTATTTAATATGTTAATGTCTGATCATTTTAACAAATGCACTTTTGGTCCCGGCTTAAGATTGACATTTGGTGTCTTTTCACAAGTTTTTAAGTAATGATTGAATGTGATGGATCGATACGTTGTGTAAGTACTGATGCTGAGAGTGTACGTGGTTGGGACAGGTGTTGATTGGATGGTGAAGATCCCAGTAAAATCAGGCCCAATATCCGGCCCAAAAATCAGATACAACACTAAAAAAGTAAAATGGCGAATAAACTTTTTAGTAAAATGTAAAGGTTTGAGCGGGACGGATGAGAGAGTATGTAACATCAAACTTGCCTCAGAGGGTCATAATTTTGATCAAAAAAGTAATATTTTTAAACAAAAATGAAACGGCTCCAATTTTTTGCAAAATAAGTAGGTGAATGGAGGATAACCCGGCCCTTTATTTTACAAAATAGGACCTCACGATGTTAGTTAGATATACATATTACCCCTCGTGTTATTAAAAATAGTTGTTTTTTCTTTTCGTAAATTAAATAGACATATTACTTGATGTGTTTGAAATTTTGGCGCATATTAACTCTTGTGTTATACTCATATGATGTAAATTACCCCTTTGTGCACAAGGCGACATAGAGGCGGAATGTAACTTTTTAAAAATACATGAAGATAATGCGTTTATTTAATTAAACAACTATTATTTAAAATCACGAGTAATATAATTATTGAATTTATATATATGGTAAACTGTCTATTTTGTAAAATACGTAGAGATATAATCCGTCGAAAACCCAAAGAAGCATCAACAATTACTTACAGTTACACGAGTATATATATTAATTACATGTATGTTTAAATAAATAATGCTTGAAAAAAAAAAAAAAAAAAAAAAGCCGTCGTCTCACGTTCGTCTCATACTCATACATACCTACTGAAGTATCTACCCTAAACTAGGAAACATGGACAAAAACTCTCTTGGTCCAGGGCTAACTGAAAATAGGTGATGCCTATTTGTTTCAAGTGTACTTTTCTCCATATTTAACCTTTCCCACCTGTACCTGATCAGACTTTTATTTCTCTATTGAAAATGAAACTGCAGAGGTTTTAAATTTCTTACTGCATTTGACGGTATGTTTGAGTTTCTATGAACAGGCTGCGAACAAGGAAAGCAGCTGGCATCTAAAAATTGTCTTTCCTGAGAGAGAGAGAGAGAGAGAGAGAGAGAGGTTTTAATTCCTGTTCCTTTGTGCTGTTTTGAGAGTTCAATATTTTTATTTTCTTTGCATGTCTTAATGATCCCACATGCATTTCAAGAAACATTAAAATCCCTGTCAGGAAATTAATTTGTTAGAATTCTTTTTAAGGTTCTCTTAGAAACCGGACAAAAATAATGTGATAGAAAATTGAAGTTGAGCCTTGTGTTTTATACAAGCTCCTTAGAAGATAAAAGTGTCATATATATATATATATATATAGAGAGAGAGAGGAGGGTTCAAATAGAAACTTTTTGTTATGTGTTAACTAGGAACTAATCTAATCCATTCAAATTTTTAAATCAACGGATGATATTTACTGCTTCTTTCATTTTTATTTCATTCATTTTATTATACAAAATGACATTATAGTAACTTAAGCTTAATGGTAACCGTAGAATCCTTAATTGGTAGGTTCATTAATCTATTCTCAATCATAAATTTTCTATTCCATTACTCCCATCTCTCATTTTGGTGGATATTTTACACATTATTGTGTTGTTTTACTAAAAAAAAAAAATTAATCTTTCTTTTCTCCTTATTTTGTCGTTCACCCATTTCGATATTATTAACTGAAAATAAACTTTTATCTATTCGACTAACTCAGCACTTTCAAGATTATCGGTAAACAATGTGTAAGCAAATTTTAAGCCTCATTCTTATTGTAAATAAGCAATATAAGCAAATAACTATAAATAAGCAATCCAATTATCTTAACCAATAAAAATTATCTAATTAAGCAATTCAAAGTAAACATATCTTTCTCATTATTAATAAGCAATTCAAAATTTATTATCTAAGCAATTCACACAACCAAAATAAACCACATTTAAGTGTAAATTTGTAAACAAAACCTCCATATACAACCAACACTACAATCTCCATATAAATTACGAGTAAATTTACATTAAAATAATATAAATTCAATTTACAAATTTAAATTAAATAAATAGATAGACATTAATTTCGTAAAAGCTTTTGCTTCAAAGCACAACATGTAGGCAAATTAACCAACAATAAAACTTTTGTATTTATATGATTTAAGCATCAATTTGATTATAAATAAGCAATCGATAAGCCATTAAATAGCAAACCGTATCACTTTAAAAAATAGCAAGCTATACAATCAAAACTAAATATTTGATTTTGTATAAATAAGCATACCTCTTGCTTAATAAACTATTACAAGAACCTTTATATGTACCAATATAATTAAATCTTGAAAGCCATAATAAAATTATAAGCATTGTAGTAGTCGTATGTAAGCTTAAATTATGTATAAGGTAAGCAACTAATATTCCTTGTTTGATTAAAATTATAATAACAAGCTTAATAATACGAATTAAGAACCTTATAAATACGAATTTAGATAAATTCTTGATATCATAATAATTTAAGCACCTCATAAACATATGCTTGATTATGGAAATATATATATAGGAAGATGATTAATGTCATAATTATTTTTCCATAATTATTGCATGAGATAATTAGAGAGTTATAAGCCAAATCCATAACTACCCTTCATAGTTGACTAATTAGAGATACTAAGCAATTCAATATTCATAACTAAATAAAATGAAATCAATCTGAGGCGTCTAAATAAATTCGATCAAGAGTGTAGGTTGGTTCCTAATTAACACATAGGGAGTGGTTTCTATTATAACCCTCCCCTATATATATATATATAAGTGCTAACCAGTACCGACTCTAGGATTTCAGAGGCCCCGGGCAGTTTTTGTTAGAATTCAACCCTCCTGGAAGGGAGTTGTTGAGTCAATAAAATTAGCAAGGTGAGGTGAATCAAAGGTAGATTGCATGGTCATAGTTTGTAGGCAGGTTGGACTTTGAAAATAGAATGATGTATGACATGATGTAGTAGTAAGTTTCTCATGCCTATAAATAAGGCTTCTACGTTTGTACTAAATATAACCAAAGTGAAAAACAAGTTAAGTTAGAGAGAGAGATCAAGAGCTGTAGCTCGGAGAGAATTAAGGTTGTAGCCTTGCTGTATCAAAAGAAAATTTCTAGCTTTGTTTGTATGAAATAAAAGAGTGTTGCGTTTGTTTTTTATATATATCAATATATTTGGTGTAATCCAATACACGTTTCCAACAAGTGGTATCGGAGTCAAGGTTCCGTTCGTGAAAAAAATGGCGAATATGATGCAACCACAAATTCCGAAATTGACGAGTACAAATTACGGAAATTGGAGTATCCAAATAAAGGTGTTACTAGGTTCCTACGATAATTGGGATATTATCGAAAACGGGTATGACGAGCCCGTAGATGCAACTGCAAAAGCAGCACTTTCGAATGCCGAGAAGACGGCGTTAAAAGAGTCCCGGAAAAAAGATAAAAAAAGCTTTGTTTACTATTTTTCAAGGTGTTGACGAATCAACCTTTGAAAAAATTTCGGAAGCAAAAACAGCAAAAGATGCGTGGGAGATTTTGCAAAAATCATTCCAAGGTGTCGAGAGAGTCAAAAGGGTGCGGCTCCAAGTACTCCGTGATGAGTTTGAAAATATCAAAATGAAAAGCTCAGAAAATATCGGTGAATATGTTACGCGTTTGAAAACGGTAACAAATGAGATGAAAAGAAACGGCGAAAGTCTCGATGATGTTCGGGTCATGGAAAAACTTCTTCGCTCGTTGGTAAGAAAATTTGACTATGTGGTTACGTCAATCGAAGAGTCAAAAGATTTGTCCACAATTTCTATTGATGAGCTCGTGGGTTCACTACAAGCACATGAGCAACGAATGAATCAGTACGATGATACAAGCCATTTAGAAAAAGCGTTGCAAAGCAAGGCGACTATTGATGACAGTCCAGGCAGTAGCAATTATGTACATGGAAGGGTGGCTATAGAGGTGGCTACCGAGGTGGAGGAGGACGAGGAAGACAATCTTTCACTACCAAAATTCACACTTTAGCTGACGACCAATAAAAAAATGGCCGACGACTTTGAAGTGTCGTCAGCTAAACTTTGAACTTTAGCCGACGACCCGTACTGCCGTCGGCTAAACAGTTTTAGCCGACGACTTGATCTGGGTCGTCGGCTAAAATGTAACATAGTCGTCGGCTAAAGTGTTAAACTTTAGCCGACGACCTAGATCAAGTCGTCGGCTAAACACTTTTTCAAAAAACAAAAAATAATATACTTTAGCCGACGACTTGATCTAGGTCGTCGGCTAAACCCCTTTCGAAAAAAAATAATATACTTTAGCCGACGACCTAGATTAAGTCGTTGGCTGTAATATCCGCATTTTTTTCCCTTGTATTTTCATTTCCGGTGTATTTTTCGATTGTGGTAACCCTCGTGTATCTTTCAGTGTATCTTTCTTATCATCTATTGATCTGATTCTCGTTATTGTTGTGCGGAACCGCCGTTTCGGGGTTGCCGTGGATCCATTTCGTGTTATTGTTTCCCAAATATTGATTCTTATCGCTTTTATTCTCTTCCCGGATCATTTTTCATCATTTTAGGACCCAAAGGGGGTGTGGGCCGCGGCACAAGGAGTGTGCGCTGCGGCACACACATTTTTCCAGTTTTTGGCCGAGCGGACTGTACTGTGTGCCGCGGCACACCCGTCCGGGGCCGCGGCACACTGCTGAGTCAGTGCCGCGGCACACCTGTCCGGGCCACGGCACACTCGTGTGGCATCTTCGACCAAAACCCGATCAGCGGTGCCGCGGCACTGCTGGCCGGCCGCTGACACCGCCGAACCACAGGAGCAGTTTTTGGGCTTGTGCCGCGGCACACTTGGCCGAGCCGCGGCACACGATGCGGTCAACTGTATAATTTCGTTTTTTTGGGCGAGATCAGCCATTTTCTTCATTTTCTTCACCTGCGCACGAGAGAGAGAGGGTTGAGGGGAGAACTTCTCATCATTCATCACTTGAGGGTCGATTTTCATCATTTTCGTTCGGTTGTGAAGCCCGGATAATCGATCTAACGCATGTTCTACGGATCATAGTACTTGGATTTTCTAAGGTAATATCTCTTAGAACCCTACTTTTGGATAATTTGGGGGTTTTGGGATTTTCTTCCGATTCGTTCCGTTTTATTGGTGGATTCATGATGAATACGATTAATATTATTAGTATCATTAGCTTTCCTACGGATTCATGGATATTTTGTGGGTTTTTACGGAATCGAGAGGGTTTGGTTGTGGTCCGCCCTCGTTGTTATTTTTTGGTACGAATATTCATGAATCGTAGGCGGGTTTTCGGGTGTATTCCATTTCCGTATTCGTCTAGAGTTGGTTATGATTGTGTTATTCGAATCGTTAGGTTCATTTCCGCCGGTCCCTCGCGGTCGTGTTCGATTCTTCCTTTCCGTTCGTATCACCGTCTATTAACCGAGGCAAGTACCCTTATGAACTTACAATCTTAATGTATTAGTATTGCATGAGAATTGTGTGTGTGTGTGTGTATACTCACTATGGGTTAGATCCGACGGGGTCTCGGTAGGGGTCCACGGAGGGGTGGATCCGCGAGCTTGCTTTTAACCACTATGGGTTAGATCCGATGGGGTCTCGGTAGGGGTCCACGGAGGGGTGGATCCACGGTTAATTGTGGTGCATTTTTACAAATGTGATTTGATTATGGCATTTCCGGAAATGAGTGATTTGGAACTATGTTTTCTTGATTTGCATGCATTTACTATATGTATAAGATGTAAGTCGTTCATTTGGTTACTTGTACTAGCGTAATTGCTAACCCCTTTGGGGACCCGTTTTGGGGAAATTCGTTTTATGAATTTCAGGTCAGGTTCATCGAGGCAATGGTCTTTGGACGATATACGGATGATGGCCGTGCGTGATGATTGTGCACGAGTGGTGTCTTATTGCCTTCTATCTTTTTACCTTTTGTGGTCTTTAAACTAATAGAAGTACTCGAGTACTTAAGAATTTTTACTCGTCGGGATTGTATTGTTGTTTATTATGCTTGTGATGGATTATGGTGTTATGTTTGACCGGTTGAACCGGGTGGATTATTTTGTTGGGCGTCTTTATGACGAGGTATTTTTCTGTTGTTTCTGTGAGTCGATGAGTATGATTCTTGTTCAGCCTGGTGGGTCCCATATATGGATTCACGGCACTATAATATACCTCGGATATCCTGGGGGTGTTACAGAAAATGGTATCAGAGCACTAGGTTTATGAATACCTAGGCTTGTCGGTTTATTGGGTCTTGTTGTATTTTGTTTTGCACATCATCATCACGCTGCCATGATTCCAGTACTACCAGTGCCCGTAAGTTTCCTTTCCTCTGTTCCTTATACTCTTGTATCGTACCTTTGATTCTCGAATTGTGATTGTTCTTTTCTTGTACTCACCATCGTATGGCTTTTGCTACTTATTTAACTCCATTATGGATGCTGGAAGAGGTCGTGGTCGTGGTCGCGGTCGTGGTCGTGGACGCGGCCGGGGACGTGGGGCAGCCGGTGGGGCGGCCACGTCACAGTCTTGAGGCCAGCGATCTGGCGACCATCACAGTCATGCTTCTTCTCAGGAGCGCGCCGACCTTGGTATTGCGGCTATTATGCAGCAAATGGTGAACCAAATGGCGGCAATAGCTCAGGCGGTTCAGAACCCGGATCCGGACCATGCTAATCGGGGCGGAGCGGATCGTTGGCTTCAGGATGTCATCAAGATGCATCCTCCTCAGTTTTCGGGAGCTTCAGACCCGATCGGTTGGGAGGGGTGGATCAAGGAGATATCTAAAGTCTTCACTGCCACCAACTGTCCCGAGGACCGTAAGGTCCCTATTGCCCAGTACTTCCTCACTGGGGATGCTACGGATTGGTGGGAGGCTGTTGGGCCCAAAGACCATGTTGCTTCGTGGACCGAATTCCAAGAACTGATGGAGACTGAATATTGTCCGTGGCCGGTCAAACAGGCTCGAGTACATGCTTTCTATGATGCTCAGCCACGGGATATTCCCGTATCTCAGGCTATTGCCGATTTTAACAAGGAGTTGGGTTATGTGAAGACCCAAGTTGTTGAGGAGAGCGACAAAATTTTCCATTTTTCCAGGCGGATGAAATTGTCTATTCGGGACTATATTTCGGGGATCGTCTGTACTACCTTGAAGGATTACCAGAGTAGGGCCCTTGCTTACGATATGTCTGTGATGGAGAGTGAGGCGGCCCGCGAGAGCAAGAAGCAGAAGTCTGTCGGGAATTTTTCGGGCCACAAAGGTGGAGGTCAGCAGAAATTCCAGTCTGCTAATTTTTCCGCTGGCGGTGGCCCAGCTCGATCTACTGGGTTTCCCCGTAGGGCAGCTAGTGCCCTTTATCGAGAGGTGAAGTGTTTTAACTGTGGCCAGCCAGGCCACATCAGTCGTAATTGTCCGAGTCCTTTGCTGTCATGTAATCAGTGTGGCCAGCCGGGCCACAAGGCGGCTTTCTGTGCTGAGAGGGAGAGAATCGTGGGTGCCCGGACTTCCATTCCAGCGCCTAGGGAACCGAGTGTGAATCAAGGATCGTTTGCTTCTCAATCTCCACCGAGTGCTAGTCGAGGGAGAGGACGGGGTCAGCCCGCTAAGGGGGGAGCTTCCAGTGTCGGCTCAGCCCACCCGCGTGTCTATGAAATGCGGAGAGCCGATGACCCAGCGGCTACCGTGGCGACAGGTACCGTTCATATTCTTTCTCATCCTGTCAGTGTGCTTTTCGATTCTGGTGCTACGCATTCGTTCATATCTCTGGATTGTATGCGCCGTTTGAGTCTTGACTGTTTGATGCCTTGTGAGCCCTTCATCGTTAAGCTTCCTAGCGGTGATAGGATCGTTGGTGATCAGGAAGTTCGAGACTGTTCTGTATTTATTTGTGAGAGGGCTTGGCCTTCTAATCTTATTGTTGTGGGTATCGAGGGTGAGGATTTGATTCTTGGGGATGATTGGCTCGAGCGGCATGGTGCTATTATGAACTACCGCACGAGAATCATCACTATGTTAGCCGAGGACAGTACCGAGCACTCTTTCGCGGGGCGAAAGAGGGAAACCAGAAGTTAGTTATTAACGCCTTGAAGGCTATGAGACTCCTGCGAAAGGGGTGTACTGGCTATTGGTGCTACGCCTTGAAGGCAGAGAGTGGTGGAGTCGAGCTTTCGTCGATTCCAATCGTTAATGAGTTTCCTGATGTATTTCCGGACGAGTTACCGGGATTGCCACCAGATTGTGAGGTCGAGTTTGCTATAGAGTTAGAGCCGGGCGCGGCTCCTATTTCGAAGGCGCCCTATCGCATGGCACCTTCAGAGATGTCCGAGTTGAAGAAGCAGTTGAGTGAGCTTCTTGAGTCGGGGTATGTTCGACCGAGCGCCTCGCCTTGGGGCGCGCCGGTCCTGTTTGTGCGGAAGAAGGATGGTTCACTACGTTTGTGTATCGACTATCGCGAACTAAACAAGGTGACCATCAAAAACAAATATCCTTTGCCGAGAATTGATGACTTGTTCGATCAATTGCAGGGAGCTGCGGTATTCTCGAAGATTGATTTGAAATCGGGGTACTACCAGCTCCGAGTGAGAGAGTCCGATGTGCGAAGCGGCTTTTCGGACGAGATACGGACATTATGAGTTCGTAGTTATGCCTTTCGGGTTAACTAATGCGCCGGCGGTGTTCATGCAGTTGATGAACAAAGTCTTTATCGAGTATTTGGATAAGTGTGTCGTCGTCTTCATTGAAGATATTCTTATTTATTCGAGGAATGAGGAGGAGCATGCCCATCATTTGCGGGTAGTGTTAGACATTTTGAGGACCGAGCAACTCTATGCGAAGTTCTCGAAATGTGAGTTCTGGCTGAAGGAAGTGATGTTTTTAGGTCACGTGATTTCAGCCGAGGGGGTTCGTTTGGATCCGCAGAAGATTGAGGCAGTGTTGGATTGGGCAGTGCCCAAAAATGTGAAGGAGGTCCGTAGTTTCTTGGGTTTGGCTGGCTACTATCGTAGGTTCGTCGAGGGTTTCTCGAAACTAGCTCGTCCACTTACGCAGTTGCTCCAGAAATCTGAGAAGTTCGTCTGGAATGACGAGAGGCAGTCGAGTTTTGAGGAACTGAAGAAGCATTTGACTTCCGCCCCGATTTTGGCGTTGCCATGTGGCAACGAGGGTTTTGCCGTTTATAGCGATGCTTCGGGTCAGGGTCTTGGGTGCGTATTGATGCAACACGGCAAGACCATTGCCTATGCGTCGAGGCAGTTGAGGCCGTATGAGCTGAACTACCCTACTCATGATTTGGAGTTAGCGGCAGTCGTTTTTGCGCTCAAGATTTGGCGTCACTATCTTTTCGGCTCTGCATGTCAGATTTTTACCAATCATAAAAGTCTGAAATACATATTTACCCAGCGGGAGTTGAATATGAGGCAGAGGAGGTGGTTAGAGCTGATTAAGGATTATGACCTCGAAATCCTTTATCATCCAGGCAAGGCGAACGTCGTGGCCGACGCCTTGAGTCGGAAGCCGGTCGCTTTGCGAATGCTTGAGGTCCTTACGTCTTAGTCGGAGCTACGGCGGGCTTTGATTGAGTTTGATGTTGAGGTTTTGTTGTCTGGGGCTGTCGGGCAACTCTGTGCTTTAGAGGTTTCGTCGTCTTTGATCGATGAAATTAAGTTGAAGCAGTTAGAGGATCCGATGATTACTCAAATCCGAGAGAACGTTTTTAAGGGAAAGTCTCCTGGGTTTGTGATTCACGAGGATGGTATTTTGAGATTCCAGAGCCGGCTTTGTGTGCCGAACGACTCAGAGTTGAGACAGAGTATTTTGCGGGAGGCCCATGCTACACCTTACTCCGTTCATCCTGGTTCGAGTAAGATGTACAAGGACTTGAGAAGGAACTTCTGGTGGAATGATATGAAGAAGGAGGTCGCACAGTTTGTAGCGAGATGTTTGACTTGTCAGCAGGTCAAAATCGAGCATCAGCGACCGGCTGGGTTGTTGCAGTCACTTCTCGTTCCGGAATGGAAATGGGAAGATATATCGATGGATTTCATTACGAGTTTGCCGAGATCGAGGTCAGGCATAAATATGGTATGGGTGATTGTTGATCGTCTGACCAAGTCGGCACATTTTCTAAGCATCAAGGACACTTGGGCCCCGGAGAAGTTAGCTCGTGTGTTTATCGCGCAAATTGTGAGGCTTCACGGTACTCCGAAGTCTATTGTTTCGGATCGTGATGGCCGTTTTGTATCGCACTTCTGGCAGGCGGTGCATAAGGCGTTGGGTACCCATTTGCGTTTGAGTACCTCTTTTCATATCCAGTCAGATGGACAGTCGGAACGCACTATCCAGACATTCGAGGATATATTGCGTGCTTGTGCTCTCGATTGGAGCAGTGACTGGGAGGAGCATTTGCCATTGATCGAATTCACGTACAACAACAGTTGGCACGCGTCGATTCGGATGGCACCGTATGAGGCACTTTATGGGTGGCGATGTCGATCACCGATTTGTTGGAATGAGGCGTCCGATTTGGTCGGGACCGAGCCGGATGTCGTTTTAGAGACGAGATGGAAGATAGAATTAATTTAGGAACGGATGTTGACTGCCCAGAGTCGACAAAAGTCGTATGCCGACGTCCGTCGTCGACCTTTGCAATTCGAGGTGGGAGACCACGTTCTGCTAAAGGTGTCGCTGACGAAGGGAGTTTTTCGTTTCGGGAAGAAAGGGAAGCTATGTCCGAGATTTATTGGACCCATTGAGATCCTCGAGCGAGTCGGTGGGTTGGCATACCATTTGGCATTACCTCCGGCCTTGAGTCGTGTTTATAGCGTTTTTCATGTTTCCCAGCTTATGAAATATGTCCCGGATCCTAGTCACGTCATCGATTATGGCGAGATTGATGTCGCTGAAGATATTACTTTTGAGGAGCGTCCTTTGAAGATTTTGGAGCATCGTGAGAAACGACTGAGGCATAAGACCATCCCTTTGGTCAAAGTTCAGTGGTCGAGACACGGTGTCGATGAGGCAACCTGGGAAACCGAGGATAGCATGCGTGCTAGGTACCCTTAGTTGTTTGTTTCTTAAGTTTCGGGACGAAACTTATTTTTAGAAGGGTAGAATGTAATATCCGCATTTTTCTTTCCCTTGTATTTTCATTTCCGGTGTATTTTTCGATTGTGGTAACCCTCGTGTATCTTTCAGTGTATCTTTCCTATCATCTATTGATCTAATTCTCGTTATTGTTGTGCGGAACAGCCGTTTCGGGGTTGCCGTGGATCCATTTCGTGTTATTGTTTCCCAAATATTGATTCTTATCGCTTTTATTCTCTTCCCGGATCATTTTTCATCATTTTAGGACCCAAAGGGGGTGTGGGCCGCGGCACAAGGAGTGTGCGCTGCGGCACACACATTTTCCGATTTTGGCGGCGGATCAGATCTGTGTGCCGCGGCACACCCGTCGGGCCGCGGCACACCTTGAGTCGGTGCGCGGCACACTCGTGTGGCATCTTCGACCAAAACCCGACTGTACCGGGTGCCGCGGCACACGCTGGCCGGGCCGCGGCATACTGCCACACCCTGGGAGTAGTTTTTGGGCTTGTGCCGCGGCACACTTCGGCTGAGCCGCGGCACACGATGCGGTCAACTGTATAATTTTGTTTTTTTTGGGCGAGATCAGCCATTTTCTTCATTTTCTTCACCTGCGCACGAGAGAGAGAGGGTTGAGGGGAGAACTTCTCATCATTCATCACTTGAGGGTCGATTTTCATCATTTTCGTTCGGTTGTGAAGCCCGGATAATCGATCTAATGCATGTTCTACGGATCATAGTACTTGGATTTTCTAAGGTAATATCTCTTAGAACCCTACTTTTGGATAATTTGGGAGTTTTGGGATTTTCTTCCGATTCGTTCCGTTTTGTTGGTGGATTCATGATGAATAAGATTAATATTATTAGTATCATTAGCTTTCCTACGGATTCATGGATATTTTGTGGGTTTTTACGGAATCGAGAGGGTTTGGTTGTGGTCCGCCCTCGTTGTTATTTTTTGGTACGAATATTCATGAATCGTAGGCGGGTTTTCGGGTGTATTCCATTTCCGTATTCGTCTAGAGTTGGTTATGATTGTGTTATTCGAATCGTTAGGTTCATTTCCGCCGGTCCCTCGCGGTCGTGTTCGATTCTTCCTTTCCGTTCGTATCACCGTCTATTAACCGAGGCAAGTACCCTTATGAACTTACAATCTTAATGTATTAGTATTGCATGAGAATTGTGTGTGTGTATGCTCACTATGGGTTAGATCCGACGGGGTCTCGGTAGGGGTCCACGGAGGGGTGGATCCGCGAGCTTGCTTCTAACCACTATGGGTTAGATCCGACGGGGTCTCGGTAGGGGTCCACGGAAGGATGGATCCATGGTTAATTGTGGTGCATTTTTACAAATGTGATTTGATTATGGCATTTCCGGAAATGAGTGATTTGGAACTATGTTTTCTTGATTTGCATGCATTTACTATATGTATAAGATGTAAGTCGTTCATTTGGTTACTTGTACTAGCGTAATTGCTAACCCCTCTGGGGACCCGTTTTGGGGAAATTCGTTTTATGAATTTCAGGTCAGGTTCATCGAGACATGCGGGTGCTGGACCAGTATACGGATGATGGCCGTGCGTGATGATTATGCACGAGTGGTGTCTTATTGCCTTCTATCTTTTTACCTTTTGTGGTCTTTAAACTAATAGAAGTACTCGAGTACTTAAGAATTTTTACTCGTCGGGATTGTATTGTTGTTTATTATGCTTGTGATGGATTATGGTGTTATGTTTGACCGGTTGAACCGGGTGGATTATTTTGTTGGGCGTCTTTATGACGAGGTATTTTTCTGTTGTTTCTGTGTGTCGATGAGTATGATGCTTGTTCAGCCTGGTGGGTCCCATATAGGGATTCACGGCACTGTAATATACCTCGGATATCCTGGGGGTGTTACATCGGCTAAATACTTTTTCCAAAAAAAAATAATATACTTTAGCCGACAACTTGATCTAGGTCGTCGGCTAAGCCCCTTTCGAAAAAAAATAATATACTTTAGCCGACGACCTAGATTAAGTCATCGGCTAAACACTTTTTCAAAAAAAAAAATAATATACTTTAGCCGACGACCTAGATCAAGTTGTCGGCTAAATTATAATATTTTTTTTTAAAATACTTTAGCCGACGACCTAGATCTAGGTCGTCGGCTAAAGTATATTATTTTTTTTTAAAATACTTTAGTCGACGACCTAGATCAAGTCGTCGGCTAAACCTCGAATTTAAAATTATATATCGTCCTCAGTTCTTCTCGGCATCCGAAAAAACTAAGTCGTCGGCTAAACCTCTAAACATATATATACCCTTTTCTCTTCTTTCTTCTTCCTTTTCTTCTTTTTTTCTCCCCCCACCCATCCGTTAGCTGCCCGACGACACCAGACCGTCCGTCACCCACCCGCCGGAACACCGCCGCTCGACCGTCCGCCCGCCCGTGGCCCGCCCGCCGCTCGACCGTCCTCCCACCGCCCGACTTCCGCACAGGCAACTCGTTTTTTTTGTGCATTTTTATTGTATTAATTTTATCTGTAATTAGGTTGTTTTTCATGTAGTTTTTATTAGTTTTTTAGTTTATTAGGTTAGGTTTTATTTAGTTTTTAGATTTTTGTGTTTTATTTAGTTTTCATTTATTTGATGAATTTATTGTATTTGTTTGATGTATTGTTGGTGTATTGTGTTATTAATTGGTGTGTTGTGTTGAATTGGATGTATTGTTGGTATGTTGTGATATTAATTGGTGTATTCTGTTGAATTGGCGTATTTTTATTGCTGTTGAATTGGTGTATTGTATATGTGTTATGTATTTGTGTTGAATTGTTATGTATTTTTTCGCTAATTAATTAATTGGTGTATTGTGTTGACTATAAATTGTTCCTAAAATCTGATTTTTTTTTTAAAAAAAAATATTTTAGCCGACGACTTTGTTTAATGTCGTCGGCTAAAGTATATTACTTTTTTTTTAAAAAAATGTTTTAGCCGACGACATTTAACAAAGTCGTCGGCTAAAGTATATTATTTTTTTTTTTTGAAAAAACTTTAGCCGACGACATTTGTAAAGTTGTCGGCTAAACCTCAAAGTTTAGCCGACGATATTTGTAAAGTCGTCGGCTAAACCTCAAAGTTTAGCCGACGACTACCAAAAAAGTCGTCGGCTAAACCTTGGCCGACGAATTTCGGCCGACGGTTTTTTAGCCGACGACTGGAGGGTTTAGCCGATGACTTTGACCTTTAGCCGACGACTTAAAGTCGTCGGCTAAACCCCCGATTTTGGTAGTGTTTCAACAGAGACCAGAAAAATGAAGGCTATCACTCATCTGGTCGTGGTCAAAATTTCAGAGGCCGAGGAAGAGGCAGATTTCAACAACGAGGTGACAAGTCTCATTTTCAATATTATAATTGCAACAAGTATGGCCATTTCAGTTACGAGTGTAGAGCTCCAAAGACGGAAGAAAAGAATCACTTTGCTGCCGCAAAAGAAGACGAGGATGTGGGGACTGCTGTATTCCTCACATACAAAGAAAATGAAGAAGGCAAGAAAAATACCTGGTATCTTGACTCAGGCGCCAGTAATCACATGTCCGGCCAAAAAGAGCTATTTACAGAGATAGATGATACCGTCTATGGAGAAGTTACTTTTGGTGACTCGTCAAAGGCTCTAATCAAAGGGAAAGGTGTTATTATGATCATCTCAAAGAATGGTGATAAAAAGTATATCAATGATGTCTATTATATATCTGCTGAGTAGAGTTATATTAAATACCAAACTTTTCTTACATACCAAGAGACTCATCCCCATCATCCATCCAAAAAAAAATCAATGGTTGAGATTAAAAACATTTAATATTTCACACATTTTTTATAATTTAAATATCTCTTAAACCATTAATCGTTAAGCGAAAATAATTACACCATAGCGACGAGCATTTAGTTATCATTGTATAGACGGACACTTTGATATACTTTCGACAAAAAAAATTTTCATTTTTTTCACGTTTTTTTCGTGTCCGAAAAAATCATATGTGATATATCATATATGATATTACATATCACATGTGATATATCATATATGATATTACATATCATATATGATATGTAATATCATATATGATATGTAATATCATATATGGTATATCATATGTGATTTTTTCGGCCACGAAAAAAAACGTGAAAAAAGCGAAAAAAAATTATCGAAAATATATCAAAGTGTCTATCTATAGAAAGATAATTAAATGCTCGTCGTAACGGTATATTTTTTTTGACTTAACGATTAACGGTTTGAAAGATATTGATATTTAAAAAAAATGATGAAAGTGGGTTTTTTAAATTGTTGGGATTAATCTCATCCATTAGATCAAATAAAGATGGAGGGATGATGGAGGGTGGAGATTAGTTCCTTGGTATGTAAAAAAGGTTTGGTCCTCAAATTATCAACTTGTGGAGAAAGGATATGACATACGAATGAGGGACAACTCTCTCGTACTCAGAAATCGAGTTCAAGAATTGATTGTTAATGTGAAGATGACAAAGAATCGTCTGTTCACACTTGATATGCAGACAGAGGTGCACGAGTGCTTAAAGTCAGTCATTAAAAATGACTCGTGGTTATGGCATCTAAGATTTGGTCATCTTGGATTTACTCGCCTGAAATTATTATCAAAAACAAAAATGGTGGACGGCTTGCCAGAAATCAACGAACCAAATCAACTATGTGAAGCATATATCAAAGGAAAGCAACACAGACAAAGTTTTCCTCTTGGAAAATCATGGAGAGCTAGGAGGCCATTGGAGATTGTTCACACTGACATAGCTGGTCCGTTTGATATCGCATCACTTGGCGAGAACAGGTACTACCTAACATTTATTGATGATTTTAGCAGAAAGAGTTGGGTATACATTCTTAAAGAAAAGGCAGAGGCTCTTGATAAATTCAAGGAGTTCAAAGCAATGGCAGAAAAACAAAGTGGCCAGTACGTGAAGATACTCAGATCAGACAGAGGAGGCGAGTATACTTCAAACTTGTTCAACAATTTCTGCACAGCACATGGAATTAATCACCAGTTGACAGCAGCATATACTCCACAACAAAACGGCATTGCTGAAAGAAAGAATCGTACAATTCTTGATATGGCAAGAAGTATGGTGAAGGGAAAGCACATGCCAAGAAGTTTTTGGGCTGAAGCCGTGCTATGTTCTGTTTATTTGCTAAATCGTTGTCCAACAAAGAGTGTCAGATTCAAAACACAAAATGAAGCATGGAGTGGTAGCAAACCAGCAGTTGGACATTTCAAAAATTTTGGATGCATTGCATATGCTCATGTTCCTGATCAAAAGAGAAAGAAGCTAGATGACAAAGGTGAAAAGTGTATCTTCATCGGATATGACAAAAGCAGCAAGGCTTACAGACTCTACAATCCATTGACAAAGAAGGTAATCATTTCACGAGATGTTGAATTTGATGAAACAGATTACTAGAAATGGAGCGCGGAAGAAAGAAAAGTTGCAGGTTTATTTTTTTAAGAAGACGATGGCGATGACTCAAATAATGAAAGTGATGAAAATGATGATCCGACTCCACCAAGTCCAAATCAACAAACTCCTTCATCGACACCACTGACGTCAGGAAGAAACAATTCAGGGGGAGCACCAAGAAAAATGCGGAGTCTAGATGATATCTACGATTCAACAAGTCTAGTACAAACAACATTTGATTATTCATTATTTTGCTTGATGGATGAGTGTGATCCAGTAACATTTAAGGAAGCTTCTGAAGAAAGTAAGTGGAACAAAGCCATGGATGAAGAAATCGGTGCAATCAAGAATAATGATGCGTGGGAGCTCATAGATCTTCCAGACGGACACAAAGCAATTGGTGTCAAATGGGTTTACAAGACAAAGACCAATCAAGATGGAGAAGTGGAGAAATACAAGGCAAGGCTAGTTGCTAAAGGCTACAAGCAGAAATACGGAATTGACTATGATGAGGTATTCGCTCTGGTTGCAAGAGTTGATAATATACGACTTCTTATAGCAATTGCAGCACAGAATCGATGGAAGATTTATCAGATGGATGTCAAGTCAGCATTCCTAAATGGTTATCTCGAAGAAGAAGTCTATATTGACCAACCACCTGGATATGTTCAAAGAGGCCAGGAAGATAAAGTCTACAAATTGAAGAAAGCATTGTACGGATTGAAGCAAGCTCCGAGAGCTTGGAACACAAGGGTTGATGAATATTTTCAGAAGAATGGTTTTGTGAAAAGTTCATACGAACATGCACTCTACACAAAAACAAATTCAGGGGGAGATATCATGATAGTATGCTTGTACGTGGATGATATGATTTTCACTGGCAACAACCCCGGTATGTTCAATGATTTTAAGAAAGTTATGACTAACGAATTTGAAATGACAGATATTGGTCAAATGTCCTACTTTTTGGGAGTTGAGGTGAAGCAAAGTAAAGATGGGATCTTTATGTCACAGAAAAAATATGCGAAGCAGATTTTAAAGAAATTCAGAATGGAAGAATGCAAGCCGGTGAGCACACCAGCAGACACTAGCATAAAGCTGAGAGTTGACTCAACCAGAGAGTCGGTAAATCCGACATTATTCAAAAGTTTGGTTGGAAGTTTGAGGTACCTAACTTTCACTCGTCCCGATATTATGTACGCAGTTGGACTGGTCAGTAGGTACATGGAGAAGCCGAAGCAAGATCACTTCATGGCAGCTAAACGAATTTTGAGATAGATTAATTGTACACTTGATCATGGTTTATTTTACACGCACTCTCAAGATTTAAAATTAGTTGGCTACTCAGACAGTGATTATGGTGGCGATGTGGATGACGGGAAAAGCACTTCGGGATATGCTTTTCACATCGGTTCGGCGATATTTTCGTGGTCATCAAAGAAGCAACAGACAGTTGCTCTCTCAATATGTGAGGCAGAATACATGGCAGCAGCAGCGTGCACATGTCCAGCTATGTGGCTAGGCTACATATTGAGCGAGTTAAATCTTGTAGAGGAAGATCCGATTACCATTTACGTGGATAATAAATCCGATATTTCACTTGCGAAAAATCCAGTGTCACACAGTCGAAGCAAGCACATCAACATTAAATATCATTTTATTCGAGAACAGGTGAACAACAAAATTGTGGAGTTGGTGCACTGCAGGACGGAAGAAAATTTAGCGGATATATTTACGAAGCCATTAAAGCCGGATGTGTTTCAGAAAATGAAAGAAAAGCTCGGAATGCAGAGTCGGGTTTGAGGGGGAGTGTTAGAATTCAACCCTCCTGGAAGGGAGTTGTTGAGTCAATAAAATTAGCAAGGTTAGGTGAATCAAAGGTAGGCTGCATGGTCATAGTTTGTAGGCTGCAGGTTGGACTTTGAAAATAGAATGATGTATGACATGATGTAGTAGTAAGTTTCTCATGCCTATAAATAAGGCTTCTACGTTTGTACTAAATATAACCAAAGTGAAAAACAAGTTAAGTTAGAGAGAGAGAGAGATCAAGAGCTGTAGCTCGGAGAGAATTAAGGCTGTAGCATTGCTGTATCAAAAGAAAATTTCTAGCTTTGTTTGTATGAAATAAAAGAGTGTTGCGTTTGTTTTTTATATATATATCAATATATTTGGTGTAATCCAATATACGTTTCCAACAGTTTTTGCATTCATATAATTTTTTTGAGAAAATTTAATAAAATTAATAAAATTCCAAAAAATAATATAGAAAAAAAAACCGTTACAATATAACAAATCTAAAAGGTTATTACTCTTCTTGCTTTTTTGTGCGCGAACTCTCTAATTACTAACAATAAATAAATAATATATATTATTATTAATTATTACCCCTAAATTGGAGGCCCCAAAAAAGGAGGCCCTGGGCCATTGCCTAGGCTAACAATACACTGAGGCCGGCTCTGGTGCTAACTTGTGTTGGCAATCGTTTCTAATGATATGACGGTTTCCGATTCGTCTGTTACAATATTTGTAAAGGACGAACCTTCATCGGACTAATTTGGCGTTCGGAACTTTTAAGACAGAAGAAAAAAAATAAGAAAAATGCATTAATTAATATGTAAAGGAACTAATTTAATGTCATTAAAGTAACAAAAATGATTCATGAGCCTACAAAATCGACCTACAAATAGACCTACATCATACAGAGCATGACAAGTGTCAATTACTTACTATTAATTGGTTAATAAGTGACACTTGTCATAATGTTGTGGTGTAGGCTTATTTGTATGTTAGTTTTTGTAGGTCGATTTATCATTGCTAAGTAAGTGTTTTGTGTTTTTTTCATTCCACTAGGAGCATCTATGTATAGATAGTCAAATATTTAGAGTGAAGCAACATAACTCTTACACACACGTCCATTTGGATCAAGAGGCATTTTTCATCCTAGGAGTTACCATGAAAAGTTGCTATCTTTTTTTTTATTCATATCAACCAACACAACTCTTTGCATATATACCCTTTCATTTGAATAGATTTCGACGAGTAGTTACAATTTCGAGGCAATTATTCTCATCTATATTAAAATAATTTATTAATTAAATAATTTTATTCCAATAATTCCCACGTGAATGAACGTTAATGCATGCAAGTATGTAAACTCACTTAAACCATTATTGTATCAGAATAGACAACTTATTGCATTGAACTTTTCTTAGGAAAAAATTGTCAGATTTACTTTTTTTAGTAATGTGATGTTTTAAATTACTCAACGATTTGTGTAAATCAAGATAAAAGTAATTATACAATAATAATTGGGTCTTTCTTCGAACATATAGTCATAGTACTACTTGTACACAGGTAGCTATATTGTGTACATAAGATGATATCAAAATCAATCATGTACGATGAATATTAGTAGTACAATTCATATGTTGTACTCTTATAAAAATAATGTTGTAGGTTGTCTTTTATTTATAATTCTGAAAACAAACAAACATATAGTTTGTATAATATTCTTAAGATAAAAAATTGCTTTATAGTGGCATTCTATTTTATTTTCGTTTCTTATTTCCGTGATTACCCTTTTAATTCACTATAATATCATATTAATTAATTACATAAATTAAATCCAAGCATCAGGCCTAAAACAATGGGCTCGGTGCCAATATCAATTGGTGCTAACTATGCTAACATCTTAGGTGGCAAAAATATGAGAGTACATATGTACTCAAAATATAAATACTTGTATAGAGATTGATTACGGTGGAAATTCCCATAATGGTGAAATTTAGAAATCAATTATATTATTAAATAATTTTATTGTATATTTGTTATTATTTATTGCATCAAGCTGGTCGCTAGTATATGCAATAATAATGCAATAAAAAAAAATACATAAATGCATATAATCCTACACATCTACAGGCGTTAGATCACCAATATCAATGACCTAGAAAAGTTTCTAGATTTCACAAGGTAATTAGTTTTCATATGATATATTTCCTATTTGTATATATGTATACTCGACATATACTTAGTTCAAGAGGAGCACCTGGTTTAAATATTTTGAGGGCACATATGTGCTCAAAATATAAACATTTGCTTACTCATATAATCAGAAAAAATGTATTTAGAGGAAGTCAATGTGTTTAAATGAATGAGAGTATATGTACACTTAAAATACATCTTTGAGTACACATATACTTTACACTACCAAAATAAGGACTTTAGCCGACGATACTTTAAAAAACGGCCGACGACTTTTAAGTGTCGTCGGCTAAACTCTAGACTTTATCCGACGACCCATATTGCCGATCTGTGTCTTCGGCTAATCCACAACGTAGTCGTCGGCTAAAGTGTAACACTTTAGCCGACGACTTTTGTAACGACTTAGCCGACGACCCAGATCAAGTCGTCTGCTAAACCTCCAATTTAAAATTATATGTAGTCTACGGAACACCAACCCAATCTTACCCCTCTCCCCGCTAAAGAGCTTCTTTCTATTCCCGACTCTGTCAGTTATTTTCTATTCCCGACTCTATCAGTTATTCTCGAAAAAAGCTTGTGAGTTGCTACTTTGTGTATATCCAATCCTTGCAATTAATCACCAATTCGATTAATTAAGGTATTTTATTGTATTTTTTATTGTAATTTTGAAACTTTGTATTATTCATGTTGTAGATTCGAAAGCTTTCTATTATAACGATTAATTTTTGTGATGATAATCATTATGATTAATTGTTTGTTGTGATTCCATTTATAATTTGAACAATATTAGTTAGTTGGATTAATTGGAAAATTTATACATTTTTAGGATGGACAAGAGTTGGATTGGGTTACGAAAATGGGATCCAAGAGTAATGGATGAGATGAAGCAGTTTATGAGATTTGTAAAAGAGCACGACAGTGGTAATACATTGCACTACTGTCCGTGTAATAAATGTAGATGTCGCAGTGATATGTATCGTTTTCTATTTGATGAGGTCTGAGAGCACCTAAAGAAGAATAGTTTTTGGAATAAATATACATGTTGGATATACCACGGTGAAGCACCGAATTCTGTTATTCCGTATGATCACATATTCAGTGGTAACGATGGATTCACCGATCCAAAGAGAAGGTTGATTGATGATGTGTTTGGTTATTCCGAAACGTCTGTACCAACTGAGCCAATCCCACGACCCCGTAGACTGATGCCTTGCAATACTGCTGGGCTTGACAGGTACAACAAGCTAATTCAACTCCAACAGACCCCTCTATACCCAGGGTGTAACATGACTATTCTTGATTGTGTCATGGAAATGATGAGATTAAAGGTGGAAAACAGATCATCCATCAAGTCTATGGATGATTACTTGGAGCTTACGAGTAATATGCTTCCACATGGTCATCGTCTTCCGAACACATATACCAAAATGAGACGAATTTTGAAAGATCTTGGTCTTTTCTACATTAAGATCCACGTCTGCATGTATGATTATGTTCTATTCTGGAGGGCATCCTAATGAAGACCTCGCGAGATGTCCTGTATGTGATACAGAGAGATATAGGATCACTCCTCTTGGAAAAGAGAAACCAGTGAAGGTACTTTGGTATTTTCCACTGAATGACAGGTTGGAACGGCTTTTTATGTCTCCTCACACGGCAAAAGCAATGAGATGGCACGCCGAACCGCGCACTCATGACAGGGATACTGTGATACACCCTTCGGATGAAGAGGCGTGGAAGCATATAGATAGGGAGTATCCGAATTTTTCTTCAGATATCCAAAAAGTGAGGCTCGGGATTGCATCTGATGGTTTCAACCCTTTTGGTAACATGAGTCTTTCATATACCATATAGCCTGTTATATTGATTCCTTACAATCTTCCTCCGTGGATGTGTATGTGGAAGGAGTATAATATGTTGACCTTGTTAGTCCCGGGGCCGGGATATCCGGGAAAGTGTATCGATGTGTATATGAGACATTTGATAGAGGAGCTGAAATTGTTGTGGGAGCAAGGTCATCCCACGTACGACAGTTATTCGTCCGAGACGTTCTACTTGCACGCCATGTGTATCGGCACTATTAGTGATTTTCCTGCATATGGAATGTTATCTGGATCTGTTATTAGCGGATATAGAGGTTGTCCAGTGTGTTTGAATGCAGATTGTGCTAGGTAACACTGTAGGAAAGTTATCCGAATGCGTCATCCGATACAGATTGAGAGGGAACATGAGTGGCGTATGGATGCTGCAGCATTTGATGGCACTGTAGAAATTAGGGCTGGAATTTTTACCCGAAGAACCAAATTTGAATAAGAACCGAACCGAAAAAATCGGTTTCGGTTCCGGGTTTTTATTATTAACCGGTTCTGGTTCTTAATTCGGTTCCTTTTTAATAATTCGATTCCGGTTCCGGTTTCTATTTTATGATGTTAGAAAAAACCGGTTTGGAACCATTTCTATATATATCTTACATATATAATAATAAAAATAATATTATATATAAATTTTTACATAATATAGGTATTAAATAAAGTAAATTAAATATATTTTGTTCAAAATATTAAATTCAGTTTCTACTCATAATTCGGGTTTTTTTTACAAAATTCATTTTTTTTGCACAATTCGGTTCCTAAAAGAACCGAAAAACCCAGTTTTTACACATTAAATTCAGTTCCGGTTTCTAATTCGGTTTCTGAAGAAAAAACCGGTTTTTTTGGTTTCGGTTCCTAATTCGGTTACTGAAAAAAGTGGTCAAAAACCGAACCGATTTATGTATTTAAAATCTGGTTCCGGTTCTTTCATTTTTTACCAAGAACCGAGCCGGTCCCAGCCCTAGTAGAAATGGGCGAGCCACCACGACAGTGGACAAGTGATGAAATACTATCGATTCTTAATGAGTACGATTTTGGTCAGCTTAGCAACCATCCGGATGTGATTGCAGCAACCCCTGAACGGCCCAACAAGTATAAGTATTGGTCGCACAAAAGTATATTTTGAGAATTGCCTTACTGGTCCAAGTTACTGATAAGGAACTTCTTGGATGTCATGCACATTGAAAAGAATATTTGCGAAAGTGTGGTTGGGACAATCTTAGGTTGGGAGGGAAAGACCAAAGATGGGCCAAAAGCACGCAAAGGTTTGGAAGAAATGAGCATAAGAAAACATTTGTGTTTGAAGACTGTCAAGGGAAAACAAAAAATGCCTAAGGCAGCTTACACCGTCACTGCCGAGCAGAAAACTGAGATATTTTGGTGGATAAAGACTGCTAGGTATCCTAGTGGGTATGCTGGAAATATAGGAAGATGCGTTAATTTCAGGGAGAACAAGTTAACTGGTTTGAAGAGTCATGATTGTCATATCCTACTCCAACGCTTATTTCCGGTAATTATTCGACCGTACTTACCAAAACAGGTGGTCGAGCCGTGTATTGCATTGTCAAGATTTTTACAGAAATTATGTACGAGAGAAGTGAAGAGATCTTATTTTCGTCAAATGCAAGATGAGATCATCTATATCTTGTGCAAGTTTGAGCGAATATTTCCTCCAAAGTTTTTTGACCTCATGCCTCACCTCATGATCCACCTTCCCCGGCATTTATTGCTCGCTCGTCCAGTGCACTACACGTGGATGTATCCGGTTGAAAGGTAACATAATTTTGTAATATATATATATATATATATATACATACATGTGTGTGTGTGTATATTGTCAAATTAAATATAATTTCTAACACAATGACAATATTATAGGCAACTCGGTGATTACAAAGACTCCGTGGCCAATAAGTCTGCACCGGAAGGATGCATTGCAGAATCTTACCTTGCATCGGAGTGTCTTACGTATATCAAGTTGTATTGGGGCGCCTTAGAGCCCCCTTCCCGCTCTATTCCAGCAGATGAAAGACAATTCAATCTCTCTATCATCTCCACTGAGGTTGACGTCTATGGAAGGTTGCCAGAAAGACAATTAGACCCGTACGAGTCACGAATTGCACATTGGTGGATATTTCTCAATTGTACAGAAGTTCAGTACTGGAAAGACATCCACTTGTCATGCGATATGGTGCGAGGTGACACTAGATTCCACAATGACACTTTTGCCGACTATTTTGTAGAATGGGTACGTATACATTCAGTTGCTATTGATTTTGGACTTGCAATATTTTTTTTTTACATAAAAAGTTTATTTACGACAGATGACCATATACAAGATGACGGACACCCTAACTGGTCGCGTGAACTTATGCTTCTTTCTATGAAGCCGGTTATGTCAAGAATTTATTTGATGGCCAAAGTCAACGGTGTCACATTCGTATGCCTTGAGAGAGACCAAAAAAGAAGATGTCAAAATTCTGGGGTTATGATAGATGGTGGATGTTATGGTGTTCTTATGGAAGTGGTAGAACTAATTTACGGGGAAGGCATGACAATTTACTTGTTTATGTGTCGATGGTACGACACCAGTCTTGTAACCGATATGCAAAAGGGTTGTTATCCGTGGACACTTCCACTACATGGTATGAAAGTGATCCTTTTGTATTTGAAACATCAGCAAAGTCGGTGTATTATTTGGACGACTTGGTGAAGAAAGGCACATGGAAGATAGTGAACGTTGTGACAACGAGGAATATTTATAGTGCTGCTACACTGGGAGAAACAACATGTACTGATGACGATGATGCTTATCAAGAGCCAAATGCAGCAAATATTCCACCATCAACGACAATTACGATGAATAATGTTCCTGAAGGACGAGTCATCTGACTCCGTGGTGATGCTCGCGGGTACATTGACGTTGATACAGACGAATTATTTGAAAATTCTGATGACGATAATGTGGACGACTTGAGGCATATATTGCCGGATATCAACTCAGATAATGAGACAGACTGTAGTGATGACTCAGACTATGTGCCATAAATTTATTAGATGTTTATTTTCATACGTTATATATAATGATTGTTTTTGCTTATTTGGAAACAAAAAAATAGTAATAATAATAATCAAAACATTTACATAATATTAATAATAATAATAATTAAAAAAAATCTTAGGGGGATTAGCCGACGACTTCCACCAAAGTCGTCGACTAAACCCCTTTCGAAAAAAAAATTGGGGTTTAGCCGACGACTTCCACCGAAGTCGTCGGCTAAAGTATATTAGTTTTTTTAAAAAAAAACTTTAGCAGATGACTTAGATCTTGTCATCGGCTAAACCTCTAAATATTTATACATTCTTTCTTCTTTCTTTTCTTCCTTTTTTCTTCCCCCAACCCCAGCCCCCGACCCCAGACCCCAGCCCCCGTCACCCAACCGCCAAAACACCGCCGCCCGCCCACCCGACCGCCCGCCGTCCGACAGCCCCCGCCCCGTCGCCCGTCCGATGCCCTCCGCCCGCCGCCCGACCGCCGCAGTAGTACAGGTAACCCTCATTTTTTTGTTTTTGTTTTGTTTGATGAATTTATTGTATTTGTTTGATGTATTTGTTTAGATTATTTTATGAATTTAGTATTTTCCATATTTTGTGTTTAATTTAGTTTTCATCAATTGTTAGTTGTGAATTGATGAAATATTTGATGAATTTGGAAATTGGATGAAATGTGATGAAATATGATGAATTTTGTGATGAATTAGGTAAATTGTTTGATGAGTTGTGAATTGATGAAATATTTGATGAACTTGTTTGAAGAGAAAGGGATTGTATAGCCGGCGTTAATCGAAAGATTAATGTGGTATGGCATTGATAATTACTGTTGTGTGATTGTTAATTTACTGTGGAAACTTTGTCGAATTTTTTAATATCTGTATGTTTCTCTAATTTTGTTGTATGCGCATTATTTGAAGATGGATAGAATAAAGAAAGCGTTGGGGAAGAAGTCGACAAAGTCGACCACTCCCGATTCGGGAAGGAGTTCGGCAGCCTCTAGTAGGGCGGATCACGCTACTCAGTACAAATCTCAGAGTAGCGCTCGTCACCGCCAGATACTAGAAGCTACCGGCATGAACGTTTACGATTTTGTGAGGGCGACAAATGAGCCCGTTGCACTAGCGCGGCATTTATCCTTTCAGACACCACAGTCGACCCCCTCGCAGACGGAGACTCGTATGCATCCCATCCACCGACCCATGTCTAGCCCTCATATATCAGGAGATGTATGGAGTTCCTCGTCAGCGGTGCCCCACAGTCCGCCGTCGAGTCTATTCATGCCTCCGATGGTTCCGACTATTCCAGAGATCGATGAGATGGGAGTCCGAGTTCCCGTTCAATTGATTAGCCCTGAGGAGGCATACGTCTACGAGTCTTGGCCAGACAACATGCGTTGGCGGAGTTGTCGGGTTTCGAAGACGAAATTATACGAGGAGATAGAGATAGAGAAGGAGAAGGGGAAAAATGTAGCCAAGAAGGAGAAGAAAAAGAAGAAGACTCGTGGCCCGGCAAAGGGTCTGGCGCTCGACTCGTACGTAAGTAAGTATGACCGTTACGAGATTTCTCTAGACAGACATGGACGGCTGGTGATGTCTTCTGACGCTACGGCGTCATATAGCCGTAATGTGGGCTTTGTCATTCGGGACAGAGTCCCCGTTTTATGGCTCGAGTGGGGGGACGTGCCGCAGTGCGTGAAGGATACTTTGAACAATGCTATGTCGATAAGTTAATAAATATTTAATAAGTGTTTTTCAATCAACACATAGTTCTACAAAATGCAATATGTGATGTTTTTAAATTATTGCGTATTTATGCTGTTCATAGGTGTGGTTTGTCATTCCCGACTCTCTACTACGTACTTGGTGTGACGAGGTGCAGTCTACCAAGTAAGTCATTTTAATTTATTTTGTATCTACATTGTTTGCGTAATTTTTTTTCTTACGAATAATATATGTTGTGCAACGTGTGTTGTAGGTACAAATCTTGAAAAAATGAGATGCACATGTTCTGGACAGCCTGGTGTGATACCCGAGAGGCTACCCCGGAAGAATTCAAGTTCTGGGACTATGAGTGGAAATGGCTACGCGCCCATTTTCGCGACCCGGAGTTCATGGTATGAAATTATTTTTAATATATGTCATTTTTTAATTTTCTGTAAAATATTGTAATTCTTGCAATATTTTTTTGAAGGCGACTAGCTCGACCAACACGACCAATCGTCTTTGATCGGTGACCATCACGATGCAGGTTCGCGGTCGTTAGCGAGAGTTTCGCACGAGGCCATTTCTTCTGATTCGGTGGACGCATTTGCCTACATGACTCAGAAAGCATATCTGAACCGTCCCGAAGAGCATGTAAGTCTTTTTTTATTTAATATTGGTAATAAACTAAATGCCTTTGTATCATACTTTTATTGATAGTGAAATATTTATTTTCATATAACTTAGGAGCGTGTGCGGGAGGAGTCTCAGAGGATGCTTGCTGAGATTGCTCGGGAGCAGTATCCGAGCTTAGTGGATATGACCTCGATTCCGCCATTGGACAGATCGATCAGGCCGATCCTTATGTTCGCGCTAGCGTGTGGGGTACCGTCTACCCTCATAGAGGTAGTCTGTACTGCACTAAGATGATGGGAGCCGAGGGTCACAGCCTATTGAAAGATACCCCCGTTTTACAGCGCCCTCGCGGACGGGAGGCACGGACTACCTATCTCGAGGAGCAGTTGAGGGCCGAGAGGGATCTTCGAGTTGAGAATGAAAGGAGGACTCAGACGCAGTTATGTGAGAGCGAGCAGAGGACTGAGACGCGGTTAGAGAGTTTCCAAAGGCAGCAGCAGGCCATGATGGACTATATGATGACGCTGACTCAAATCATTACTCAGGCTGGTCTGCAGACACCTGCTCCACCGCCTTCTATCTTCGATCAGACCCCATCTTCACAGCCTCATGACGAGGATTTAGGGGATAGTTGTAATGCCCGGTTGTAATTCAGTCATTATCATTCAGTAATTATCATTCAGTAATTGTCACTCAGTAATATTTCACTCATTAATGATCATTCATCGTTCATATTGTATTCACCGATCAGAGTAATTATATCGTACATACATTATTATTCGTCGTCCTACCTGGTTGGAGGATCGAACCGTGGTCATCATCATTGTCACCTTTGTAGCTGGCTGTGTGTGACGAGTAGCGCACGCTACGTACTCTTCATTAGCGCGCGCTAATTGAGTATGGGTAGCGCACGCTGTCTCTCAGTATTAGCACACGCTAGCGTGGTTCAGGCTGACAGTCCAGAAGGCACTGGACTGCAGTCGAGTTGATGTAGCGCACGCTACCAATGGTAAGTAGCGCACACTAATAAGTTTGGATAGCGCACACTATGCAATTCGTGTAGCGGACGCTAAGGCCAATCAGGCAGAGTCCAGTGGGTACTGGACTGATTTTGGAATAATTCCTAGCGCACGATATGAGTGGATTTTAGCGTGCGCTAATGGGGCAGTAGCGCAGACTTATTATTGGATGTTGCGCATGCTATCGCGAGCATGTCAGATGACAGGACGTTTTGGACTTCAGTTACTGAGCATCAGATACTTAGTTAGCGCGCGCTAACACAAGGTTAACGTACGCTAAGTATATGGTTGTAACGCACGCTACAAAAGGTACGTAGTGCATGCTACCATTTTCGGAAAGAGGGTACTGGACTACCCAGAATTCCCGTTAACGCACGCTAAATATCAGGACTTAGCGTGCGCTAAACTATAATTACTATAAATAGGACAGTCTAGCTCAGATTCATCATTTCACTCCTCACTTTGATTCCGGGCGATTTTGGGCGATTCGGAGAGATCTTTTCGAGCTGTACTCATCCATCATCATCTTCAAGCTTATCATTTGGATTTATCATCATTGCATCCTCTCCAACACATCAAATCAAGGTAATTATTTCTTGGATCTAGAATTTCGAATTTTGGGTATTTTCCTTCCGATTTCTTCGTGTAAGCTTGGATTGTTGTTGGAATATGTTAGATATGGATTATCTACCTTGAATAAATGTATTTCTACGGATTTATTGATATGTTTTTCGGATTTGATGAATATTTGGAGAATTAATCAAGAACCCTTGATGTTGACTTTGGTCATTTTTAGGGGTTTCCGAGTATAGTTGTCGTAAATTCGAGTTGTGGTTTCCTATGGGAATATTGATATCATCGAAGGTGTTTTGTTGGATTGAACTACTCATTTTGGAGTTGGTTTCGTTATATTTGGGTTTTGGTTATAATCAAGGGTTGATGTTCGCTAAGTGGTTGTTTGAATGCCTCAATGAGTTTGGATATTGTTGTATCGACCTTTGAGTTAGTCGTAATTCATGCTTGATATGTATATTGAGCGGATTATTGGTGATTGTGTTATTCAAGGTTGTTCGAGCGACCGACATCTCTTTTTAGGACGTTGTTCGAGGAAGGACATTTCAACACCGGTATTGTGTAAGTAAATTCTTACTCGGTTAAAAGGATATTCATTCCTTACGTTGTTGTTCATTCATACATGTAATTCACTCATAATATATCGTTCATGTCGAGACTCGTATTTATAAACTCATCATGTAACTCACGAGGAATGACGGTTCCAAAACTCATTTCATTGAAGCTATCACTCGTTGTATCATTATTTCATCTCGGTGAGTCGTTCTTGATCCTTGTAGGATTCTATTCATTACTTCTCGCCTTGGTCATTTTTGTTCTGGTGATCTTTCGGAATTATATTGCATGGCCGGTTGGCACATGTGTGGAATTTTAGTCGGGCACACTATGGTCATGTGTATATGCGGGACTCCAGACACATTGGACCGTGAGACTAATTAGGCCAATAGCGGGTGTATATGCGGGACTCCGGACACTCGGCTACTTGTGCTCTTACTCATTTCATTCGGGCGTACATTGATTCTCATCACTCAACTTAATTCATTAATTCATTTATGTGATTATTGTATATTGTTCAACTCTTGAGGATTGTTGTTCTGTGTAACTGATCCTGTTGGGGGATGTTGTTTTTAGGTCATGGCAAGGCTAAGGCACGGGAAGAGAACGTTGACGGCGAGGAGTCCCAGTGATACTAGTAGGGGGCCCAGTCCTTTTTAGTCATTCGTGTTTCTTCATTTTATTTCCGCTGCAGACTTCCGTTTGAATACTCATTTTATTCAGTGTTGTATATTTTATCTTCATATAAAATATACATGTATTCTGTATTATCTTGGGTGTGTTGTAATGAAATCCTCATCGGAGTAATTTGATGATATAATGTGTTTCGGTACTACAATTATATTATTCAAGTCATTAATTTTCATTCGCCTGGTGGGTCCCAGTCGGGGGTCCACGGCACTGTAATATCCGCCGAGTTTGGGGTGTTACAGAGTTGGTATCGGAGCATGGTTTTGAATACTACCTTCCGAGTCATGTCTCATTGAAATCATCGTTCATCGTACTAGTATCATTGGACTTTCGCGTCACGTGTGACCCGTGCAAGAGCCGAGCCCCTCAGACCAAAGAACAGTAAGATTTCTGACGCCATGGTATAATTTCTGGCAATAAAAATCATTCATTCATCATTCAACAGTCAACAATCCTCAATCATCATTTTCATTTTTGATCATGTCGATCATGTTAACTCATTAATCACTCAGTTCATTTCATTGTTCAGTTGTTGATCTTTAGAATCGTATCATTAATCTTGTTAACTTGTTCAAGATAATCATTTCAAGAATTTCATCAGATAATCTCGTCACTTCAGTTGATCATTCATGTAATCATTGTGTTTGAGCGCGTGTACTCATTTTCATCATTTCATAACGTAATCATAATGTGATATTCATGCGGGATATATAATCATCTTGTGACTTTCCCACTTCAGTATGGAAAGAGCTGGCAGAGGACGCAGGGGAAGAGGCTGCGATGCGGGCCGAACCCCGAGAACTCGTGTGAATACGCGTGCGAACGCGAGGAATAATGCTAATTCATCGAGCAGCGACGCCGCCACTCATTCTCCTGGAAATGATCATTCACTATCAGGGAGTCGTACCCAGGACACAGCTCATTCAGAGGGTGTTCGGGTTGACCCACTCGCTTTTATGCAGGGCATGATGGCCCAGATGACTCAAATGGCACGCCTCATGGAGACGATGCAGAACTCGGCTACTCAGAATCAACAGGCTCCTCCGCCGCCACCTCAGGGGCAGGAGAGGGGTGTGAGCAGTATTATTGGCGACATCTCTCGCCAAAGACCACCTACATTTGAAGGCTCGTCTAAGACGGCGGATATTATTCATTGGCTTGAGCATTTCGGGAAGTTATTTGCTATGGTGGATTGCCCCGAAGGGCATAAAGTTTCACTTGCGGCTTACTATCTGGGTAAGAGCGCTCATTCATAGTGGTTATCGTTGAAGCCCACTGACCGATCATGTACTTGGGATCAATTTAAGACTCTCATGATGAAGAGGTATTATCCGGTCCCACTCAGAGAGGCCAAGTTATCGGAATTAATCACTCCCGACCTCTCAGCGGACGATGATGTTCTCGCCATCACCGAGAAATTTCAGGAGCTTTTTCTTTTCGCCTCATCTATTATTCACTCTGAGGCGGACAAGATCAAGTATTTCAGCAAGAGGTTGAAACCTCGTATGCGGATGCAGTTGCTTAATCACAATTGCACCACTCTGGACGAATCCATCGAGAAAGCTCTTACTTATGAGCTTACTGCTAAGGAGATTGCTAAGAATCAAACTCCATCATCTGGCAAGAAGTCAAAGAATCGAAATCAGCCTGAAGGCAGTCAGGCAACTTTCAAGAAGCCTCGAGCGGGCTCTACTTTCACTGAGTGACCTCTTATGGCACCCAGACCCGCGGAATCTCAGTCATGAGCGGCCAATTCGGCCATTACCTGTTTTAACTGTGGAGAACAGGGTCATTACAGCACGAAGTGTTTGAGGCAAACCGTCACGTGTAATAACTATTGAATGGCGGGGGGCATAAGGCCCGTTTTTGCCGAAGGGACTCCAAACCTACTCCGGTGTCATCTCAGGCCCCGAAACAGTTAGCGGTTCTAAATCAGGCTACTCAGTCCACGTCGTTTAAGACGGTGGGAGCTAACAAAGGCGGAGCCCACAGCTATCAGACGGGAGCATTCGGTTCTGGGGCTAGCAAACCCCAAATTTATGAGATGAAGAGAGCTAATGATCCGGAAGCCCGAATGATCTCAGGTACACTCGAAATTCTATCTCAACCTGTGTGTACCCTTTTTTATACTGGTGTATCGCATTCATTCATTTCCGAGTCATGTTTTAGTAGACTACGTCTGGGTAGTGCTACTAGTTGTGAGCCTTATGTCATTGGTCTACCTGATGGTAGAAGAATTATCGGGAATCGTGAGATTAAGGATTGTCCAATTCAATTTCATGGCCGTGATTGGTTAGCAAACCTAATCGTGGTAGATTTACCAAGAGACGACGTCATCTTGGGTATTGATTGGATGGATCGTCACGATGCCATCATTAGTGTCCGTAAACGTATGGTCACTATCATTTCAGACGATGGAGTCGAATGTGTTTTTCAGGGAGGTAATCCCAGCTATTTCGGTAGAGTCATCAACTTGATGAAAGCAGTGAAATTACTCAATCAGGGGTGTGTCGGTTATTGGTGCTATATGACCCAGACCGAGAAACCATCAGTAATGTTGACGGATATTCCCGTAGTGAGAGAATATGCCGATGTATTTCGAGACGAGTTACTTGGTTTGCTTCCACAGAGAGATGTGGAATTCACGATTGAGTTGGAGCCTGGTACGTCCCCAATATCGAAGGCACCGTACCGGATGGCCCCGACCGAAATGCAGGAGTTGAAGAATCAATTAGAGGATCTAACTGAGAAGGGTTATATCCGGCCGAGTGCGTCCTCATGGGGAGCACCTACGTTGTTTGTCAAGAAGAAGGATGGTTCGTTTGCTTGTGTATCGATTACCGAGAATTGAACCGGGTGACGATCAAGAATAAATATCCTCTACCCCGTATCGATGATCTTTTGGATCAACTTCAGGGAGCTTCAATATTTTCCAAGATCGACTTAAGATCTGGATATCATCAGTTGCGAATTCGAGAGTCGGATATTGCAAGGACAGCATTTCAAACACGCTATGGTCATTATGAGTTCGTGGTAATGTCGTTTGGGTTAACCAATACACCTGCGGTATTCATGGAGTTAATGAATTGGGTTTTTATCGAATACTTGGATCAGTTCGTGGTTGTCTTTATTGATGACATTCTAATTTATTCTTGTAACAGGGAGGAGCACGAGTTTCACCTTCATCAGGTTCTCGACGTGTTGAGACGAGAGCAACTTTATGGAAAGTTTTCCAAATGTGAGTTCTGGATATCCGAGGTGACGTTTCTCGGACATGTAATTTCATCAGATGGAGTTCGTGTTGACCCTCAGAAGACGTAGGCTATCCGAGATTGGCAACCTCCGAAAAATGTTAAGGAAATCCGAAGCTTTCTCGGATTAGCTTGATATTACCGGCGATTTGTGGAGGTATTTTCTAAAATTGCTCAACCCATGATGAACCTTTTACGGAAGGATAAGAAATACACATGGTCCGACGCGTGACAGCAGAGTTTTGAGGAACTCAAGAGCCGATTAATTTCAGCACCTGTACTTTCTTTACTGCAAGGGATGGAAGGATTTGTGGTTTATAGTGATGCGTCCGGATAGGGTCTTGGATGTGTACTAATGCAAAACAGAAAAGTTATTGCTTATGCTTCACGGCAATTGAGACCTTACGAGGTTGTTGGAACAATATTTTTTAGATCATTTTATACATTTTGATGATGTGTTATTAAAACCAAAATTTACTTAAAAACATATTTTCCTTCAGTTAATGTACGTAAACCAAACCATCTTAACGTACGTAACATTCATAGTCTTTGCAAGATTTTCAGTACAGTTAACGTACGTAACTCGCCCATCATAACGTACGTAACATTCATTGTTTTAGCAAGCTTTTCTGTACAGGTAACGTACGTAACCAGCTTTAGCTAACGTACGTAATGTTTGAAATATTTTGACCGTTGGAAAAGTCATTAGCCGTTACAACAAGTCGTCACACTCAACGGATCTCTGAATGGTAGATTACATACGTAACCATACAGTAAGTAACATACGTAACGTATATTATCGGATCTCACTGAACCAGTTCTTCACTGTTCGTTACGACCGCTACTCAAAGCATAAAACGTACGTAACGTTCATAACGTACGTAACCAACAGCGCCTAACGTACGTAAGCAGTGAAACTGCTCCAACGGGAAAATGAACTCAATAAGGCTATAAATAGCTCACTTCAAAGAGATGGAAGACACACAAGTATTCTGATCCTACAAGCATATTCAAGCAATTCCAAGCAAACATTTTGAGAGATATACTTATTCTATATTGTGATACGAGAAGATTTGTTCTATAATTTCCAATCTTCATTCTTGTATCAAAGAGAGAGATATCGTGTAAAGTCGAGTTCCTACTCGCATTTGTTTTTGTAAAGGTTTTCTTGTACCCAGAAAAACAAGAGAGTTTTAGTGAGGTTGTTCTTGAGCCCGAAAATCAAGAAATTGTAAGAGTTGGCACTAAACTAGAAAGTGCATTCTAAGTTCTAAGAAAAGTCCTAGTCGATAAAACTAGGTAGGGGACGTAGGCTTCGTTAATATACGAACCTCTCGAACAATTTATTGTGTTCTTTCTTTTCTGCATTTTATTTACTCCGATATTTTTTTCCGCACAAAAAGAGTTCAATACTCTTATCCGCACTATTCAACCCCCCTTCTAGTGGCGGTACCAATCTAACAATTGGTATCGGAGCGGTCTCTTTATCACCGGATTAACACCCGCTAGAGAAAAGATCCAGAAATGGCCTTTATCCACTCCTCCGTTGAAGGCAACGCTCTCAATCCCCCTCCCTTCTTCGATGGTTCAAACTTTATGACATGGAAGAACAAGATGTCCATATTCATCCGAGCTCATGACATTGAAATATGGAAGGTCATTGCCCTTGGACCTACCATTCCTAAGAAGACGGATGTCTCTCTCAAAAGTTTTGAAGAGTACGACGATGCCGACTGGAAGAACGATCACTTCAATAGTAAAGCCACTCAATTGCTTTACTGTGCTCTCAATCTAGAAGATCACAATAGAATTTCTTCTTGCGAGATGGCGAAAGAAATCTGGAAAATGTTAGAGATCACCCATGAAGGTACGAGTCAAGTTAAGGAAACCAAAATCAATATGCTTCTTCACGATTATGAACTCTTCACTATGAAAGAAGAAGAAAGCATTACCACTATGCTTGACCGTTTCTCAGCAATCACTAATGGGCTAGCATCATTCGGGAAACCGATATCAAGTAGTGATAAAGCCAAGAAAATTCTTCGGTCTCTACCAAGAGAATGGGACGCTACTGTTACGGCTATCATGGAGTCGAAAGACCTCAACACCATAGAATTCAGCGCTCTCATCGGATCTCTCATTAATTATGAGATTGTCATTAAATCTCGAAGTTCGAAACCAAAACCCAAGGAGAGAGAAAGGACAATCACCTTCAAACCAAAGAAGAAAGCGATCTAGAGGATGAACCTATCGAAGAAGAGGACGAAGAAACCGCCTTTTATGCCAAAAACATAAAGAAATTCAAAAATCTTCTACAAAGGCGCCGAAGAGACATCAAGCAAGAATCAAGGGATGAATCCAAAAAGACTCACTTCCCTCAAAACAAAAAGTTCGACAACACTTGTCGAAGGAGCGGCATTCCAGGCCATTTTGCAAAAGATTGTCGTGCTGCTGCTCCCATAAGTTCATCAAAACCACCTCACGAAAAGTTCAAAAATAAGGAAGTTTATGTCGCCACATGGAGCGATGATGACGAGGATGATGAACCACAAGTCCAAACCAATCTTGCTAAAATGGCCCGTGTTAGGCGTATTTTTATACGCTTATTTATCATTATTTTGTATTATTTTGGAGAGTGAAATTGTCTAAATGAGCCTTTAACGCCTTAATTTCGTATGTTTGATAGGAAATTGAAGTCCGGAAGCTAAAACGAGGCGAAACGGGCGAAAACGGCATATTTTGGCTATGAGCCGCGGCACAAGGAAGCAGGGCCACGGCACAAGAAGACACCCAGCCGAGCGCAGAGTAAACTGTACTCTGTGCTGCGGCACAGCCCAGGTGAGCCGCGGCACAGAAGAATTAAATGACGCCCAGGCATCCAGCTGAAGGTTCTGTGCCGCGGCACAGATTTAGTGCGCCGCGGCACACTTGGCGGTTTTTGTATGTCCACGCAGATTTGAGCCGTTTCGAAACCAGTTTTCGACCTACTCATACGGACGCGATTTGGAGGATGTGCTGAGCTATAAATAGGGTTTAAGACCCTAATTAATTATCGGGGATCTTTTATCTTTTGGAGCTTAAGCTTGGAGACGGCAGAAGAAGAGGGAAGCAGAAGACTTCAAAAGCAGAGGGCGGAAGCCGAAGAACGGAGGAATCCGAGCTTCATCTGCGTTTGATTTTAATGCTTTCATTCATTTATTCTGTATTTTTATTTATTAGTATGTCAGGCTAAAACCTTTATCTAGGGTTTTGATGAAACCTCTGTTTTGACGAATTGCTTGAGATTATCAAATTAATTACCTTTTTGTTGAGTTTTTCCAATTGTGTTTAATGCTTGCAATTATCTGGCCAATAGTTGTATTGATTTAATCATTCAATTCGAATCGGGAGAGGAGAATTGGTGAGGAACTATTGGTGAGGACCGTTTATTCATGAGATAGGAATATACTCATAGGAACTACGTGGCCTTTTGGAGATTTTATGCTTTTCGCCTATTGTGAATTAATTCACCTAGGGATAGAGTGCGTTATTCGCCTTTAGATAAATCTATTGACCTGGAGAGGCGGTAGAATATATTAGCAATCTCCTTCAATAAATTGGGAAAATTATTTATTACGGATAATCGAGAGTAAATTCGGATAAACCGAGGTGGATTCAGAATCCTAGACTTATTCATCATTTGATTTCCTTCTCTTCAAGCTATCGTTTTCTACTGTTTAGTCTTTTATTAATTCTTTTAGTTATTAATTGCAAAACCCAATTTCGATTGTTCAAATAAAACTGGAATACATAAAGATCGGTAGTTAGAGATTCAGTCCTCGTGGGAACGATACTCTACTTATCACTTTATTACTTGTAAACGATAACGTGCACTTGCGTGTAAGAAATATCGCAACAAGTTTTTGGCGCCGTTGCCGGGGACTGAAATTTTCTAATATCGATTTAAGTATTTATAGTCTTAATTTGAATGTTTTATTTTTATTTTTGTGTATTTAATTTCGTTTATTTGTTTTTCCTTTCAGGACCTTTCGTGTAGTGCATGAGAAAACTCGGTAACGAAGGCCTACTACCTTTGGATACCGAGCTCGAGCGCACTCTTCGAAGGGACAAGAAGGAGAAAAGAGAGTTGCAGACGACGGTCAACATGGCCGAGAATATCGAAATCTAAGGAGGAGATAACCATGTGCGGCAAGTTCAACCGGAACTAGCTCTTCGAGACTATGCCATGCCGCAGATCAACGCAAACTTTTCGGGAATTCGGCGTCCCACGATCCAAGCCAATAATTTTGAGATCAAGCCTGCGATCATTCAAATGGTGCAGGCGAGCCAATTCTGTGGATTGCCGAATGACGACCCAAATGCTCAGATTTCTTCTTTCCTTGAGATTTGTGACACTTTCAAGACCAATGGTGTCACCGACGATGCCATCCGATTGAGGCTTTTCCCTTTCTCTTTGAGGGATAAAGCGAAATTTTGGTTAAATTCCTTACCACCGGGGTCGATTACAACATGGGGAGAGTTAGCGCAAGCCTTCCTTGCCAAATTCTTCCCACCTTCTAAGACGGCGAGGTTGCGAAACGAGATAACCACCTTTGGTCAATATGACATGGAATCGCTCCACGAGGCGTGGGAGCGATATAAAGATTTGTTACGAAGATGCCCTCATCATGGCCTTCCTGATTGGCTTCAGATTCAGACGTTCTACAATGGTTTGAGTGCTTCTACACGCACTCTCGTGGATGCGGCCGCCAGTGGGGCCTTGATGGGAAAGACTATGGCCGAGGCACACTCGCTTTTGGAAGCTATGGCCGCAAATATCAATGGCCATCGGAAAGATTGACACCGAAGAGAGTTATGGAAGTTTCAAGTAATGATCCGATTTCCACCTTGTCAGCTCAAGTCATCGCTTTGACCCAACAGCTCCAAGCATTTTCGCACGCACCTTCCCCCATCACCATATAGACATGCAATTGGTGTAACGGATCACACCCGAGCGCGGAGTGTCAAGTTGGAAACCCGTTCGAGCAACATCAGATGGAGCAGGCTCAATTCGTGGGAAATGGAAATCGGCAGAATAACCCGTACTCCAACACGTATAATCCGGGGTGGCGCAATCATCCCAACTTTTCGTGGAGAAACGGACAGAACTCAAACCAGCCCCCGTTCGCTCAGAACCAACAGCAGCCCCTTCCCGCTCCCAAAGTTTCTCTCGAGGAAGCACTTGCAAAATTGGCGGCGAATACTAGTCAATTCATGACCCGTACTGAAGCGACATTGCAAAACCATTCCACTTCCATACAAAACTTGGAGGTCCAGCTGGGCCAAATTGCTAATGTGTTGACAGCCTGCCCGGAAGGAGCATTGCCTAGCACGACAGAGACAAATCCTAGAGAGAGTCTAAACGCGATCAGTCTAAGAAGTGGGAAGGAGGTGTTGGACCAGCCCGAGCGGTGTGAAAAGAAAAAGGAAATTGAGAAAAAATATAATTTAGAGACAGAGGAGTCACAAGATTTGAAACCTTCAATAAAGTTGCCGGATAACCCGAAGACATGTGTGCCCCCCGTCCCGTTTCCACAGAGATTACAGCAGAAAAAGGCGGACAAACAATTTTCTAAGTTCCTTGACGTGTTCAAAAAGCTTCACATTAACATTCCGTTCGCCGACGCGTTGGAACAAATGCCGAGCTACGCTAAATTCATGAAAGAGATATTGTCGAAAAAAAAGAAAACTCGAGGAGTTTGAAACTGTCGCCTTGACGGAGGAATGCAGCGCAATTCTTCAAAAGAAGCTCCCACCTAAATTGAAAGATCCGGGAAGCTTCAACATACCGTGCACCATGGGGAATCTTTCTTTTGATAAGGCACTGTGCGATCTCGGTGCTAGTATTAACCTCATGCCTCTGTCGATTTTTAAAAAGCTGGACATTGGGGAAGCCAAGCCGACAACGGTCTCCTTGCAGTTGGCGGACCGATCTATCAAATACCCAAGGGGAGTGATTGAGGATGTATTAGTCAAAGTTGATAAGTTCATCTTTCCGGCCGATTTCATCGTACTCGACATGGAGGAAGATGAAGATATCCCAATCATCTTGGGACGACCATTTTTAGCGACGGGCCAAACCCTTATAGACGTGGAAAAAGGGGAGTTAACTCTGAGGGTCCAAGACGAGCAAGTTACTTTTCAAGTATTCAAATCGTTTCCATGTCCCGGAAGTGTTGATAAAAGGTCACAAATTGAAAGTGTAGATGCCGTTGAAAGAGGAAAGCACCGAAAACATCGTCGGTTGGAAAATTCAGATTCTGTGGCAGATGGTCCAATTTTTAAGAAGGATGTAGAACGAGTAGCGTTTCTCGAGCATGCGGACAAATCTGCTGCAGTCTTGAGTGCATTTTTGAAGGACGGAAACAAGCCGGAATTCAAACGGATATCCAATCATGAGAAAAACGGGTGTTTCGGGAAGTTGTTCACGTCGAAACCTTTCCGCAAACAACATTTGAGGCCCGAACCGAAAGTCGAATCGTTAACGACCGATGGTCATAATTCTGAAAACCATATGAACGGTTCGATGAACGGGGCGGAAACCAAATGGAGTTTGCGAAAAGCGAACTAATGTTTTCCAATAGGTCCGGCTGAAGACTATAAACTTAGCGCTTCTCGGGAGGCAACCCGAGTTCGTAGTTGTAGATTTTTGCGTTTCTTTATTTTTCTTGCATTCTTGATTTTTATTTTTCTTCATTTTGTGCTTCAATTTGCTTCTGCCTCTCGTTTTTAACGTGATCTTCTCAAAATTCTGTGCAGGAAAGTTCCAGGGGAGAAACTGAAGCCTGAGCCGCGGCACAGGTATTATGAGCCGCGGCACACATAAATCGAAGGAAATGAGCTAAACCCACTGTACCTTGTGCCACGGCACGGCATAAATGAGCCGCGGCACACGAAATCTGTGCCGCGGCGCAAAACAAAACTTGCGAACAGCTGAAAAGGAATTGTACTCGGTGCCGCGGCACACTTGAGCTGTGCCGCGGCACACAACACGGAATTCGAAGGGGCCAGGTTCCTTATAACTCTCAATCGGCCGAACACCCAGGTAAATTTTCCTTTCCTTCCCTTTCCCTCCCCAACGCGCGAATCGGCCGAAGCACTCTTCCATTTTTTCTTGCGATTTCTTCTTGCACTCTTCACAAAACCAATCAAGGTATGTTCCAATCTCTAATCTCTACTTGTTTATGAATTTAAATTTGAAGTCGTTTATGCTTTGGATGGATTGAACATGTTTATTTTCCTTCAAAATTCTAGGATGGTTTAGGGGATAACATAGTAGTTTTAATCGAATTTTCATGGTTAGTTTGGAATATGAATGAATTGAGTGCGTTGTTTTGTTGCTGAATGAATTGTGTTTCTGTTCTTGGGGGTTGAATCGAGCTATGGCCATGTTTATTCTTCTAGTAAACTCGTGCCCTTAAGGTGTTTGATAAATTGTCTAAGTGAAAAATTTTCTTTGTTAAAGCAATCTTTTGAATCTTTGTGCAACGTGTTCGTTCTGAATTTACAGCAAGCCCAACCCTTACGTCCAGTTTAAACGTTTAAGTCCAATTTCATCCTTCTCTCACGAATGTGCTATTTTGTTAAATTCTGGATTTACATTTGGACATCTTTAGCCGAGTGTAGATCATTGTTATTATTGTTTGCGTAAATAAGCCCTGGTGTTGTACTTTTCAGGACTGATTATGGCGAGAACAAAGAAACTGAGCAAGAGAGATAGGACCCAGTCATCCCCCACTCGAGAGGAGACCTCTCGTAGTCGGGCCGAGTCGGAGGGGCACCAGTTTTCGGACCCTGAAATTCACAACATCTTCAATGAGAAGATTCGGCCACGACCGCTTATTCCAGAGAGGGGATTTACTCCAGCCCCTCAGGACGGGGAATTGCTTACCATGATTGATGAGATGGGGTGGGCCAGATTTGCTGCACCCCCCGAGCCAGCGGTTATCTCGATTGTGCAGGATTTCTACGCCAGTGCACTACTGAAGCACATTCGGGCAGGCCATACGTTGCCATCATTAGAGTCTCGGACTCAGGTTGATGTCCGAGGTGTGACAGTTGATTTCTCCACTACTGCTATTCGGAGGTTGTTTGGGCTTCCGGTGGTAGATGAGTCGGCCTATGACCGAGTGATGACTAGCCTCACGAAGGAGGCCTTGCTCGAGACTATTGCACAGCCCGATTCCGACTGGGAGCAGCGCGCACAGGGTTCTTCCACTTTCCACTTCAAGAGCTCGCGCCTCAGCCGGCTTGGGCGTGCCTGGCTTTATTTTATCTGCGCACGCATTGACCCCACCTCCCAGATCCGTACTGTTTTTCTCTCCCGCGCCCGGACACTTTATGCTATCACTTCCGGGCTGCGCTTTGATGTGGACCCCATCCTGGTCCGATCTATCTTCCAGTGTATCCAAGGGGGGGCCAAGACGGGGTTGAAGCACCCCTCTCTCATCTGCGCTTTGTGCCGGCAGTCGGGGCTGACGTGGTCAGACGACGAGCCGATGCTTGCCCCCAGGCCCCGATCGACCACCGCATCATATCACATTTTGACCAGTGGGGAGGAGCGTCGGCGCATGCTCGGGGGAGAGGATTTCTGCTGGAGGAGGCCCACGAGGGATCCCACGAGCCTCTTTTGCTGACACATGGAGAGGCCGGCCCGCAGCCCGACAGAGAGAGATTACAGGAGATGTTTGATGGGCTGAGGGGGGATCTGAGGAGAGAGAGAGAGGAGCTGAGAGAGGAGGCGAGGAGAGAGAGAGATGAGATGAGGAGAGAGAGGGAGATTTTGATGGCTGCCATGCGAGAGGAGCAGCGGACGGAGCGAGAGAGCGTTATTGCTGCCGTCAGAGCCAAGATGCGAGAGCAGGCCCGCCGGGCCAACCGACGAGAGGCGAGGCGTCTGGCTGCGAGGGATGCTTATCATCAGGAGCACCTTGCCGCATGGACGGCCACACCACCCTCCTCACTGGATGATGCCGGCACCAGCTCGTGAGCGGACTGGAGGGGAGTACTTGACCTTTTACTTTTACTGCATATCATATTTTGTCCATTGAGGTCAATGTACGTCCTAAGTTTGGGGGGGTTTTACTTTTTGTCGCTACATTCATTGCTGTACTTTATTTCGTTGCACTTTTCATTACGTTGCATTATTTTTTCGATAGCCTTGCTTGTCTTAATTTTTCCCTATTCGTGAATTTTTCGTGCTTCTATTTGTGTGATACTGTTGTTACGAAAATGTTTTTCTCTCTGAAGAAACGGTCGAGTTCTAGTCGCGTTGTAGTCAGAGATTTCTGTTTCTGCTTAGTATTCATTTAGGTCCAAAATTTTTTCGTGATTGTAGAGGTCTTGGCGGATAAGAGAGGATACATACTTGTTTTAAAATCACCGTCGATACGTTTGGTTACATTTTCGGTTAGTTAGTCGTCCAGTTACATTAGTCGTGTTGGCACTTAGAGTGAGTATAGAGTCGGTCAGTTTTTCCCAAAAGTCGAGATAATGTGGTTCTATGAGGGGAAGTCTAGTAACCGGGGGTATTCGCGTGACCCGTTGTTTACTCTCGCGTAAAACGACGACCCTAATTAGACTAGTGATTTAGAAATTTCACATGTGCCGATGATAGGGAGCCTAGTAACCGGGGGTATTCGCGTGACCCGTTGTTTACTCTCGTGTAAAACGGCGACCTTGATTCGAACATGCGGGAATTATATATTCGAGTTGTTTCTCCACTGTAGAAGGGAACTTAGTAACTAGAAGCATCCATGTGCCCCATGAGTGTCTTTTACGTCAAACGGTTTCCCAATACATGAGAATGGAAGTTCCACCCTAGGATTATCCCGATGAAACATCCCGAGATCCGAACCTAGTGGTCAACTCGAATCAAATTCTTGAGCATATATATAAGGGAATACTGTTCGAGGATTATTTTTATGAAACTCGTGAAAATTTTGCCATTAGACTGAGGAACGGGACGAACTATCTTGTTTATTTTAACCTTTCATATTGACGGTCGATTTGATTCACGTTTGTTAATCTTTGAGCTGGACTTTCTTCAGCAACGAGTGATTAGGACTGAACTTGATTACTTTGTGGGATCATTATTCTGAGTGTAGCTCGCTATTACGACACTCGTATTATTCAGAGAGAATTACAGGATAGTATTGATTAGGTTGAACACTACGAATCGCACGATGATTCACGACATTCTTTTATTGAAATTAATTCTTTTTGCTTAAAGACAAGCAAAGGCTTAAGTTTGGGGGTATTTGTTAGGCGTATTTTTATACGCTTATTTATCATTATTTTGTATTATTTTGGAGAGTGAAATTGTCTAAATGAGCCTTTAACGCCTTAATTTCGTATGTTTGACAGGAAATTGAAGTCCGGAAGCTAAAACGAGGCGAAACGGGCGAAAACGGCATATTTTGGCTATGAGCCGCGGCACAAGGAAGCAGGGCCGCGGCACAGGAAGACACCCATCCGAGCGCAGAGTAAACTGTACTCTGTGCCGCGGCACAGCCCAGGTGAGCCGCGGCACAGAAGAATTAAATGACGCCTTGAGCATCCGGTGAAGGTTACGTGCGGCACAATTTAGTGCGCGGCACACTTGGCGGTTTTTGTATGTCCGCGCGGATTTGGGCCGTTTCGACCTACTCATACGGACGCGATTTGGAGGATGTGCTGAGCTATAAATAGGGTTTAAGACCCTAATTAATTATCGGGGATCTTTTATCTTTTGGAGCTTAAGCTTGGAGACGGCAGAAGAAGAGGGAAGCAGAAGACTTCAAAAGCAGAGGGCGGAAGCCGAAGAACGGAGGAATCCGAGCTTCATCTGCGTTTGATTTTAATGCTTTCATTCATTTATTCTGTATTTTTATTTATTAGTATGTCAGGCTAAAACCTTTATCTAGGGTTTTGATGAAACCTCTATTTTGACGAATTGCTTGAGATTATCAAATTAATTACCTTTTTGTTGAGTTTTCCCAATTGTGTTTAATGCTTGCAATTATCTGGCCAATAGTTGTATTGATTTAATCATTCAATTCGAATCGGGAGAGGAGAATTGGTGAGGAACTATTGGTGAGGACCGTTTTATTCTGTGAGATAGGAATATACTCATAGGAACTACGTGACCTTTTGGAGATTTTATGCTTTTTGCCTATTGACGAATTAATTCACCTAGGGATAGAGTGCTTTATTCGCCTTTAGATAAATCTATTGACCTCGGGAGAGGCGGTAGAATATATTAGCAATCTCCGCCTTCAATAAATTGGGAAAATTATTTATTACGGATAATCGAGAGTAAATTCGGATAAACCGAGGTGGATTCAGAATCCTAGACTTATTCATCATTTGATTTCCTTCTCTTCAAGCTATCGTTTTCTACTGTTTAGTCTTTTATTAATTCTTTTAGTTATTAATTGCAAAACCCAATTTCGATTGTTCAAATAAAACTGGAATACATAAAGATCGGTAGTTAGAGATTCAGTCCTCGTGGGAACGATACTCTACTTATCACTTTATTACTTGTAAACGATAACGTGCACTTGCGTGTAAGAAATATCGCAACAGCCCGCGCATCCGAAGACAGTGACGATGAAGTCGAGGTTAGTGATTCTCATGAAGAACTACTTGATGCTTTTGAATCCCTAAATAATGAATACGAAAAGGCTTACAATAGTAATAAGATTTGAAAAAGAAAATAAAACTCCTTGAAAATGAAAATGCTAAATTATTGAAAAACAAGGAAGTTTCGATTAATCATACGAATTGTTTGGAAACCGAGAAAATTCTGAGAGATGAATTGCACAAAACTCAGAAAGAGTTAAAACTTTATGATAGAAAATTCTCATGTGGTAATGACAAATTCGAGCAACTATTATTTGGTCAAAAATTCTCTCTTTCAAAACAAGGACTTGGGTATAATTCATTTCCAATGAAAAAGTCCTTAGAAATTACCACGAAAGATTCGGACACTTTAAAAACGGGAATTCCTTCATGTCCAAAATGTTTAAAACCTGGACATACCGAAACTTACTGTCGTAATTCTAGACGTACAATAACGGTCAATAAAATTTGGGTACCAAAAGGGACCATTGTTAAAAATCAAGTTTTTGTATCTAACTCATCAGGACCCAAAATAGCCTGGGTACCTATAAAACGGAAGAAAATTATTTTTGTAGGTACAAGCAAGGAAGCCAACATTATCAAATAAATGGTATGTTGATAGTGGATGTTCAAATCACATGAGTGGAAATGAACATCTCTTCACGGAGCTGAAAAAGGAAGATCGTGGCTGTGTTACCTTTCGCGATAATAAAAAGGGCCAAATAAAAGGGACAGGTAAAATTGGTAAGAAACCTTTACCTACTATTGAAAATATTCAATTTGTTGATGGACTTTGCCATAATCTTCTAAGTGTTTCCCAACTTTGTGACACCGGTCTTAAATTAATTTTTGAAATTACGCATTGTACGGCAATGAGAAAAGACCAAATCGTTTTTATTGGATTGCGTTATGGAAATATTTACATTGTTGATCTCCAAGATGAATCTTCCTTCAACGAAAAATGTCTACTTTCGTACGATGAAAATGCCGTTATTTGGCACCGAAAATTGGGACATGCCTCTTTACCACTTCTTTCAAAATTGGCCAAAAATGATATTGTTCGTGGTCTACCAAAATTAAATTTCAGAAAAGACCACATTTGTGAGGCATGTATTAAAGGTAAACATGCAAGAGGCTCGTTTAAACCGAAAATGGAAATTAAACTAGTCGCATTCTTGAATTAATTCATATGGATTTAATTGGTCCATCTCGACATGCCAGTCTAACAGGTAAACTTTATACTTTAGTTCTTGTCGATGATTTTTCGAGATTTACTTGGGTAAAATTCTTAGCTAATAAAGATGATGCTTTTAACGAGTTTGTTAAGTGGTGTAAGGTTACCCAGAAGGAAAAGGAATTACCAGTTATCGCCATTCGAACCGATCATGGTGGAGAATTTGATTCTAATCTCTTTGAAGATTGATGCGATAAATATGGTATTGGGCATAATTTTTCGGCACCTCGGACACGTCAACAAAATGGAGTTGTCGAGAGGAAGAATCGCTCTCTAGAAGAAATGAGCCGGACAATGCTCAATGAGTATGGTCTTCCTAAATATTTTTGGGCCGAAGCCGTTAACACTGCTTGTTATGTTATTAACCGTGTCCATCTCAGGAGAAACAAAATGATGACTCCCTATGAGATTTTTAAAGGTAAAAAGCCCAATTTATCTTATTTTCATCCATTCGGTTGTAAAGTGTTTATCCATAATAATGGTAAGGATAATTTGGGAAAATTCGATTCTAAATCAGATATTGGAATATTTCTTGGTTATTCTACTAACAGTAAAGCATATCGTGTGTTTAATTGTAGAAGAGGCTCGGTAGAAGAGTCTATTCATGTAAAATTCGATGATACAGTTTTACCCCCGAGAAAGGTTGTTTTTGATGATGATGCAGGTATGGTTCCAGCTAACGAAGTATCCGAAGTATCAAAGGAGTTGGAGAAACTCGATGTAAGCTTGGACAAGCAGGAGGAAAATACTTACAACCTTCCTAAAGATTGGGCAAATGTGAAAGACCATCCGATGGAACAAATTCTCGGAAAAATCGATGAAGGTGTACGAACTAGGAGGAATATAAATGATTGTATTAACAATACTAGATGTCCTCCCGTGCGATGCACGGCGTAAAATGTTAAATGTTTTATTATATTAATAATATATGATCGAATTTCAATAATGTAATAAAATTATTATAAAATATACATGAGTCAGTATACACACACATGTACATATACTATTATTTGATTTAATTTTATTTATAAACTCTTATCATGTGATCTAAGGGCATATGAACTGAACTGAACTGAATGGACCTGACCTGAACTGAACTGAACTAAAAAACTGAAAAATAAGTCCAAAAGAACAGTAGGCCCTGATATTGTTGTTGTTGTTGTTGTATTATCAACTTTTATTAAAAGTATACAACTGATATTCTTACTAATATATTTTTTTATATGATTTGACATTAATGTAATATTTTACTATTTTATGATCAGAACAAAATAATTCTTAAAAATCAAATAATTGTTAAAAAGCTATGAAAATAAACTAAACATATATTTTTCTTCAATATTCTTATATTTTTATATTGAAATATTTTAATCATCTAAATACATTATAATTATATTTATATTACTTTATATATACTATATGGATGTCAAATTAAAGAGCACGAAGTAATAAATAATTTGATATATTTTTTCAAAAATAAAATTGATGCATAAAAATTATAATTGTTGAAACTATTAGCTTAAAAATAAAAGGAATAAAATGAGAGAAATTTTATAATTGGTAGATAGCATATAATGGAATAACCCTCTAACCCTCCCAAATTAAACGTCCATTTTTTTAAGATTTTTAAAAAAATGATTAACGTGGAGATGACACATATTTTCTTAGACTTTTTTGCGACTCTTTTAATATTAAGTATAGATGTGTAAAAGTTCGATATAAAATATATAAACATGACAGTAATTTATATGATCATTATATATTTATTTATATTAATATACTAATATAATTACTTATCAGTATACAGACGAAATAACGTCATATATTTTTTATAAATATTTAGATTAAAGTCACACATTTTATACTTAATAATATATAAGGAGATCCACAATGATATTAATTTATTAAGTATAGGGTAATAAAGTATATTATTGATCTTGTAAAAGATAGATTTACTTCAAGGAAATTATTTGAAAATTATCTGATTTTTGTATTTTATATACAAATAATTTAAAATCAAGATATAATGTAATAATTATTCAAAAACAACTTATATTCAAAAAGGAATATTTTAATTATATATATGCCTAATGAATGTTAAATCAAATATCATAAAAAGAAGATTAATTGAAAATATTAATAATAAAAAATAGAGTTCAGACGATAAAACTATTAACTTTTAAATATTGAGAGAAAAATAAAAAGAAAAAAGAGAAAAAATGATTCCCATTAAGTCTCATTCAAATGTGTAGGAGTTAGTGTATTTTTAAAAAGAAAAAAAAAGATGACTAATCCAAAAAAATCTACATAAAGACACATGTCATGTACAACTCTCTTTTAATAATAAAGTAGATTGCATTTATTTCTCTTACAGAACCAAAGAATATCGATGAGGCCATAAATGATGAGAATTGGGCCATTGCTATGCAAGAAGAGAACCAATTCGAAAGAAATAATGTTTGGGAATTAGTTCCGGCACCGGTAGACAAATCAATCATTGGTACCAAATGGGTTCATAAAATCAAAACCGATGATGATGGTCTCCCTATTAAAAATAAATCGAGGTTGGTTGCCCAAGGTTACAATCAAGAATAAGGGTTGGACTATGAAGAAACGTTTGCTCCTATTGCTCGTCTTGAAGCTATTCGTCTTCTCTGTGCTTTTGCCGCATACAAGAAGATCAAACTCCATCAAATAAATGTAAAAAGTGCGTTCCTAAATGGAATCATCCAGGAGGAAGTGTATGTCAAGCAACCACCGGGTTTTGAAGATTATGATCATCCGGATCATGTGTACAAGCTCCATAAAGCTCTCTATGGATTAAAACAAGCTCCGAGAGCATGGTATGATCGTTTAAGCTCTTTTCTTATTTCAAATGGGTATAAAAGAGGTAATGTTGATAATACCTTATTCATTAAGATTTTAGGTGATGATATGCTAATTTGTCAAATTTATGTGGACGATATCGTTTTTGGTGCAACTAACGAATCTCTGTCCAAAGAATTTTCAAATCTTATGAAGGGAGAGTTCGAAATGAGTATGGTGGGAGAGTTGAAAAACTTTCTCGGACTCCAAATTAGGCAACTCAATGACGGAATATTCATTCACCAATCCAAGTACGTCAATGAGCTCCTAAAAAAATTTAAGATGGAAGATTGCAAAGAAATATCCACTCCTATGTCTTCCACTCTTAAACTCGACAAAGATGAAAAAAGTAAATCTGTTGACCAAAAACAGTATCGAGGTATGATCGGCTCTTTACTTTATTTAACTGCATCTAGACCCGATATAATGTTTGCTACTTGTCTATGTGCTCGCTTTCAAGCAAATCCTAAAGAATCTCATCTCATTGCATGCAAAATGATTTTTCGATATTTAAAATATACTTCTGGTTTAGGCCTGTGGTATCCTTCTAGTATTAATTTTCAACTTTTTGCATATAGTGATGCCGACTTCGGTGGATGTAAAATTGATAGAAAAAGCACCACCGGAACTTGTCATTTTATGAGTTCATGTTTAATTTCATGGGGGAGTAAGAAACAGACTAGTGTCGCTACTTCCACAGCTGAAGCATAATATGTGGCTGCGGGAAGTGCATGTGCACAAGTCCTTTGGATCAAAAATCATTTACTTGATTATGGCATCGAACTTAAAAATACTCCTATTTTTTGTGACAATACGAGTGCCATTAATTTAAGCAAAAACCCCATTTTGCATAGTAGGACAAAACACATAGAAATTTGTCACCATTTTATTCGTGACCATGTCCAAAACGGGAATGTTCGTCTCCAATTTGTTGGTACTAATGAACAATTGACGGATATTTTTACAAAACCATTACCCAAAGAGGCTTTCAATTTTATTCGCATAAATTTAGGAATGGGACATGTTGATCATTTTTAAATATTGCATACTCATCATAGTTACATTAAATGGTCACTTAAATCGGGACATCATCGAAAGGAAAAGACTGTTCATTTGGTCTTGCTTACGGACGTTAAGAAGGGTCCATTACGTACGTAATAGGACCTTATGTACGTTACAGGATATCACGTTACGTACATAACAAAATGCAGGATTTAGTCCACGGATTTCAGGATTTCTCGCTACGTACGTTACAGAGAGGGTATAACATACGTAATCTGCCTTTGACCCTAATACGTATTAACCCATTTCGACCGTCTCTTGTCATTACACTCCAATCCCTAAAATCGACGACGAAGAACTCTTTTCACAACCGACCGAAACTTCAATTTCGTCCATCAACCTTCACTTTTCCGGCCGATTCACTCAAGATGGCATCTAGAATCGGAAAGAAACGAAGAGGAGAAACCTCTCAACCGTCTTCTGGAGAACCAACGTTTCGGAACACTCAAGCTATCAAATTTTTAACGAAATCCTTATTGACAAAGAGGTAACTCCGAGTCATCATTTTGATTTCGAATCCCTAAATTCTGTTGGTGTTGCTATTGAAGAATTCTTTGATATGCTTGGTATAAATTGTTTTATTAGCCTTGCTCGTCCGATATATGTGGATTGTGTGAATGAGTTGTATGCCAATTTTTTTGTCACGTATGATTCCGATGAATTAGCCGTGGTTAACTCTCTTGTCCGTGGCAAGCCTATATCTTTTGATGCCACAAAACTTTCGGAACTTTTTGGTATCCCTAATGAGGGATTTAGTTGTAAAGGAGAGTTTGCCGCTCCAGATGAAGTCATTGACAACTTTTATGACGATGAAAGCTATGGAGTTCATGAGTCTAAGGTCCGTGATTTCTTGACGGACAAAGCCATTCTAGATGTTCATTCGGGGCGTTTTGAGAACAATGACTTTGGGATAAACATCCGCTTGCTTCATGATGCCATTACCCGATGTCTAATGCCAAAAGTGAACGCTCAACATCGGTTGGTAAATATCGATATGGAAATCATCTATCACGTGTTGAAAGATCATCAAGTCAACTTTGCGTTTATTGTGCTTAAATGGTTCGTGGAAAAAGGATAAATTTTCCACAAAAAGAGTTATGCGAAAGTTGATCGCCAAAGAAAATCTGGAATGCCGTTTGGGTCGATCTTAACAGAAATATTTGAGAATGCAGGAGTTGATTTATCTGGGCTTCATGGGGTTCCTATTCCTAGGGGGAGCTTAGTCACCGAGGGGACTATACGGACGATGAGGTATATACGCACGAGAAACCGAAGGTGGATATACTTTGCGTATCTCAAGGATGACGATCGCCTTGTAGATGGTGGTGCTCTTCCGAGACCGGAGGAGAGGATCACATCTAGGGGGATTGAGCATACTAGACCTCGTCCTTCATCTCAGCTCGGCTCCTCTCGCCCACGTCAGGAATCCTCTTCATCTCAGATGGCAACTCGGATAGATAGACTCGAGAAAGATTTGAGTGAAATCAAAATCATGGTCAAAAGCATCTGCACTCACTTTGGGATACCCCCGACACCTCCGGATGCAGACCTTGATTATTCATATTATCTTTCATTATGATGATGTTTCCCTTTAAGACCAAACATTTCATTTTCATGCATTGATGTTTCATTTCGGATGTGTTTTGATTGTATTAACTATCTTTGTTTCTATGCATTATTTTGGTTATTCGTTGCTTTGGATTTTGTTGATTATTATGTGTATCGCTGATTTTTGCAGGATCTCTCAACTTTTTGTTAATGACAAAAAGGGGGAGAAAATATGTATCGCTTTTGAAATCCTTGGTCGTTTTCAGGGGGAGCCTTATTCAAGGGAAAAGCTTATTAAATTTTGAAAACTTCCTAAACTCATTTTTTCAAAAACTCCCATACTTAAATTTTGTCATCATCAAAAAGGGGGAGATTGTTGGAACAATATTTTTTAGATCATTTTATACATTTTGATGATGTGTTATTAAAACCAAAATTTACTTAAAAACATATATTTCCTTGAGTTAACGTACATAAACCAAACCATCTTAACGTACGTAACATTCATAGTCTTTGCAAGATTTTCAGTACAGTTAACGTACGTAACTCGCCCATCATAACGTACGTAACATTCATTGTTTTAGCAAGCTTTTATGTACAGGTAACGTACGTAACCAGCTTTAGCTAACGTACGTAATGTTTGAAATATTTTGACCATTGGAAAAGTCATTAGCCGTTACAACAAGTCGTCACACTCAACGGATCTCTGACTGGTAGATTACGTACGTAACCATACAGTAAGTAATGTACGTAACGTATATTATCGGATCTCACTGAACCAGTTCTTCACTATTCGTTACGGCCGCTACTCAAAGCATATAACGTACGTAATGTTCATAACGTACGTAACCAACATCGCCTAACGTACGCAAGCAGTGAAACTGCTCCAACGGGAAAATGAACTCAAGAAGGCTATAAATAGCTCACTTCAAGGAGATGGAAGACACACAAGTATTCTGAGCCTACAAGCATATTCAAGCAATTCCAAGCAAACATTTTGAGAGATATACTTATTCTATATTGTGATACGAGAAGATTTATTCTATAATTTCCAATCTTCATTCTTGTATCAAAGAGAGATATATCGTGTGAAGTCGAGTTCCTACTCGGATTTGTTTTTGTAAAGGTTTTCTTGTACCCAGAAAAACAAGAGAATTTTAGTGAGGTTGTTCTTGTAATATCCGCAATTTCGAATTTCGGTAATTTTCTTTTTTTCGGCAGAAGTTCGTTTTGACAACTCACTCCTGACCGTTTCGTCATTCCGAGAATGATTAATTCTGCACTTTTTGTCATCCGAGTTCGTTTCGGTGTCGTTTTGTTGAGTTCCGTGTCCTTAATCGACTTTTTCACGTGGGAGTTCGACTTTGTAAAGTCACCATTAATTCTTGGAAACTCCAAAAATTCTGAATCTTTGCAACATTATATAAAATCAAGTTAGCTTTCCAATGGTTCAAACGGTGAGTCAATCGGAGTCCAGACGAAGGAGTTATGGTCGAAATAGCGAAGACTGCACGGTGTGCCTTTTTGGTGTTGAAGGGGGCTGTACCGTGTGCCGCGGCTGTGCGGCGCCACTAAGCTGATTCCTGGGCGTTTTTGGTGGCCCCGGGCCGCGGCACACTTGTCTGTGCCGCGGCACACGGGCTTTTTCTGCGTTTTTAGCATTTGCGAGAGAAAAACTTCATTTTTTTCTCCTCTCTTCTTCCTCCTTCATCTTAGGCGATTGTGCGCGATTCTTGGGCGATTTGAGTGCTCCAAAACTTGTAGAGATCATCTACCTCAAGTCTTGTTGTAGATTTTCGACCTCTACTTGAATCCTTCATCCAAATCAAGGTATATTTCTTGATTATCCTTCAAGTTGACTTTTTAGAGAAATTGTTCTTGATTTCATTTCTAATCCGATTTTGATACATCGATTGGTGTAGTATGATGTTATTAATCATGTTCTATGGGTTGTATATCCATATATCAAGTTTGTTTAACTCGATCGACGATTCGAGTGTTCTTGGGAATTATTGAACATTTAGTGTTCGATTAAATGTCCCAATGAGTTTCCTTCGATAGTTTGTTGGGATTTCCGTTGTTTTGGCCTTGATTCTCGTCGTAACCATGTGTTATTGTTACTTCGGAGGTTTATAGGTGTCCGAGGAGTCCGATGTTGAATTCCGTTTGGTGATTGATGATTCGTGTGGTGTTATTCTCGTAATACTCGTGGTGCTATCGCGTTCTTGATATTGTTCGGGGGTTCGGGGCTATTCGACCGCGTCCTATCCATCGTCTCGTTGCGATTGTGATATCGAGGCAAGTACCTTGCCCATACTTTTCTTATTTTGTGGATATGATGATCGGTGATCGTATTAGTGTGTTTGTTTGGTTGTTTGAAACGAAGTTTCAAAGGATTTCGGTTTGGCCTCGTTAAAGGCTTTCTTTCAAAACGAGTGTGATTTGTGAACGGTGTTTTGAGAATTGATTATGATTTGGTTATTTTGACCGTTGAAGGATTTTATGATGATACTCCTATTGTTTAAGTTATGGAATCGTGTATTCCGTATTTAATCTTGTTATTTATTTTTGAAGAGTTTGATAATGGTGTCGAGTTAATGGCCATCTCTAGTGAGTATTCTTAATGAACTTACATTCTTAGCATGTTAGTATTGCATGAGTAACGTGTGTGTGTGTGTATGCTCACTACGGGTTAGATCCGACGGGTCTCGGTAGGGGTCCACGGAGGTGTGGATCGACGAGCTTTGCTTTTAACCACTACGGGTTAGATCCGACGGGTCTCGGTAGGGGTCCACGGAGGTGTGGATCGACGGTTAATTGTGGTGCATTTTACAAATGTGACTTATTTATGGCATTTAGGAAATGAGCGCTTTTGAACGGTTTTCATGATTGCATGCATCGACTAAGTGTGTAAGAGGTAAGTTGTTCGTTTGGCTTACTTGGCTAGGATGGCACAAGAGTATTTTGTTGTTTGTTTTAAATCCTTTATTTGTGGATTTTTATGTTGGGAGACGAACCTTGTGGTCGTTCTTGTGTCTTGTGAGTTGATGAGATTTGGGGCTAAAATCCCAATGGTTTTGTAAAAGTCATTTTATGGATTTGGGGCTAAAATCCCAACGGTTGGTAAATGTCATTTTCGGAAAGTAAAGATTTGGGGCGGTGACCCCTTTTCTCTTGTGGATTTTGAAAAGTAGGATTTGATAATCCTAAATGGTTTTCTATTAAAACTCTCGATGGCATTCTAAACCGTCTTATAAATTATTTCCATTGATTTATGGTATTTCGATTTTTAAAGGTTTTCTCAAACCCTTGCCTCGAGAAGTACTTTTCGTTTCGTTTGGATCTTTGAGGATTCCTGGTTATTGTTATTCGTGGAATGTGAATTGTATGGCTCGTATTTGCACTTTGTATTTGCACTAGCAAAACAGTGGAGTTTTGCTAACCCCCGAGTATTCGGGGGGTGGATGTCTATTTTTGCATTCAGGTTTTGGAGCTTAACACAGGGTCGGCACGAAGGATGATGAAAGATGAACGATACTAATCACACGAGGATCCGTTGATGTTGTATTGGTCTAGTTGTATTTTCTTTTCCGCTGCAGTATCTTTTCCCCGTTGTACGGGAGTTTATTGTATTTTGACCCCTGCGTGGGTATATGTTGTAATTGAGTTGTATATTTTTACTGAAAGACCAAATCGGTCTACTGAGTCATTTAGCCTTGAAGGCATTGTCGAGATGTTAAATGTTGTTACCAGCCTGGTAGATCTTCGAGGAGAGGGTCTACGGCGTGTAATATCCCTGAGCGGATTGGGGGTGTTACATAAATGGTATCAGAGCTTAGGTTGAGGAAACCTAGGCTGTCGGGCCAAGTCGTGTTGTTTGAGTCTTGTTTCGTCGGATTTTATCTGACTGAGTCGTGTCGCGACGCGTCGTTTGAGTTTGTTGGTCGTGATTAGTATCGTGGGGCGATCATCATCTTCGTGCGACCTGTGGAAGTAAGTCTCCCTTCTTTGTGTTGTGCCTCATGTGACACGAGCTATTTTTATGATTATTTGTTAAGTGATGGAATCCTTATGTGGATTTTGATTTCACGATATGCATTTAGTCGACTCTCGTATTTGATTTATACGAGGAGTGTCGTCGCTTGTGATGTCTTTTTATTGTTGCTTTTGTCCGTGGTTGATGATTTTCGAATCGATTTGCACGTTTTACAAGTTCTCTTGTGGAAGCTTTGTGCTTATACACGTTCGACTTGCTCACTAGCTGCCATGGTAGGGTCTTTAGAGGCCCCGAATGGGGCCATGGTTTTGTTCGAATGTGGTTATTTGACTCTAATATTTTATTCTTATGAGGAGTAGTGTTCTTTGGATTGTGCATGTTGAATCGTATTTCTTTTATCCATTGCGTGAGTTCTTTTGTAATGACTTTCGGTATTTTACCGACCGAGTTTTATTTCGATAACCGCTTCCCTTAACCGAGTTTTTGGCATTATGGCCTTGATCGCTTTGGCGAAATTCTTGTGACGGTATTTAGTATTTTGTAAATGGCTTTCGTGAGTTTTGAAATATTACCGTCATCACCTTTTTGGCATTTTTGTAAATGGTTTTTAGCACAGGGTTCCGACGCGGACCCACAGCGCTATGATGTTCCGTGTGACTACCTCGAAATATTTGGGCATTCTAGCCTTTTTGGCATCGTCCTTTTTGGCATTGAATTATTTTGAAAACTTGAGTATCTTAGAAATAAATTTGAGACATATTTTTTCAAATGATTTATTTTCTTGTGGTACATCCAGGTGCCACAATATATTTCAAAATTTTTCTGCCTCGAGGACCAAAATGTTTTGAGATATTTTCAATGTTTTAGAAACACTTTTATTTAGACCCGAGGGTAGAATATTTTGAAAGTTTTCATTAAGAGAAAGTATCTTCATTCTTATCAAATGAGAAATGGTTCTCCAATGTCTCGATAACGATGTTTCACGTTTGTACTTTTTTTTTGAAAGATGATACTCAAGATCAATCGGTGTTCTTCTAAATTATTTTCAAAATGAGGTTTTCGTTTTTAAAACCTATCCATTTCCGTTTGAGGGCTGGGTATGTATGTGTGATGTTCGCGTTGTCATTTTGATGTTTGCTCCCGAGTATGACCGATTTGGCGGTGTGAGCGTTGAGTCGTTTTCCACACATTTGTTGTGTTAGCCCCTTGTGAGAGGTGGGATGTTAGTGTTGAATATTGTCGCCTCGTGGTGATTTATGCGTTGTCGCGCATGTGCGAGCTGTTAGAGCTTGGGTTGGTATGGCCGTGTGCATCGGTGATCGTTCCGTTATGTGTCGGTTGTTTAATGTCTTGTTACCTTGCTCCTGTTTTTGTGAATTTCGTGAACGAGGTCGGAGGTAATGCCCGTACTATTTTGACTTCTGTATTTTCTCTTTCTCCAGTCTATCGATTCGCTCATGTTCGTTGACACTTTATGAACTTGTTCTGTATTTCGGTTTCATCGTTCGAACGAGCTGTGATCTTGTTGTGGGCCGATCTGGTTATCGATGTGATTTTTTTTTTCGAGTTTGGTTCGATTCTTGTGAACCTTGTTCGGGAGTAACATCATTTGGTTCTACTAGTCCTTTTATTCGAAGGGATCGGATTTTGAACTTCTGTATATTGTACTTTGTCGACTCAATTATGTTCGTTGACATTTCTGAGCTTGTCCTGCCCCTTGTTTTTGTTTATCGAACGAGTGTGGCATCATTTCGGAATAACTCGTTTGTCGTTGTGACTTTTCAACTTCTATTCCCTTTCATGTGGATCTTATCTGAATGCATACGTTGTTGTTTTCACCGGATCATATATTGTCTCGAGTCGAGACGTGAACCTTGGAGTTGTTGTTTGAATTTTATTGTTCTTCGTGATTCGAACATGATTGTTCGCTTTTTGTTGTCTCGACCGTTGTGGTTCGGTCGTTTGTTTGTTCGGTTTTTGTCCTCGTTTCGTGATCGTTGAGCATTCAGGCTCATTCCTAATTCCCTTAAGTTTGGGAAATTAGTCTCGTTTTCGATCTTCCAACCTCGCGGTGGAATTCCGTATTAGTTCGGCGATTGGCTCGCGTTTGATTGATGTACCGTTGGGTTGGCCAATCATACCGACTTTCGTTCGTTGTGTTTTGTGATTGTCGGATAATTGACTTGGCTATATTATCCGTTTGATGACGCTTGTCATTTGTTGGTTTTATTGTATCCCTAACGGCGACGTTGTGTTGGTCGTCGTGGAGCGTGTTTTCACGCCGTATGTCTCTTTGCATTTCTTGCGGCGTTTCGCCGTTGGGCGCGAGTTTTCTATTTTTGTGTATCTCGTCGAGTTTTCCTGGCGGGTATATTGCTCCCCTACTTGTTTTAAGTTTCGGGACGAAACTTCTTTTAAGGAGGGTAGAATGTAATATCCGCAATTTGAATTTCGTAATTTTCTTTTTCGGCGGAAGTTCGTTTTGACAACTCACTCCTGACCGTTTCGTCATTCCGAGAATGATTAATTCTGCACTTTTGTCATCCGAGTTCGTTTCGTGTCGTTTTGTTGAGTTCCGTGTCCTTAATCGACTTTTTCACGTGGGAGTTCGACTTTGTAAAGTCACCATTAATTCTTGGAAACTCCAAAATTCTGAATCTTTGCAACATTATATAAAATCAAGTTAGCTTTCCAATGGTTCAAACGGTGAGTCAATCGGAGTCCAGACGAAGGAGTTATGGTCGAAATAGCGAGATCGCACGGTGTGCCTTTTTGGTGTTGAAGGGGTGTACTGTGCCGCGGCACACTCAGCCTGCCGCGGCACTAAGCTGATTCCTGGGCGTTTTGGTGGCCCCGGGCGCGGCACACTTGTCTGTGCCGCGGCACATGGGCTTTTTCGTTTTTTATAGATTTGCGAGGAGAAAACTTCATTTTTTCTCCTCTCTTCTTCCTCCTTCATCTTAGGCGATTGTGCGCGATTCTTGGGCGATTTGAGTGCTCCAAAACTTTTATAGATCATCTACCTCAAGTCTTGTTGTAGATTTTCGACTCTACTTGAATCCTTCATCCAAATCAAGGTATATTTCTTGATTATCCTTCAAGTTGACTTTTTGAGAAATTGTTCTTGATTTCGTTTCTAATCCGATTTTGATACATCGATTGGTGTAGTATGATGTTATTAATCATGTTCTATGGGTTGTATATCCATATATCAAGTTTGTTTAACTCGATCGACGATTCGAGTGTTCTTGGGAATTATTGAACATTTAGTGTTCGATTAAATGTCCCAATGAGTTTCCCTTCGATAGTTTGTTGGGATTTCCGTTGTTTTGGCCTTGATTCTCGTCGTAACCATGTGTTATTGTTACTTAGGAGGTTTATAGGTGTCCGAGGATTCCGATGTTGAATTCCGTTTGGTGATTGATGATTCGTGTGGTGTTATTCTCGTAATACTCGTGGTGCTATCGCGTTCTTGATATTGTTCGGGGGTTCGGGGCTATTCGACCGCGTCCTATCCGTCGTCTCGTTGCGATTGTGATATCGAGGCAAGTACCTTGCCCATACTTTTCTTATTTTGTGGATATGATGATCGGTGATCGTATTAGTGTGTTTGTTTGGTTGTTTGAAACGAAGTTTCAAAGGATTTCTGTTTGGCCTCGTTAAAGGCTTTCTTTCAAAACGAGTGTGATTTGTGAACGGTGTTTTGAGAATTGATTATGATTTGGTTATTTTGAACGTTGAAGGATTTTATGATGATACTCCTATTGTTTAAGTTATGGAATCGTGTATTCCGTATTTAATCTTGTTATTTATTTTTGAAGAGTTTGATAATGGTGTCGAGTTAATGGCCATCTCTAGTGAGTATTCTTAATGAACTTACATTCTTAGCATGTTAGTATTGCATGAGTAACGTGTGTGTGTGTGTATGCTCACTACGGGTTAGATCCGACGGGGTCTCGGTAGGGGTCCACGGAGGTGTGGATCGACGAGCTTTGCTTTTAACCACTACGGGTTAGATCCGACGGGGTCTCGGTAGGGGTCCACGGAGGTGTGGATCGACGGTTAATTGTGGTGCATTTTACAAATGTGACTTATTTATGGCATTTAGGAAATGAGCGCTTTTGAACGGTTTTCATGATTGCATGCATCGACTAAGTGTGTAAGAGGTAAGTTGTTCGTTTGGCTTACTTGGCTAGGATGGCACAAGAGTATTTTGTTGTTTGTTTTAAATCCTTTATTTGTGGATTTTTATGTTGGGAGACGAACCTTGTGGTCGTTCTTGTGTACTGTGAGTTGATGAGATTTGGGGCTAAAATCCCAATGGTTTTGTAAAAGTCATTTTATGGATTTGGGGCTAAAATCCTAACAGGTTAGTAAATGTCATTTTCGGAAAGTAAAGATTTGGGGCGGTGACCCCTTTTCTCTTGTGGATTTTGAAAAGTAGGATTTGATAATCCTAAATGGTTTTCTATTAAAACTCTCGATGGCATTCTAAACCGTCTTATAAATTATTTCCATTGATTTATGGTATTTCGATTTTTAAAGGTTTTCTCAAACCCTTGCCTCGAGAAGTACTTTTCGTTTCGATTGGATCTTTGAGGATTCCCGGTTATTGTTATTCGTGGAATGTGAATTGTATGGCTCGTATTTGCACTTTGTATTTGCACTAGCAAAACGGTGGAGTTTGCTAACCCCGAGTATTCGGGGTGGATGTCTATTTTGCATTCGGGTTTTGGAGCTTAACACAGGGTCGGCACGAAGGATGATGAAAGATGAACGATACTAATCACACGAGGATCCGTTGATGTTGTATTGGTCTAGTTGTATTTTCTTTTCCGCTGCAGTATCTTTTCCCGTTGTACGGAGTTTATTGTATTTTGACCTGCGTGGGTATATGTTGTAATTGAGTTGTATATTTTCTTGAAAGACCAAATCGGTCTACTGAGTCATTTAGCCTTGAAGGCATTGTCGAGATGTTAAATGTTGTTACCAGCCTGGTAGATCTTCGAGGAGAGGGTCTACGGCGTGTAATATCCCTGAGCGGATTGGGGGTGTTATAGTTCTTGAGCCCGGAAATCAAGAAATTGTAAGAGTTGGCACTAAACTAGAAATTGCATTCTAAGTTCTAAGAAAAGTCATAGTCAATAAAACTAGGTAGGGGACGTAGGCTTCGTTAATAACCGAACCTCTCGAACAATTTCTTGTGTTCTTTCTTTTCCGCATTTTATTTACTCCGATATTTTTTTCCGCACAAAAAGAGTCCAATACTCTTATCCGCACTATTCAACCCCCCTTCTAGTGGCGGTACCAATCTAACAGAGGTTAATTATCCGACCCACGATGTGGAGCTAGCAGCCGTGGTGTTCGCATTGAAGATTTGGCGTCATTATCTTTATGGCATTACCTGTCAGATATTCATCGATCATAAGAGTTTGAGGTATATATTTACTCAGTAGGAGTTAAATATGCGGCAGAGGCGGTGGTTGGAACTAATCAAAAATTATGATATTGAGATACTATACCACCCGGGCAAGGCAAATGTTGTCGCCGACGCCTTGAGTCGTAAGTCCGTTCAGGAGTGGGTGCTTGCTCGATTAACAGTTCAGAGGGAACTTCAGCAGGAATTTCTGAGACCCGAGATCAAGGTCTGGTTACAACGAGTACAAGGGCAACTTTGTACGTTAGAGATTTCATCGCCACTTGAGGAGGCGATCAGGGAGAATCAGGGTTCGGACCCATTTTTGATATGCATTCGAGATGATGTGACTCAGGGCAAAGCCCCTGGATTTGTGGTCCACGAGGATGGAATTTTGCGATTTAAGAATCGGTTATGCGTATCGGTGAGCGACGAGTTGAAAAACTCGATTTTGAGAGAAGCTCAATGCTACCCCTTATTCCATTCATTCGGGGTCTAGCAAGATGTACAAAGACTTGAAACAAAATTACTGCTGGAGCAATATGAATTGAGAAGTCGCGGAATTTGTTTCGAGATGTTTAACCTGTCAGCAAGTCAAGATAGAACATCAGCGACCGGTGGGTATGCTGAAACCTCTCCCTATTCCAGAGTGGAAGTGGGAAGATATTTCAATGGACTTCATCACGAGTTTGCCGACGAGTCGTCATGGCATGAATACAATTTGGGTAATTGTGGATCGTTTAACTAAGTCAGCCCATTTTCTTGAGATTAAGGATATGTGGGGTCCCGAGAGACTGGCCCAGTTGTTCATCAAAAAAATAGTGAGATATCATGGTACTCCTAAGAGTATCGTTTCTTATCGCGACGGGCGATTCGTGTCACATTTTTGGAAATCAGTTCATCGTGATATGGGAACTCAGCTTAATCTCAGCACAGCTTTTCATCCTCAGTCCGACGGACAATCAGAGAGGACTATTCAGACATTGGAAGACATGTTGAGAGCATGTGTCCTCGATTGGAAAGATGATTGGGAAGCCCAACTACCGTTGATTGAATTCACATATAATAATAGTTGTCACGCTTCGATCAAGATGGCACCTTACGAGGCCTTGTACGGTCGTCGTTGTCGATCTCCTTTGTGTTGGGATGACTTATCAGAATCAATCGGCACCGAGCCCGATATGCTTATAGCCTCCCGTGAGAAGGTAGCTTTGATCAGGAGTCGTTTGTTGACCGCTGAAAGTCGACAGAAATCATACGCCGATAACCGTCGTCGGCCATTAGAGTTCGAGGCGGGTAACCATGTTTTGGTCAAGGTATCCCCGAGTCGAGGTATCTTCCGTTTTAGGAAGAGGGGAAAGTTGAGTCCGAGATTCATTGGACCGTTTGAGATTTTGGATCGAGCAGGCGAGCTAGCTTATCGATTGGCCTTACATCCGGCGTTGAGCCAAATTCATAATGTGTTTCACGTCTCTCAGTTGCGGAAGTATGTTGTCGATCCGAGTCACATACTTCAGTTCGACGAGATCGAGATCGCAGATGATCATTCGTCTGAGGAGCGTCCCGTACGAGTCTTAGAGCGGCGAATCAAACAATTGAGGAACAAGACGATTCCTTTGGTTAAAATTCAGTAGTTTAGACACGGAGTCGAAGAGGCTACTTGGGAAACCGAGGATAGTATGAGGGAGAGTTATCTCGAGTTGTTTAACCCTTAGTTTCGGGGACGAAACTCTTTTAAGGGGGTGTATGTAATACCCGGTTGTAATTCAGTCATTATCATTCAGTAATCATCATTCAGTAATTATCATTCGGTAATTGTCACTCAGTAATTTTTCACTCATTAATGATCATTCATCGTTCATATTCATTCATTATATTCACCGATCAGAGTAATTGTATCGTACATTAGTTATTATTCGTCGTCCTACCTGGTTGGAGGATCGAACTGTGGTCATCATCATTGTCACCTTTGTAGATGGATGTGTGTGACGAGTAGCGCACGCGACGTACTCTTCATTAGCGCACGCTAATTGAGTATAGGTAGTGCATGCTATCTCTCAGTATTAGCGCACGCTAGCGTGGTTCAGGCTGACAGTCCAGAAGGCACTGGACTGAAGTCGGTTTGATGTAGCGCACGATACCAATGGTGTTGTGTGGGGATTTATACGCCTCGACGGCGATCGGAATAAGTGTCGAGTGACTGAGTCCGCGACCAATCAAGCTATGGCGAACTCGCCTAAGCGAAGATAACAGTCCACCTTCGAGTATCTAGCAATCGACTCTCAAGGCGATCGCCTTTGGCATCTAGCGATCGACTCTGGTGCCCGACCTAGGACGACCGTCCTGTGCCGTGAACAAAACCTTCGTCCGTAAAAATCTACGCAGACCAGATCTCAAAGCAGCGCCCATGTGTATATCCTCGGAAGGCGCCGCAGAACATGAATCGTTGACCACAGCCTGTCACCACCTTCTCACCTACCGACAGACCCGCCGAAAGGTACAAGGTGAGACCGCCCGTGACAGCGACTCAGACGCGTGCAGACTTCTCATTAGACCGTACAGCTGGCTGCCAACAACTCCTGCAGACTTTAAAGAGACCAGCCCATGTGCTAAAGACGATCGCCCGCTTATTATAATACAGCAGAGGCGATCGCCCAGCATCTCCCAGTCCTATAAATAGAGAACTTCCAGCAACTAGAAAAAGGTTGGCAATTCGTTCCTCTTCTGATTCCCTCTCAGTGGACAATCACATTCAGAATACATACATTTCTTCAGGCTCTCGGCTTCCTCTCTTGGATCTACCTCAGGATTTCTCTCTCGGCACCTCTCATCCAGAAGACGGTCGGCAGAGGCAAGAACTCCTTGCAGCACAGATTCGACGAGACTCGCAAGCTCAGGAGCTCAAACATACAGCTACTACACACTGTGAGAGACTGTCGATTTCTCACGGTTGTCACAGCTCATCAACGTTGTTACAAGAACCCACAGAGCATCATATCTGGTTCTTCCGGCAATCTTCACGCTCCATATCTAAGATAACTAGGGTCTTTACACTCATTGTAATAGTACTCTAACATTAATATTTGTATTCCAAAGTATTTGTATTAATAACATCTCGCGAGAGCATTCAAGCCCGGGACTAACAACCCCGGCATATCTTGTGTTATCTACTTTCCCCACGGAAGTGCTCTCGCACTTTGTTTGTTACTCGACCATTCCAGCAATATCTATCTCCGGATAATATTTTGGGTAGCAACAATTGGCGCTAGAGGAAGGGCGGCTTCTTAACCTTCATTTTTATTCCTACCGTCCCGAAGAACATTCACTGTTCTCGGGGCATATAGTTGAAGTGACACTCACTGCTCTTCAATGAAAGCCTTCAAAATCATGATGTCTACCACTACATCAAAGAGAGCCGCTCTCCGAATCGCCGGACGTCATATCCCGGCTCGATCCGAGCCCCAGCCGACGGCAGAGGGAAGTCGCGGCAACGCGAGACTCATGATCCCGTACCTGAGGGGTGGCCCCAGCCTCTCACTCGACCAGTTCCAAACCGCGGAACAGATCGAAGAGGCTATGGCCATCCTAAAGGAGCGACGGAGAGCATGCGCGGCGCCCGCAATAACTCCCTCGGCCATCCGCCGCGTGGGCAAACGGAAGTTCAAGGGGCTACTGGGCGAGCGATCGTCAGAAAGCCCCGATTCGCGAGAAAAGGCTCTCGCAAGGTCGGATGGTTCCATATTCAGTCGCTTGGGAAGCGATCCATCATGGCGACTGGGGTATTCTGGCCCCAACCACGAGACGACGGAATCCGAGTCCATCACCAGGAGTTCGGCACGCTGACTCCCGGTAGAATACTGAGTTAGCCGTCGACTCCGCTCGAACGCGAGTATCGGATTTGATCGCCTCGGCTCCAGCTCCGAGCGCCTAGCCGCGAGCAGCCAGGCCGCGGTGATGGCCGCTATGCAACGCCATCTCGATGATATGAAGACACTCTTGGACACTGGGGCAACCACCAGCACAAAGATCATCGGACCGGCCGAGCCACTCGCGATCCACATCGAGCTCGCCCCCGTGCAACCAAGGACCACGATCGATCACCTCCTTTGAGAAACTGGCGAGTGACTTCACGTCATACTTCGCCGCCAAGGTCGCCAGACCAGAAGGCCCCCACCGCATAATGAAAATCAGGCAGGGGGAAGACGAATCCGATGCGGATTACATCGACCGGGTGGATGAAATAGTCCTCACCGGCGAGCCCATCAGCGACGAGCTCGATCTCTACTCGATCCTGGGGGGATTCTACGGTCATTCACCCATGTTTAGACATCTCACGAAGGACATCCCCCCAACCTACGCGATCTTCCGCGCTAAGGCTACCGACTTTCTGGCCAGGCAAAGGCTACCCACCCTCCGCCTAGGCGAGGGAACGCTGCCTCCTGTCCAAAAGACGTCGATCGCTAAAACCAAGAAGACGATCGCCAAGCCATCTGGCGATCTCAAGGCCTTCGAGGATGTGGAAACCCATCTCCTCCACACGTTCAACCGAACTCCGGCCCACATTTTCTACGCCATCAAGGGGCGCGAACTGCTGAACAAGCCAATGGCAATAAGGGACCACTGTCATCTGGACCACAATCAATATTGTGCCTACCATAAGAGTCCCGGCCACAACACCAACCAATGCCGCGACCTCCTCAGACAACTCTGGAGATTGTTCGAGAAAGGCAAGCTGGACTGTATCTACATGCTTCAATCAAGAGAAGGGAACTTCAGAAGTCTCTCCCTGATTTCCCACCTCATTGAACAAAAGGCTACTGCCTGAGCTAACGTTTCGAAAAAGAGGATGCCTCGCTCGCCCTCTAAAGTTCGTCATCAACTTGATGTACCTAGGCAGCGATCACCTCCCCTAGCACAACGTATACCGTCGAGGACCGTCATCTGACATGATGGTCCGAGGTAGAAGAGTGCCGCCATGGTCGCGAAAATCAATTAAACCAACGATTCGTCCATGCAAGGTTCCTTTGGGCTTCGATCGCTCGCCCTTCGTTTAAATACGAGGCGGGCGTAGCCGAAGGTCTCTCCAAAACAAATCAGAGGATTACTCGCTCGCCCTCTAAAGTTCGTCATCTACATGAAGAACCTAGGCAGGCGATCTCCTCCCCTTACACAACGTATACCGTCGAGGATCGTCATCCGACTTGATGGTTTGAGGTAGAAGAGTGTCGTCATGGTCATGGAGGACGATGGAACCATTCTCTGTGCCCATGAAAGGTCCCTTTGGGCCACGATCGCCCGCCTTTCGTTTAAATACGAGGCCGGCGTAGTCTGAGGGCCCTCCAAAACTAATCTGTAGACACGTTCGCCCGCCCTCAAAGGTCCATCACTTGACGTGGTGGGTCCTTCCCGAACAATGCGACGCGTCCCTCCCCCCGTCTCAACGTATACCGTCGAGGGTCGCCATCTTAATGGTGGCCCGAGGTAGAAAATAGCTAACAAGCCGCGGACGTGGAGTTGATTAATCCGACGACGCCCCGCGCAAGGAATCCTCCAGACCAAGACCGCACGTCCTTCGTTTAAATACGAGGCGAGGCGCAGCCTACGGAGGACCCTACCAATTAAGTGAGTCGCGAGAACTTAGCCATCAGATGGAATGTCACTCGCGCATAAGACACGGTCGTGGAGGTCGGTCCATCGAACTCCGCGATCGTGCACAGTTCCTAAAGACCGAGATGGACAGCTTTCCTCGAGGATTCGACAAAATTGAAGACCGGTCACTCAACGATTTACTTTTGTCCCCTTACTTTCAATAAGTGAACAAAAACAAGGGGGAAGAGTGCGGAGCTATATATACGACGATCATCCCTATTCAATTACCTACGGAGATCGGCATTTTTCAGATGTTTGTGCAGCGATCGAATTTGTTGTAAAAGTTACCTATATGAGTATATCAATTAACTTGGAGCTATACACACAACAATCTCTCCTCACACATTTGTACAAAGTCATGCAAAGACTCAGAAAAGCAATCATTCAAGTAATAAATCGAAGAAACAAACATTCATTTCATTACTTGAAAAATCAGAGTATATACACGGTCGCCCGAAGGCCTAAGTATTACAAAGAGAAAGCTACAAAATTACAAGGCAAAAAGCTAAAACAATAAGAACGAAGAGCCTCAGGCCCCCGCCTTCAACCTCCGGATCGGCCCGCAACCCTTCGCCAGCTTCCGGAGCTGCCTCGCCATCCTCCGGAGTGTCAGGATGAACAAGGTTCACCGGAGTCGGGTACTAGCTCAGATCCACGCCGATTTCTGAGAGATCCAAGATCGGCACAGAGAAGGCAGGATGAAGAAGGTGCTCCAACGCATATGCCTTAAAGTTTTAGGCAAGAGGGCCGACCTCCAACCCTCCCTTCTTAGTAGCTCGGAGCGAGTCAGCGAACGCCATATAGTAGGCAAACTCACTGACGAACTCCACGTTAAGAAAAGGATCGGCCTCGGTCGCCTCTAACTTCCCTTTCAGCTCCGCCATCGCCTGTTGCGCACCTTAAAGCTCGGCCTCCTTAGCGACTATCTCTCCCATCGACGCCGCCAGCTCGCTAGTCAGCCGAGCGACAGTCACCTTCAGTTGATCGGCCTCCTTCTCGGCGGCCACGTGCAACCGTCGAGCATCTGTCATCTGGTCCCGAAATCGGTCGACCGTCGCCTGAGCTCGCTCATAATTCTCTCTCATCAGCTCAAGGTCATGACTCGCCCGCTTAGCTGCATCTAATGAGTCCTTCTCCATAGCCACGATCCTGTCAGCGAACTCGGCGTTCTCTTTCCAAGCGGCCTCGAGGTCCGCCTGGAGACGAGTAGTAGAAGGACGCCCTTCGAACTCCTGCACAGCCTGGGCAGCCATTGTCACCACCTGGAGAGAGAGAGCGAAAGCAGCTTGCATTGTATTCCTGGATCGCTGGCGAGCGATCGCATCTAAGTCCATCGTCCAGGCCTTCGGCAAAGCAGAAATGGCCCGGTTGACATAGAGTGCGACATCACAGGCCGCTCGGAAAGAGAACGCCGAGTTCGCCGACAGGATCGTGGCTATGGAGAAGGACTCCCTGGATGCAGCTAAGCGGGCGAGTCATGACCTTGAGCTGATGAGAGAGAATTATGAGCGAGCTTGGGCGACGGTCGATCGATTTCGGGACCAGATGACAGATGCCCGACGGTTGCATGCGGCCGCCGAGAAGAAGGCCGATTAACTGAAGGTGACTGTCGCTCGGCTGACTAGCGTGCTGGTGGCGTCGAGGGGAGAGACGGTCGCTAAGGAGGCCGAGCTTCAAGGTGCGCAACAGGCGATGGCGGAGCTGAAAGGGAAGTTAGAGGCGACCGAGGCTGATCCCTTTCTTAACGTGGAGTTTGTCAGTGAGCTTGCCTATTATATGGCGTTCGCTGACTCGCTCCGAGATGCTAAGAAGGGAGGGTTGGAGGTCGGCCCTCTTGCCAAAAAGTTCAAGGCATATGCGTTGGAGCACCCTCTTCATCCTGCCTTCTCTGTGCCGATCTTGGATCTCTCGGAAATCGGCGTGGATATGAGCTGGTACCCGACTCCGGCGAACCTTGTTCATCCTGACGCTCCGGAGGACGGGGATGCAGCTCCGGAAGCTAGCGAAGGGTCGCGGGCCGATCCGGAGGTTGAAGGCGAAGGACAGGCGGGGGCCTGAGGCTCTTCGTTTTTATTGTTTTAGCTTTTTGCCTTGTAATTTTGTAGCTTTCTCTTTGTAATACTTAGGCCTTCGGGCGACCGTGTATGTACTATGATTTTTCAAGTAATGAAATGAATGTTTGTTTCTTCGATTTATTACTTGAATGATTGCTTTTCTGAGTCTTTGCATGACTTTGTACAAATGTGTGAGGAGAGATTGTTGCGTATATAGCTCCAAGTGAATTGATAAACTCATATAGGTAACTTTTACAACAAATTCGATCGCTGCACAAACATCTGAAAAATGCCGATCTCCGTATGTAAGTGAATAGGGACGATCGTCGTATATCCTGGATCGCTGGCGAGCGATCGTATCTAAGTCCGTCGTCCAGGCCTTCGGCAAAGCAGAAACGGCCCGATTGACATAGAGTGGGACATCGCAGGCCACGCGAGGAGATCGGCTCGCGAGGAAATCCAGGACCATCGGCGGGCAAGATGGGTTAGTGCTACGGATCCTACATCAAACAACAAAAAGTTAGCACATCTCCCACGCAAGTGATGAAACTCAACAAACAAACAAAGTCTACCTCTCGGCTCTCTCGGGGTCGCGACCAAAGTATGGTTTCCCGCGAGGGGTCTCAGCCTCGGCGATCGCCATCTCTCGCAAGAAAGCCACAGAGGGCGTAGGCTCATTCACCGGAGGAACAGTAGTGATCGGAGGCGCGGCGATCGGCACCTCACTGGCAGGGGCAGAAACTGGAGGTTCTCCCGACCTCTGCCGTTTGCGGTTCGTCCGGAGCCCCTCCTCCCGAGCTTCCTCCTCCGCTATGATCGGCTCCACGTTAGGCCTCACCTACGGGATGAGAGGCAACGCCACAGGAGGAGCTCGAGATGACTTCTTCTGGCGAAGGCGGCTTAGAACTCCGGGGTTCGACATAGCTATCTCCGCTGGAGGCTCCAAGAAACGAGGAAAGCGGACTTCTGCAAGCAGGACGATCGCCAAGCAATTGGAGATCGCAGAAACTCATACCTGGGACCAAGAGATGACGTGGAAAATAGAATAGCCGAGCTGACAGCCAACGGCTCTCTTTGTTGATCCGGCGAGCGTCTAAGTCGTCGTTCGGCAAACTTCGTATCCGCTCCCACACGACCAAAAAGTCGAAAGGAAGCTCGTCGATCATCAGAATATGGAAACCTGCAAAAGGAAAATCAAATTAGATCAGTTCAGAACATATCCGAACAAAGGGAGAGTCAGAACCCTTACCCGGATTCCTCTCCTGAAAGCTAGTGGGAATATTCAGCTCGTCGGTAGGATTGTCACTCGATAATGCCTTCCATGAACCGCCGATCCAGAACCACTTCGCCGGGTCGCCCCGCACCTTGTTCGGGATTCCGAGGATCACCCGACCGGATCGGCCTTGAATATGATAGCCTCCGACCGACCCTTTCTGAGCCGTCAGCTTGAACAGGTGGTTCATTTCCAACGGCGAAGGAAGGCGGTACAGTCGGTGACCACCGAACAAGGTGAGAGCGCAAATGATATGGAGCCAGGCATTCAGCGTCAACTGGAGCGGCGCCACGTTCCAAGCCTCCAGCAAATGGGAGATAGAAAAAGACAGAGGGAACCGCAGCTCGGCCTCGATGACTGCTTCGTTCACGGCGACCATGCCCTCCGGAGGCTGATCGGCCCGTTCATTCTCGGCTGGCGCAAAAAGATCCACATCTGAAGGGACATGATACCTCGTCCTCCAGACGACCAGGTCTTTCTTGGTCGCCGAGCTCCTTATCTGGCCAAGGGACCATGGAGATCGCTGCGCAGCCCGAAACAGCGATCGCTTAGCAGGTTGATAAGGATGAGCAATCGAGTACTCCCGGTAATTGAATTTAGGAGACGGACCATCCAACCTCTCCATGATTTCAGCGAAGGCCAAATAGGCCTGGCCAAAGGCACTATGCTGCTCCCAGTAGGCCTTCACCGCCAAGTCTCTCTCCATCTGCGAGCGTCTTTGCTCAACCGCCGCCTCCCTGGCAACGTCGGCTTCATTGAACAGCGCCTCGACTTCCGTGGGGTCAATATCGGCCCGGATAGCCTCGGCAGCCGTCTCCAAATAGAATTCTGCGGAGGATCCTCCTCGGGCAGTCGATTCCCCGGCGGCCGAGGTGGTGCCCATTCCGTACGAAGAAGATGTTCCAGTCATTTTCGAAGAGAATAGGAGAAAATGAGTGTTTTCTTACCAAGGATAGAATCGATCGACGATCGGCAATCGAATCTTCAGAGTCTTTGCAATATTCTTCTTCTCTGATAAAAGCGCGTAAGGGTCTTAGCACTGCAACCCAGTGCCTTTTTATAGGAGATGGCAGGGACTTCTATGCAATAAAGGAGAATCTCAGGGGTCGGAGTGCAACCGTCGAAATTAATGACGCCCTTGAAACCCGTGATGCGTCGTTTCGAGGGCATGCCAGACGAGGAGTCATAACTAACCATCGGTCTCCCCCAACAAGAGCCCGACATGTGCCCCGGAGACTTTTCCTTGACCGCTGTCATCTCTCGCTCATTTCAGCGACCGACCAGGTCGTCCAAGTCCAAACCAATCCGCTCAGAGACGAATGCCAGTTCCGTAAAATGCAGAGTCACTCGTCAAAGTTAAGCGATCGCCAATAGAACCACCTCACCCCACGTTTCCAACATCGGAGCGAGCTGGGGGGCAATTGTTGTGCGGCGATTTATACGCCTCGACGGCGATCGGAATAAGTGTTGAGCGACCGAGTCCGCGACCAATCAAGCTACGGCGAACTCGCCTAAGCGAAGATAACAGTCCACCTTCAAGTATCTAGTGATCGACTCTCAAAGCGATCGCCTTTGGCATCTAGCGATCGACTCTGGTGCCCGACCTAGGACGACCGTCCTGTGCCGCGAACAAAACCTTCGTCCGTAAAAATCTACGCAGACCAGATCTCAAAGCAGCGCCCATGTGTAGATCCGCGAAAGGCGCCGCAGAACATGAATCGTTGACCACAGCCTGTCACCACCTTCTCACCTACCGACAGACCCGCCGAAAGGTACAAGGTGGGACCGCCCGTGACAGCGACTCAGGCGCGTGCAGACTTCTCATTAGACCGTACAGCTGGCTGCCAACAACTCCTGCGGACTTCAAGGAGACCAGCCCATGTGCTAAAGACGATCGCCCGCTTATTATAATACAGCAGAGGCGATCGCCCAGCATCTCCCAGTCCTATAAATAGAGAACTTCCAGCAACTGGAAAAAGGTTGGCAATTCGTTCCTCTTCTGATTCCCTCTCAGTGGACAATCACATTCAGAATACATACATTTCTTCAGGCTCTCGGCTTCCTCTCTTGGATCTACCTCAAGATTTCTCTCTGGGCACCTCTCATCCAGAAGACGGTCGGCAGAGGCAAGAACTCCTTGCAGCACAGATTCGACGAGACTCGCAAGCTCAGGAGCTCAAACATACAGCTACTACACACCGTGAGAGACTGTCGATTTCTCACGGTCGTCACAGCTCATCAACGTTGTTACAAGAACCCACAGAGCATCATATCTGGATCTTCCGGCAATCTTCACGCTCCATAGCTAAGATAACTAGGGTCTTTACACTCATTGTAATAGTACTCTAACATTAATATTTGTATTCCAAAGTATTTGTATTAATAACATCTTGTGAGAGCATTCAAGCCCGGGACTAACAACCCCGGCATATCTTGTGTTATCTACTTTCCCCATGGAAGTGCTCTCGCACTTTGTTTGTTACTCGACCATTCTAGCAATATCTATCTCCGGATAATATTTTGGGTAGCAACAATTGGCGCTAGAGGAAGGGCGGCTTCTTAACCTTCATTTTTATTCCTACCGTCCCGAAGAACACTCACTGTTCTCGGGGCATATACTTAAACTGACACTCACTGCTCTTCAATGAAAGCCTTCAGAATCATGACGTCCACCACTACATCGAAGAGAGCCGCTCTCCGAATCGCCGGACGTCATATCCCGGCTCGATCCGAGCCCCAGCCGACGGCAGAGGGAAGTCGCGGCAATGCGAGACTCACGATCCCGTACCTGAGGGGTGGCCCCAGCCTCTCACTCGACCAGTTCCAAACCGCAAAACAGATCGAAGAAGCTATGGCCATCCTAAAGGAGCGACGGAGAGCATGCGCGGCGCCCGCAATAACTCCCTCGACCATCCGCCGCGTGGGCAAACGGAAGTTCAAGGGGCTACTGGGCGAGCGATCGTCAGAAAGCCCCGATTCGCGAGAAAAGGCTCTCGCAAGGTCGGATGGTTCCATATTCAGTGGGTACTGGACTGATTTTGGAATAATTCCTAGCGCACGCTATGCGTGGATTTTAGCATACGCTAATGGGGCAATAGCGCACGCTAATTATTGGATGTTGCGCGCGCTATCGCGAGCAGGTCAGAGGACAGGAGGTTGTGGACTTCAGTTACTGAGAATCAGATACTCAGTTAGCGCGCGCTAACACAAGGTCAACGCACGCTAAGTATATGGTTGTAGCACACGCCACAAAAGGTACGTAGTGCACGCTACCGTTTCAGAAAGAGGGTACTCGACTACCCAGAATTCCCCTTAATGCATGCTAAATATCAGGACTTAGCGTGCGCTAAACTATAATTACTATAAATAGGACAGTCTAGCTCAGATTCATCATTTCACTCCTCACTTCGATTCCAGGCGATTTTGGGCGATTCGGAGAGATCTTTTCGAGCTGCACTCATCCATCATCATCTTCAAGCTTATCATTTGGATTTATCATCATTTCATCCTCTCCAACACATCAAATCAAGGTAATTATTTCTTGGATCTATAATTTCGTATTTTGGGTATTTTCCTTCCGATTTCTTCGTGTAAGCTTGGATTATTGTTGGAATATGTTAGATAGGGATTATCTACCTTGAATAAATGTATTCCTACGGATTTATTGATATGTTTTTCGGATTTGATGAATATTTGGAGAATTAATCAAGAACCCTTGATGTTGACTTTGGTCATTTTGGGGGGTTTCCGAGTATAGTTGTCGTAACTTCGAGTTGTGGTTTCCTATGGGAATATTGATATCATCGAAGGTATTTTGTTGGATTGAACTATTCATTTTGGAGTTGGTTTCGTTATATTTGAGTTTTGGTTATAATCATGTGTTGATGTTCGCTAAGTGGTTGTTTGAATGCCTCAATGAGTTTGGATATTGTTGTAGTGACCTTTGAGTTAGTCGTAATTCATGCTTGATACGTATATTGAGCGGATTATTGGTGATTGTGTTATTCAAGGTTGTTCGAGCGACCGACATCTCTTTTTAGGACATGGCTCGAGGAAGGACATTTCATCACCGGTATTATGTAAGTAAATTCTTACTCGGTTAAAAGGATATTCATTCCTTACGTTGTTGTTCATTCATACATGTAATTCACTCATAATATATCGTTCATGTAGAGACTCGTATTTATCAACTCATCATGTAACTCACGAGGAACGACGGTTCCAAAAATCATTTCATTGAAGCTATCACTCGTTGTATCATTATTTCATCTCGGTGAGTCGTTCTTGATCCTTGTCGAATTCTATTCATTACTCTTCACCTTGGTCATTTTTGTTCTGGTGATCTTCCGAAATTATATTGCATGGCCGGTTGGCGCATGTGTGGAATTTTAGTCGGGCACACTATGGTCATGTGTATATGCGGGACTCCAGAAATGTGTATACGCGGGACTCCGGACACATTGGACCGTGAGACTAATTAGGCCAATAGCGGGTGTATATGCGGGACTCCGGACACTCGGCTACTTGTGCTCTTACTCATTTCATTCGGGCGTACATTGATGCTCATCACTCAACTTAATTCATTAATTCATTTATGTGATTGTTGTATATTGTTCAACTCTTGAGGATTGTTGTTCTGTGTAACTGACCCCGTTGGGGGATGTTTTCAGGTCATGGCAAGCTAAGGCACGTGAAGAGAACGTTGACGGCGAGGAGTCCCAGTGATACTAGTAGGGGGACCAGTCCTTTTAAGTCATTTGTGTTTCTTCATTTTATTTCCGCTGCAGACTTCCGTTTGAATACTCATTTTATTTAGTGTTGTATATTTTATCTTCATATAAAATATACATGTATTCTGTATTATCTTGGGTGTGTTGTAATGAAACTCCTCATCGGAGTAATTTGATGATATAATGTGGTTCGGTACTACAATTATATTATTTAAGTCATTAATTTTCATTCGCCTGGTGGGCCCCAGTCGGGGTCCACGGCTCTGTAATATCCGCCTAGTTTGGGGTGTTACAATAGTGATAATCCTTCTACTTCTACGTTTGGACATTTAGATGATTTTGGTAGTGGATTGTAAAACATTTTTATTATATTTATGTTGATAGGATTTTGGTGGTGGATTGTAGTTGTGTTGTTGTAGTACTCTTGTATATTTATATTTATGTTAGAATTGTGTAAGTGATTTTGTTGACGCTACTAGTTGGGCATATTATTGATAGTATTAGTTGAATGTGTTGTGCGTTGATTGTTGTTGATAATGGGAGCTGGTGTATAAAAATTGCTGGTGCAAAAAAACAGGTTTTGGGATCCCAAAATCTGATTTTTTTTTTTTATATTAGGTTTTAGCCGACGACCTATACAACAGTCGTCAGCTAAAGTATATCATTTTTTGAAAAAAAAAAAAGGTTTTAACCGATGACTATTGTTAAATGTCGTCGGCTAAAGCATTTTAGTTTTTTTTTTAAAACTTTAGCCGACGAATGTTGTATAGGTTGTCGGCTAAAGGTCAGAGGTTTAGCCCACGACACTTAGCAATCGTCGGCTACACTTTTGCCGACGGCCAAATATCGTCGGCTAAACTTTGAGGTTTAGCCAACGACTACAGAAAAAGTTGTCGGCTAAACCTTGGCCGACGAATATCGGCCGACGGTTTTTTAGCCGACGACTGGGGGGATTAGCCGATAACATTAACCTTTAGCCGATGACCTTAAGTAGTCGGCTAAACTCCGATATTGGTAGTGCTATAAATATTTAGTTCTGCATGTGTTTAAATATTTTGAGAGTATATATATATATATATATATATATATATATATTAAAAAAATAAATATTTGAGTACACATATATATTTGGACCCTGTTAGCAGGAGAGCTTTTTCCGCTGAGAGGATCGAGTTCTTTTGATTTTGGTAAAAAATGAAGCAAGCAACTATAGATTCATCATATTTTGGAAAGAAATGAATATTGTATTTATACTATATATTTAATGCAATCAATAATTATTATTTTGTATTTTTATAGGACTTATACGGATTTAATTTTTGTATTACTTAATCGTAGCCACCCAAGCCTCAAGCCCCAAGTCCACCCCAAGCCCCACCCCAAGTCCACCTAAACCCATCGTAGTCAAATCTTAACCCATCATTCAAATTTAAATGGGGTTGGTTGGGACCTATTTAATTTAATGTTAATATATTTTAAAAATTCAAAATAAATTTTCTTAAATGAAGATTTTAATTAAATGTTAACAAAAAAAATTTTATTTCAAAACAGCTTTTTTAAATTAATTTTTTTAATTAATATTAACTAACTTATTTTAAGAATTCTAAATAAATTTTTTTCAAGTTGATTTTTAATTTAATATTAACAAATTTTTTAAATTCAAGATATTTTTTTTAATATTCAGCCCGGGCCCAGCCCAGCTCAGGCCGGCCCGAACAGTCCGGGGGCGGGAGGACAGTGGGTTGCGCTCGCCCAGCCCGGCTCGGCCCGCCACAAACACGGGCCGGTCCTGGGCTCCCTGATCCCAGCCCGGCCCCACTACCAAAATTCACACTTTAGCCGACGACCCATAAAAAACGGCCGACGACTTTAAAATGTCGTCGGCTAAACTTTGAACTTTAGCCGACGAATGTGATCATTGTCGGCTTAAATGACGATCTAGATCAAGTTGTCGGCTAAATTATAATGTTTTTTTTTTAAAATACTTCAGCCGACGACCTAGATCAAGTCGTCGGCTAAACCTCCAATTTAAAATTATATATCGTCCAAGTTAAATGTCGTCGGCTAAAGTATATTACTTTTTTTTTTTAAAAAAATGTTTTAGCCGACGACATTTAACAAAGTCGTCGGCTAAAGTATATTACTTTTTTTTTTTTTGAAAAAACTTTAGCCGACAACATTTGTAAAAACCAAACCAAACCAAAACCAAACATACTCAGTATGTCCCGCTCAGAGCAGGGTCTGGGGAGGGTAAGATGTACGCAGGTCATGCCCCTACTTATTACGGTAGGGATCGTCGGCTAAACCTTAAAGTTTAGCCGACGACTACCAAAAACGTCGTCGGCTAAACCTTAGACGACGAATATCGGCCGATGGTTGGTAGGATTAGCCGACGATATTTACCTTTAGTCGACCCCCGATATTGGTAGTGCCCGCTCCAGTCCGGCCCGGGCTTGGCCCATAACTAGGGCTGTCAAACGGATAATACGAAGCCGGATATGGCCATATCCGTATCTGGATCCGGCATTTAGTAAAGGTATCTGAATCCGTATCCGGATTCAAAAATATCCGGACAGACCAGATATGGATAATATCCGGCGGATGCTATCTGAGCTGGGATTTGAACTCTAGTGGAGCTACTTCTCCTTACCAAATTCCTAATGTCAATACCACTTGGGCTAGCTGACCTGATTGTTGTGTTAGAAAGAGAAATAACTAATAAGTAAAGATAACTTATACCGCATGATTATATTTCAATATTGAGAAATAAAGAATGAAGACATGTGACAAAGTATTATGGGGAGTAGCATGCTTATATTTCGTAATTATATATTAAAATTATATTAAAATTATATTAAAAATATATATTATATATAATTAATTTCGGATACGGATGTGCCTATATCCATATCCGTATCCGGAATCTTCGGATACGGATAATATTCGTATCCATTTTTTTTATACTGATAATATCCATTTTTTTCGGATACGAATACAGATATTTCTGACGGATATCGGATTTTTCGGATTTTGTTGACAGCACTACCCATGACCATCTCTATTTGCAACTGAATATGATTGATAGTTGGGAACAGTAAGGCCCTGTTCTTTTGGACTTATTTTGATTTTCGATTCGATTCGATTCGATTGATTCAGTCCATTCGATTCAATTGATTCATTCGATTCTTCTTCTTATTATTATTATTAATCTTAATTATTATTGTTATTATTATTAATAATATTACTATTATCGTTGTTATTGTTAATTACTATTATTATTATTATTATTATTTACCATTATTATTATTATTATAATTTACCCTTAATATATATTTCAATTCACTTCAGTTCAGTTCAGTTCAGTTCAGTTCAGATTCATTTAATCCAAAAGAACAAAGCCTAATAGACTAGAACGGAACCCATGTAGAAAACTATCTTTCTATAATAATATTTTGTTTTTATTAATTAAAATTTTATACGATTTATTTTCTTTATTAGTTTTTTAGTGAAATGATATACTAAAAAATAGTTGGTGCATTGAAATTGCCATTTTAAAGTGCACCGTCCTACTATTTTGCAGTCGGTGATGATGTTAATTGGATAAATTCATAAAAATTGATATAAAAGATATTTATTTGAAACGAATAATTTAATTTAAACAATAAAAGAATTGAAAATATTTACTCGCCTCACGTAAGAATATAATTTTACTTCATAAAAAATAATATAAAATAATATTTACTTGGAACGAATAACTTAATTGAAAAGAAAAATGAAAACTTTATAGACAAATTTTAGAGGAGTGTATTCAATTGGGATTTTGTGGGATTATTTTTGGCTTTTAGAAATCCTAGGATATTCAATTTGGATTGTTTTGAATCCATTAAAATCTTGAGGTATTCAATTTGGATTAAAGAATGTCATTTAAAATATGGTGTATTCAATTAGGATTTCAAAATATCATTTAAAATCTTGGTGTATTCAATCTGGATTTAAAACAATCCATTAAAATCTGAGGGTATTAAAAAATCCATGGATTTTTTTGATTTATTAAAATGGTGGATTTTAATGGATTTGTTAGTATTTTTTTGTAAGTTTTGAAATCTCACCAAAATCAATGAGATTTTGAAGGATTTCTAAAAATTCATTTGTAAATATGAAAGACTCTCCATCAACTTTATAAGATTCTACGATAATTATTATTAATCCATGCATTATTTCTAATCCGTCGAAATCTTTAAAAATTCATGAATTATTATTAATTCACCAAAATCTGAATTGAATACACCCCTATTAATAATGACACCCTTAAATGTTTAATTCCAATTCATAAAAGTTGATATGCAAATTTTTTTTATTTAGAATAATAATTTAATTTAAGAAAATTGATATGTATAATTGGAGTATGAAATGATTTCAAGATTATAAACTCATAAAAATTCATATGAAAATTTTATTTAAAGAAAATGATTAAAAAGGAAATATGAAAATTTTTATTTGGAAAAAAGGAGTATAAAGAAATATGAAATTTTAGAAGTATGTCTTAATAATTTACATGCCTCATATGAAATTTAATTTTAATTCATAAAAATTAATGCCTGAAAATATTTATTCAAAAATAATAATTTAATTTAAAAAACACATGTAGGATATTAGTTGGAGTAGAGAATGATTTAACTTGAATAATAAGCTATTAATAGCCTAATTGATCGATTTGAGTCAGCTGATCACAAGGTCTCAATTTGAGTCTTGTGTTTGGGTTTTCCCCAGATTCGAACCTGGGCATAGGATTTGTAAACTAGAATTTCTACCGCTGAAGCAAATCTTTCAAAAGAAAATTGATCGACACATCTTAAATTATACGTATAGAGGAAAGATATGTAAGATATTAATTGGAGTAGGGAATAGCTTTAACCGGATAATAAATTATTAATATCCTAATTAATGATTTGTGTTAACTAGTGCAAAATCCATAGACTCGTCCGCAAGATGATGATCGTATTCTTTTAACCAAAAGAATCATAAAATATTCAATAATAAAATTATTCCAAACTTAAAGGGCAACATGTTCCCAAAAAAATTAATTATCGTTCTTGGTATGAAAACACTACAGTGATGAAAATATTAAAGAGTTCGGGCTTAGAGCGGGTAACTATCATAATTCAAAACTGCATAACACTGCAATTTTGCAGAACTGATGGGGTGGGATATGGTGGGCAAACTGTTAAAATATTTTTTCTAAATAATGTTTTCTTGTTAGATGCCGTGCAAAATAGGTTGATGCGGGGCAACATGTGGCGGATGGAAACTAAAAATGCACTTGACATATGGGCGAGTTAAAATTAACATTTTAAACCGCTTCATCCGACTATTTTATAGTATGGAAATGATGTTAATTGAATAATAAATTCATAAAAAATGATATTTATTTGTAAGGAAAGGTTTAAACTAAATAGAAACTGAAAATTTTAGAGGTAACTCTTAATACTTTACACGCTTCATATAAAAATCTAATTTCAAGGCATAAAAATTGATATTTAAAATTATTTATTTGTAAGGAATGATTTGATTTGAAAAGAAAATATAAGATATTAGTTGGAATAATAAATAATGTTAATTGAACAATAAATTGTTGTAGTTTAACCGATTGATATGTATTGAACTTAAACTTGAAAAATATATATATAAAATATTAGGTGGTGTAAGGAATGATTTTAATTGTTTAATAACAAATTAACACAACTTATAAAATTGAAATGTATTAAATTAGATTTCGCAAATAATATTTAGAAGTACTAGACCTTAATTGGAGATCAGTCTGAAACTATGATGCACGAATTCTTCAAAAATAAGTAGTATGCAGAATCGGATACTTGCAGGGTGTGGGTGCAATTCGCGTCGGATTCGCACTCGATATGCCCCGATTTTTGACTTTATTTTTTAATTAGGATTCGAGAACCGAAATTGAGATGCGACAGGGATACGACAAGAATACGATTTTTTTTGAAAATTTAATCAAGTCTTGGGGTCATATTACAATTTTCTGACTCCTTGAGTTAAATGTATGAATTGACAAGTTGACATCTTTTGGCGGTGCTAAAAATCTTTTTAGGCTTTTGTCCCTTACTTTTAACTTTCTTATTTTCTTTTATCGTTTCTCTATTTATTTCTTTATTTCTTATTTAATATTTTCTTTTTATAATTTCTTGCAACTTTCAAATGATGCATTCATGCATGAATATTCTTACTAACTTTTTTATTTTATTTTATTTTAAACTCAATTTAATTTCTTTCCTTTTTGTTTTTTTCGTTCGATTTAATAAAAATAATAAGTGCTTGTTTGCTCCAAAAAATTTATTTTACCTACAAAAATAACAAACACAAACTATTTCGATAATCAAGCACAATTAGTCAAATTAGTGTAAAATTATGCATCAAATCCTATAAAAATAATATAATTGTGCATATGAATTTTACGTAATTTTAATTAGATAAAAATTATCTATATATATATATATACTAGTGTAAAGCCCGCCGAAACTCGACGGATAATCACTTTACATTGTAATTTATAAGTAAAAACCAAAAAATAATTCAATACTTTGTTAGGGTTCAGCCGCTTGCAATTGTACCACAGCGGAACACACCAACAAACAGAAATAATGAGTATGGAATTCAGCCACCCGAACTTCTTTAGAATTTATCTACTTGTACTCGTCATAAAGCCAATTGAAAGATAATTTTACTACTTATTTCAGTTCAAAACTCATATAGTAACACATGAAACAATGAAAGTATGATACAAATATTCAAATTTGTTTAAAATCTTTATACCCATATTCATCAAACCCGATTAATATATGACTTTATTACCCATTTATATCCCATACCCTATATAATATCCGCTAATTACTCTGTAATATCCGTAATTTTCCATTTTTAGCAGTTTCCATTTTTGGTGTATGTCTATTTTTATCGACTCGCTTGTAACCGTTTCGACATTTCGAATCTACTTTGTTCTTGGAGTTTTTCCGTTTGGACGAGTTTTGATGATGTTTTCACGTAATTTCATTTTATGACATGTTTTGCCGTATGAACATTCGATTCTCGTTAAACTCGTTCGTTTTCGTTGTTTCTTGGCTTGTACAAGTTCGTATGGTTGAGTTGGTCATGTTGAAACTTTCGGTTTGTAAATCCGACGTCGTTTCGTGATTTTCGGGCACTTGGGCCATTTTCGTAATTTCCTATAAGTTTAGGGAATTTCATACTCGTTGTCGTATTTGATTCCGGGTAGTCGGATTGATGTTTTCTTGTGATGGTTAGACTCGTCATCGAATATTCTTCGTAGTCGTATTTTTGGTTCGATAGCAGTCCGTTTCGGGTCGTCTGAATCGTTTGACGATGCCAAGATCGGGCCGTCTGTATAGGTGTTACGGCCGTAACACCCGTGGTTACGGCCGTAAGTTGGCCATGTTACGGCCGTAAGTGTCCCCTCACATAGCCAGAATAACTGCTTTAAAACAATGGGCATAGGTCTAATACCTCATTTCCTATCCTTTCTCTCGCTTTTTTCTTCACTGCGACTCCAGGCGATTTCTTCAGTTTTGATCGAAGAATTTTTCGTGTTCCATCACCATAGAATCGTAGTAGCATATCACCATCAGCATAATCATCATCCATCATCCGAATCCGAGGTATTTTCTTCAGGAACCCTAACTTGTATAAATTGGGGGTTTTTCGGGTTTTTCGTGATTGATTCCGAATTGTTCATGTATGTTGCGAAACTTCTTACCGATTGTTGTTATTGGACGATTCTCAATCCAATTTCCTTGATTTTAATCCGTGAACTATCAATACGGGGAGATTTTGCGTAAACCCTCGCCTCGATCGATCAACGTCTATTGCCGTGAATTGTAATCGGGGTTATGGGAGTATTCCTTTCGTTTATTGTTGTCCGTTGGGACTGAGTTATGTTAATTCTTCGTTAGGAACCGTCGTCTTCCACTCGGATCATCCGTAGTCGTTTTTCACTTCCGATTCTTCGAAGATGTCACAAAGGCAAGTACTTTACATTTGTTTACATGTTCTAGTATTTGAATTATGGCTGTATCGTGGTTGTTGTGGATGGATATGTGTATGTTCACCCAGGGACGGTCCGACGGGGCCTCTAGGGCACTAGTAGAAAAAACATCAAAGACTTCGGTACGTCTCACTTCGGTAATGTATATTAGCGAAGTAAAAATAAACAACAACTTCGCTTTTCAATTTAGGGAAGTAAACTACACACATAGACTTCAGTAAATGGTATCAAACAAAAAGGCAGGAGCTAGTTAGAAATTTTAAGTTCCAAAGACTTCGCTAATTTTATAATTACTGAAGTAAAAAGTGTGAAATTTTTTTTGACGTAATTTTTTTACAACAGTAAAGTATACTTGAGCTCAATTATTTTTCAGACTCCAAAAAAACCCTCCTTCGCCCGCTCATTTCCAATCTCAACCCTCCTTCTTCGCCCGCTCATTTTCAGTACCACGCGATTCTCCAATCTCAACCCTCCGCTCTCCGAGCCGGTGCTCAAGCCCTCACCCAAGGTGGCTTCGAGTTACGCACTCGATTCAGCGGCCACTATCCTGTTTCTAATTGCTATTCAGTTTCAAGGACGTCGCCGTCGACGCTTCCACCAGCTCGGGAAAAACCCTTGCCTTCGTGCTCCCAGTGGTCGAGATTCTCCGCCTAGCTTCCACCAATCCCAAACCCAACAAGGTAATTATCAAGAGCTTCAATCTTTATTAGTTGCGACTGAGAAATTGGGGTTTATTCAATTTAGAGAAATAGGTAATCTTCGAGCATTGATCTCTAGGTTTTTAGCCGCATGACAAAATTTGGTTTTATTTAATTGATGCAATTAGTTAATCTTCACCTTCGAGCATAGGAGTTTGTGAACTAACTCGCACATCACTCCTTGGTACTATCTGTGGGGCCTGTGTCTATACTGAAAGACCGAAAGTATCTATTATTTTTGGTATACATACATGACATAAAAGGAGAGAAAATTTGTACTTGGGCCGAGTGTAGGAGCTGGTAGCTTAAGTACTAGAATAAGAGAAGGCAAGATTGCAATAGCCTGTCATCTTTTCTTGTTACAAATTGGAAGTATCACATGTAAGTGAGTTTTTATTTTTGGTGGTGATAATCTTTGGAAATGTTATATCCTGGTAGTTGGCTCGAGTAGTCAAATCTTTCGTACTCTAGGTTTATGATTCTTGACGTATTTGCATTTTTCTGAAGGTAATATTTTGTTCCAACTTTGTATTGATTCTTCATGACATGTGCTATGTAAACTGATAGAGTGATCCTGAGTTAGCACAAGCTATACTTGGAAATGATCTCAATAGGTTGCAAGACATTTTGCGTGCACGTAGACACCAGAAGTCTGAATTAAGGCGTCAACAAGAAGAGGAGATGGTTAGTATGTTTTCAGCTATTTTTCATCTTTTGGGTTTTAGTCCCAGTACGCACTGGTTTAGTCTTAAAGTATCATTTATCATTATGCTCTATTTTGTGAACTTCATACTGCAGTTTAACTTCTTTCAGTAGGGAGCTGTTTGGCCCTTCATGTGCCAGCCCTTCATGTGCCATGTTGATATCATTATGTTTCATTAAATCTGTCCTGGTAACAAACATGGGTCCCTGGTACTGTTGTTCCAGGTCAAGGGAGCAGGAAACTCTTTGCTATGTATAAAAATATCACTGAGAGGTTATCCAAAATAAAATGTACTTTTAATTGCTCTGCATCAGTATTTATCAGTGGGAGAAGGTTTATGCTTAGGAGAGGTTTTGTTTTTGTTGCTTGTTACGACCTTCCTGTATTATGTAATTATCATTATTTGATTCTAATTATTCTTATCATTACACATTATATATGATCATATTCTATAATTGGAGGCTTGAACTGAGAATTATAATTTCTTCCATTGCTAACAACTCTCTGTGGTCGCACTCAAAATTCGCCGATCTGAAACTATTGGGTAATTGTTTGTATGATCTTGGTTTTCTTACTCTTCTATCCGAGCTTCTTATATGCTTGAATTTGTTATTTTCATAGGCCTTACTTTATGCCGATCCATTTGATGTGGAGGCGCAAAGGAAAATTGAAGGCTTATTCGCGAGTCAGCTTTCCTTTATTTTTATAATCTAGGTGAAGTACAATAGGTCCTTTGCTTACTCTATGTTTCACTGGTTAGACCTTTTAAAGATATATTCTTCTGGCTTTTGACCTAATAAATTGTATCTTTTGCATGTTACCTAGTACTTGAGGCTTATGAAATTTGACTTTTGTTAATATTAAGAGAGTAGTTGTGGTTCACTTGATGAGTTTTTAATGACCGTTTGCAATTACATTATAGAAGTTCTGTCATTAGTAATTTGGTCCAGAGTCTTATTGCTTGTTTCTATATGGGTGTATTAGCTTTTGTATTAAAAGCAATTCATTTAGTAGTTTTGGTGTGTGTGTGTGTGTATATATATACCGATATTATTCACCTTCGACATTCCCACATTATCTAAACAAAGTCATATTTCAGTTATTTGTAGTTTGAAGATCGGTTCTAAGGAAGGATTTTTAAAATTCGGGAAGTGGCCTGTTCTCATGGTCGAGTCGGCGGGTGATGGCTTGCATGTATTCATCAATGGGCAATTATCAGGTTGGCTATTACCCTAAGGTTTATCTTATTAAAAAAAAGAACAGTTATCTTCTAAATTTACATGTTCTGATGACAATAGATAATTCTTTTTTTCACATATTCTGATGTTTAATTTGTCTTCTTGAGAAAGTGAATTGAAGCAAAAGTAATGGATAAATGAAACATGAATGTAACCTAGTTTTTGGGGATGGCTGTGGGCGGCGAACCTTTTTCATGTCATTGTCATTACGGAGTAAGTGTATTACCTTATATATACCGATATTATTCACCTTCGACATTCCCACATTATCTAAACAAAGTCATATTTCGCTTATTTGTAGTTTGAAGATCGGTTCTAAGGAAGGATTTTAAAATTCGGGAAGTGGCACATTCTCATGGTCGAGTCGGCGGGTGATGGCTTGCATGTATTCATCAATGGGCAATTATCAGGTTGGCTATTACCCTAAGGTTTATCTTATTAAAAAAAAGAACAGTTATCTTCTAAATTTACATGTTCTGATGACAATAGATAATTCTTTTTTCAGTTATCTTCTCGAGTAAATGAGATTGATCTTATCTTTTCAGTCACAGGCTGAACAGAGTCTCAGTTTATCTGTCATTGATTCTTTGAGACATTGTTCCATATAGCTGGTTATTTTATATTTAATTTCATGTGTCATCCATGGTACCTTTATGATTTTTGTATTATGAAGTTAATTCACATCCCTTACTACTTCAGCCAATCATTTGCGCAAGGTGCAAAGAAGTAGGCTGTGTATTTAAAACTAAAGGTGATATCGACTTAGAGAAGACCAAACAGTTGAGATAAGCCATACATGCCCATGCATCCCACCTGCTGCTTCCTTAAATTTCGATTCTCATATATATCATCACAAGACAATGTTCTTGCAGACATCCTTCGTTTTTTTTCTTAAATGCTAAAAGAACGAAGCAATCTTAGGTCTATATTTATGCATGCATTTGTAATAAAAGCTTCTTCAGAAAAAAAAATAGTGAGAGGAATGTGCAGAAGAGAAGAAAGATGACAGAGGACTTACAGGTAAGATTCAATTCAAATCATTTGTGTGAAAGAATATTAATGTGTACTCTGATTTTAAAAAGAAAGATTTATATATATATATATAAAGAACCTTAAATGGACCTACAAAACAAGAATATGCCAAAATATATTTTTTTTTATGATTTTTCTCATAGAACAATGGGAAATAAGTGTTCTCTCTTATAAAGAAGTTTGCATCAAATTAGAATGACTTTTTGATTAAGAAATAAGAATAAATCTGAATCATTGATTTTTGTGTGATATATGGTCCATATTAGACTATGCATAGAAAATATGTGTCTCACGCAATAAAATACTAAACTTGTAAGAGCATTTTTTGGTGTTGCTAGCTGCTACGGGTGATTATGTGGATTTGTTTGCTTCATGTGCTGATGTTGAAGATTTGAAGAAGAAAGTTGATGAGAATATGATTTCATGATGAACAAGAAGTATGATCGTCTGATGAAAAGCAATGATGTGCTGAAGAGAGACTTTGTCGTTTCAGAGTATATGATCCTTTTTAATTCTTTTTGTCCTATTTGTGGTGTTCATGATGAAATAGATAGAATCTTATTAGACATTCTTTGTCTTTGTTATGATATGTATCTGGTTTTGAATTGGTTGGAACGCATGTTATTTTTTTAAGATGGGATGATATGAAATTGTTGGTTCTTATATTATTGAGCTCTTGTGGTTGATGGTTAGTTATAGTTGAATGTAGATTTTGGTAATAAATTTTAAATTGAAATGTGAAATATTAATATATATATTACTGCAGAAAATACTAATATATATTATACAATAACTGAAGTAAAAAGTTCTTTATTTACTGCGTCAATTATAAAATAACTGAAGTTAAAGGTATTCTTTTACTTCACTTACCCCCATATTTGGATCACAATTAGAAAAAAAACCGAGATAGACTTCGGTTATTAGGATATTAGACTTCGCATATAAAGCGAAGTCTAAAGTATACCTTTAACTACACGAACATAGACTTCGGTAATTATAACATTTTTACTTCGGATATTATCCGAAGTCTTTGACGTTTATTCTTATAGTGGGGATACGTATTGCCGTGTGTGTGCGTATCATGAACTGTGGTTAACCACCCAGGGATGTTCGACGGGGCTCTGCGGGGTACGGTGGCCGTGAGTCTCGTACCAAGGTTAACTTTGAATTATGATTGTTGGAGATAATGTGTTTTGTGATTTTACATTGTAAATATTCCGGAATATAAAACGTTTTCAAAAATGATTTTTGGCGCATTATTCATCTGATTAGAATGTAGTTCAAATGGATTGTACTTGCACTAGCAGTTGTCGCTAACCCCTTAAATGGGGGAAATACTTTTTGTATTTCAGGTATTGATCGTGGGGACAAGCGAGCACCCGAGCCGTATGAGGATGATGGGCAAGCATGATATTGTCTAGAAGTTGATTATTGGTGTCTTGTCTGTCAATTATTATTGATGTCTGATTTTGGGATTCTGTATTATAAAATTTGTTTAAGTACTCGAGTACTTCCGATTTGAATTTGTTAATGTTGTGTTCCCGTTTTGGGAAAATGGATTTGATGTCAGAATTTTATTTGTCGGTTATAGTCTTTTATTTAGCTTGCCGTTTTATTTATGATGGTTTGTCGTTGTCGAATGTCTTGTTTGGTACGTTAGCCTGGTGGATTCCACAGTGTGGGGTCCACGGCTACTGTAATATGCCCCGAATGTCTTGGGGTGTTACGAATATGGTATCGAGCTTAGGTTTATGGATACCTAGCCGTCGGTTATTCGGGTCTAGTTAAGTGTCGCTTTTGGGACAAAGATCACCGCTATGCCATCATCTCAAGATGCTTGCTCGTAAGTTTTTCCTAACTTGACTCGTTTCACCGCTCGTTTCTATTCTGTCTTAGTATCTTGTTGCGTTTTGCGTTTGAATTGTACTTACCCATTACTTCTTGAATTCCTCGCCGGTAGAGGACGCGACGCTGTCGCGGACGCGGTAGGGGACGTGGCGCAATGGTGGGGCGGCCATGTCCGATCACTCGGGAACCGATTCGGCGATGCCCTCTTTGACGAATAGTATTCCCCTAGTTCGGAGGTCACAGGACTACCGCTAGTTCCGGTAATGCACATGAGAATGTTGGAGTGGCTAACATTTTGCAGCAAGTAGCGAACCAGATGACGCTACTGACTCAGGCCGTTCTAGTCGGCCAAGCTAATGCCACCCCGGTTCCACCTACTGGATCCGGCAATGATAAGTTACTTCAGGACGTGATTCGTATGCGTCCTCCGCAGTTTGATGGTGCTTCCGACCCCTCTGGTTGGGAGAATTGGCTATTTGAGATGGAGAAGGTATTCGAGGTCCGCTAATCGCCCGAGGAGAGGAAGGTACCCATCGCCAAGATTTCCGCCAAAGAGGCAGCAACGTGGTGGCAAGCGGTGAAACCGCGCGACCGGGCAGCTACGTGGGCAGAGTTTCGGGATTTGATGGAAGATGAATTCTGTCCATGGCCAGTGAAAGAGGGGAGGATCCGAGCCTTCTTTGAGGCTAAGCCCCAAGACGTTCCTATTTCTCAAGCTATCAAGGACTACAATCAACAGCTGCATTATGTGAGGAACCAAGTCCGAGATGAGCTTGATAAGATCCGCCACTTTGATATGCGGATGAAACCGAGGGTGCGCCACTACATGTCTGGTCTGGGGTGCACGACTTTGAAAGAATATCAAAATAAGGCGATGGCTTATGAGATGTCGTTTTCTGCAACAGAGACGGCAACCGAAGGAAAGAAACAGAAAACCACCGGTCAGTTTTCGGGAGGCAAGTCAGGAGGGTATCCGAAGACTCAGTCTGGTTCGCGAGTCTTCGGGAGTCAGTCGCCATCAGTTGGTCGAGGAAACGGTTCTAGGTCTGATCATGCTGGTTCCGTTCGTGGTCCTACGTGCTTCAATTGTAGTCGTCCGGGCCACATGATGAGTGAGTGTGATAGGCCTCCGATTAAGTGTCTTGCTTGTGGTCGGATGGGTCATCGTGCTAAGTTTTGTACGGATGCATCTCGGGCTCCAGTTACTCAGATATCAGCCCCAGCTGCGGGAGAGCCAAGTGTGAATCAGGCACCGACAGTTCCTCAGCCGCAGCAGAGTTTTGGGAGAGGTCGAGGACGTGGTCAGCCTTCTAGAGGGGGAGCTTCTATGTTCCGCCCCGAGTGTATGAGATGAGACGAGTAGGAGATCCTGACGCGACGGTGGCTACAGGTACCGTCCACATCCTTGATCATCCTGTTTCCGTATTGTTCGATTCTGGTGATACGCATTCTTTTATATCTATGGATTGTGTGCGTCGTCTGCATGTTGATTGCCTTGTTGCGTGTGAGCCTTTTGTTGTTAAACTTCCTAGTGGGGATAGCATCGTGGGGGATCGTGAGGTTAGAGATTTTCTAGTGAGTATCGCGGGGAGGGTTTGGCCTTCTAATCTGATTGCGGTAGATATTAGAGATGAGGATTTGATTCTGGGTGAGGATTGGCTGGACCGT